>JBAIAA010000451.1:0-600000 GCA_037893245.1 Crossaster papposus
TTTATGCATGCCATTTTAAATGGTTTCAAATGTTTAAACGGCGCGTCTAGTTTGGTTAGTGTGATTCGAAACTAAAGACGTTTTCGCGCATCGCGTAAATTATAATCCGGCCGTAGGTTCTGTGACGCAACCTATTTTCAGAACAGGGACGACAACGATAAAGGTAGTAAATGTCATGTCTAGCTACATGTATTATTTAGATGTCTATGATCTATGCACAGACATATAAACACATAGACTGCCAGGTCCTATTCAAAACTACATGATGATTTCGTGATTTCGCGGCGCCCGAGTAAAATACCAACTATGGGCAAATTTAGCCCTCGGAATAGGGAATTTGTACACACCAGAAGAGTTCCAGGTAAAATAATTATATAAAAGTATTTATCGATTTGAAAGAAAACTACATAGGGTTATACCATATACCATGTAGATTAGGCATATCCAGTGTCAATCTTGATTCTTTTAAATAAAGACTTTTAGGCCCATTTTGTGTTAAGCGCGTTGCCCGGTATGCGTACAGAACGTAAAAAAGCGCGCGGTGCGTTGCCCGTCGAACGAAAGATAGTGTACACAATTATATGAACGCGCGTGCAAAGTGCGTTGCACATAGGCGCGTAATTATACGCGCGTAGCTACTTGTTTAGCTACACGCGCATGCCGTGCAGCCTACGCGTCGTTTTGCCCATACTTTGCAAATCACGGTTTTGTGCACACGACTGGCGGTCTATAGGTTTATATGTATAGATATATATATATCGTTCGTCCTTTTGGTGTTGGTTGGTGTTGTGTGTAAGTTGATGGCTAATAAGTTCAATTCTAGCCAGGAAGTTGCGATCGGACACTGGACACACTAGATCGTCGGCGGGGTGTGGGGGGGGGGGGGGGGGGGGGGGGGGGGGGGCACGTAGCTAGGAAGCAACTGGCTGACGAGATTTCCGTTGCTGTCGTTTCAGCTCAGCCTCCCTGATGCGACGGGCTTCGAAGCTTGATGCACCTTCATGGGAAGATCTTCGCCATTCCGTCCGATCCTGGGCATGTTCTTCCCAGCTAGTCACATTGATGTTGCATTGCTTTATGGCTGCTTAAGACAACCTTGTATCTTTTGAATTGTCCACCAGCAGATCTTTTGCCTGATGTTAGATTACCATAGAGTATCTTCTTGGAATTCGACCATCAGCATTCGTAGTAGGCTACATGACCTGACAGCGAAGCTGGGGCTCTTATGGATCAAAGCACCTACACTGGGCAATTCCGCTCGCTTGAGGACATCAGTGTCAGGACCTTGTCTTTAGAGTGTACACTGGCTGTCGGGTAGAAAATGTTTGGCAATGTGTGTTGTGAATCGATTAAGCATGATACTTGCGAGAATCTTACCGGCAATGACCAGCAGGAAGATTCCTCTGGTGGTTATCACACATGAAGCGGTTGCCTTTCTTCTTGTAAATGTGGACAATAGAGCATCTCTGAATTCTTGGGGTGCACTCCTTGATCCACATTAGCTGAATAGCTCTGTGAGGCGCTTCACAGACTTAGCATCTCCTGCTTTGTATATTCGGCGGAATCGAGTCGGAACCAGATGCTTTGCCCATGGATAGTACATCAGCTAGGCACTTCAGCTAGGGGCTACATTGACAGAACTTTGTGGCAGTTGTTCTATCGCCTCGTGCTGATGTTTGAGACTCTGTTCAGCAGATTTTCAAAGTGGGAAGCTAACGGTCCATAATATTGTTCTTATCTGTTATGAGTGCGGATTCATCAGAACCAAAGACGGGAGTAGAGCCACTTGGTTTTGGCCCATAAATTGTCTTCAGCGCATCAGAGTCAACCTAACTCTCTCGGCATCGCACATCTAGGGGCCAGAGGCAGGACAGAGTCGAGACGTCTGGAGATGAGCTCAGCTGTAGTGGATGGCCCGCAGTACCTAGTGCGCCCGTACCACCGATGACCTAGGACCTTATTCACAAAGCATCCGCACGCTTTAATGGATCCGTTAAGCCTCGTTATGGTCTTGTCTTGCAAACGATGGTCACCTCTAGGCGATTCTGCGTACCCCCTTTGATCATGGCTGCTAACACCAGTACACAACCTGATGATGATGATGCAGAACGTCGACACAATATTCATCACCAAAGAACCCGACATGAACATCGAAGGAACTTTTCAATATGGCAGATGGAAAATGAGCTGGCAGTGCCTGCATAGCGAAGGTAGGTGTTTACGGTGTCAGAAGAAGGCCTATAAGTGTATGTGAACTCTGCCATCCAGGAGCCATCGCATCTTCTGGATGCAACTCTAAACTTGTGAAATGGTGCTTGTCATCCAGAAAGTAGCATTGTCAAGTGACAGATTTCAAGTACTTTGGAATTCACTGACAACCACCTTCTGTAACGCACATTACAAAATAATGTGGTCGACGTCAGTGAAAGTAACGTAACAAATAAAGCTCATGGTTATTAACTATTGCACGAAAATGTGTTTGTGATTAACTGTAAATTCGTTTGGATGCGGATTGTTTAATCGAAGACTGTTTCCGACAGTGTAGATGTACCGCCACCCTCGAAAAACACTGCCTTCTCGACAATAGGCATGGTATATACAGTCTAGGTAAAATATGAATTGCTCCGCGTTGGCAAGAAATCAATTGATGTGGTTTTGCTAATAATTGTTGTTCATTATACCGCCCTTCCCGTAATTGCTGTTATCATCAGATTATGTTTTGGTGATTTTAAGTCAACTTCTTAATTTCACAAAAATTCACACAAAAAAGAATAGATTGGTATGATGCCTTTCACGAGAGAGAAGTTCACGAAATCGTTCCTTAGTTTGAGAAAAATAACAGTGCACTGTGGAAATTTATCTTTTTTCGCCAGAATTTGAAAGGTAGGCCGCAATCAGCTATCATATTGTATTTTGGTTCATTAACAATTTGGACGACTACATATTCTATTTTACGCTCTTATGAATATTGTACATATCACGAGGTGCTTCATCACCCGTACAAGCTCGTTGAACTACACCCCCTCTATTAGCGGAGCTCCGGCAATTTTACCGATACCTAACGAACCTTTCGTGAAATAAGGCGTCGTAGCGCAATTCTAACGTATCCGTTAGGCATCCGCAAAGGCTGTTCGGACCCGGTAATAGCGATGCTTCGTGAATAAGGTCCTGAGCTCTCCACAAAGCTTTGCTGCCATGCTATCCACGCCGGGTGATGTAACATATCTGCTGGGCCCGGGCCGCCCTTGTCTGCCACAGAAGACTGCATGCATGTGTACTGAGAGAGAGGTGGCCATCATCATCATGGCAAGCCAACGGGACAAGACGTGTTTTGTGTCAGCTCTCGGAGTTTTCTATCAAAACTCGACACTAAGTAAGATACAGGATATCGTGTCTAAATTCCAAGTGTCGCCGCCTATTGCATTGCGGTCAGGATAAGTATGATTTTACATTGATGAATTGTTACAAGCGTGGATTGTGATTTTTGAAGGCTGGCGATGGAGAAGTACCGTAGAAGACGTCCAAGATGGCGACGAAACGGGGCGACTCGTCAAAAAAGCTAAGTACCGTTTTTCACTTAATCCAGTAGATCTATCAAACAGCATCCGATGACATCAGGACCTATGTCTGTATATTTTTGGTCATCGGAAACACTTTTTTCCATGTCTTGTCTTAGTTCAGCTTGTCAGGTAATTACAAGCAAACAAGGCATACTACAGATCGGGACTTAACAGTGTCAACAACCCCCGATCAAGTCCCCGAACCCACCCCACAGGTCATTTATCAAGCCATCATACAGGTCCAAAATGACATAAAATTACTTGATCAGAAATTTTCAGACCAATTTGCAACACTATCTGGCCAGATTTCTCGATCTTCTTGTTCCCAAAGGGAAACAATAGACCACCTGAAGAAGGAATGTGACGCTCTCCATTCTACCATTGATATGCTGATGAGTCCTTCTTCTCGTGAAGCCCATGATGATTCAGAACGCCCGCCGAGTGCTCTGAGCCGGAACCACCCATGGACGCCCACAAGTCTAGCCAGTCCAGCGAGCCACCGTACAGCGGATCTCAGTCCAGCGAGCCACTGTACATTGGATGTCGGCCCAGCGGTTCTGGTACCGACAAGCCACCGCTTCGCTGCATTGGCGACAGAGGATCCCGTCATCACCGACTCCAGCACCGGTGATTCCCGGACCGAGGCCGAGTTGGTGATCGACACGTACTTCGAAGTCTTGCAGCTAAACGGCCAGCCTGACACCGAGGAGCAGGGATCCTCCCCAACCCCAAACCATTTGCCCCATCCCTCAAAAACTAAAATGTCCTTAGAATTTGACGAGCAGCTGAATCAATACCGGAAAAAGCACAAGAAGCTGACCACTGCAAAGGACAAACCGGCACCTAAAGTAAAACAATCAGCATCCACACCAACGGAACACCACTGTGCAGATGTGCTTCTAATCGGTGACTCGATGATAAAACGGCTTCAGCCCAGGAGATTGAGCAGGCAAAAGAAAGTGATGTGCCATGCACACCATGCGTGGAGCAAAAATCCAAGATCTTGCTCCCCACGCCATACAGCTGTCGACCAAGCACGACGTATCTCGGGTAATTCTCCATGTTGGGACCAACAACACATCCGACAACCCGGAGACTATTGCCGCTCAGATCACCTCCCTCGGCGAGTCACTACAACCAAGATCAGTGACAATATCTTCGATCATACACCGTAAAAACCAAACGGTGCCACAGTGCAAGAGAGTAGATGATTCTAATAATCTGCTCAAGTCCATAGCAAAGCGAAATAACTGGGGCTTCATTGACAACGGTAACATAAACTCAAACCACCTTGTGTCGGACGGTGTGCACCTCGACTCAGCAGGAGTGCGCCTACTTGCCACGAACATTATCCAACACATCAAAGGACCACCAAAGACCTTTGATAGTCGCATTCCACATCAGAAAACCCCTTTCGGTCAGAGTTTGTACTCTGATGTCCTGACGAAGCGGACTACAGCGACCCGTGATGTTCCGACGGGTTTTCTAATGGCCAACCAGTATTACCCGCATCCCCATCAGAAACCGCACCAAATCAACCTCAATCAACGTCGGCAGCCAGTATCCCAGACCAGAGCACCCCCGACACATTATCGAGGCCAGGAGTGGAACCAACATCTGAAAATGGTCAGGGAGCTGCTCAACCCACAAGGCAAGGTTCTAAAATAGACATAACAGATGGTATTATCTGCAATCAAAGTTCAGAGGGTTTCTCATTCGCCCATCTTAATGTAAGAAGCCTCATAAACAAATTTGACCATTTTAAGATTGTAATGTCTAAAAATCCATTCGACATCATCTGTCTAAACGAAACTTTTTGCGACGCCTCAATCTCTGATGACGAAATAACTCTACCAAATTATTCTATTGTCAGAAAAGACAGGAACCGACATGGTGGCGGTGTTGCAATTTACATTCGAGATACCCTAATGTTCTCTCGTCGTGAAGATCTCGAAATATATGATGTCGAGTGTATATGGGTTGAAATTAAGTGCAAACAAAGACAGCCTGTGCTTATCCGTTCTATTTATAGGCCTCCTTCAAGCTCTGTCGAATTTATGGGAAAACTGAGTGATATCCTTAATAAGGCCTCGTGTGAATGTAAAGAAATTATTACAACTGGGGACTTTAATTGTGATGTTTCAGAGGAATACGATAGTATGCAATCAAATCCAATTATTTCTTGCTTTAGTTTGTTCCAAATGGCGCAACTCATACATGACCCAACACGTGTCACTGAATCTACTAAAACTACCATCGATCTCATTTTTAGTTCCCACCCAGAGCTCATAAAGGACTGTGGTGTTTTACCAGTCCTAATCAGTGATCATTATCTTGTTTATGGGCTACACAGTTGGAAAACACCAAAAATGAAAGGTCGTTCAATAAATTTTCGATGTCTAAAAAATATAGACAGTGATGCATTTACGGACGATCTCCGTAATGCACCATGGCAAGATGTTTTTGGTTGTTATGATGTGGATAATGCATGGTCTATATGGTACTCCATATTTATGAGTATTATTAACCTCCATGCGCCAGTCAAAACCAAACGCATTCGGGGTGCCTCAGTACCGTGACTCGATAGCGAAATTCTTAAACTTTTGCGGCAGCGCGATCGTGTACACAAAATTGCAAAGCACACAGGCTTACAAATTCATTGGGATTCATACAAAAACCTGCGGAACAATGTTACTAATAAAATCCGCAGTAAAAAGAGTAATTACTACACATCCGCCATAGAAGAAAATAAAAGCAACTCGTCTATGCTGTGGAAAACTCTGAAGGAGGTACTCCCTAAGAAACAAACAACTGTACCAAATTCGATTACTTCCCCAAATGGGGAAAATATTGACAATATCGCCGACATTGCTGATACATTAAATGAACACTTTTCAACAATCGGTAAGCGTACTGCTGGAAATTACCCTTTGCGTGAACTTGAAATAGATGACAATACTGACGCCTCTATATTTGATTCTGTTGATGAAGATTGCGTAGTACCTAACATTACAGAAGAGTTTGTTCGAAAGCAAATATCATCCATGTCGGTTGGGAAAGCAACAGGTCCGGATGGAATTAGTGTTAAAATGATTAAAATTGCTTCACCTTATATCATTAAATCTTTAACTCATATTGTTAACCTGTCTATAAGATGTGAGCGATACCCTAAAGATTGGAAACATGCTTTAGTAACACCAATTCACAAGGGAGGAGATAAATGTAGTACAGGTAACTATCGTCTAATTTCTATACTGCCAATTATCTCTAAGATTTTAGAAAGATGGGTGCACTCATCGGTATATAGATATCTTGATGAAAACAATCTGATTCCTAGTTGCCAGTCGAGATTTAGACCCCTGCACTCAACTGAAAGCACCCTACATGACTTAACAAACAAGTGTTTTGCGGCCATGGAGAATGGACAAGTTACAGGCAGTGTGTTTATAGACCTCAGTAAAGCATTTGATTGTGTTGATCATGAAATCTTACTAAAGAAACTAGAAAGGATGAACATGTCATCTTCTGTAATAAATTGGTTTAAGTCGTACCTAAGTGAACGTAGTCAGTCTGTGAATATTGGCGGCACCATATCAAAGGTCCTGTCCGTAAACACTGGTGTTCCACAGGGGTCGATACTAGGTCCACTTTTATTCATTGTTTATACTAGTGACCTTCCATTTTGTATTGCCCCAAACTGCAACTTATTTATGTATGCAGATGACTCCACATTAACGTGTAGCTCCTCCAACATTAATATAATAGAAAGTAGCTTAAATACAGCTCTTACTAGTTTTCACAACTGGTGCGAAAGAAACAAGCTAGCTTTAAATGCCACCAAAACCAAATGCATGCTTATTGGTACTAGGCAGAAAATATCTAATGTTAATTTAAATGTATGTATTGCTGGTAGTCGTATTGAAAATGTGAAGTCTTACAACAAAGTGCGCCACCAACGTTGAAATGTATCTCATTCATTCTTCCACGCTCATGAGCCACACATCTCACACAGTAAATACGTGTTACTATAAAACGTATTACAGTAAATACGTATAGATCGCTACCTCGAAGCGCACCATTGAAACACGTACAAATTTGCTCCGTGCTCCGGCTCCCCGAATTCAGTGATTTATACAACGTCCGCAAAGCCAGGTACACAGGCACGATCTACACGAATTGTTTTGGGGGCGATGTCATTTTCTGCCATTTTCGTTTGAAAACAACACGATAAAACGCAAGGGGTTCACAGGCCGATTTTTTTTAAAATTCAGTATATCACTGCTACATCCTTTTTTAACGTATCCATGGAAAAAAATGAGTGGGTTCGAAGCACGATTGTTCACAATTTATCGATTATTATTGCCCTTTTTAGGGGAGGTATTTGTTAACGTCGTTTGAGTATTTGTGCACAATCTCCACGCGCATCAACGGTACGTCAACGCTTAATTTTTTTCGACTGCTTTTTTCATTTTCAATACAATTGTTTGTCATTGGATGATAACATTTAAGGTGAATAACAACCTTTTACAACTACAAAAGACAAGATGTTAAGATTGGATGCCAAAAACTCTTTATTTTTCGCGTGGGAAAATTGTTCCCCCCTATTTTGAGAATGGACGGTACATCAGCGTTTCGCAATCACAGTCTCGAAGGCCCCCCCCCCCCCCCCCCCCCCCCCCCCCTGGTTCAGCGCACGATAAGTTGTTATCAGACTGTTCTAAATAACGCTGCTGTGTACGCGCACGTATACAGCCGCTGCCCACAAATCAGATTTGTTTCACCTTTCTTTGTCCAGAAACACTTCAAAAATCTCCAGATGTGTTGTCCAAAGGCCAACACCTTGATGTTGTCAGGTTTTGGCGAGCAAATATTGACGGGAACGTAAATATTGACATAGACAACGCTGATTGAAAGTTAGGTTTATATGTATGTCTGTGGGCGTTTACCAAACGGGGCTTGAGGCTTGAGGCTTGGGGCTAGACTCGGGCTTGGCTTGGGCTTGGCTAGGCTCGGGCTTCATCACAAAGCAAAATGGCGGCCAAAACGATTCGTACGGTCAGGCTTCGGGAGGCTTCGGCTGGCGTGTGACTTCGGTTATCGATACTCGGCTCGGCGCGCATCGCGAACTGTAAAAAAATTTTTTATCGCTGGTGATATGAAATTTCGTCTGACAAAGTTTATTCTTCGAAGGTTTTCAAAATATACAATGAATTTTAGTAGGTATTTTTAGGAAATAATAATAATAATAATGAGATTTGTAAAGCGCACATATCCACCCTGCAGGGTGCTCAAGGCGCTGTAGACAACAACAAGTAAATTAATCCTTGAAAATTTGCGACATCAAGTAAGTCTTAATAAGCGATTTGAACCTAGTTGTACAATGGCATGATCTGAGTTCAAGTGGCAATGAATTCCAAAGTCGAGGAGCTGCAACAGAAAAAATATGGCGCCCCATGTTCGTTTAGCAATTGGTTCCTTGAGAAGTTGCTGGTTACTTGATCTAAGAGTTCTTGCTGGAGAATATTCATGTAGTAGTTCCTTAATGTAGTAGGGAGCCTTGTTGTTGAGAGCTTTGTGGACCAGAAGCATGAGTTTGAAATACAATAGGGGGGGGGGGGGGTTGAAGTAGATGCTGAGTTGAGTGCTTCTAGATTTTGTCCAATGTATTTTTTAGTGTCTTGTAGGCCTTTTCATATTTGTAGTGTCTTCGAGGTGGGGTGGTTGAGTATCAGTACTTAGTACGAAATACTTCGAGGGTCACGTCTGAAGCACCAATTAATAAACAAACCCCTGTGATAAGAATTCTCAGTTAACACAGTACTGCATTTCACTGGTGCATGATTTTGTGCATTAATTAATACAACAATAATTAATTCCAGCAGTCAGTATCAATAACATTTTCAATGTCAATTTCAATATTTGTTTTCTTCTCTTTTTAATTAATGCTGTTTTATTCAATAAATACAATTTCAATTACATGTACATATTAATGTGTGAAGACAAAGGTTATTTGAGCATGACATGGTAATGAAATAATGTTTCTTTTTAAAGGAATACTTCATTATGAGGTAACTTATTAGCATATCTTCCCAATTAGTTTTGTTTATCCTGAAGTTTAGGAAAGGCGTTCCAATAAAGTGCATTTTTACTGTACATACATGTACTGTTACAAATAAGAACATACGTTGTTCATTTTTAGAATTTTCAAAGTCATCATGGTTTATTCATTGGTCCAAAGTGTGACGCAAGATATTCATTATTTAATGCAAGTAGTGCATTCACATTTCACAATAAACAATATTTTCATCTTTAAAATGACAAGGGACAGGAAATTTAGCAATGTGAAGAACACCAGTCCAAACCAGTAAATTAAATATATATTGTTTTACTTTCGAGCGGAGTTCTATACATGTAAAGAATAATAAGATAAAAACATAAACACAAATGTATGCCAATTGTGCAAACATGAGTCCAAAATTACCACATAGAAATAAAAGAGAGGAGCATGTTGTCAACTGTTTAAATATACATTTTACCATTCAAGTAGTATTTGCAATGACTGTCGTTTCCAGTCCGTTTGCTTTACTGCTTAAACAAGAGGACATTAGGGGTGATGCTTTTTCAGAGGTGGAGAAAAAGAATGACCCTTTATATACACTGTAATGTATAATTGTTGAGAGTGTAGAATTCAAGTTAACAGAAATCTTGGGGTGATCATGTGCCCCCCCCCCCCCCCCCCCCCCCCCCAATCTCCAGTACAGTCTTTGAAGTTGTGCTGCAATGTCAGCCCTTATATTGGATAAACTGTAAACATTTATGTTGAATGCCCTAAGATATTCCTTGTAGTATATTTGTGTATTAAATTATTCCTGTTAACTTGCATTTTTAAGCTCAATCTATTAAAATAGGCTATGAAAAATAAAGCAATGGGACAACTTTGCAAGTAATATTGTGGTGCTTTTTTAAACCCCAAGAAATATGATCTATCTTTGAATTGAGATTTCCAAAGATTTGAGAGATTCAGAGTTGCTGGAGACTGATGGCATAACCATTGCTTGTGTCATTTCTCCCTTGAACAAACAGTGGTACCATTGTAGCATGTCTCCATTATAGTATGTAGCCTCATACAGCTGCCAGCCAGAAGGACTTCAGTGGTGCCTAGTTTAGGACTCTTGATTTCTGAAAAGAATATACAAGTGAAATGTTTAAATGATCAAAAAGTAATATAAAAGAAATGAATACAATGGCTGCTTGTTAGCAGTCTAGTTTTCAATCTTTCTGCAACAAAACGTAATCATCAGTGCTCTATTTTCAAAGATTTTCCATTCACAATGCTCTCATACAAGGGAAATTTTGTTTCGTCACTATAGTCGAATGATGCTAATAAATCAGTATATATACATGTACATATTTAAATATCATTGTTTTGGGGGGTTTCTTTGGGGGGGGGGGGGGAGTGGGGGGGGGGGGGGTGTACAAAAATATGTAATATTATTTTTAATATGTTAATTAAAAAATGCCACAATGACTGGAATTGTTACCCTGCTGAGGTATCTGCCAGATTGTACAGGTGGGTTTATATTTGTGAATTTGTTTCTTCTCACGGAAAGCAGTGTACAGAGCTGACATACAGTGAGCACATCGCTAAAGTAAAGGGCAGAGCCCGTCATCTAATTTGCTTTATTCTGATGCAAAATTACATAATTGTTACAGGTCATACCTGTGGTCATGTCATGGTGCATAGCCCTGTCTGTCACCAACATTCTGAAGTGCTGGCCGTATTCACTCCAAAGTCCAATTTCCACGTTTCTTAAAGAGAGAAAGTTAACTTAAGTTAAGTTCAGTTAACACAAACTAATCAAAAATTGACACAACAGTTTATTTAAAGATCATGGTCCTAGTCTGGATGGCAATCGTGTACATGTACTGTAGTTTCACTCCCATTTTTTACAAGTTCTATTCTAAAATTGCTTTTGCGTTTGAAAGCTTCAAGCAGTCATTGTTCTTCAGATTTGAACCCATTATTTTTTTATTAGTGGTTTTGAAGAAAATGTGACTCAGTGTCTTACCCTTTTTGCACAGTCATGTTTATTGCAATCTTGTGTTTTTGTGTCATGCCGGTTGTCGGTTTTTCCCCAAACCATAGGCCCAACCCTCTTTCCACGAAGTTTTGCTTGCTGGTACATGTAAATACTTGCATGATTCCAAATCATGATTTTTCCTACTTGTATCATCGTCAAATTCATCCTCATAAAATTGCCTTTTTTTTGGTACTAAATTGTAGTCTTATTCCTACGTTTAACCGTACACTCACGCAGTGGACTTCCCTGTTCCCAGCATAGCGTACGACAGCGGAATCAAACACACCGACAAAAACGCCGAGTTGTGGCCCAAAATATTGGCAAAATTAACATGGCAAGTCACTTACATTGTACACTGGAATTTCGCTTTGCCTGGCTCAGCTCCTGTGGCTAAAGGGTTGTTCAATCGACGTCAAAATCCTTCAATGTCAGCACAAAAGAGAAAATAAATGCCGCACACAGTGTTTTTCAAGATGGCGATTCGCTGAAAGTTTTTACACCGTGACGTCATCAAGCCCGGCGTTAGCCTGCTTTCGCGAGGCTTGGTGGGGCTTCGGAATACAGCCTGAAATCTAGCCCCGGGCTTACTTCGCGTAGCCTAGCCCGTCGTTTGGTATGAGGCTTCAAAATGGCGCCGCAAAAATCTAGCCTAAGCCTAGCCTCTAGCCTCCGTTTCGTAAAGGCCCTGTGTCTATCACCCTGTCATCGGACGAGATATAGCGCCCTCTATCGTTATTTAGTGACTAGTATTTCGGTGATTACAATCGTGCCGGGAATGCAATCG
The DNA here is from genome assembly GCA_037893245.1 of Crossaster papposus. NCBI lineage: Eukaryota > Metazoa > Echinodermata > Asteroidea > Velatida > Solasteridae > Crossaster > Crossaster papposus. The sequence continues at coordinate 12,426 of JBAIAA010000451.1, forward strand.
TGCGGGGAATACAATCTTGCGGGGAATGCAATTGTGGGGGTGACGGGGAATGCATTCGGTGGCGGGGAATGCATTCGGTGGCGGGGAATGCATTTGGTGGCGGGGAATGCATTCGGTGGCGGGGAATGCATTCGGTGGCGGGGAATGCATTCGGTGGCGGGGAATGCATTCGGTGGCGGGGAATGCATTCGGTGGCGGGGAATGCATTCGGTGGCGGGGACTGCATTCGGTGGCGGGGACTGCAATCGGTGACGGGGACTGCAATCGGTGACGGGGACTGCAATCGGTGACGGGGACTACAATCGCGCGGGGACTGCAATCGCGCGGGGACTGCAATCGCGCGGGGACTGCAATCGCGCGGGGACTGCAATCGCGCGGGGAATGCAATCGCGCGGGGAATGCAATCGCGCGGGGAATGCAATCGCGCGGGGAATGCAATCGTGCGGGTGGGGATTACAATATTTTGAGTTGTCTGAGTGCGCGTGCGGGGAAAACAATTTTACCGATACGTTTTCCTTTCTCTACGATACAACAAACATTTGTGTCATGGATTTCTACCTTGTGCTTTTGTAACGTGTATATTTATTAGTGACTCAAATTGACTCAAGCTAAATACATGACTCAACTCGACTACACACCGTGACTCGACTCGACCATCTTGACCTAATGACTCGACTCGACTCGAGTCACTTTTTTTTTAAATGACTCTACTCGACTTGAGTCACAACAATCAGTGACTCCTTACAACTCTGCTTTCTTGTTATAGGCCTAGTATAGGTGAAATGTAGTACATGTATATGGCAAAAGAATTGCCTGTTAAATCACCATTTGTATTGTTATTTCATCGGTAAACTATCGGCAATTTACATCTCGTATCATAATTCGTACAATAGACAATTCTCATCAAAAACTAACAATGACAAGTTTTTAGTTGGCAAAATACAAAATACAACTGTATACAATGAAATGAGCCAATACGGTGCAGATAAATCTCTTTCAAGAAGAGCAAAAAAACCCAATTATACAGGGTCAACTTGAGCTGACAATAGCAGTACATAGGCAAATACAAAGCATTATGCTTGGCATAGACAAACACCCCGAATGTGAGGTATTTGTACTGTGATCCTGTTAACAGTTACCACTATTGTGTAGTCAATTACAATCCCTGAATACAAGGAACAGTTTCCTCCTTTTTCTTCGGCTTCGCCATCTGGCAAACCAAGTAAATAACACTTTAAAGTACTCAAGCTAACTACATGGAGGTTATCATTAAAAAAACACTCACAGTAGGAGAAACAAGAACTCCTCCTGTCACCTCGACATTACAAAGTTAGCCGCTTAAAACTGGCTCAATAACAAGTATCTAAAATTGTATCTACCACTTCAACTGTATGACAACACGTATGACTGTAATTCAGTATCTTCACTAGGCTTTTCAAAGAATTAAAAATTGCAGTGAATATATCATTCAATGCAGCTTCAATGCTATTTACCACACCTCTACCAACAGGACATACACCTTTATCATATTCACGTAAAATATATGTGAATGCACAAACTATGGTCTCAGCTAAAGCACTATGTGACTTAGAAATAAAGTCTGGCACAGACATGGCTGGGATACACGTCTGGCAATGTACACATTATGACTTGTTAAAATACAGTATCAGACCTAAATCACTGACTTAAAATCCATCTAGTCTGCACACAGTTTGCACAGTCAAAAATAATTATGTCTAACCACACTAAAAGTACAATTGCAATTAATTCAAAAATCCTCAAATTGACACAAACTTGACACAAAGATTTAAATGTCTAACCACACACAAAAACAATCGATCTAACTTAAAGGGATCGTATACTTTTGGTAATTGGAACCCATTGTTTGTTTCAATCCTATATAGTTATAGATATACCATAAAACTAACCTCATTTCAAAAGGTGTTAGCGATTTCGAGATATTGCCAAAAGTCTGGAGCGGTTATTTCCACGCAGAAAGAATAATCTGCATTGGAATAGTGAGAAACGTCACTGCAGTAACGCTTCTTAGATTCAAATTTGTGGACATAAAAAGTGACATCTTTTTCCATAACCGCAGTACTTCAAAGTGAAACGTTTCTAAAAATGCATTATACTATCCAAAGCTGCTGTAGTTCTTACCAAGTAAGTTTTTATTGCCATTAATTTTTGGAGTAATTACCAAACGTATACGATCCCTTTAAGTTTAAGCACAGGCCTAAAAAACTGTCTCTAAAATAATTTTATAATTAATTATTATTTTCAAACAGATTCATCGGAGGCACAACTGCCTAAAAACTGAACTGATCTAGCTTATCTACAAAATAGTAAAATATCATTAAACACAATTCTATAAATATAATTATACAATGAAAATTACGCAGCACATAATGTAACCGAAATGTGTCGATTAAATCCTGTCAATGCTGGGTATAGGCACGAATCACATCAATATTTCGCGACAATAAATGCGCGGAAGCGAACGCGTACATGTAGTTCTCATTTAGGAGAAAATATAATGTCCAGCACAAAACATATCCGGATAAAAGTACGTCGTCACTTATTTTATTAAATGCACAGTTATAACTATAAGGCGTAGTAAACAAATATGCCACAGCAATACAACATGAAGGTTAAATGTCAACACATGGCTATCTGCACTTTACATGTACGTACGCTATAAAATATGTCGGCAAATGAGCAGCCAATTTAATTGTTCGTGCCTTCGAAATAAAGCGATTTTGCCTCTCCAGATTTTGCCGTGTTTTAAATTTAAATTAGGGCATTCATTTTAGTTTTGAAACATTTAAATTTATTAAGCAATTTGTTCAATTTAGCATATCGTCGATCTTTTATGTGACGCACATAGAAGAGGCAGATCGTAAATTTCGTCAAGAGACAATCAATTTCGATAATTGATTGCACAAATGACGCAAATGCCTGCCCAATAATGAATTTGAATGACCGAAAATACGCATTGAAAACAGTCCTGCGAATTGAAATGCTGTTTTGTTGAATTGTAGAATGGTTGTTAATGGTTATTTTGACACAAATGTACATTTGCCTAGTTATAAAAACGAAATTTAAATACCATTTTCAGCAGCATTCGATTTCGCGCAAAATAGTATGACGCAGTGGTTAAATTGACCGCTCGTTTGCCGAAATTGACCGGAAAACCTATAGTACAATCTGACAATATAATAATGAAATACAGGGTCGCAAAAATGACAGAATAATTATCTCACAAAAATATAAAACAAATTACAACGTTAATCACTATTAAATTACAAGGTTACCCTCCCACGTGGTTTACATTATTAGGAGCATGGCCGGAGCTATAGTTCGTGAATTGCCATTACGACCGAGGATTCCCTATTGTGTTTTCCTTTATTCCTTTACTGAAACCTAACCCCATTGCTTTGCGCTTATCTTGGCGATCGAGGACAAAGAAACCGTCCTTCGAGGATCTTTTGTTCCTTTTGTTCCCGATCCTCGATCGCAAAAGGAAACAAGCACTATACTCCCCAGAAAAACGAGTTAATTTATTTGTTTATCAGTTTATGTTGATCTTCTCTGCTCGAAGCCCACAGGAGAAAACTCGCTACAAGTTTTATGGACCCATGCAAATCACTTGCAAAACTTGTATGCAGTGTAGTCGATCAACAGTTTCAACCTGAAAATGTTCGCCTTTTGTGCACAAGAAACCACATTATGCATTAGTACTGTATGTAAGTAATTGAAGTGATGCATACAACGTGTGTATACATTGACATTAAAGGTAGTATACACTATTGCTGAGTGTTCGCATTATCAGAAATGGGTGGATTTGGTAAGTTGTACTTTTTAGTCAATATCGTTTAACTGATCGTCCGAAGTTTTACAATCATGAAATATATGGACCACCAGTTTGGTTACCTCATCCAAAAAAACCATATTCAATGTATTGAGACAAATTCGTGCCTTACTTACAACGTTGCCATGTCTCCTCACATAATATAAAGAACGCTTATCTAAACCTAAACTTTCCCCTCTTTATAATAGACTCATCTACTTAAGTATTTATTTTTATCAAATGTCTCTATAAACATTCTATCATCACACTGCATTTTCTTCCACAGCCAAACACAAAGAAGACGGACACTTTGCTCTTTAAACTTTACCATTGCCCAACTAACTGTGTGATATTTTCTGTATTTACCCGCTTTCCTAGATTGTTTTTCTCACTTCCGTGTGAACTCTAAAATCTCTGTCTAAAACCCTCTCTAAAAGACTGTTTTCGTTGCGGGATCACCTCTTTGACCATGTTTCAATTTCTCTTGCTGTTTAGATCAGTGGAATATTTACATATACGTGTACAGTCGGCTCTCGTTTGTACAGACTCAGCCGGACCTGGACAAAATAAATGCACAGTCTGTTTTGTTAATGTTCATGTGTATTTCTGTTTTAATGTCATTGTTTGTTTTGCCCCAAAATGAAGTAAATGAAAATGTAAATGGATGCCGGCAAAAAAGGGGAAAAGGCGTTTGTTTTATATTTATGTTGTTTTTCGCGTTTGCTGTCCTGATTGGGATAATGCTCAGCTATATAGACTGGTGCTTCAAAGGACTCGTGTTATTTTAATCAGAAACGAGTCGGGGTACGATGCACCAAGATAAATGTTCCCAATGCCGCACTCGTATCACGTCGATCGGGATCCAAATTCTCTTTTATTTCTTGGAAATAACAGGTCATGTGCTAATGCAAATTCACAGGCAGCCTTATAATGTACATGTACTTCCTACCAAACCGGTAATTTCAGCTGCCCCCAAAAATGACACCGATAAAAAATTAAAAATAGAATGTCGCGTAAACGTTAATGTTAAAGGTAGAACAGGGCCTACACCATTGATTGCTTGAATTATCATGAATGGGTGGATTTGGGGATTGAATTTTCTAGTAAATATCGTATAATTGATCTGTTTGAAGTTTTACAATCATGGATGCCCAGGAAAGCAACACAAACGGCGTTCGTTTTCAACCGGCGTCGGGCAGTGGTTCTTATGTTGTTCTTTTTTTTTCCACGATCGCCGTAACAATTATAAAATATCTAGCGCAATCATTTGGTTGGATGCCTACTTTAATTATTTACTTTCAAATAAGTAAGATATTTCTTAATAATTCGGTAGTGAAAATAATCGATATATGCAAATGGGGTATCCTACCTTTAAGTTACTCGTTCACTCTAAAAACAGATTGGTTAAAAGACCAACCAATCTAATTGGTTGACCCCATATTGGTTGTTTTTAACCAATGTGTTGGTTAAAGCGTAACCAATGCGTTGGTTGTCCGTCAACCAGTCATATTGGTTGACGGTATCAACCAATCTATTGGTCATTTATAACCAATATATTGGTTGTCCTTCAACCAGTCATATTGGTTGAGCTTGTAACCAAGGTATTAACCAATATATTGGTTATTCATAACCAATATGTTGGTTGTCCTTCAACCAGTCATATTGGTTGAGCTTGTAACCAAGGTATTAACCAATCTATTGGTTATTCATAACCAATATGTTGGTTGTCCTTCAACCAGTCATATTGGTTGAGCTTGTAACCAATTGTATTAACCAATCTATTGGTTATTCATAACCAATATATTGGTTGTCCTTCAACCAGTTATATTGGTTGAGCTTGCAACTAAGGTATCAACCAATCTATTGGTCATTAATAACCAATATGTTGGTTGTCCTTCAACCAGTCATATTGGTTGAGCTTGAAACCAAGGTATTAACCAATCTATTGGTTATTCATAACCAATAGATTGGTTGGCCTTCAACCAGTCATATTGGTTGAGCTTGTATACAGCAACTGACCAATCAGAAGTGAGAACATTTGTTTTGACAATAGTCGATGTTAAATTGTAGTATTTAGTCCAAAATGCACTTTTTTGGCCTTAATATGTAATTATTCAAACGATTCCATGATTGAATTTAGATTTTTGTACAAACATAGTGAAAAATTCACATTACATTTCCTTTGTATTCAAATTTTGACATTATTCATAAAAAACTAGCTGTGACTTCGTCGTGGACAAAAAAAGCGAACTATAAAACTAACAACGGCAGTAGCTAAGTTTGTAGTAAGTGTTCAGTAGGTAATAGGTTATTATTGTATTTATGTGTATTTGCAGTGTGTAATAAGTTAATTCCATTGGTATTATTTAATTACGTAATTTGTCCACGTAGGAACCAATACATAAAAACAACCAATAGTATTGGTTGTAGCCTAACCATTATAAATTGGTTGAATTAACCAATAATGTATTTTTGCATTTGTTATAACCAATGCAATTGGTTGCGTGTTAACCAATATGAATTGGTTGCAGCCCTACCATTATGTATGGTTAGTGCTATAACCAATATGGATTGGTTACGTGGTAACCAATACAAATTGGTTGGAGTCCTACCATTGTGGATTGGTTAAATTAACCAACATTGCATTGGTTGGTTTTATAACCAATATGGATTGGTTAAATAGGTAACCAATGTCATATTGGTTATTTTAACCAATATTTTGGTTATCCACATATCTACCAACTGGATTGGTTGAAATCGACCAATATATTGGTTATTTTCAACCAATCTGTTTTTAGAGTGTTCGGTTACTACCGTCACTAAAACTTTAGTTCGGCCACTGGTTTTAGGCTTTATTTTGGAAAAAATAATTCGTCCCCCGCAAAATTAGAAAGAAAACAACCTGTGCCAGGTGAAGGTGATATATAAAGGTGAAGGTGATATGGTTTTAATATTACCTAATCCATAATCGAAAATTCGCTCAATTCTCACTATTAGTTTGTATTTGGACTGGTGTCAACACAAAGTTAATCACATCAGTTTCGTTATGGAGCAGGTCACAAATGCTAAAAACAACACAAATTAATTCTTTCAAGGGCATCATATTCTTTTAAATGTTTCCGAAAATATTCATACGATGGAATTGGCGTCGGGTAGTGTAAATTCAATATTTGTGTATATTGTAAACATACGTCGGAAGGCCACGTCTACAATGTTGCATTTCTTTCATATGATAATATTTTAAACAAGATCAATTGTGCGGTAACAACATCTTTACCATATTGTCTTTAGGGCTGAATTCATGCATTAATTTTAAGTGCTGCACGTGTCCGATGATCTAACGTTCTGTACGGCTTGCAAGTCCAAAACGAGTCTCGTTCATTTAGTACCGTACGCATTTTGACAATAATTTGACAATAGTTGTTAACAGCCCAAAACAAACACACTTTCCTTTGAAGGTTATAGTTTTATATAGGTTTTTCTGGCTATTTTAAAACATGTTTTTTTTTCATATTCGAATTTACCCACTCTCAAATTCAATTTCGTTCGAAGACAAATTTCACACGCTTTTACCAAACAAATTAATTTTATCCATAAAAGATAAAATACGTTATACTTGGGGCACATAAAGCCTAAACTCCTTTTGGCGTCGTAGGTAAAACGTTTTTAAGGTCGTTCTGAAAAAATTGCACAACCAGCAATAATAGCCCCCCCACCCTTCGGACGGGTATATTTTAACTTTTAAGAAACGTGGCTTGGTCGTTTAGAAAGTTGCGCAAGAAGAAGGGGGAAAATAAATTCCTTACCATATAAGGTTATATCTGGTAGATATGCAAATTAATAGGTAAGATTGACCAATGGAGAACTTAAGATATCCTACCTTGACCAATGAGAAGAAAAGACAGTCCGAAGAGTTTGGGTATTTAACCCAGAACACGAGGCATTCGGGCCGCCAATTTGGTTGCAGCTATCAGCAACTCAGAAAAAAATTGTTGACCAAAACTTCTTAATTTGTTGTTATTATCTGCACTTCCAACTGCTCCGACGCTTCGAGGCCCTGTCAACCGGACAACTCTCCATTCGTCCAACCGGACGAAACCACTTGTGGACGAAACACTTGTCTATAATCAGACAATTCCTCGTATACGTCTAACCCGACAATTTCCGTTTAGCTAGGAGTGGAAGATTTGCTGGCCACCTCTTCGGACATGCCGTACCGAAAGAACGCCGTAGCTAGCCGCCGACCCGGTCGCACACCTGCGAAAGGGAGAGGGCGCGGGGCAGCTGTACTGTGCCTGCCCTGCACCAGGAGCCGTCTGCTAGAGGCAGCGGACGCGGGGCAGCTGTGCCTGCCCAGCAACCAGGAGCCTAGGCCGCCAACCCGTCGTGGCTGCGGTCGACCCCGAGGAAACCCAAGCTCGGTCTCAGATCCGGATGTTCTGCACCCAGAGACCCAGCCGCCAACCTCCGTCGTGGATGTGCATCCTCCTCGCCGCCATCATGATGAAAATGAACTGCTACACCATGACAACAACATGAACAATAACACTGATCCGTTCGCGGGTCCTAGTGCATCCTCCTCGCCGCCATCATGATGAAAATGAACTGCTACACCATGACAACTACATGAACAATAACACTAATCCGTTCGCGGGTCCTAGTACTAGCACTAGCGGAGTAAGCGGTGTGGGTGCCAGTACAATGTTAATGATTCTCATACTGCCATTTCAATCAGTGCAATTCAGCTAGGGGCAGATGTCCTCCCAGTACCATTATTTCAAATATGAAAGTCGTGTGCAGCGTTAGGGTTTCATGTCTCGCAATGCACGTAAGACAAAATTCGGTCAGGGGAGTACATAGATTTGGCCCCACTGTATAACGACACAGCGCATGCCGTACTTTCGCGGACAGATCAGTCTAATTTAACCTTCGGGATGGAAGGGGGCAACCTGGTCCTCAGGAAACCCGGCCCATCGCGTAGGTGCATCGAATCCTTCTCTATATGGCAATCTGCCTTTCACACATTTATATCAATTTATCTTGACCAACACACCCAGGGATATGCACAGCTATTGAAGTACTGTGAAATTATTCGTATGGCGTCAGCACAGTTTTCCGGTTACGGGTGGCGAACATATGACGAGCAGTTTCGGTTAAAGATGGAGATTGACCCCTCCCGTTCATGGGGGGAAATTGATATGGAACTGTGGGTGACGGTTGCTGCGGTCCCGGTAACCACTAACCAATCGGGCAATCGGTTAGGTAACGCACAAGGGTGGGCCCCGGCGTCCAAAACCGGCCGCGGAACCGGCAATTGCTTTAATTTTAACAATAACCAGGGTTGTACATTTCCTCGATGTAGATACGCTCATACATGTAGTAAATGTATGCGCTCGGGCCACGGAGCATCGCAATGCTCATCAGTGGGTTCAACTTCCACTGCACCGCGTAACGCATTTACGTATCATGCGCAAACACAACCCAGGACCCGTCAACCCAGAGTTCCAATGACTAATGCAGTAAAAGGGGGGAATTTTAGTTCACCGCATACCAATTCTACGGGTTCTAACGCTGCCCATACTGCACCAGTCAACCCTCGTCCATGACTCGATTTGAGCAAACCCAAAACCCCGTTTGTTACCCCACGCCCATTAACCAAACAGTGTTAGATAACTGGCTGACAAAATACCCAATTGCAGATGATTGTCGCATACTAAGTAATGGCTTTAAATATGGTTTTTCGTTGGGTTATGAAGGTCCCCGTATGGGATGAACCCAAAAAAGAGACCCTGTCGGTCCATTTAAAAGTCGGGCATCACGCTGGTGAGCCGCTCGCAGCTATACCATGGTGGGGTCACTGAGATGAACCTTTATCATATATATATATGTTTGAATTTGTTTGAAGAAGTTTTTGGTCAAATAAAGGGCTGCTTTTGGCTGCAGCAAAGAACCAAGATATGTTTGTTCCACATTTGTATTGCTTCCAAGTATAATTAAGTAATTTATCATTCAATTTAAACACCAGGTCGAGAATATTCGTCATTACAGACCAGATTCGTCTATAGCAACAGCTTAGACCAATTTGATCTGTAATGACGAATATTCTCAATCCAATGTATAAACAGAGGGGCCACAATTTGACATTGAATGATAAATGACAAAATTGGTTCGGAAAAAGCTTTGTCTGGACGGAATTGAACGTGAGAGTTCGTGAATTTGAATACAAAAATGTTTTAAAATAGCATAAAACATGTTTTTTTCCCCCAATTTTAAACCTGTCTTTAACATTGAAACACCTTTATAAATACTGTCTTGTTATTCTTTTTAAACGCGTTCAAACACAAACAAGGTATTGATCGAAAATATCTAGCGATATATTATTCATTCTTCTAATTACACGCGCAATGTTTAGCTTCTGAACACAGTGTTGACGGTACTGTCGTACACAATGTTTATTCTACAATGCAACGTATTAAAGGTGTAAGATGGTAATCTTGATTGTACAATGAATTACAAGTGCCAACTATTATTATAACTAAAGAAAATAATTATTAAAAATAAATATAGGTTTTCCAGGCCAAATTCATCACAAATTAATTCATTTTCATTAACACGCATTCAAATTCACGCATTTCCCCCTAATTCAATCAAACTAGGGTTTCTTTTTAGTTACTATTCAATTTCGTGTTTGTGCACACATGATTTCGTTCTTTTCATTCAGGTTCGTTTTGGTCGTTCTATTTCATGTATAGGCATTTAAGACTACAGTTTCACCATTCTTCAGTTGATTTTCTATACTATAGATTTTCCCGGCTAAAGCCTGTACCCTGTATTTAGAAGAGTGTTAGGTAAAATTTGAAAAGCTATGGTGGTAAAGTTTAAAATGAAAACTAAATCTTTCGTTATTGTCCTATGATCGTTTGCAATGGTCCTTATGTTTTATTCTTTATTTCTGCTAATGTTCGGACCATGTCAAATTAAAAAATAGCAAATGCTTTTAAGAAACAAAAGCTTAAAATTATCAGGGGGTCGTTATAAAATTAACTAAAACAAAAGGTCGTTCTTTTCATGTATATTTTTTTCCACAGTTCCTTTTCTAATCGCGTTTCTGTTCGTTCAAAAAGGCTTTACTTAAAGGTATAACGCAGAATTAGTGTAATTCTGTATTCTCTTAATTCAGAATTTGCCTTTATATAGGTAAATACGAATTTGAATGTGAACATTAAAAAATGTTTGCCAATTGATAAAATATATTGGTTGACGACCTCGTGAAGTTGAATGATCTTATTTGGCCAGTGAATGCTAACTGCTGAAATAGAATTACTCCTTTTGACTGTTGGATGCTGATGCAACAACGCTTTCATTTTGAAACGAAATTAAATGAGCCTGGTGTTAATTTGAATGATTTTGTGTTTAAATTTGGCCTGGAAAACCAATATAATATACAATAGGATACCGCGTTCAAGATCTAATTTCACGCATTTTCATGCTACATGCTTTCATAGAATAATCACGCAATTTCCAATGATGCCATTGTACGCCCTTCCTACAACAAACATTCTCATCTGGGTAATATCTACCATTCAAGTGAGATGACAAACACCCATTAAACCACCAGGCTCCTGTGCGCTTTCGTGCGCAATTACGTTGTGGTTCATCATCATTGTCACGATCCTTTGTCGTAAAGGGGAACCCTCTGTGATACCAAAGAGAGTTACCGGCAGTGCTGCTGGCATCGTATTGGTCGTAATTCAAATTGTACTCACCCGAGGATATTTGGAAATCCGAGTACTTTGCCCATGCCGTGTTGTTCTCCCAGTCCTCTAAATCAACTCGTAGCTCCCATGATCCACGTGAATCACTAGACGTCAGAGTCACCAAGTTGTCATTACCCAACCAGAACTCACCGGACAGATCGCCAAAGCCAGACTGGTAGTCGGTCCAGTTACGGTAGAAGTCCACGCTGCCATCTTGTCGCCTTTGAAACACGATCCATCCCCCGCCGTCAGTTTCCATGTCACAGTAGACACGAAGACCGTCATTGCCGAATCGCTCTGGGTAGACTGTGTAGATACCGCTTGAACAATAACCGGCATCTAAGAGCATCTTGCAACTGTTGTAGCGATTCAAGGAACTATCAGCCAGTGAGTACAAAGGTGTGTCCTCATCTGCATCAAAGTAAACGCTCCCTTGAGTTGCATTGAAGTAGTCGAGATGCTGCCGTCTTGTGGCAAGGTTCAACTCGCACATTTTACTGCAGTCATTAAAGTTAAAAGACTTGCAATGTTGATCCATGCTGCATTCACGTCCGCAGATGACACGAGTTCTTACAATTTTGGTTGCAAACGCAAATTCTTTTAGGGCGCGATTTTCTGCGGCATAAAACGCATGTTTCCCTGCATAAGAAGTTTCACATCCAGTGACGGACGAGGTAGCTCCCTGACATATGATAAATATTATGTGAAATAGTTGCAACCCAGTAAAGGTCAGTTTCGCCATTGCTTCCATAACTTAAAAGATTCGTTAAAATCAGATGACTTAACGTCGATCTCAGTTTGTTTTATTTGTTTTTGTATAATGTGCGCCACATATAGTTGAAATCAGGAAAGAAAATCTAGCGATTTGTCGTGTCTGATTGAACTATCCACAATGGTTGTTCAGCGACTACAAGTCAAGCAGTACTGCTTTCGGCTGCTGTCCTCTCTATACAAGTGCTAGGATGCTCCTGTGATACAGAGGCCTGGCGATTGTGGGACTTGGTATACTTGACAGAATGGAATCGGTTGAGGCAGACGATGTGTATCTCTCATTCTCTCTGATTGGTTATCCAAGTGATCACATCATCCACGTCAGTGGCTAGTAATTGGTCAGTATTCCCGGAGTTACAAAAGGTAGCCTTTGATAACCTCATCGATAATGATAAGCTGATATAGTCGGGGATCCAGACCCCCAAAATTTGAAAGGACCTGACACGGCGCGATATACTTTTTAAATGTGTTTTTTCTATTGGTCTGGACATTGAGGTTAGACAATTGGGAGGTCTGCTTTGTCTGAAGCTTTGCGAAAAAAAATTGTGGTCAATTTTGTACATGCACCCCCACCCTATTTTATAGCTAAAATATGAAAAATACACTTTTTTAAAATCAATTGTAGGTCGCGATGGCCGTCATTACATGCATTATAGACCAACATTAGACATGTCTTGGCCTAATCAAATAGATAAATATGTTTAAAGAACATTCAGAAATGATTTATAATTATTTTAATCCCAAATTAAAGCAAGGCAATTAAACCACTTCGGATGGGACGTAAAGCCGTAGGACCCGTGTGTGTGTGTGTATAATGTATGTATTGAACTTGTACACGCACGTAAAAGAATCCAGTCACACTTATCGCTAAAGAGAAGGGATTCGCCCCGGTGTTTCTGGCATTTCGTTCATCCTCCTACTGGTTTCTTCAGGCTTACGAGCTACAGTGCCTTGGGCGCTTTTGAAGAATCCTCGGTTTCATTGCCGAAAATAAATAATAATATTAATAATAATAATAATTCCAGTAGCAAAGGAATTTGTCACTGTTGCTGTGGTAGCCATCTTGCTCGGCAGCAGCCCTGTGTGCCGTTCGTAATTAGACGTTTTGGGGGCCATATTTGAAGGCCAAAGGAGAATTGTTTAGCAATCTGGGTTAGAAGATATATAGTACAGATTATTTCGATTTCTTCCAGGTATGTTTATATTACGTATTTATGAAGTTTTGATGGCTGAAATTGGTTGTGCCGAGGAGAGGAGTTAGGCTTCCTTTACTGTGCAGCGGGCAATTGGCCGTAGCCTACAGTTCTACTGTAACTTTGGAGCTGTGTCGCCATGAAAGCGCTGTTCTAATTGAAGCACACCTTAACTGCGTCCAGAGCAAATGCAACCACGAGAAAGTACAGCTATGCCTATATGAGATGGAGGGAATGGGCAGGTGTATCCAGGTGTAAAACCTTTCCAAGTTGACCCGTTATATTGTTCTGTATACTTGATTTCGTTATCCCAGACAAGTAGTTCATCTGCACAAATTGACTCTTTAGAACTTGTTGCACAGGCCCGCATACGGCATTGGTAGCGGATGTGTCCGGTATTGGACCGATAGCATATTGTAACGTTGACTGTTTGCTGGGGTCGACACACACACAGGAAGAAGACTCAAGACAGGTATTCACTGGTTTCGGTGGTTCTTTGGCCGTTTATTCCAACTACTTCTGGGTCAAACGAGTGTCATGAAGTTACCGTTCCAACGCGGCACTAAAAAAAATCCGGTGTATGCGCTATCCGGAACGGGTTTCCTAGGCGTACTGGCAGGGCTCTACTAGGCGATTCCACTGTGGAATGGCTCTGGTGCCCTATATCGGCCAACCGGCACAGACGCTACAAAGCCCCCTTCGAGGACCTTGTTTGTCTTCAAACAGGGTGGCGGGCATCTGCCGCCGCACACCTGGAAGACCCGGACCGGAAGGCACACGACGCCAACAACAACACAACAACAACAAAAGGAAAATGAGAGTCAAAGTTTTCGTCTATTAGGTGGGAGGTGGCCGGCGCTGGAACTCATGTCTGCCTAAACAGCTGCTCCGAGAATTCTGGTGGGACGTCGTCGGGGTAACGTGGGGGTGTTCACACAAGGGAACCGGCATGTGGGTGACCGCTCACTCAAGCAGGGCAGCCACGGGGCGGCCGCCGGGCGGCGCCGTCCACCTCCAACTGTATCCAGGTCCTGTCCGGCAGCTCCACCCGGGACCCGGCCGGTAAGACCCAGGGCTGTCCACGCCACCGAAGCCTCGGCATCCGAGGGGGCGTCGGGGGCTCCGTCTGAGTCCCGCCCTCCGCCCGAGCTGGCGGAGATGGGTTGGCAGGGCTGTCTTTCTTTGGCCGGCTGGAGCGGCTTCTACGGCCGTGTCCCCGGCGCCCCGGTAGGCGGGGCGAAGTTTGTCGGGGCCGCCCTTCCTGGCCCTGGCTTGGCTGGCTGGCCGACTCATCCCGCTTCGAACGGGGAGGCCGGGAGAACCGCTCCGAGTGTAGGTGGTTCCCCGGCTCCCCCGACGAAACTTGGCCCCGTCGTCTCTTAGACAGGGGTGGCGACAAAGGCCGGGCCGCTGCAGGGTGGTCCCGTCCGCCTTTGGGGAGGTCTGGGCTCCCCTGTCGGGAGAGGCGAGGCGGGAAAGGCTCCCACTCGTCGCCGCTGGGGTTGATCTCCAGCGCATTCATCTCTGCCATCACTCCGGCCACCAAACCTTCCTGGCAGAACCGATGGTGACGGCTCACAGCCTGCAGCCCCTTTCGCACACGTACGGTCGCTCCGGGTGGAGCTGCTCGCACGCAGTGCGCACGTGCCTACGGCGCGCACGTGCCTACGGCGGTTAGTGCTACGGATGAACGTGGGGGGGGGGGACATCATGGGAACCCTGCGGGGGAAAGAAGAGGAAGGTTCGGATAATGCAAGACAATATCGGCTAGGCCGGACTACCTTCCGGCCGGCGCGAGTGTACCTCTTGGGGCCTGGCTCCGTCGGTGGAGAGAGTGGCCGATTGCACCCCGGATCGGGCTCGCCAAGCCCCAGCCACGGACCCGGTTCCGCGCCCGCCTCACCCTGCCCGTCAGGGGCGGCCTTCCGCTTCTGGCGAGGGCAGTCTCTCCTGATGTGTCCAAACCCGTGGCACCTGTAGAACTCCACTTGAGTCCGCGCGCCTGGTGTATACTTCACCCGGGGAACTGGCTTAGACTCCCCAGCGGGAACTGGAGGAAACTGGTCTACAGACATTACGACCCTGTCTCCGGCCTTCCCTTTCCGTTTGTACACCTGGGACCCCATGAACGCCTCCATTTCCGTCGCCAGCGTGATTGCTTCGGTCAGGGTCGACGCCTTCTGGGAGAAAAGGTGACGCTGCAGCTGCTCCTCCCCAAGGCCCCCCGGAAAGCCTCCACGCCCAAGTCCTCCCGGGCCTGCAAAGGCAATCTTGGGTAGCTTTTCAACACCAGCCGCCGCACGGATTGTCACAGGCTGCTGAGCGACTCGTCGCGGCCCCTCGTCCGCGTGGCCCGATGTAGTGGAGCCTGTGCCGCCCCGCCGAATCGTTGCTCAAAGTTCTCCAAGATGGGGAAGTAGTCCCTCCGTGCCTCTGGCGCCATGTCCGTCAGTGCTTCCAGAGCTGTGCCCTTCAGGTGAGCCGCCAGGTACATTGCCTTCTCGGACTCACTCCAAATGGATCTAGTAGTCCGACCAGGACGCAACCCCATCAAACTTATCCGAGAGCATCAACTCCTAAAACCATAATTTATGCATTTGAATTGTATATTTAGCATAAATCGTTCTTCGAATGTGAATTTACCAGTTTTTGGCAGCCATTTTGTTGGCCATCTTGAATTTCAGCTTTCTGATCAAAATTATTTTTGGCAACAGCAATTTTCGTAATCAGCAGGGTGGAATTACCCTAAAAATGTGTGTTGCCAACTTTGAGCATGATGTTGTGCCTAGTCTATAATGCCCTTATCCAAATGATTAAACAAACCCCACAATTTCTGACATCATGCTGAGTTATCACGCAGTGACCGCAATTTTTAAAAAGAGGGGTAGGGATAGCAAAATCGCCATAACACATTCCATATTTATAATTGGGAGCCTAATTATTGATGTGGAGTGACTGACATGAATAAGGAAAACATTGATGTATTGTATGATGTGATAGCATCATCCTTTTTTATTACCAGTGAAGTAAAGACGAAAAATATATACAAATGATTAAAATCGAGGCGCGATTTTGGGATTAAAACAAATATAAATCTTTTCTGAATGTTCTTTAAACATATTTCCCTATTTGATTAGGTCAAGACATGTCTAATGTTGGTCTGGAATGCATGTGATGACGGCCATCGCCACCTACAATTGATTTAAAACAAACATTTATTTTTTTCATATTTTAAGTATAAAATGGGGGGGGGGGGGGGGGGGGGTGCATGTACAACATTGGCCACAATTATTTTTCGCAAAGCTTCCGACAGAGCAGACCTCTCAATTGTCCAACCTCAATGTCCAGACCAATAGAAAAAACACATTTAAAAAGTATATCAAACCGTGTCAGGTCCAACCATTTTTATTGAGCTTTTCGATGTCTGGATCCCCGACTACAATGTACACCGGAGTGCTGGTGGCCGGGGTTCGGCACACCCGAATTGTGATACAGCAAGTTTATAGGGCGCCGGTCCGGTTTTCCGGAGGTCGCGGTTTCGGGTTCCGCCTTGCCGATTCCTTTGTTCATCTTGAAATGTATGCCAATTTATCTAGTTAGTTTCTCTTGTGGTTTATTTGTGTATGAATGTAAATTAATGTATACACAATTTATAAGATAACAAGTCGTATCCTCATTGAGTTATTGTTCCTCCCATTTCTTTTTGAGCCACTCAGTTTTGGAATTCGGCTTTTTTGAGTGTATCCTGTCCACTAGTTATTTGTTGATAGTTTGTTTGTTTGTTTGTTGGGGGTGTTGGGCTGTTTGTTTGTTTGTTAATTTTGTACTTGCTTGCCATCTTGTTCTTGCATGTATGTAAATAACAGATTTTTTCAATCAAATGTATTGTATTTAATTTAAATTTATTTTTATTTGATATATAGTAATTGTATGTAGACATTTCAAGGTTGGGTAGGCAGGCTTTAGGGCTACAGTGTTTTAGTACACTTTTGCCTACCCTGGCCAGCTTGAAATGTTTTCTTGTCTTTGATTAGATCCAACCCTCAATCTTTTATCATTTGTCTAACCCCCCCCCCCCCCCCCCCCCCCCCCCCCCCCCCCCCCCCCCCCCCCCCCCCCCCCCCCAATAGACCACATTTTCACTCCCTATTTCCCTTCCTTTCCCTGCGTAAACCCACAACCACTCGTCACTCGCCAACCCCACACATTCACAACTCCCCCCCCCCCCCCACTTGACCACTCCCCTCCTCACCCCTCTCATTCTCCACCAATCCCCTCCTCAACCACTTCATCATCCCCTCCTCAACCACCTTGTGTCTGGGGTAGGATGTTTGGACTTAGTCTCCAGAGAGAGTTGAAAGCTGATGGGTAGATGCATGGGTCTGGGTAGGATGTTTGGGATTAGTCTCCAGAGAGAGTTGAAAGCTGATGGGTAGATGCCTTGGGTCTGGGGTGTGGTGTTTGGACTTAGTCTCCAGAGCTCGAGTTGGAAGCTGATAGGTAGATGCCTTGGGTCTGGGGTGGGATGTTTGGGGTTAGTCTCCAGACAGAGTTGGAAGCTGATGGGTAGATGCCTTGGGTCTAGGGTAGGAAGTTTGGACTTGGTCTCCAGAGAGAGTTGGAAGCTGATAGGTAGATGCCTTGGGTCTAGGGTAGGAAGTTTGGACTTGGTCTCCAGAGAGAGTTGGAAGCTGATAGGTAGATGCCTTGGGTCTAGGGTAGGAAGTTTGGACTTGGTCTCCAGAGAGAGGTGGAAGCTGATGGGCTGAGGCCTTCGGTCTTGGGGATAGGGAAGTTGGTTTGGGCTGATCACCTTACTGGGGAATTGTTAGCGTGTATAGTGAGCGAGGTATAAGCTTTGGACTTTGCTTTGCTAGGAGTACATTTAATTCATCAGGACATTTATGTAGTAGTACTGGTAGTTGTCAGGCAGAATGTAACAATTTAAAAATGTTGGTTTCATTTTTCATCCTGGTTTAGGTATTAAAATTGAGTGAACTCTTAAAAGATTAGCAGTAGATTAGCAAACTATGTTTTAAAAAAATTGTTTTTTAAACGGTCATGCATTTTTTAAAAAGTTTATTAAATTAGGCCTCGTACAGAAACCCTAAATCACAAGTATTGTATGTTTAATGTTCACATTAAACATACCAAATGCTTGCTTTTCTCCGTTTGGTATTAAAATTAAAAAATTAAAAAAAACAAAAAAACAAGATTTGTTTCCTTCGATATTTGTTGGTAAAACATAATAATGTCCACAACTTTACATTAATTTTATCTCAATTGTGTATTATTTACATGAACTCAAGCTTTTAACATCTTAGGAATGGACGGATGATAACATTATTTTAAACATATCTTTTAATTTTAACAATGTATTTTAAAACTTTTCAACAATCAAATGAAAGTTAATCAATTAGGGAACAACTGGAAGTGTTTGTGTATAAAATTTGCCACACAAACAAAAAATCACTTTTTCGCCTCCACAGAATAAAATACAGTAGTATTTATCTATTTACATATTAATTACATGTACAATGAAAACAAAATGTCCTGCTTCTTAAAAAAAAAAAAGGAATTTTATCAATTTTCTGAAATCAAGCAAATACAACTTCATGTTTTCGAAACATCTATTGAACACGCGAAACCAGTGTTTCTTGAAAATTTGAAGTAGGACGGAAACAAAACGGCACCGTCAAACCAAACCTAGAAGGCACCAACGAATGTAAAAAAGACAACAATTTATTGTATTTTTAACAAAATGAAACACCGGTCAATGTTATCCGTGGGTGCATTTCATGGTTAAAGGAAATATATACACGTAATTTTGCTGTAATTTTCAGAAATGGACAGATTTTTGTGCATACAAAAAGAGGGTGATTGTGTATTTTTGTCGACTTTTTCACGAGGTCTATTCTTTTAATACTCAGTAGTTGTTTAAAGGTAGGATACACCATTGGTAATTGCTTGAATTATCATGAATGAGTAGATTTGGGGGTTGTATTTTATAGTAAATATCG
This sequence comes from Crossaster papposus, assembly GCA_037893245.1. Taxonomy (NCBI): domain Eukaryota; kingdom Metazoa; phylum Echinodermata; class Asteroidea; order Velatida; family Solasteridae; genus Crossaster; species Crossaster papposus. The sequence goes on from JBAIAA010000451.1 coordinate 32,017, forward strand.
TTTAACTGAGCTGTCCGAAGTTTTACAATCATGGATGCCGAGAAAGCACGAAAAACAGCGAGTTTTTTCAATCGGCGTCGAGCAGTTATTCTTATGTTATCTTTGTTTTTTTATTTTTTCATTATAAAATTCTATTTTTCGGAAGAATTACAGGATATCTAGCGCAATCATTTTGCAGGATGCATAGAGTCTACATTTACTTTAAAATGAGTAAGATATTTCTTAATAATTCGGTAATAAATATTTTGGATATCTGCAAATGGTGTATCCTTACCTTTAAAAGAACGACTGGTAATTTGTTGCCAACATTTTTGACATAATGCGTGTCAAAATGGTTTCTCTCAAACGTTGTATTACAATCTGGTGCCCGGCTCAATGAGTGGGCAGTTACATTGTGTTTTTTTGCCAGCGATGTATTCTTGCTTCTGTCCATGAAGGGAATGATATGCGTCCTATTACGTTGGTGGTGCCAACCTCTCTGCCCATCCCTGGGATTAGCCCGTCCTGCAGCCGATTTCAAGAAAAAGTGCGGCATTTGTAAAAGTAGCGTAAGGCCTTGGCCACAACAAAAGTTGAGTATTTGCGCTATTTCCTTACGGATCATTTCACAAAACTTGGAGAAGCTGCGCATTGTTTTTAAACAGCGTTTGCGAAAACCGTTTGCATATATTTGTGTTCTTTCACGAAATCGTCGTTGAATCAACTTCGCCAGCCATTTAAAAAACCAAATTTGTTCGACTTTCCGGGGAATCGTGCGGAAACTCTAAGAAAAATTCTGTCATGGGTTAAAAAGCAATTAAATTAATTTACTTCAAACACGAGGCTGTGAGTGTTTTTTTTTAATCAAGCTTGATTTGTTGAGCAATGACGGGCTCCATGACAATGGCGATTTGCTGGTAATATAGGTCAATTTCAGTTGCTACGCCACATTCTACATCGCCTAAATTGACTGCGCAAGCTACGCCATCATTTGTTGCATAAGCTTGTGCACTGTCAATCTTTCGTGAAACTTTCGTAAGCGAAATGTTGCGCAGCAAAAAAGGTTTAGCAACTTGCGCAAAAAACTGTGGCGCAAGGGTTTCGTGAAATCGGCTGCTGCACATACAAAAAATACACACGCATTTTACCATGCTGGGCCCAATTCCATAAAAGCATTCTAACTTAGTATATTACTAGGTTTTAGCAAGATTCCAAATGCCTAGTTGGTTGCTTGCTAGCAATCAACTAAATCGCATTCCATAACACCATTCTATGAAATATTCTTACTAGTTGCTTGCTTGCAGCTTGCTAGAATGGTGTGGGGTTTGCATAATCGCCAAAGTACATGGTCAGTTTGAGTTAACAATGGGGAAAGAGTTCAAATCAGGTCATGCTGTGGGTTGTATAGTCAATGCATTCCTCTGTACCCTATTTAGGGTGTGTATATTTGTATCGACCTAAGCACATGTTTCAGAAATAGCTAATTCAGGGGGTGTTTCAACTCCAAAAAGGGGAAAGAAGCCTAATTACTCGACTCAGGAAAATCTGTTCCTTGCAGAACGCTATAAGGAGTTTAAGGTTATCCTTGACTCTGTGCATAAGGATGTCAATACAAATTCCCAAAAGATAAAAGATTGAAAGTGACTTAGAATGGTGCTAAGGATTTAGACATACCCCAAACCTATTCTAATTTTAGCAAGCAACTAGGAACCTTGCTAAGCGTATAATGGTTTTATGGAATAGATTTAGCAAGGAACTAGAGATAGAAAGGAAGTTAGCAACCAACTAGGCTTAGAATGCTTATATGGAATTGGCTCCTGGTGTCTTATGAAATGTGGTAAATTTTACCTGATTTAAAAAGCGTCCAACTTGCGAATCAGTTGATCCGTTATGATCACAGTTAATGTACAGACCTCCCCTACCCAATCTTCCCTCAACACTAAATACCAAGGAAATACTGGACGCAGTCTTGTCTTATTCTTAGAGCGCCATCGCTTGTGCCTCTATTCTCCTCGCCACCTCATTGCAGTATTTATCGGGGACGCCAGCATTTCTGTAAAAATAATGGAGGAACAAAATTTAGCTGTCGATTTGGTACGACCATCGCTAGGAAAGGAGTGAGTGAGTGAGTGAGTGAGTTTAGGGTTTAACGCCGTGCCGGCATCAGTGGCCATATTCACGGCGGGAATGTGTACAAATATAAGACAATATGTAGTAATAAAAAACAATCAAGTGAACTGTGGAGAATATAGAAAATTGAAGTCGGAAGGAACAATTATCACAAAGGAAAAGAATGAGAACGTTTAAAAAGAATGAAAGAACTATTGTATAGAAGTGTAACGATAGATTGATTCTAGGCAGTTTTCCAGGAGAAGCCCGTGGAAGGCGGACCACGAAAGATCCCCCAGACACACGGCACCCTGTCTAAATGGGTCCCCCAAGGCCGGCCGTTTCCCTTGCAGTTTAAGGGCCCAGGAAAGGATATAATGTGATTTTGCATTCAAAGCGGACACGGTCCTTAGCAGAATGTGATTTCAACAAAAGATTTCCAAATTCACATCTTCAGTCTAAATCCACATCCACTTAACCCAGGATGTAATAATAATAATAATAATAATAATGTTAGTTCTTATATAGCGCTTTAGACTCCCACAATGTGGGTGTATCAAAGCGCTTTACAACTATTATCCCTGCTCACCAGGAACGAGACCATTTCTGCAGCAGCTCAAGATCAGCGCATGTGGTCTCTACCTTCACAGGTACCCATTACTCCTGGGTGGAGAGAGGCAATTGTAGCAAAGTGTCTTGCCCAAGAACACAAGCACCATGTTCCCTGCCAGGGTTCGAACCCACGTACCATCGTACAGGAGTCAAACACGGTAACCACTGGACCACAGTGAATTTGGGCAAACTTTAAACAGGATTAACTCATCAACAGAATGTCCGATTACAGTAGTACTGTAAAGATAATTTTATTCTCTTTCTCAACACCCACAAACCCTCATCAACGTCTGCCCAGTTCTGTCTCATTTTGCCACAATGCTAATGCGTCTTAGGGAGGGGTTACTTGTCTTAACTCACGACATGTCCTAGGATCGATTTCACCAAAGTTTATGCATTATCTCCTCGTTAAAGACTAATGTCGGTCTAGAGTTAGTTTCAAGGAAGAAACAGATTAAAACAGATTTCTGATACGTGGGTATAGTTTCAATAAAATTAACTAATTTCAAAATTCAATTATATGCCAACAACTAGTCGACTCCTCGGTCCAATTCACCTCCTCGGTCCAAATTTACATCCTGGGTTAAGTCGCTAAAGTCCAGATTCAAATCCCCTAATGTGAATTTGGACTTCAACGACTTAACCCAAGCAGGATGTGAATTTGGATGTAAATTTGGAAATATTTTGTTAAAATCGCATCCTGCTAAGACCCATGTTCCGCTTTGAAAGGCAAAATCACATTGTGCCTTTTCCTAGTGCCATCGGCAACAACTAGAGAACCTCTTCCTCACCTGAGTTCACCCAGCTTCTTCTGCTTGATTGCATCCAGCTTGTTGCGGCGTTGCCGGGCCTCCTCGTTCAGTCGCACCCCTTCCTCAAAGAAGGAGTGGCGCTCCGACACCTTGAGCTGCTCTTTCTGGCGGATCTGCTTACGGACGTCCTCGGCGTGTCTCAGTCGCTTCTCATGATGCTCCTGCTCCCCTACGTTCTCCTTTTCCATGGCCTCGTTTTGGGCACTGTTTGTTTCGTCGAAGACAGGGTAAGAGAACTAGGTCAGTTTAGACAAGTTATCACAAATATAAAATATACAGACAACCACAGGGCTGGCTAGCGCAGTTGGTAGAGCACCGGAACGGCAATCTGGAGATCGCTGGTTCAAGAAGCCCCGCCCCAGTCAATTTCTTTGTTCAATTTTCAAAATAGTGTTTCCTGGACCTAGTCAACCAAGTTAGTTACTGTTTTTTCGGAATACTCGTGCAACATTTACAAAGCTAAAACTTCACCAGGTTGGTTGCCAAGCACCTTTCTTTAGATTTTGATAATTTTCGCTGCTTCAAACGATACGAATGCACGATAACCAATGGTTTATTGTCCCTTTATCTCGTTTCATGTCGGGATTAGTTTTGATAATAACCGGCACATAATTATTTTGGCACGGGATTATTTTTCATGAACCTCGATCCCAGACAGGTTCCGGCCACCCTCTGTGGGTTAACACACACTGTATTCCCAGCCTCGCTCGCTGCGAGCTGGTCGATGACAGATATTTCCGGCCTTGCTTGTGCGGACAAACTTTGCGTGTATACCTGGCATCTGATGCGAACTGGGTAATTGATGCTCAAACTCGTGGCGCTCGCTTGAATTTTGAGGAGTGCGCTTGAGACACTTACAATGTACTTGAGGCTGCGGTAAAACTTGTGGCCCTCCCTTTAATTTTGAGCAGTCCGTTTGAGGCACTTACTTAATAAGGACGCAGTTAAACTCTCGGCGCTTCCTTTTATTTTTAGCAGTCCGTTTGAGGCACTAACTTAAGGACAAGCCCAAACTCTTTGCACTCCCTTTAATTTTGAGCAGTTCGTTTGAGGCACTTACTTGAGGATGCACTCGAACTCTTGGCGCTTCCTTTAATTTTGAGCAGTTCGTTTGAGGCACTTACTTGTGGACTAGCTTAAACTCTTTGTGCTCCCTTAAATTTTGAGCAGTTCGTTTGAGGCACTTACTAGAGGACGTGCTCAAACTCTCGGCGCTTCCTTTAATTTTGAGCAGTCCGTTTGAGACTCTTAATTGAGGACACGCTCAAACTCTCGGCGCTTCCTTTATTTTGAGCAGTCTGTTTGAGGCACTTACTTGAGGACTAGCTTAAACTCTTTGTGCTCCCTCTAATTTTGAGCAGTCCGTTTGAGACACTTAATTGAGGACACGCTCAAACTCTCGGCGCTTCCTTTATTTGGAGCAGTCTGTTTGAGGCACTTACTTGAGGACTAGCTTAAACTCTTTGTGCTTCCTTTAATTTTGAGCAGTCCGTTTGAGGCACTTAATTGAGGACACGCTCAAACTCTCTGCGCTTCCTTTAATTTTGAGCAGACCGTTTGAGGCACTTACTTGAGGACTAGCTTAAACTCTTTGTGCTCCCTTTAATTTTAAGCAGTTCGTTTGAGGCACTTACTAGAGGACGCGCTCAAACTCTCGGCGCTTCCTTTATTTTGAGCAGTCTGTTTGAGGCACTTACTTGAGGACTAGCTTAAACTCTTTGTGCTCCCTTTAATTTTGAGCAGTCCATTTGAGACACTTAATTGAGGACACGCTCAAACTCTCGGCGCTTCCTTTATTTTGAGCAGTCTGTTTGAGGCACTTACTTGAGGACTAGCTTAAACTCTTTGTGCTCCCTTTAACACTTACTAGAGGACGCGCTCAAACTCGTGGCGTTCCCGCTTGGCCTGCACGGCCAGGAAGTGTTCCTTGTTGTGCACCTGCTCCTCCCGGGCAACCTTCAGCATCTGTTCCGTCTCGGCCTTCTTGCGTGCCTCCTCTTTCTCCTTCTGTCTCCACTCCCGCTCTCTCTGCTCTTGGTTGCGCTTGGCTCGCAGGGCATCCTTTTCAGCCATGTAGTCCTTGGCTTTTTCCTGTGGGTAAACAAACAAACAAACAAATCTTCATACAATCGGCTTTTAACAGGCAGTCTGGTTTAGTAAATCACACGCAATTTCATAAACTCAGAAACTTGGGCTGTTTTTAAAACCCCAGCCAGTTCTTCGTCTTGTGCTTCGTTCATGCAGTTTGGCAATGGTGATGAAGCCAGAGACAGAGCCTAAGCTGGAGTTTAAAAAATGACCCAGGGTTGTAGTCGAGTCCAGTCGCAAGCTTTTAGTGTTGCCTAAAAAAAAAAAGGAGCCCCCAAGTGGCATGCACAACTAACGTACCTGCAAGGCGCGCAGCCGGGCAATCTCCAGCTCCTTCTCTAAGCGGATGCGCTCCTGCTCCGCCTCATACTCGGCCTGCCGCGCCGCCTTAAACAGAAAGCACCCCCAAGTGGCATGCGCAACTAACGTACCTGCAAGGCGTGCAGCCGGGCAATCTCCAGCTCCTTTTCCAAGCGGATGCGCTCCTGCTCCGCCTCATACTAAGCCTGCCGCGCCGCCTTGAACAGAAAGCACCTCCAAGTGGCATGCGCAACTAACGTACCTGCAAGGCGCGAAGCTGAGCAATCTCCAGCTCCTACTCTAAGCGGATGCGCTCCTGCTCCACCTCATACTCGCCCTGCCGTGCCGCCCTATACAAAAAGCACCCCCAAGTGGCATGCGTAACTAACGTACTTGTAAGTCGCGCAGCCGGGCAATCTTCAGCTCCTTCTCCAAGCGGATGCGCTCCTGCTCCGCCTCATACTCAGCCTGCCGCGCCGCCTTAAACAGAAAGCACTCCCAAGTGGCATGCGCAACTAACGTACCTGCAAGGAGCGCAGCCGGGCAATCTCCAGCTCCTTCTCCAAGCGGATGCGCTCCTGCTCTGCCTCATACTCGGCCTGCCGCGCCGCCTTAATACTCAGCCTGCCGCGCCGCCTTAATACTCAGCCTGCCACGCTGCCTTAAACAGAAAGCACCCCCAAGTGGCATGCGCAACTAACGTACCTGCAAGGAGCGCAGCCGGGCAATCTCCAGCTCCTTCTCCAAGCGGATGCGCTCCTGCTCTGCCTCATACTCGGCCTGCCGCGCCGCCTTCTTCTTAGTGAACTCGGCCACCTTCAGGTCGGCCAGCTTCTCTTGCTCCTGGCGTCGGACGCGCTGCTCCTCCGACTCCTGGTTGGCCCTGGCGATCTCCTGCTGAGCCTCCTGGGTCATCTGGTGCTTGCGCTCCAGCTCCTGTTGACAATCACAAGTAAATAACAAGTAAACAACCGACAAATATAAAGAGACAATAGAAGCAGCAAAAGTGCTCAAAATCTGAAAAGGAGCTTGTCAAAAATAACTTGATGAAGTTTTAGCTCTGTGATTGATGCATATTCCGTAAATATTTGCCAGGTTACCATTTGGAAGTTCAACCCCAATCTGTGTTCAGGGCGCGCGTTTTCATTCAGCCAATTGCAGATACTCGCGTGTCGCGCACTGAACAGACCAATAATAGAGACCATTGGTTTGATACCATATGAGATACGTATGCGGCTCGGAAAAAGTCGCCTATTAAATTTGCCATTTTGTGTAATAATTTCATCAGTTATACATGTACATTTAAAATTTTCGAAATGAGATGTAATTGCTGATACGCATGTATGTATCCCGTACGCGAATGAAAATCTAATGGTCCCTAATAGCGCCCTCGCACATTTGTGCATCGTTTGAACGGTTTTGTGCACCATTCTCTTCACCATTTGTTGAAATTTCTAAATCTCTGAGACGCATCTTTGGACATAACATTCTTTTTGCTTTTTTCTTGCCAGAAGGAATAATTGTACAGGGAGTATAGCGCTATCACTATCTTTACAATTGTGACCTCTCATCACAAAATGAGCATAAAGTCGCACAGAGTGATTTCCCAGTACGGCCAGTCAAAGTCAACATTTGAAGGGGTGGTCGATTTTGAGATTATATGGGTTTTTTTAAGACTAAATCCCCAACAATCAATTCCCAATTTTTCAGGACGATCAGATAAACACAAAATTAGTTTTTGAGACAATTTTGACTATGCCTTTCTATGCCTTTCACACAATTTCTCGCAAGAAATGCCCGTTTTCTCATAATCTCTGTATTAAGACTCCAGACTAAAAAATAAAAAAATAAAAAAATATTGAGTATCAAACCTCCAAGTGTTATATACATGTACCATTGGAAAGCTCTGTTTCCACAGCATTTAGAAATACCCATATCTAAATTTTTAATTTTGCCGACTTTACGCTCATTTTGTGATGACAGGTCACAATTAGTAAGATTTTACATACTTATTGGGTTGGTTACTATTAATTTAGACAGCTGCAAAATGTATATTCTAGCCTCAAGCATGTTAAACATACACCATTTGTTTTTGCTTTAATTTTTGAAAATGGATGGTTTAGGGGATTCATATTTTATTGTAAATATGTGATGCTGACCTGTTTTAAAGATTGTGTTCATAGATGCTGGGAAAAAACCAAGAAAAGAAATGTAGTCTGGTTCCTTGACTTACTTAATAAAGATGAAACAGACAAATGTATGGACGTCAGGGGAATAATAAGGTCAGGAAATCAGACTAGATAGTTAGCAGCCAATCACAGGAGTGTTGACACATATGTGACCTGGCACCACAAATTGAGTGGAAAGTCGCAAAATAACAAAATTGACATTATTACATTTCTAGAAAGAAGTCCTTTCAAATGATGTATTGTGTGTGGCTGTAGTTTATTCCTAGGCGCCGCTATACTCTTTTGAAATTGCTGAAGTCATGCTCCCTTGTTTTTAGAAAATGGAGTTCAAAGTCTGTGAACCGTGCCAACTATACTATCACTCATTGCAATTCAGCCACAAAAATAAAACACTTTAGAGTTTTATTTGAGCTATACAATTTTGTGATATGATAAAGAAGGTTTTTTGGTGTGTAAAAACATTAACAACTCGAAACCGACCTCCCACTTGAAAAATTGACGTTTCGGCCAATAACTCGTTTTGGTTATGTGCGACTTTCCGCTCATTTCGTGGTGCCAGGTCACATATTGCAAATAAAATATGTGGACTTTAAACTATATATCATAAATAGGGGGCAGAGTTTGAAAGTAGTCAGCTTTTCCCAACAGATGCCGGGCTGTCTCGGATCAAGGTTCGTAATAAACAATCCAGTGCCTGGCGAGAAGTGGTCTACGACACCCTGTAATATGGATTTAGGGGTTGTGAGCAGACAATAATTACCTTGAGGTCTTCAATCTGGAGTTTCTCCAGATACTTCAGCATGTGCTGGGCTTCTTGGTCTCGGCGCTCCTGATCCAACAACCTCTCCTCCTCCCTCTGTGCGATCTGGGTGAGAACCTGCGATGCACCCCTGGCAAAGTAAAAGCAAGGTATAAAAATGAATGCTTCAATCATGTTATTGAGAAAGGCATTCTAAAAATAAGATATTTGCTTGTTGACGCAGACACACAAACAGTCATACCATATGCTCTGTGGAATTCTTCCAAATAGGCACTTGGGGAGACAAATTAGCGTAAGTTTTTAGGTAATAAGGAGACAGTGGCACTTAGGGAGACATTTCAGTGTCTCCCTAAGTGTCTAGCTACCCTAAAAAACAATATTTGGGAGTTATTTTTGTCCAAGAACGACAGATTTGGGTCTAAATAGCATAAATCTCGAAGATCTTAGAGAAAAGGGTTAGGGTAAACAAGTTAGGACTGTTTTAAGTTTGTGTACACGTCTCTATGGATTGTCTCTCTAAGTGCCTATTTGGAGGTATACAAATAATAATAATAATAATAATAATAATAATTTTATTTCTATAAAAATATATTTAAATGCACTTTACCTACACAAATTCTTAACTTACCCTAAAATTTTAGTTAAAAATAATTGGATCTAGTCTAAAAAACACTAAAATACAGTTATACAAAATGTTAAGTATATTAAAGGGATCGTATACATTTTGGTAATTACTCCAAAAATGAATGGCAATAAAAACTTACTTGATAAGAAGTAAATCCGCTTTGGATAGTATAATGCATTTTTAGAAACTTTTCACTTCGAAGTACTGCGGTTATGGAAAAAGACATTACTTTTTATCCCCAAAAATTTGAATCTGAGAAGCGTTACTGCAGTGACGTTTCTCAGATTGTGTATTCCAATGCAGATTATTCTTCCTGCGTGGACATAACCGCTCCAGAATTTCGGCAATATTTCAAAATCGCTACCACCTTTTGAAATGAATGTTGTACAGGTTAGAGTTATCTACAACAATATGTTACCTGTCATCACAAAATGAGAGTAAAGTCGCACAATGTGATTCAGAGATATGGCCATTAAAAGTCAAAATATGAAGGGGTGGTAAATTTTCAGATTTTGCGTAATTTGGAAAGCCCAAGTCCTCCTCTACATATTCCTATTTTTTGGGTGAGATCAGATGATCGAAAACCTCTTAAATTACGCGATTTTGCGTAGTTAGTGTTTGGCTAGTTAGTGGTCTAATTAACACGGTAATTAAATATGAAAATCAGGTCCTCGTAAGTATCCCAATTTTTCAAAAATTTGATATTTTGTTGTTTATACAATAGTTTGTATGTGTGGAAAATTTCAAGAAGAAATAATGATTAGAACATAGCCGTTGCTATGCTCAACCGAACCTTACTTGTCCTGTTTTGTAATCTTTTGCATGTTTTTGTTTAAGACGTTTAAAGTAAGTTTTCTCACAAACACCTTTTGTGAAACCCATGACTTTCTAGAGCGCTGTAAAAAGTATTTATCGCAAAACCCCCAAGTCTTATGTATCATTGGAAAGCTCTCTTTCTAAAGAATTTGAAAATACCAATATCCTAATTTTCAATATTTCCGACTTTACTCTCATTTTGTGATGACAGGTCACATATAGGGTTAAAACAAACAGTGGGTTCCAATTACCAAACGTATACGATCCCTTTATAAACACTACGTAAGAAGGACATCGGAGGGTACGACGCATCATCACGCATCGCAGCGCTGCAATGTATCATAAGCACACCCCGTCCACTTACTCATATCTCTCTTCCTTCTTCTGCTTCTCGATCTCTATCTGCAGCTCTAGCGCCCTCGTACGCTCCACCTCCATCATCAGGTCCAATCGCTTCTCTTCCTCCGTTCTCTCCTCTATCACCTGTTGCTTCTCTAAGATCTGGGCATCCCGGATGGCGTGGCACTTGGCGTTGAGAATCAGCTGTTAGAGATGGACCAGAAAATAACCGGGTCTTATACATATGTGATGCGATCTGTGAAAACCCGCCACATAGTGGAAAAATAAAAAAATGAGTTCTCTTAAAGCTGAGATCATCCTCTTTCTAATGCTTTTTCAATCAGGTCTCTAGGACCTCTACATCAACAGTTACGTTAAAATGAACGTCGATTATTGGCGATGCGAAGTTCTGAGAAAACAGCGTTTAACGATAGGGTACCAGAATAGCAATGGAAAATCAATTAGAAAAAAAAAATATAACATTTTTTTTTTTTTTTGGTGCTTTTATGGGACTTGCAACTTTGCGACATCCGACGGGTTTTCACAGATCGCATCACATATGTCAAGTGTACATTTTTGCCAAGACTGGTAATAAAGGCGCTATTATTACCCACTGTGCCGAACACCGCTAAACCGAACGGTAGGGTCGGGTCGGTTTGGGTTTGCACATCATTACTCACGAGTACCTGCTCTACTCACACCTGGACGAGTACTCGAGTAATGAAATATCACGAGTAATACAACAAGTAGCACAAACTATAATTGTGACCTGTCATCACAAAATGAGCGTAAAGTCAGCAAAATAAAAAATTGAGATATGGGTATTTCTAAATTATGTGGAAACAGAGCTTTCCAATGGTATATAATACTTGGAGCTTTGATACTCAATATTTGTTTTAATTTTTTTTTTTTAGTCTGGAGTCTTAATACAGAGATTATGAGAAAACGGGCATTTCTTGCGAGAAATTGTGTGAACGCGCAAAGAAAGGCATAGTTAAAATTGTCTCAAAAACAATTTTTGTTTATCTGATCGTCCTGAAAAATTGGGAATTGATTGTTGGGGATTTAGTCTTAAAAAAACCCATATAATCTCAAAATCGACCACCCCTTCAAATTTTGACTTTGACTGGCCGTACTGGGAAATCACTCCGTGCGACTTTACGCTCATTTTGTGATGACAGGACAATTGTGAGTACTCAAGTGCTCGCGTTACTCTGCCAGCAGTAATTACCTCATTGAGATGTTTGATCTCATCCTCTTGCTCCTCCTGTTGTTCCTTGGCCTTCTGCAGCAGGTACTCCGCCTTCTGTTTAGCTTCTTCCTCCAGGTCATTTAGCTTCTCGTTCTTCTGCCGGGCGCGGTCGCGGGCTTGCATCTGTAGTTTGCTCTCATTCACCGCCTCCTGTATTTGCACCCAAAATAATTTTAAAAAATGTTTTCAAACAAGGATCGATTCGTACTTTCGCGATTACTCGCTATTTTACAAGTTGACCTTAAATGACCACAAAGTTGGTGTTGGTGACTGCTCAAGATGGAGGCACCCAGAGTTGTATTCGAGTCCCTGCAAGTCCTTGCACAAGTCCTTTCACAAGTCCAGTCACAAGTCCTTTCATAAAGCCAGTCATAAGCAACTGGGTGAACAATGACAAAGGAATGCTTTTGTCAAAGCTCATTTGAATAGCTTGTGATTTAAATTGGAACTGGAGGACTTGTGATGGACTTGAAGGGACTTACAGAGACTTACAGAAACTTGTGATGGACTTGACTACATCCCTGGAGGTACCAGTATCCCGAATCCATCAAAATCCTGCAGTACCGCTACGAGGCTTAAAATCCTCAATCTATCAGATTTCACCAGTATTTAAAGGTAGGATACACCATTGGTAATAGCTTGAATTGTCATGAATAGGTGGATTTGGGGGGTTGTAATTAATAGTAAATATGTGACCCGCTCCATCGAAATCAGGAATAAGTTTCTAAATGACTTTTTGAGATATGCACATGGTGAGAAAGGGAATTTCATAAGCTTTCTAATGATACCCATCACAAGTGTGTATCTTCTTAGGATAACGAGTTATGGTCTGATGAAGATGAAAGGTGTATATTTATTTGCCGAATCCACATTCCGAGTAAAACAGCTTTGAAATAAACAAAATTGACCAAAATCATACGGACAGCGCACACAAATCCTCTTCATTTTCGTCTTTATTGATCGTTTTTACATACAAGACATTAATGACAATAATCTGTGATAACTACACTTCCTAAAAACACAAGGTTCAGAAAAACGACTTGGTCTCGATTTTCACCAATGCGTTCACTTCAACGACCGATTGCGTAAAACGGCCCCAGCGACTTATTCCTGATTACGATGGAGCGGGTCACATATCGTTTAACTCACCAGTTCGAAGTTTTACAATCATAGATGCCGAGAAAAGCATGAAAAAGAGCGTTTGTTTTCAACCGGCGTCGAGCAGTTATTCTTATGTTATCTTTGTTTTTTCGCGATCGCCATCCGGCGATCGCGAATTTTTCTTTTTAAAATTCAATTTTCCGGAATAATTACAGGATATCTAGCGCAATAATTTTGCTGGATGCCTAGAATCATTATTTTCTTTCGAATGAGTAAGATATTTCTTAATAATTGGGTAGTAAATATTTTCGATATCTACAAATGGTGTATCCTACTTTCAATATGGAGGTATCCTGAACTCTTCTAAACTCTTCCAAAACAGGAATGGATTTTGATGGATTCAGAGAGGTTAGGGTTACAACAACAATTTGCGTCGTCTCTAACCTGTGCTGCCTCTTTCTCCCTCTGTCTCTTCTCCTCCTGGGCATTGCGCTCCTCCTGCGTCAGGACCCGAGCCGCGCTGATGATGCGGTGGTACTCATCACAAGGAAGGACCACGGATTGGCCGGACGGATCTTCCCTCGGCACACTGGGAAAAAAGAACAGACCCTGGGTTCAGAAATGCTGGGTTCAAAAAGGAACGAACGCATTTCCAGAATTTGCAAACAAGTTACTTCAATGGTTACAAGGACAAGTGATCCTCAAATCGCGAGTGTCACCTTTTTCCACAGTCAATCTTTCTGTTTTGTGTTCTTAAAAAAACAAACATTTGACATCAGTAATCTGATGAAATATATAACCCGCTCCATCGTAATCAGGAATAAGTCGCTGAGGCCGTTTTACGCAATCGGCCATTGAAGTAAACGCATGGGTGAAAATCGTGACCAAGTCGATTTTCTGAGCATTGTATTTTTAGGAAGTGCAGTTATCACAGATTATTGTCGGTAATGTCTTGTATGTAAAAACAATCAATAAAGATGAAAATAAAGAGGATTTTTGTGCGCTGTCCGTATGATTTTGGTCAATTTTGTTTATTTCAAAGCTGTTTTTCTCGGAATGTGGATTCGGCAAATAACTATACACCTGTCATCTTCATTAGATCATAACTCGTTAACCTAAACAGATACACACTTGTGATGGGTATCATTAGAAAGCTTATGAAATTCCCTTTCTCACCATGTGCATATATCTCAAAAAGTCATTTCGAGACTTATTCCTGATTTCGATGGAGCGGGTCACATATTGTCTTTTCACCCAAGGGTCACTGCATCCGAGTTTCATAAAAATCCATAAAATCACACATGTACTTTAGTTTTTAAAAAACACAGAAACTTAACCTGAAACTTAAACATACCGGTACAAACAATGACCTCAAATCACCCCTACATGACCTTTGACCTCAGTAATTCAATGAAGAGCTACACATGCTATAGTTCCTACAGCAGCATTTTATTTCAAGAAAAGATTTATAAAACCACATCCAAATGCTATAAATTCCCATCCTCAGTCCAAACTCACATTCCTGGGTTAAGTGAGTGTGAATCAAGTTGATGTGAATTTGAATCTTGATAACGCCTTAACCAAGGATGTGAATTGAACTGAGGATGTGAATTTGAAGCACTTGGATGAGTTAGTCTTGCATACGCACTGTGAACCTCCGAACAATATAGGTCCACACGATGCGGGAAGAGGTTACGGTTTGTGGACTTGCCCAGGCCAGGTCCACAATCTGTTTTTCAGTTTACGAAAAAGAGCGCTAGAGGAAAAACAGGTTAGTGTTATATATATATATAGAAAAGATAGAAGGAACAGCTGAGAGGCCCAGAATCAAAATTTGAGGGTAAATTTGTTTTGGGGAAGCGAGAAAAATTAGTATTTAGTCAACGTTTTTTAACTACACGAAGACCAAGGAATGTCCACAGTACGTATGTAAGGTAAAGCTTAGTGTGATTTTGAAAATATTTTGTTAAAATCACATGTATCCTGCTAAGGACAGTGACTGCCTTGAATGCAAAATCACATCATGTCTTTTCCTAGTGATGGCGGCTGGCATGTAATGGTGAAAATAGACCGGTGAGAATTTGGCCTTTTCTGCAAGGTCCGTGCCACTCACATTAGGTTTCGGATAAGGTCTTTTGTGATTACTTGCACCACTTCCCTCTTGCCGGGAGTCTTCTTCCTCCCATTAGTCAGTCGTGTCTCCAGCACGGGCTCAGCCGAGCTTGAATCGCCGCGCCGACTCATGGCCACAGCGTTGGGCTCGCCGAATAGCGACTCGTCCACCGTGGAGGTCTTGCCGATGGTGAAGTACTTGCGGGTGTTGGCATGACGGGAGCCACCGCTGCCAGCTGACTGCGTACTCTGCACACTGCGGGGCTGCGTTGGAAGAAATGGTAATTAGTACCAAAGCCGTTAACATAAACAAAAAATCATTCTGCTTCCAATTACATGGCATTTAAAAGTATGCTAGGTAGGTAAAATAGGGATTGTTTTTTCTATAAATTGTCTTGTGTTGATCTTAACAAAAATCACATCCTCTTCCAAATTCTCATTCTGAATAACGGGTCGTTAAAATGCAAATTCATATCAAGTAGATGTGAATTTGGACTTTGGAAATCTTTTGAAGAAATCACATCCTGCTTGAATGCAAAATCACATCATGGCCATTCCCGGACAGGGACCAAGAGTGCTGAAAATCATGCAAAAAACTGTTCTCATTTTTTAGCTGATAAAATCTATAAAATGTTTCATGAGGTAAAGAAGTCCTTAGTATTTCACCAGCTAAGTTTAAAGTCTTAAATCTAATTTTAAAGGAGACCTCTCCCCTTAAACAATTTGGCCGTTGCGCATTCAAGTCGCCAGATCACGTCAGTTGAAAAGTAAACACTCCAATTTGTTTCAATAAAACTGCCAGTTTCAGGGTCCACAATTAATTCCTGTAGAAAGTTCTGATTTTATTTTAAAAAAATTTTTTGGGGGGAGATTACTGTTTGAGAAAGTGGAATTCCTTGTACACAATTCTAAAGGGCCTGACTTCAACAAGTAGAGTCAAAATCCCATTGAGTTACGGAGTCCCCAAAAGTTATTCGTTGTAAGGGACACGGAACGGTGCCTTACATTTTTAGAAGTACTGTTAGTGTTACCTAACGCACCGCCTCCCCCTTCCCCTAACAAAAATAACAACCCTTTAGAAACCACAATATTCCGCAAGCACAATGACCACCACAAAGGAGGGAGGGGGGGGGGGGGGGGGGGGGTGGTTCCTCTGTTTCATATGTTTCTTCATGTAGAAAAAAAAATAATTGTGAAAAAGAAATATCAATTAAGTGGCAAACTCAATTGACTGAGAAAAATTGAGAGATTTGCATTTAAATGTGAATCTCCCGATGTCATGGGGTTATTTAGAGCGCGAGATAAAGACAATGTTTATAGACAAAAGAGAGCTAAATTACAACCCCATTAATATTAGTGGGGCGAGTTACTCTCGCTAATTTTAGAATTAGAGCTGGAATTCTCAAGCTAGAAATTAAAACCCAATTTGTACCGGTAGGTCCAGTACATTATCCTATAAATTTACAAATGAATAGGCCTATATAAAAAGTTGTGTTTAACATGATATTGATTTGTTATTAATGATTGGTTATTAATGTGTGATGATTAGACCGAGTTACTGGCCTCTAGTTATCGCTTTTTTAACATTTGGGCATTATCTTGCGCTACTAGTTGCGCAAGATAATGCTAGAGGCCAGTAACTCGGTCTATGTGATGATATAATATATAATAATATTATTATAAGGCTACTTCTAAGTTCTACAAAACAGTTTATAAACATAAACAGTGAAGCAAATTAGACCGAGAAACCACATTCATCACCATCGGCATCATAATCGCGTTTTTTGCAACTTATATCACAAGACATGATCATCAATCTCAAATACAATATGCCCCTTGTCTCACTGGACTGCTACAATTCAAATACTCATTCTATCCTCGAACAATCCGCATTTGGAACAGACTACCAATAACTGTCGTCACAGCACCCACCATCTACGCATTTAGACTGGCAGCTCTTCCTGAGATCAGGGAGATGGTGCCCATTGTCTATGACAGATTTATGTAGTCTGTCCCTCATCAAATGTATAGTGTATATAATGTTTTCTATCGCCTTTCTATCTGTCCTACACATTTTGTTTTCTGCACTCTGGTCAAGAGGTCACTCACTGCACATCCCAGTATAGTTGTCTACAACTGCAAAGGGATTAAACTACTAAGAACTAAGATTACAATACAGCACATGAGTCTACTCTACTCTACACAAACTGTGGAGCCGCTGCATCATCGCTAACATTCAAGCTCACGCAAATTGCATTAACATTTCATTATGATTGTCATTATGACAATAACAATATTACACAAACACCCCAAACACCCGAGCAACACTGACGAGTGACGAATAATAAATACTCACCATATTTGTGTTCAATTTGTCTTCGTTTTCCCACAGAGTATTGAAACACAGTGAAGTTGACAGAAGCTATTAATGTGACCAAATTCCTGCTGAAAAATACGATGTGATTCAACAAGCGGCTTCGTTTCTTCGATGCGCAAAACTTTGCACGTAAACTTGTTGGCTTATTTACATCATACATGTCAGTCGCCTTAGAAACGAGAGTAAATATCGTGATTTCTCGCGTGAATCTTCGAGATACCCTCTGTTCGGGGTCAAAGTTCATTTTTTCAGATCGCATGTGCGCGTTGTGATGTGCATGCATGATTGATGATGTCTTGATGATGATCTTGCATGTGGCTGATCTGAACTGAAGAAGAAAATGAAATTGATCAGGAAAGTGACTTTTCTTACACAGCATATCTCTAGGTGTAAGTATTCAATGTTACATCCTACTGAATCAAGAGCACGATCGACGCTCGTAAAACAAAAATCGGTGTCTAGTTTCCGGACATGCAGATTGCAGTGGGTGTCAAGTCAACTCGCCCCCTGACCGACTCGCCCCTTACCTACTCGCCCCTTACCTACTCGCCCCTTACCAACTTGCCCCCTGGCCGACTCGCCCCCTGACCGACTCGCCCCCTGGATAATTGTTTCATTTAAAGTCGTGAGTGCTCATCCCGTTTGTGTGTAGTTTGATTTACATGTGTTTTTAATTCTATAATTTGTATCATTTGCCCGGCCTTGTAGAACAACTGAAAAGACGATGTGGGTAAACTTGTCCCTTGATTAATTCTCTTGCATAATCTCGATTATTTTTTTCTGAGTTATACCTTTTGATGTTCGTTTCAATCCACTTAATCGATTTCGGTGGTGGAAATTAATGACAAAGCAGTATCCTCAAAGCCAAAAAAGATAAAATTATAACTACAATGTACATTATTTATTTGCATGAACGTGCATGAGCGTTAATTAGTGCGCAGATAACGGAGGGTCGAGGCTATACATCATATAGTATACGGTCATGTCTAAGTTGAGAGTTCGTTTTTATTCCTCAAAATGACGAATTTTATGGTAACGAATATACATGTACATCGTACAACCATAGAGAAAGGAACAGGGTACAACAAGGTCCATAAATCAAACGAGGGGGCGAGTTAGTAAGGGGCGAGTCAGTCAGGGGGCGAGTCGGTCAGGAGGCGAGTTGAAAAGGGGCGAGTTGGAAAGGGGCGAGTGGAGTAGGTAAGGGGTGAGTCGGTCAGGGAGCGAGTTGACCTACAATCTTGCAGTGTATACTCATATCGGGGATCCCTAGTCATATCATAAGGCGTCCGGTCGTCAGCATTTTACAAATGTTAATATTAGCTGCTAATACAATAGTTGCACATTGTATTACAGGAACTAGATTGTAACTAGTGTTGAGTGCATTTAATGAAGGCCGTAATGCTATTCTTACGTGACCGTAATCCTACGTCCTTTTTCTATTCTTACGTGAGTTCCGGTAGCGCATATGCGCAGTCCCTAGTTAATTGTATACAGTCCCTAGTTTTTCGTATACACGACTTTTATACATTTTTCTATAAGACCCTATCTAGATGAGATTACTAACCAATCATTTTAGTTAATAATACCAAAAAAAAATGAAATTAATTACACATACATACAATAATAACCTATTCCTATTATTACCTACTGAACACTCACTACAAACTTAGCTATTGTCGTTAGTTTTATAGTCCGCTTTTTTGTCCACGATAAAGTCACAGAGCACGATACTTAGTTTTTTATAAAAAAAAATAAAATTTGAATACAAATGAAATGTAATGTGAATTTTTTACTATGTTTGCACAAAAATTGAAATTCCATCATGGAATCATTTGAATAATTACATATTATGGTCATATTATGCATTTTGGACTAAATACCACAATTTAACATCGACTATTGCCAAAACAAATTTCCTGGGTGGTCTTCATACGTCCCGCGCGTATTGAGTTTTCCTTGTCTGTGTCTGGAACCAGTTAAATCACATAAGAATAGAAAAAGTACGTAGGATTACGGTCACGTAAGAATAGCAACAGCGTTTAATGAAATGGTGAGATAGTAAAATGTCTAGGCCTATCTATAATTACTAACTAATTATTAACCCTAACCCCCTAGGCCTTACTTTGGGCTAAAGAACTGCATACTACAGAATACTACTTAGTATTTTGTAGCACTGGGTCTCTCTGTGACTGATGATTGGGTGTGTACTGACAGAGTACAGATACTGCCAACTACAAAATACTAATATAGTGGCAATACAGGTCAGTAATACTTACCTGGCAAAAAAATGCAGTAGTCCAGCCTTGACCCATGTGTCCCAAGTGACAATTTTTGCTGTAGAGTTGAGAACAAGCTACACAGCATACATGGGCCATGCACACTCGGCAAGCAGAGGGACCCAATGCTAAAAAGTACTATGAGTGCAACTAGGGGTGAAGTACCCAATACTAAAAATTACTACAGGCATTGCACACAAGTCAGTGAGAGTACTGCATACTACTTTTTACTACTAGTAGTAAAAAGTAGCATTAGGTAGGGTTAGGGTTAAGAACAGTTTTACTTTTAAACTTTTTTAATTTATTTTTATTTAGGCCTATTTATTTATTTATTTAGACCTATTTTACTTAGGTGGGGGGGGGCAGGGAGCTCCGTCCCAATATTTTTTTATATTTTATATTTTTTTATAAAACTGTGTTTTTTTCTACTTCTGTGCATGCAATTGATGGTCTAGGATCGTCGATAACAACTGCGCGTGCCATCCAGTGCTTGTAGGGAGACGTACGCGATCGCTTCATCGAAAACCCGCCTTCAGAAAAGTCGCATCACGTGGCTGACGGCATGCAATAGCGCGCTCTGCAAAGATCGGCAGTCAACAGGGCAAGTCGCTGTACGCTGGACAGGTGGCTAACGATGTCAGATGTAGGCCATATTCCTTTCACTATGACTATCATTCCAATGTGTTCAAGCCACACTGTATTGATACTATTTAATAAACAATGAACGATCGCTACGTATACAATTCAATTTCAATTTATTTCAATTGAAATATTTAAATATTTAAATATTTCAATGTATAACTGTCTGAGTGATTGACGATGTATTTTGGCGGGAAAAGCGCCTTGCGGTTTCAGTCATTCTCAGTTATTCTCAATAACAAATATAAAAAATAAATTCCCCTCCCCACCAATTTTTCGAAATCTTAGTGATGTAAACCTATTTATTAATTTTAAATGGCCTAACTAGGGTCAAGTAACTCGGACTGTTACATGTATGAAGAAAAAAGCAGCATCAGGCTGCAACGTTCTTTCCGAAGTGACTTCAGAAAATGGAATTCTACCCCATATTTTTAGGCCAAGGGTTTATTTAGAAACATTACAAACTCGAGCAGTGCATGTTCTTCTGTAAACATTCACTAGGATCTGGATAATCTTCATTTGGGACAAAATGCTCAAAATTTACACACAATTTGGATCCCACAGCTGCAAATACAATTTGTATGGCACTACAAGCTGTGAGACCCAAAAATGTGAAAACCTTTTGTTGGAACGAAAAACCTGAAAAGTACAACCTGGGGCCAATTTCATAGCTGCTAAGCACAAAATTTGCTTAGCACAAAAAAGTCTTGCTCATTAAAAACAGGTTACCAGCCAAAATTATACGTGTTTTTCATGCTAAGCAAAAAAAAAGCTGATTATCAATCTAAAACAATAAATATCACATGAAAATTTGGTCTGTGACCTTGTTTTTGCCAAGAACGAATTGTCATGCTAAGCAAATTTGTGTGCTTAGCAGCTCTATGAAATTGGCCCCTTGTCCCCCTTTCACGTATTACAAAAAGCGATATGGGGCCTGTTTTTTTTTCTTCTGGTTTCCAAAATTTAAGCGTTCTTTGTGATAAACTGGCACATCCTCCGCATAGCATCTGATGGTCAGATATGGAATTCTTTTCTCTAAATCATTATTTGTGAGGCGGATTTGAGACAGAACTGGGGCACAGGGTAGAGTGGAGAAAACGGCAAAAATGATTTTTTTTTTTTTTTTTTCAGATTGATTGATGTTTGTAATCTTTCGTGTATACCTACTAACTATATTTTTTTAAGAAATAGTTTGCAAGTAAAGCCAAATAAAAAAAAAAACATGTTTAGTGTCATGCCCTTTTTTAAAAAGGAAGGAGGAGGCCCTTTTTTATTTTTTTATTTTTTTTCGAAATGGCCGCCCGACACATTTGTATTCAAGTCATGTAGTGAACATGTCACACCCTATCTTCCAATTTAAAATTAAAACATGGTTCACCCACGATTAGAAATCAAAATTCATGTGGGTCGATCATGTATGCACCGTACACGACTTCACGTCAAACCTTAGCCTTCCTATTAGAAAAAATATATTTCCAGCGCATACACACAGTGATGCTAAAGTCTAAAATACGATCTTAAAATTGTATTATCTTTAAAAAAAAATTAAAAAAATTAAAAAAAAGAAAAAAGGAGGCGGCCCCCAAAAAAGAAGCGGGCGGTGACGCTAAACATGTTTTTTTTTTTATTTGGCCTAATGACAAAAAAGTGTTTTTAAGAAAAAACAATTGCCTTTTTCCATATAACATTGTCTAAAACTTAAACTTCAGAGGTCTTTTTCTCAACATTTCACTTAAATTGCGACATGTTGATAAATGCGAACTTTAAACGGTAGTAAATTGTTAACGAAATGTCCGATAATGGTGCAAAAAAAGGAGCATTGTAAAGAGAATCGCATCCCCTTTTCTAATAAATAAAAACCCTCATTTCAACTTCTGCGCATTTCTGTTTTATTTTGCGAAAACCCCTCACATTTTTGTTTTAATTTCCGTCAGGTTTTTCATCGGAGGCGACTGCAGCGAACGCCACCGTCTCATCCAGGCAGAATGAGCTCTTCAACCAGGAGAAGAAACGTCAGCTGTCGCTCATCAAACGGATCGAGAAGATAGAAGTGGACCACGTCGGCCCGAACGACCCTTGCAAACTTGCCATGAACAAACACTTGTCAACACCTTACAACGTTGCCATGCGTAAGAACTAGAGTTGTATTGGAGTTCCTGCAAGCCCCCTGCAAGTCTATATCAGATATGAGACAGAGGGACTCCCCCTTTAATCCCCAATACCCATTTATACACTCTCTAGACTATTATACACATATGGACTGGCAATGAGGTCACTAGAGCACGTCTATTCCCCTGAGGGACTGTAAGTGACCAGAAGGGGGATCTATTTCCCGAGGCCGAAGGCCGAGGGAAATAGATCCCCCTTCTGGTCACTCACAGGCCCGAGGGGGATAGACGTGCTCTACTGACCAAATCATGCCAGTCCATGTGTTTTATAGCACACCTCGGTTCAAAAGATCTAGACACCGCCATTTTTCATATTAATATGAGCCTGGCAAACCTCTTGAGGGCGCTGTAACCAGTCAAAATTGTTAAGTCTATTGCCCGCTTCGGGAACTACATTATTTCCCGCAAATTCAAGGTGGCGCAAATCTCATGCACTAGCCTATAATAGTTAACCCCACGTGACCGTGTTTCAGCCAACCAGAATACAGAACTAGCAAGAGGTGTGTTATAATGTTACCTAACACCCCCCCCCCCCCCCCAAAATTCCCCTTAACCAGTTCGCGCCGGGATTATTTTAACATCGCCGAGCCCACGGGCGGGATTATTTTTAACGAAACTCAATCCGAAGCGTGTTCAGGCTGATAGTGCCGGGAAGCACACCCACGCATTTCCGGCCTTGCCCGCTGCTGACATACATTTCCGAACTTGAACTTGGCGTGTTTATGCGTCATCCGTTTTGAATCTGGGAAAATTTTTGCGTTTATATACGTCATCCGGCGCGAACTGGTTAAAACCCCAAAAAGGAATTCTTAGAAACCACAACATTCTGCAAACACAATGACCACTACAAAGGAGAGGGAGGTCTTTTTTTTTTTTTTTAACAAGTTTACGCCGGGATTATTTTAACATGGCCGAGGCGAGGGATTATTTTCAACGAAACTCGATCCGAGGCAGTTTCAGGCCGATAGTACAGGGAAGCACACCCACGCATTTCCGGCCTTGCTCGCTGCTGACAGACATTCCCGGCCTTGCTCGCGGCGTGTTTTTGCATCATCCGTTTTGAATCTGGGGAAAACTTTGCAATTATATACGTCATCCGGCGCGAACTGGTTTAAGTAGATTTTGTTCTCTTTTTTTTTCGTACGCAGATTTAAATCAGAGTTACATGGATCGTTCGGCCGTTGCCATGGTGAATGGCAAGCCTTGGCACATGTTGCAGCCACTCACGGAGGACTGCGAGCTACGATTTGTCACGATGAAGGACGACGATGTGACAGAGGCTAACAAGGCGAGTATACAATGACAGGCTGGAAGTCCAGCAAGTATAGGCTTGGGCAATTCCATGTCAGAATCGCTAAAGCCCTGTTCGCACTGGACTTTTTTTGATAAAACTTACCGAGACGATTGGTACTTTTCCCATTTTAAGTCCAGTGCGGACAGCCTAGGACGTTTTTCCTCTCAGTTACTTTTCCCGGGTCCAGTGGTTACTTTTACCGGCCAACTGCTGCCCAGGAAAACTTCCCAGGTAACTTTTCCCGAGACGATAAGTCTAGTGCGAACAGCGCGAGTTGGTAAAAGCGGCCCCCTAGTGCGAGGTCATGCTACACAAGACACCGCGCATATAATCTTTGCATTGTTTACGTGCGCGCACGCTGATGCATGCACATCGCATCGTGATCACATTCGCACGTGGTTCTGCAAAAAGATTACGGAGTGTTGTTGTTCCTTTGGTCAAAATTATGGCAGATATTATTATTGATACAGTCGGAAGTTTGATTGGTGCTACCAGTGCATTATTTCCAAATGATAATAAAGAACGTCAACGTGTCTTACGACGAAAGAAAGCACGACAACAGACAACGCAAAGCACCCTCATGAGTCATTATACTGACAGCTCGGTTACTTCTCCCGCGGTCTTCGTAAAATGTTCCAAGAAAGTCCAAGTGCGAACAGTGGTAAGATTTGACCATTTTTTTTTACCATCGTCTCAGTAAAACCTTCCCTCAAAAAAGTTCAGTGAGAACACGGCTTTAGAATGAATGTTACGCCACAGCTTGCATTGATATTCCAGAGTTTTCTCACTGAGAGACCACAAAGTGCAATAATATGGTTTCGGAAGTCAAGTTTTTGAGTCTAGGTGCACCGTCACGGTCGGGTACCCGGGTACCCGTGACTATTATTAGAATCATAACAAAAAAAACGGAAGTATACACCGCTCACTCCACTAACAAGCTGCAGCGCGACTGCCACACTGGCATGGCGTGCTTTACTTCCCCTCCATTCCGCAACTCAAAAAATGCACGGGCCTACTTTGCAACTCAGGGTTCGACCTTAACGCTGGTCCGCAAACAAATTCTAGTCAAAACTGCGGCGGTCTAGTCAAAACCCTTTTCTAAGTAGTCCGGCGGTCCAGTTAAAAAAAAAAGACAAGATAAGTTAAGTGCGTGGTTTTCAGAGCCAGATTGTCAACAGCGATCCCGTACTGCGTGGAGTTTACTCTGTTTGTAAATGAATTGACTTGCCGCTCCCCATAATTGCAAGTCTACAGTGGCACGTCTTTTTTCCAAAATAAATAAGGTTCAATGAACTAAATCCTTTGAGTGAGCCGACACGAAATGTAGCAAAAAAGCCGACCGCAGATGGGCTGGCCGCAGAGTTGATACAATAGAAGCAAATACCTCTCCTGCAGTATCAGGTTTCAAAACCACATTCCAGGTACGGGTCCGTGGGATCGTGAATTAATTCAGCACATTTTCCAAAAAGTAAACCTCGGAAAAACTTACTCAAAGGACAACTCAGGGGGGAGCGGAGGGGAGGCCCAACAAAGTGCGCCACCAACGTTGAAATGTATCTCATTCATTCTTCCACGCTCATGAGCCACACATCTCACACAGTAAATACGTATAGATCGCTACCTCGAAGCGCACCATTGAAACACGTACAAATTTGCTCCGTGCTCGCTCCCCGAATTCAGTGATTCAAATAACGTCCGCAAAGCCAGGTACACAGGCACGATCTACACGAATTTTTTTGGGGGCGATGTCATTTTCTGCCAGTTTCGTTCGAAAACAACACGATAAAACGCAAGGGGGTCACAGGCAGATTTTTTTTAAAATTCAGTATATCACTGCTACATCCTTTTTTAACGTATCCATGGAAAAAAATAAGTGGGGTCGAAGCACGATTTTTCACAATTTATCGATTATTATTGCCCTTTTTAGGGGAGGTATTTGTTAACGTCGTTTGAGTATTTGTGCACAATCTCCACGCGCATCAACGGTACGTCAACGCTTAATTTTTTCGACTGCTTTTTTCATTTTCAATACAATTTTTGTCATTGGATGATAAACATTAAGGTAAATAACAACCTTGTACAACTACAAAAGACAAGATGTTAAGATTGGATGCCAAAAACTCTTTATTTTTCGAGTGAGAAAATTGTTCCCCCCCTATTTTGAGAATGGACGGTACCACAGCGTTTCGCAATCACAGCCTCGAAGGCCCCCCCCCCCCCCCCCCCCCCCCCCCCCCCCTCCTCCGCCCCCCCTGGGACAACTGTAACAAAACACTGATACAATGTCAGCCGCAAGTTATAGTAGCTGTCAGAATTGTCGGTAAATAGACTTCAAAGGCATTTTTTTAATCACAATGACTACAAAGAAAGCTCAATCATCCGTTAGGCTGCTATCTAGACATCGGGAAATTGTCGGTAAATGGACTTATAAGACGTTGTACTCAGACGTTTTCTAACAATTTATCGGCACGCAATGAACATAAAAGACGCTTGCCTTTCTGAAATAATGTGTCAACATTTACAAAGGCAGTTTCGGGTAAACAAATCGATAAATTGGAGCCGGGTACCCGCAATCAGCGGTCGGGTTACGGGTACCCGGGTACCCGGCACGGCCTTAATTTTAAAACACTGACCCCAATTTGTTAAATTTAGCTTGTCCACATTTGCAATACGGTTACACAATACGGTTAAATGGGTGCAAGCCTGAAGTCTGGTTTCCCGACCCTTATAACTCCATGACGCCAATAAATTGCTCTGTTTTGTCTGATGGAAGCCAAGGAACCAGTTGTTTTTCTTTGTTTTTCCAGCATCTACTAACTCAAAACTTCAAACAAGTCGGTGTAACAATATTTGCTATAAAATACTAACCTCCTAAATCCATCTATTTCTGAAAATTACAGTAAAAGCAAATATTATAATATATTCGCGGAAAAAACAAGAACTGCCCGACACTGATTAAAAACGAATGCCGTTTTAATATCTCAGTCCTTCTGATTTGAAAATCACAGGCGTGTTGAAAAAAGCTCACCTTGATTTTCCTAGGCGTGTACATTTTCAAGGCGTGTGATTCTGTGGTCCAACCTGAGACTAAACAATACTTGGCATTTTTGTTTTGTATAATGTTTATCTTGGTTAGTTTACAGTAAAGCCATTTTCTTATTAATGACATAATTTTTTTCACAAATGATGTACATGAACATGTAGTATAATTATGTCGTAAATGTATGCCGAGGTGTTCTTATATCGTATTACGATCGAGGATCGAAACACGATCGAGGATCAAAACACAAAAGAGAACAAAGGGAACAAAGGATCCTCGAAGGACGGTTTGCTTGTCCGAATTCGGTCCTCGATCGTTGGGGCAAGCGCTAAGTAATGGGGTTAGGGTATAGTAAAGGAACAAAGGAAAACACAATATCGATCCTCGGTCGTTATGTGGTTCACGACTGTGTGTGTGGTACAGTGGGATTCAGGCGTGTGATTATTAGCACTTCCCAGGAAGCTTGTACTTTGTGGGCGTGTGATGGCATGGGGGTGCGATCGCACGCCTCAAATCAGGACTGTTATCTTGTTGTTTGTTAGGCATCTTTGATTGTAAAACTTCAGAGAGGTCAGTTAAACGATATTTACTATAATATACAACCTCTCAAATCCACCCATTTCGAATAATTTAAGCAATTGCCAACATACATTCTACCTTTAAAACTCCATGTAACCTGAATTCTGCAAAATCCTTTAATATTTATTACTGGTGACCAATACCTGAATCCTGCAAAATTCCTGCAGTGGGTTTACAATTGAGCTATAAAGCAGCTAAACATGGAACAAACAGCTGCTAAGTGCCCTATTACAAGGGTCTGCACTCTGTACAGACCCTTGGTATGCATACATGTAACTTACACCTTGACTGAAGCTCTATGGAGAATGTCATAGAACATGAGCAGTATGAAAGCACAAAGTAAAATATAGCCTGAATCCTCAAAAACCCTCATTTTATAAATACCCAAGTTTAATACCACAATCCTACAAAATACAGCATTATTTTAGGCCTTGTGACCTGGATCCTTCAGTGGCAAAAACCCATAATCCCCTTAATCTTGCAAAATCCTCCGATGCATCTACTCCCAAGTGCCTTCAATCCTGCAAATTCCTCTATTTGGCAAAGAGAATTTGGAGAATTTGGGATGGTTACCGTTAATATTTGACCTGGCACCACAAAATGGGTGGAAAGTTGCCAAATAACAAAATTGACATTAATACATTTCTAGAAAGAAGAAGTTCTAAGCTTTCAAATGATGTATTGTGTGTTGCTGTAGCTTATTCCTAGCTGTCGCTATACTCCTTTGAAATTGTTGAAGTCATGCTCCTTTGTTTTGAGAAAACGGAGTTCAAAGTCCGTGAACCGTGCCAACTATACTATCACTCAGTGCAATTCAGCCACCAACAAAACACACTTTAGAGTTTTAATTGAGCTAAACAATTTTGAAATATGATAAAGAAGGGTTGTTTGCATGTAAAAACGTTAACAACTCTAAACCGACCTCCCACTTGAAAAATAAACGTTTCGGCCAATAACTCGTTTTGGCCATGTGCGACTTTCCACTCATTTCGTGGTGCCAGGTCAAATATATAAATAGATTAATTACGATTGTTCCTATCATTATGGCAGTGTTTCCTCTCTATTCTTGCCAGGCATTCTGGAGGTCATGCTCCCTGATGATGGCTGCCGTCCTACAGTCGGCGTTCAAAGACGACATCCCAGTGGAATTCGCAAGGGCGCCAGACATTCCAAGTGAGAGATGGCTTTACATCACAGACATGAACGCACAGACCGCCAGGTCCTATTCAAACCTACATGAGCATTTTGTGATTTGCGCGGCGCCCGACTTAAATACGTTGGCAAATTCATCCCTCGGTATGGGGAATTTCTACACAACTGAATAGTTATTGAAAGCATTTTGTGATTCACAAAAACAAAATAATGTACAAAACATAGGCCACGTGGATTCAAAATATCCAGTTTCAATCTTGATACTTACAAATGAAGACTTATAAGGTCTATCTTTGGTGCGTTGCCCAGTTGGCACACTGAAAAGCGCGCGATGTGTTGCCAGCTGAACGAAGATTGTATACAAAAGTATATTATGAACGCACAGGCAAAACGCGTTGTGCAATAGGTGCGTAGAACTCGTGCAGTATAGGTTACGTGCAACCAATAACGGTTTTGTGCACACGACTGACGGTCTATGCGTTTATATGTGACCTGCTCCCCGAAAAAAACCGAACAAAAGTTGACAATTTTAGTTTTTTAGATTCTGCTTTTTTTTCTCAATTCTCTAGGTTCTCGGCTTTAAAATGATGTATCATTTACATGTACCCTTACCATATCTCCCCTGGTGGTAGGATTTAGTGATAAAACTCTGACAACCTAATTATGAGATTTAAGCAGCTTTGAAGTTTCGAAAAGCCTATTATTTCTATACACCATTGTTTCTCAAATCGACCAAAAAAAACCGCATTTCTAGGTGAGGGATTATGTTCGAATTTGTTGAGATTGTAGATTAATAGTTGGTGATTTAGAAAAAACCCAAACCTCAAAATGGTAAAATCCACCCCGAAATGACTTTACGAGTACATTATAATAAAACACATTGTGCAACTTTGTCCGGGTTTCGTTGGAACAGGTCACATATGTCTGTGCTCTATAATTCTGTGACCCACTCCACAATAATGGGTATTATGTCACAAAATATTGAAATTGAGTTATATGCATGGTTGGAAAGCCCACATTGTAAGCTTCTAGTTGGTATATAATAGAGCTCCATAGCTACTCCCGTTTTGGAGATATGACATGTTTGCTTTTGATTACTTCCTTGGAGTTCAAATTACACAACTGAGAAAACAGGCTTTGAAAAAGCCGGCTTGGTTGTAGAACAACAGAACGATGAACACAAAATGAGCGCGTTTTCCACTTTAATCATCAAAATCAACATTTCTTTGAATGAAACCTGAACATATTGGTGTTAAAGATGTCATTAATGTCATGTCATGTAAATCCCATTTTGATGAAATGTTTACCCTCTTAACTTTGAGTGGGCCATTACATGATAATGCACAGCGCGACTTAATACCCTTTATTGTAGAGCCGGTCACATATACTGTGAATGGCTTAGATGTGATTTCTTACAAA
This sequence comes from Crossaster papposus, assembly GCA_037893245.1. Classification (NCBI taxonomy): domain Eukaryota; kingdom Metazoa; phylum Echinodermata; class Asteroidea; order Velatida; family Solasteridae; genus Crossaster; species Crossaster papposus. The sequence goes on from JBAIAA010000451.1 coordinate 62,058, forward strand.
AAGGGCAAGGAGATTTTGGTGGACTAAAATCACAATCAGTGTCTGGGTCACACCTCTCTATTTTAAGTGTAACATCCACTGAGCTAAAACCTCAACATGTTGAGGTTTTGAACATTCTTATTTGGATTTTAGCAGTGTTCTTATACGGCAGAAGTTATGTACATGTATTCACCCCTGACAGTCTGTCTGTCTGTCTGTCTGTCTGTCTGTCGGGCAGGCTGTCGGGCGGGCTGTCTGTCACGGTGTCTGTCTGTCATGGTGTCTGTCGGGCTGTTTGCCTTAGTAGTATGGAAATGGCCGCTTCTAAACCAAATCGTACCAAAAAGGAAATTACCTCGCCTCGAGTAGTATAGTAAATGCGAATCCTGGAGCAGCTCGGATTTGTTATCTCCAGTTTTTCATTTTTTTTTATAAATTCATGCTCTTCTATCAAAGCGTCACCCCACAAAAAAGACACTTTTTTTTTTGAGTGTCTTTCTTTTTTTAAATGTCAAAACTAAAAAACGACAAAACTTTTAACGAATCTAAAGGAGGCGCTGACGGTGTCGCGGCGTAAAAAGGAGGTCGATCAAAATAATGTTTATTTATTGAGAAGCTGTAATTGTTTTCTTTAGACACCAACTCTTCTACGTGTCTTTTTATCTCGGATTTGATACCACTCGAATCGATTTTAGTTTCCGTCTTTTCCGACAGCTTGCTGCCAGACCTGATGGCCTCTTTCATATCGTTAAATTGTCTCAATCCTTTTAAAATCAAAGCGTATTCTTCGTGGGATATATCACCGTCTTCTATAGCTTGAGAAATAAGATCTCTTGCGATGTTAAGTTTAGCCTCGACTAAGACTCTAATCTCGTCATGTTTTTTAACTTCTTTAATAGCTCGTTTTGCTCTTCGACGTCGGGAAATGATATAACACTTAATCCGAGGTAATATCCGGCAATCTATAGTCGCTGAATAGATCCAGAAAAGAATAGACCCAGTATTGACGAGTTGTTCAACGCGTTCGTTACAATCTCGAGACTCTTAAAATCTAAGTCTATTTTATTAAAAGTATTATTTATTTTTTTCTTGTTTCTTAAAAATATGGCTAGCATCGCTATGATGATCGGAGGCGCTATAGTTAACGCTTTAGCTTTCACGGGATCAAATTTTTTTTAGAGCATGAAACAACAACAACAAGACAAAGAGCGCAAGAGACACGAGTTGGCTTTAGAAAAAGTGGCGACGGCAAAAAAACGATTGGGAAAAATGTTGGGTTAGCATGGGCGGATACAGGAAGGGGGTCCAAGGGGTCCGGACCCCCTCCCCCCCCCCTTTTAATTCTTGAGAAAAAAGAAAAGAAAAAAACACCAAAAGAATGATTTACCACAAGTTGAAGTATGGTTGAAGATATAGAGTGAATCATCGGTTCTAATTCTGTGGACACATTTTTGGCAAATGAAAACATTATAAACATTGGTATATGTACTTTGGTAGACAAAACACGCCGCATATGCATACAGCTAATGTCTTTGGATATTGTGCAGCCAACGTTTTTCTATTTGATTGATTGGAGCGGGAAAGTCTGCGTCTTAAAAATGTAATCCATCGTTTTTATCATAAATTGATGGTCTGTCTTCGTGGATTTTATAATCGGGTTTGTCTTTTACTCGTTGTTTTACTTTGTCGGTATACTTACCGAGAGCGGCTCTCAAACACCACAAAAGCTTTTTTGTTTTCTAAAAAAAACGGTAGTTTTGTATAAGAGTTTCCGCTCATAGGCCTATAACGGTCGATGTTGATATAAAACGCGAGTATTCTAACGAGTTTCCAGCCCGATCCTTGCTGACTCGTATTTTTTGTGTGTTTTTCTTTTCTTTTAAAGATTTGATCTTTGACATTTTCTTTTATCTCTCGTTTAAAACAACTTTTTTTTTACAAAAAAAGGTAAAAGCTCCGGTTTCTACTAAGCCGTCTTGATTTTTTTTGTCGTATTACGCTTTAATTCCTAACTGAACTTTTATGGTCAATAGATTTCTCAGCTCCGACGCAACAATTTTTTTAATCTGCTGCATGTGCGTATTAACCCTAACCCCCTAGGCCTTACTTTGGGCTAAAGAACTGCGTACTACAGAATACTACTTAGTATTTTGTAGCATTGGGTCTTTCCGTGACTGATGATTGGGTGTGTACTGACAGAGTACAGATACTGCCAACTACAAAGTACTAATAGTGGCAATACAGGTCAGTAATACTTACCTGGCAAAAAATGCAGTAGTCCAGCCTTGACCCAATGTGTCCCAAGTGACAATTTTTGCTGTAGAGTTTAGAACACCCTACACAGCATACATGGGCCATGCACACTCAGCAAGCAGAGGGACACAATGCTAAAAAGTACTACGAGTGCAATAAGGGGTGAAGTACCAAATACTAAAAATTACTACAGGCATTGCACACAAGTCAGTGAGAATACTGCATACTACTTTTTACTACTAGTAGTAAAAAGTAGCATTAGGTAGGGTTAGGGTTAAAGATTTGCTCTACATCGTTGTTAAACAATCTAGGCTTCAACTCTCAGTTTCTGTAGCAGTTACCAAAAGCTCTATGTACTTGAAAATCTGCCTCTTTGAAGGTATTGAGGTGTTTATACAAGTTAATCGCTAAAATGTATTCCTTTCGTAAAAATTGACCTCGTTTACCAGTTGGCGTATATTGTAACTCTTGGTCGTCTATGATTTGCTTGAGCTCATCGAGTTTCTTGCAAGTCAAGTTTTTATATTTACTCTCCTCTACTCCAAGTCGTACTTGTTGCAGCTAACCATAAATACAACTTTGTCTTGTAATACATCATTTAAAAACGTATTTCTTGTAGATTTAATTTCTCTAAATATCTCAAAACGTCTTAGATGCCTATTTTACGGCCCTTTCGTCGTGGAAGGTCACAAAAATCAATATCAATATCAATATTAATATATTGATAAGCAAACTAGATGCTTGCCTTCACTGATAAACAGTGATCCCTCTAATGCACTCCAGTGCTAGTGGGAGCTTTGACAATCAGTTATTTGGTAATTAATAAATACCTAGGAGAGTTGCTGGCTTCTGATTGGTCGAGACTCGATCACATGGAGTGGATTATTATGTACCGGTAGTAATAACCCGGCTTTCAGAAAGAAGCGAATAAATGTTCGCTGAACCAGCATTAATGAAGCATTATGTAAAGCCAATGATTGGCCGAATGCAACAGTTCTACAGTAACTTGTAACAAGGACGCGTCAAATCTTGATACTGCGCACTATAAATGTACGCGTAGAACGTTTGTATCTATACCCGCGGCATTTTTCAAAATGCGCGTGTCGTCTGTTAACGCTAGCACGTTGCTATGCACGGTGGGCATCAGTGGTCAGCTAGTTAGGTCTAAAAGTATGGGTCATAATAACAACACATATTGAAGAAACAGGGTACCATGCATAAGCTTAAACATGGCCCCTAAACATGAACACGAACACAAAACGCTGTAAATATCGCCGAAAGGAAAGTCACTAAATTTGGAGCATTTTCACATTTCTTTTCTCGTTAAAAAGGTATTTATTAAGAGTAATAACAGTGCGAGGACCCGGTTATTACTGCGTGATAATGACCGGGTTGGGGGATGACCGCTGGTAATGGACCTCACCTTCGGCTCGATGCATTACCAGCGGTCATCCCCCAACCCGTTCATTATCACGCAGTAATAACCGGGTCCTCGCACTTCTAATTAATGCAAAGAATCTTCCAATGCACTGCCACTGTAACAATTTGTCCACTTTCTCTTTTCCCGCTTTCTTCTCCAGTCGCAATGGGCTGTTTTGCCTACGACGTCAATCTTCCCTTCAACTGGGAACCCACCAGGGAGGAGCTGATTTGTCTCAACCGACAGGCCTTCATGGTGGCTGACAAAAAGGTCAACTTTGAGAGGTTAGAGGTCAGCCGAGAGGTCGCCAGCCAGATATTTGAGGAAAATGCGTAAGTACTGATGACATGTAATGAACCTTTCAACACGTCACGAGCTAGGCTAGTTCAGTCCTTGCACACTGCTCTTTTATGCAAATTTTCTCGAGCACAGAACCTGTCCTTTCCACGAAATTCAATGAAAAAAAGGTGGTCTCGCAAAAAAGTGTCCACTTTTTGGATTTGCATGGTTCCCTGAATACTTCACATGGAAATGGTGGTTCTGTAATGTGGTCGGAAAGACAGAGCGCATGCGCATACGTCACCTTTTGTCAACGACGTTTGTCAACGACGTTTGTCAACGACGTTTGTCAACGACGTTTGTCAACGACGTTTGTCAACGACGTTTGTCAACGACTTTTTGTCAACGACTTTTTGTCAACGACTTTTTGTCAACGACTTTTGTCAACGACTTTTTGTCAACGACTTTTTGTCAACGACTTTTTGTCAACAACTTTTTGTCAACGACTTTTTGTCAACGACTTTTTGTCAACGACTTTTTGTCAACGACTTTTGTCAACGACTTTTGTCAACGACTTTTGTCAACGACTTTTGTCAACCTGTGGGAAAAAAAACCAGTTGAAACATGTCTGCATGCGCTGAATGGAATGAGCGACTAGAAAGTCTGGTCTTGGCACCATGTAAACTGTTAACCAGTTCGTGCCGAGGACGATTATACACGCAAATGTTTCCCCATATTCAAAACGGATGACGCATAAACACGTCAGGAGCAAGGCCAGCAATGTCTTTCAGTAGCGATCAAGGCCGGAAATGTGTGGGTGTGTTTCCCGGTACCATCGGCCTGCATGAACCCGCCTCGGATTGAATTTAGTTAAAAATAATCCCGTGCCTCGGCTCGATGATGTTAAAATAATCCCGGCGCGAACTGGTTAAAAGGCCACAATAGTAAAATGTTACATTAATACAGAGAATTTTACAAAAAAATACGCAAAAAAAAATTCATTTTAGATCCCACCTGTTTCATGCAATCTGTCCGGGGAGTGGTGAAAATACTAAATTCATTACAACGATCGCAGTTCGTGCATTGTTACGTACGCTATCGATGTTTTCATTGCAACTTTCAAACGAGGCTAAGTTGTAAACCTGTGTATTGTTAGCTCAAAGTTTTTGAACTTCAACCTTTGCTTCTCTAGATACAAGAAGCATCAGGTTGAGCACATTGAAGCCGACAGGATAGTCCTGTTCAGACTGGGTGAATTGGTGGACATCAACGACGGACCACTGGTCACTAACACAGGGTTCATGGCCACCCACAGATATGTCTTTACATGTGTAAGTTCACGCAATGCTGCTTATCTTGTGATTTGTTGGTCAAGTTTTACCGTGCAGTGGTGGAAAGTGTGTTAACACAGTCCATCACTGTGTGGTATGGAAGTACGACCATGGCCAACCGGTGGGCACTGGAGAGAGTTGTTAAGTCGGCTACATGTATTGTTGGTAGACAGGGTTGTCACCAGACCATTTATAGAGCCGGGTAATATGTGCCATCGATCCGTGGCCTGAGGGAGGGGTATAAGGGGAGGGGGTTGTCCCCCTCCCCTTTTGAAAAATATTCAAATCCTGATGGTGCCTACATGTACATGCAAAATGGTGGCAGTTAGAAAGGGTTTTGACACTCAAGATTCTTCTGAGATACCTTTGTTTTTTCATGTGAATCACTGAATATTCCTGGAATTTTTTTTGTATTTAGAGCCCCTCATCACTCACCCCAGTGTTAATGTCCCATATGAACTAATAAAGTACCAGGAATAAGTAACAAATAATTGAAGAAAATTGTCTAATTTGTCTTACCTTAGATTACCAATTTTTGTTGTGCCATGCTGAATTTCGTTGCAAAACTTTCCGCGAAAACTTTTAATTAACTTTAATATGCCACGATATCGCCCGAGGAGGCTGTGAAAAACAGAATCAGTGCGAAAATGTGTAATTCAGTGTAGGGACCTGTAGCCAGTCTATACATGAGAGTAGTCTGGTGCCGTGTTTTTAGTAGTAAACAACTCAACTACTTTGATATGGTTGCCATGCCACGTTCGGTTCTCCACTGCAGGTAAGTACTTCGGTGCGCGATGCGTGGCAACCCATGGCAAGCAGCATTATGAAAACCGGTGTGCGGGAGCGCGCGTACGCCACGTACAATTTTACTTTCATAATGGGTCACAACGTTAACGTTAACACTTTCGAATACATAGTATAATTAAAATGGAAAGGGGCACGACGGCCAAGTGGCCGTAATGTACGTGTTATTTTGAAGGGGCTTCACGGCAAATGGCTGGGGCATCGCGGCAATGGCCGCTGGTGGCCGCTGTTAAGGTTGAGGCCTGAGTTAGGGTAAGAAATTTGAGCCGGGCGGTAAGGCTGAACTTCACCTTGAGTACCGGGCGAAATTTTGGGAGCTGGGTAGCACCGCCCGGCGCCGCCCGGCGTGGTGACAACCCTGGTAGATCTCTCTCCCGTCTGTTGCAGAAATTTATAGCACCAGATTAAAGAAGAAAACCAGTGCTATCATCGAAGATGAATTTCATCCGGCAAATGAGTTGTTTGATATGTTGAGATCAGGGAAGCGTTACAGAGTAATCAAATGCAATACAGAAAGATTCAGGAGTAGTGTTTATCCTACTGCAGTTAGGGGATTGAACGGAATGAAGTAAGTTTGTAGTGTCGCTTACAAGATTTCAATTGATTTTTAAAACATTCTACGTTAATGATTAAAAAAATTGTAATTTTTGAGAAGTAATTTTGTAATATTGTTGAAATTCAATGTTTTTAATATAAAGTTTAAATATATTTTTAGGTTTTGAGCACGACAACCAGGACAATTTATATTGTATATACGATTTTATATAAATAGCAATAAACCAATAATAATAACTATAGGTTTTTTTGGTCAAATACACACCTAATTTAATCACCGCGTCATTCGATTTTGCAAGAATCTGAATGCTGCCTTAAATCCTGATTCAATTCCGATAGTACTCTCGGAAATGGATTTATACGTCAAGATAATTTACCGAATAGAGACCAGTTCATACTCTGCACGAAAGCGAACGCGAATTTGTGACGTCATCAGGGCAACTTTTTGCAGTGCGAACTCGCAAAAGTTAGCACATTCCAACTCTGGTGAATCTTGTGAAAGTTTTGTGATGTCATAATGACCCAGCACGAGTAAATGAGACACTTTGCGGCAAAAATGAAAATTGAGATTTTGATTTCATCATTTAAAGCTAAACAAGCTTTAAATGATGAAATCAACATTTCAATTTTTATTTTTGCCGCAAAGTGTCTCATTTACTCGTGCTGGGTCACATATGTGACCTGCTCCCACAAAACCAGACATAAGTAGTTATTTTTGAAAAGTGAGATATTGTTATTTCTATTTAGTACACACCTTCAGCTTTCATTTGGTACCAAAACCACCTTTATACCATACATACTTTAAATTTTATGAGGATTTTATTTTGATGTATTTGGGAAATAAATTACCACTTTTAGGACACAGTTTCCCTCAATAAATGCATGATTTTTGTACTTTTTCATAAATAAAGTTGATTTTGTTTAACTTAGGGGTAAAGTATACATATTATTATTAAAGACTAAAATACTAACGAAAAACAACAATCGATGTCCGACTGATTTTTCAACCCATTTTAACTTTGATGAGCTGTATCTCAAAATAGCCTGTGTGACTTATGTCGGGTTTCGTAGGAGCGGGTCACATATTTGCATTGCATTTACTTTTGCATGAGGTAGAAACCTGCCTTAGCACACACATTGTAATGTTTTTGTTCTGGTGTTTGTTGCATTTGTGCAGGTTCACAGTGTAGATGACTACCTGAAAACTACGGTGAGTGGAGTTACTATAACCCTCACCCCTTGATTGCTTTTACTAAAAAGTGTCCTGAATCCGCCAAAGTCCATCAAGTTTGTCGTTGCAAAAACTGCTGGTGTTCTGAGTCCATCAGAATCTACCAGTATACATTCTGGAGAAATCCTGAATCCATCAACAATCGACTGGCAGCAAAAGTATGATGGATTCTGACAGATTCAGGATACCACGCTGGCATAAACATATTTTGCAGTGTTTCTCTATAGAATCTTAGAAATCCTTCACTTTAAACTCCATTTTGCGATACTGCACAATCCTGCAAACAATTCTAAGTGGACAAAGAAATTGGCAAGACGGGACTCGAACCTGTGACTTTTGGAATACCAGACCTGCGCTGTTTTGCAAATTTCTTTGTTCCTTTAGAGATGTATGCAAATTTACCTTGTCAGTTTTCCTTGTGGTTTATTTGTGTATTTAAAAAAAAAAAATGTTTTTTTGACCATCATTAAAAAATTGATACAAAAATGCTTCTCTAAGAGGCTAGAGACTATTATTTGCCGGATCAAGTGAGGTATTTCATAATAATTCAGTAATTAGATTTTTCAATGATTTTTGTGATTTTATTTTTTGTGTGCACAGAACAAGCTGTTGAGATTCCAGGGGGTGGCGCTTCCCTCGGAGTTCAGAGTTCACCACACCACGTGGAGCTTCCTCGAAGAAAGGGCTCGCAAACCAGTTAGTCGACTCCTCACTAAATTAAGTTGACAAAAATATCAACAAGAACATATAATATTTTGTTTATATATTTTTTAAACCTGTGCGTAATTTTGTGCTACCATGGACAGTGATAATAGTTAAAGGGATCATATGTGACCTGTTCCCACGAAACCCGGACAAAGTCGACTTTTTAGTTTTTCAGATTATGCTTTTTTCAAATTCTCTAGGTTCTCAGCTTTAAAATGATGTATCATTTACATATGTACCCCCACCCTATCTTCCCTGGGGTCTTGATTTAGTGATAAAACCCTGACAACAGGCTAATTATGAGATAAACAGCTTTGAAGTTCAGAAAAGCGTATTATTTCTATACACAAATGTTTCACAAATTTGACCAAAAAAACCACTTCTGGTAGACGAATTTTGTTCAAATTTGAGGAGATTGTAGATTAATTGTGAGTGACTTAGGAAAACCTAAAACCTCAAAATGGTAAAATCCATCCAGAAATGACTTCAGGAGTACATTGTGACAAAACACATTGTGCGACTTTGTCCGGGTTTCGTTGGAACAGGTCACATATATATTTGGTAATTGGAACCCACTGTTTGTTTCAATCCTATATAGTTATAGATATATACCATAAAACTAACCTGTAAAAATGTCATTTCAAAAGGTGGTAGCGATTTTGAGATATTGCTGAAAATCTGGAGCGGTTATGTCCACGCAGGAAGAATAATCTGGCCACACCCCTTGCAAACAATTTTACCAATCACACTAGTGCATACTACTGCATGGTTCATTTTAAGGTTCACCAATAGGTGGCGCTCTTTGTCACAGTACACTTGCTGACAGAAGGATAATTTTGCCACCAAAACCCCCCCCCCCCCCCCCCCCCCCCCCCCCCCCCCGACATCTGTGATTTCATTATAAACAAAGGAGCACAATATTTTAGAAGTGAATGTCGTCAATAGTGGTGTCCTGTCCACAAAATATTATTCTCTAAATGACTTCCGAATGGACGGATTGTAATACTGTAAATCGTTGGGTGCACGGCAGAAGGGCATATGAGCGTTCTGACGTGAAAATCACTTTCATATAAATTGCATCAAAAGGCGCCAATGTTCCCCCATACGTATCGTGAATCCGATGTTCTCTTACACTTATCACAAATCGTACAAACTTTACATTTATCGCAAGTCTGAATCACAATTTTTGGAAGCAATCTGTGTTAACTTCTGACGGAAATATTTAAATTTCATTAAATTATACGCAGCTTTATTGCATATGCCCTATTGCATATGCCCCTGGGAACGTTTTGGTGATAACGCGTTTGCACATAAGGGCATATGCATATGCCCTTCTGCCAGGCACACAACGAAATATACGTACACATGTATTATAGGTATATAATGCAGTGAATTCTCGTCATTAACCAAGCATTCTGATACTGATAGCTCAGAGTCGATACGATGCAAGGTGTAGAGATTGGAGATTGTAGGTTCGAAAGCTATTGGGTTTTATAATCCGATTTCATTTTTGGATTTTGAGGATATATTTATAAAGGAAAATAAAGTCCAAAATATCATTAGATTCGAATTCACTTCTCTTTTTCTAATTCATGGCTCCAGAAGATTTGTTTTAACACGGAGTAAAGCCTCTAATCTCATAGCGTACACCCCATTCGGATGTCGTTTGTGAACAAGATCCACTACGTCCTCCATTCTTACAAGCTAACACATGCAGTCCTCTGAAATTTCCTAATACCTTTCTTTTTTCATTAGGTCCTGGTTGATTTGGCTCCTAGCCTTAAATCTAGACACAGAGAAGACAAAACACAAGATGACACTGCATCATGATGTGAAGATTGTCAGAAGATGGTCTGGAACCAAGTCTATAAACCGGAGGCTGTGGCACAGTGGCACCCACATTGTATTTCCATAATGATGTTTTTATAAGCACAGGGAAATGAGAAAACAATGTGTACCTATTTTAGCAGGCGTTCATTTCCTATGGGAAATAAAGAATGAACATTTTTGAAACCCTACCCATATATGTAACCAGCATTTCATCCCTTAACCCTCCTATATATAGTGCAGTTGCCATAGAATTGTCTGACCCTTCAAAACCTTTCAAGTTTTCTGGACTGAAAGGTTTTTGAAAGGTGAGAAAACTGTCTGACAAAAGGGACCTATGAAAGATTTTAAAAGGTAAAACAACTCTCTGAACAAACTGGTGTGAGAAAAAAAATAACTTTCAAGTTTCTTGGACTGAAATGTTTTGAAAGGTGAGAAAACTGTCTGACAAAGGAAACCTATGAAAGATTTCGAAAGGTAAAACAACTTTCTGAACAAACTGGTGTAAGGAAAAAAATACCTTTCAAAAGGTATTGAAAGGTGTAGTAGTGCAGTAGCAACAAATTCTGGGGCGTTTTGAAAGGTTCATACTTATTTATAGCCATTTTGTCAAGTAAGCAGATTTTGAAAGGTTTTGAAAGGTAAAACCATAGAAGGGTTAACCCCAACTCACTAGTAACTAAGGAGAGGACCATATCCATCAAAATCCGTCACTCACTCTGCTTTTTATACATGGTTTGTTCATATTTATCTAGCCCCAGGGTGAAATTTTGTTCACTCATCACAAGCATTTTTGTGCATTCGGCGCAGAAGAAAAACTAGAACTCTTGTGGTTTTGTTTACATTATTTTCTCATCAAAACATATATCAATGAAGTGGGGTTGACCCATCACCCAGTATGTTAAGGATTGTCACTACAATTTTGCCCCTGGGGTGGGGATTTGGTCCCTCTAAAAGTGAAAATTCCCTACATCTTGGGCGGGGTAGCAAATGATAGGCGTATGGTTAAGTAACAGAAAGTGTTCTGTAAGTTCTCGTAAATAAACACATTGACAACATATTCCGAATATTTATTATTTTTATTATTATTTTTATTATTTTCTGGTAATGAAACCAAGGATCCTTCAAAAGTGCTCAAGGCACTGTAGCTCGTAAGCCAGAAGAACCCCGTAGATAGAGGCTGTGTCAGCCAGGAACACCGGGGCAAACCCCTTCTCTTAGCGATAAGTGTTCTGGGTTCTTTTACGTGCATTAAACAATTTTATAATGTTATAATGAGAAATATATATATACACACATTATAAATTATACAACACACGGGACCTACAACTTTACGTCCCATCTGAAGGACGAAGCAATAGTGGTTTAATTGCCTTGCTTAAAGGACACACGTGTCGACACCGAGACTCGAACTCGCGCTCTGCGGAACAGAAAACCCAGCTCTTAGCCGCTTGGCCACGACACTCCACACATTTCAGACAAACGGTCACTTCCCACCTACATCCAAGATTATAAATTTGCCTTGATTCCTTCGGTTTTCTTTTCTTTTCAGAACCACACAACTCACTTAAGAGAATTACCACATGGTGATACCACAAACAACTTATCGTATTGCCTTTATTCAAAGAATAATAATTACGTGTGCCCGGTAAATGTTGTAAAATTCTATGATATGCTAAACAAAAAAAGTGGTAAATCTCTTGACGAAAAACGTTGAGTTCCTTCCAGTTCTTTGAACCACACGTCGAACTCACACAATTAGCTTTACCTTACATACGTACTGTGGACATTCCTTTGTCTTCGTGTAGTTAAAAAACTTTGACTAAATACTAATTTTTCTCGCTTCCCCAAAACAAATTTACCCTCAAATTTGGATTATGGGCCTCTCAGCTGTCCCTTCTATCTTTTCTATATATAACCCTAACCCGTTTTTCCTCTAGCGCTCTTTTTCGGAAACTGACAAACGGATTGTGGACCTGGGCAAGTCCACAAACCGTAACCTCTTCCCGCATCGTGTGGACCTATATTGTTCGGAGGTCCACAGTGCGTATGCAAGACTAACTCATACTAGAAAGAGATTTGTTACCATGGTACTCTACCCCAAACAAATATATGTTTTGTCTTTTCACCATGCAAACGTTCAACTAATTATAAGCATTCAGTTTAAGGTAATTAATACACCATTTGCAGATATCGAAAGTTTTTACTACCGAATTATTAAGAAATATCTTACTTATTTGAAAGTATAATTAATAATGATTGTAGGCATCCAGCAAAATGATTGTGCTAGCTATTCTGTAATATTATGTAATTGAATTTTATTATAAATTCACAATCGCCGGACGGCAATCGCAAAAAAACAAACAAACTAAGAACCACTGTCCGACGCCGGTTGGAAACGAACGTAATCTTCTTGCTTTTTTTCAGCATCCATGATTGTAAAACTTTGGACATGCTAGTTAAAATACAACCATTCATGATAATTCAAGCAATTATCAATGGTGTATCCTACCATTAAATCAAGTGTACGAAAGAGCTATTGATCTGAGTGATCTAAAAACTGTACAATGCGTTTGAAAACAAACTTCCTATAAACATTGAGGAAGGAAAAATGAATATCAGATATGTCGTATTTTGTTGTTGGTTTGTATTAGACTGCGTCAACCAGTTCGCGCCGTATAACGAATATAAACGCAAAGTTTCAAAACATATGACGCATAAACACGCCACGAGCAAGGCCGGAAATGTCTGTCAGCAGCGAGTAAGGCCGGAAATGCGTGGGTGTACGTGCTTCCCGGTACGGTACTGGCGACCTGAACCTTCTTCGGATCAAGTTTCGTTAAAAATAATCCCGCGCGTCGGCTCGGTGATGTTAAAATAATCCCGGCGTGAACTGGTTTTAACAACAATATGTTACACTGTGAGGCCCAAAGACGTAAAAACCTTTTGCCGGAACAAAAAAAACCCGGAGAAGGTAAACATTGTGTCCCCTGTGTTCACGTATTTAAACAAAACTTGTTGAGTCCAATTTCACGTCTGTCCAAGTAGTTCGTTCCAACAAAAGTGTTATTGCGCTCCATGTACGTATAAAGGCTGTTTCGTGGAATACTTCTTACGGAGGCCGAGGTCGGTGGGAATTGAACAGGCTAAACCTTTATGACCACTATGTCCAATTTCTTTCCAATAATTATCAAGCTTGTTCTTAAATAGGTTAGTTGAGGCTGTATTTGCCACATGTAAAGGGAGGTAGTTCCATTCGGAAATAACTCGAATAGAAAATAAGTTTTTCCTACAGTTCAGCATCTTCGATTTTTCTTGGGCAAATTTCATAGAGCTGCTAAGCACAAAAATGTGCTTAGCATGAAAATTTGTCCTTGGCAAAAACAAGGTTACAGACCAAATTTTCACGTGATCTTTATTGTTTTTGATTGATAATCAGCTGGGTTTTTTATTAGCATAAAAAAACACGTAGAATTTTGGCTGTTAACCTGTTTTTAATGAGCAAGACTTTTTTGTGCTAAGCAAATGTTTGTGCTTAGCAGCTCTATGAAATTGGCCCCTGGTTATACAGCTTTAGGTTGCGACTTCTATTACTTGGAATGGGTTGTTGTCTCTGGAAATACTTGCTCTTAGTACAGTTCAGCGTGCAATTAAACCTTATTCATGTACATGCACATACAGACGTTTACACAGTAAAGTTGTCATGACGCCTCACATTAGGTCCGACGCCTCACATTTAACAATCAAGTCCGACATTTAAATAAGATTTTTAGTCCAACGTCGGACTTATGAGGCGTCGGAGCTATAAAGTCGAAAACTATAAGTCTCATGCCTCATAAATGTTGGATTATTTAATGGGGCGTCGGACTTGTGAGGCGTATAGGCGTGGATTATAACGCATGACCCGGATTTCAGCAAACCGTTTGGTCTAGTGGATATTGTTATCGCCACAGCTAAACGCCTGTTATAACGAGCGCGCGTATTCGCCAAATAGCTAGCAATTTAATGAGGCGTGACGGCGAGGGCCAATTGGAATCATGGAAAGTAAATGAACAGGGAGGCGGGAAGTACTTTGAGTCACAATGCAGTCGGGTTATTGTCTGCCAAATGAACCACACGGTGACGCAACGAACCGTAAACTATCTCGCCGTGTTTAGTGGGCCTACCAACCGTTGCTACCGCCAAGTTGTTTACTGTATTATATGTCGGCCTCCATCGTTGTAACAAATACCTAAACTGCCACTTGTGCCAGATTATGTACTAGATTCTCTTTGTAACCAGTAACCCTTGCATGCCGTATAGTTACTATTTGCCTCATAATTTCAGTTCCGTTTTACTCGTTTTCACGTATTTTAGCCAAGGATTTGTACTCTACCTTAACGGATATGGAGAAAATATACACACCCTTTCACCGATAGCACTTTTTCCAGCGGATTACTTTCGCCAGAGTCAGTGATATTTCGCTCCTCTGTCTAGCCACCTGTGGACAACTTGGTAAACTTGTTAAGGGTAAAACGACTGACTCGTCTCGGAGCTCAAACACAAAACTAATTACGCAGGAAATTACTGATTTGGTAAGTGAATGATGTTATTTTAGCGGTTTAGCTACATTCTAAGGTTGATATGGAGACTCGAGACCATTTGTTTTTCTATAAAATAAAACTAGTAATGTTTCTTGGTCTAAGCATGGAGGAATAAGAAGGAACTTATTCCTCTATGGTCTAAGATGTTTGGTTTTTTTTAACTTTTTTGTTTTACTGATTGACCTTCACTGCGATGACATGCGATGAAAAAAAAACAGCGTTTAGGTGGCAACATTCTTTTCATTAATTTGTTTAGATTTATACTTTTGAGAAACTTATTGAGGATTGTTTTAAAGGGCCAATTTCATAGAGCTGCTAAGCACAGAAATTTGCTGAGCACAACAAATTCTTGCTTTTAAAAACAGGTTATCAGCCAAAATGCTACGTGTTTTTCATGCTAAGCAGAAAAACAGCTGATTATTAATCTAAAACAATAAAGATCACGTGAAAATTTGGTCTGTAACCTTGTTTTTGCCAAGGACAAAATTTCATGCTAAGCACATTTTTGTGCTTAGCAGCTCTATGAAATTGGCCCCTGGTGAATTAATAGATGTACATGGGCAATTCCACGCAAAAGTGAAATAAGTGGACATGGCTAAAAGTGTAACATTTACAAAAACTATGGCACGCATAAGTGACACTTATTCAAGTTCTGATTATTTGAAGATATCTCTAATTTTTGTAAGATACCTTAATAATATTTTCAAGATATATTACAAACATTTTAAGAGCCTTTAAATGATGACTTCAAGATATCTCAAAATGCATTTCAAGATATCTCTACTCTGAGTTAATTTCAAGATCATGTATTTTGAAATCCATTTCAAGATATCTCTAAATACCGTTCAAGATATCTTTAAATGCATTTCCAGTTATCTCTAAATCCATTTTAATGGAGATGGATAGATCTTTCGTTATTTTGAGTTGTGTGCCAACAAAATGGAATGTAGATGGAATGAAATGAGATGGAATGAAAAACATACCTACTTTGTTTGGGGAGTCAATTTAACATGAACAAATGTGAGTGTTATTATGAGCCCCATGATTTAAGGTAGAGAGGCTCGGATTAATGAGTTCATTACATTAATTGTTATTCCATTTGTATATTTAGCTATTCAATCGTATATTCAACCGTATTATTGATTTACATTTGTCTAGTGTTTTACAAATTTTTGATCACTTTTCAAGTGAAAGTTTCATATCAAAGCTAAAAGTCAGTTATTTGAAATTGACAGAGTTTGAGTGATTTGCAAGATAAATGCATTTCAAGATATCTCTAAATCCATTTCAAGATATCTCTAAATTCATTTCAAGATATTTTAAAATTCATTTCAAGATATCTCTAAATCCATTTCAAGATATCTCTAAATCCATTTCAAGATATCTCTAAATTCATTTCAAGATATTTTAAAATTCATTTCAAGATATCTCTAAATCCATTTCAAGATATCTCTAAATCCATTTCAAGATATCTCTAAATTCATTTCAAGATATTTTAAAATTCATTTCAAGATATCTCTAAATCCATTTCAAGTCATCTCTAAATCCATTTCAAGATATCTCTAAATTCATTTCAAGATATTTTAAAATTCATTTCAAGATATCTCTAAATTTATTTCAAGACATCTCTAAATTCATTTCAAGACATCTTTAAATCAATTTCAAGATATCTCTAAATTGCAATTCAAGATATCTCGAAATCCATTTCAATATATCTCTAAATTCATTACAAGATATCTTTAAATCCATTTCAAGATATCTCTAAATGTTATCAAAATATCTAAAATCATTTCGACATATTTCTAAATGCTTTCGGGATATTTCTGAATGCTTTCGAGATATCTCTAAATGCTTTCAAGATATTTCTAAATCTGTTCAAGATATCTCTAAATGCATTTTAAGATATATCTCTGAATCCATTTCAAGATGTTTTTAAATGCATTTCAATGCCATTTGTATATCGAGCTATTCAATCGTCACTCCGTAACTCTTTATTGATTGATATTATTTTTTCTCATGTTTTAAACAATTTTCGATCACTCTTCAAGTGAAATGTAGCATATCAAAGCTAAAAGGAAAACAGAAAGCATCCCCCGAAACAAGTTTGAGTGATTTGTGTATGTGACCAATTTTGTTTCGGTTGTATGCAAAATCAGTTACATTTTAACTAAATGTGCGTTTCTTTCTTTTTTCAACAGAAAATTTGAGTTGCACATCAATATAATATCACTATGGATCCAACAAGGCGCAAAAATGACGTAACGACAACAATATACTTAGTTATTATGCTGATGGGATTCTGTGAGTTTTTGTTCTTAATTGTGACCCACTCTGGGAAAAGGTGACATAAGTCGCGCTATGCATTTATGAGTAATATGGCCTGTTAAAGTTAATAGGGTAAATTTTATTTTGTCAAAATCTGATTTTCATTTTTTGTCGTAAATGACATCTTTAATATTCAAAGTTTCAGATTTAATTATCAAAAAGCTGGAATTCGATAATTAAAGTAAAACGAAACCTTTTAAGAGTGCATGGTTCCAATGTATTGTCTTAGTTTTGTTGTGTTTTGAAGCCTGTTTTCTCAGTTTTGTATTTTAAATTCCATAGAACCATTAATATGCAAAAACGTCATATCACCGGAACGGGAGGGGCTATGGAGATGTACTATGTACTAAATGAAAGCTTATACCCTGGACTTTTTAATCATGTATATAACTCTATTTCTTGTTTTTGCGACTTATGTCACCTTTTTTCGGAGCGGGTCACATATGGTGTTTAAGTAAACATGACGATCACCTATTCCACGTTGTATAGTTAAGCCAAGAACACTGCATGCCTATGTCGATCGGGCGTAAATTACAAATTGAATTTAACATCTAAAGTGCTGTTAAAATATACAATTACAGTACAGATCTGTTTAAAATTCACTTTAAAATTGCATATATTTGTACAGTTTATATTCATGCTTCTCGACCCCGTCAATTTAACCAAAGTTCAAAGTCTGAAAAGTGAGCGCATCCTAATAGTTTGGTCGATTATTTCTCTCCCCCCCCCCCCCTTCCAACCCCAGTAAATTCAGCAAAGGCCCAGCAGGCCTTCAGCGTAGAACCCTCGGACACCCAAGTCACAGAGGGCAACACCGCCACCCTCCGTTGTTCCGTCACCAACAAGGGCGGCACCCTGACCTGGACCAAAGACGGCAGCCCTATCAGCGTGGAAGGTGACATCATCGACACGGACAACACTCGGTACAGCATCCAGGGTGATGGGAGCTCCACCTATGACCTGCATATTGCAGCGGCGTTGCTGGAAGACTCAGGGGAGTACCAGTGCCTGGTGACAGCCGGCGGGGTGGGCTCCATCGAGATCCTGTCCAACGTGGCCACGCTGACCGTGCTCAGTGAGTTTACCTAAAGCCCTGTTCGCACTGGACTTATTATGATAAAACATACCTAGACGATGGGTACTTTTCCCATTTTAAGTCCAGTGCGGACAGCCTAGGACGTTTTCCTCTCAGGTACTTCTCCCATAGAGAATTCCTTTCTCTATGCTTCTCCCAAGTCCAATGGGTACTTCTACCGGCCAACTGGTGCCCGGGAAAACTTCCCTGGTCACTTAATTTTCCCTAGACGATAAGTCCAGTGCGAACAGCGTGTGTCGGTAAAAGCGGCCCAGGAAAACGTTCATCCGGCCCCCTACTGTGATTTCATGCTACACAAGACACCGCGCATGCGCTCTTTGCATTGTTTACATGCGGGCACGCTGATACATGCAAATCGCATCGTGATCACATTCGCATGTGGTTCTACCAAAAAATTACGTAGAGTTGGGGTTCCTTTGGTCAATATTATGGCAGATATATTATTATTGATACAGTCGGAAGTTTGATTGGTGCTACCAGTGCATCATTTCCAGATGATAATAAAGAACGTCAACGTGTCGTACGACGAAAAAAAGCACGACGACGGATGCGTCGGCTAAAAACCGACGATGGCGTCAATGATACGATCGGACAAAAAAGCACGCGCGCGAATGGATACACTGGGGTCAATGCAGAAAAGTCACGCAAAGCGCCCTCAGGAGTCATTATAATGACAGCTCGGCTACTTCTCCTGCGGTCTCGGTAAAATTGTCTCGGTCCCGTGTCGAAAGTCCAAGTGCGAACAGCGGTAACATTTGACCATTTTTTATTTTACCATTGTCCCAGTAAAACCTTCCCCCAAAAAGTCCAGTGCGAACACGGCTTAAGAGACAAATTCTTGATCAGTGTTGAGTGTCGTGGCCGAGCGGTTAAGAGCTGGGTTTTCTGTTCCGCAGAGCGTGAGTTCGAGTCCCGGTGTCGACACATGTGTCCTCAAGCAAGGCAATTAAACCACTATTGCTTCGTCCTTCGGATGCGATGTAAAGTTGTAGGTCCCGTGTGTTGTATAATTTATAATGTGTGTATATATCTTTCTCATTATAACATTATAAAATTGTATAATGCACGTAAAAGAACCCAGAACACTTATCGCTAAGAAAAGGGGTTTGCCCCGGTGTTCCTGGCTGACACAGCCTCTGTCTACGGGTTTCTTCTGGCTTACGAGCCACAGTGCCTTGAGCGTTTTTGAAGGATCCTTGGTTTCATTACTAGAAAAAAAATATAATAATAATAATAATAAAAATGTATGGTGTTTCGTGACAATTAAGTCACAACATTTCATGACAAATAATATTAATAATAATAATAATAATTGGGGAGGCTAATCATCCTTACTCGGAGCTGGTGTGCTGAATTGCGAAGGACGCGGCTACAACGTGGTTGAGCCGCTGGCACGTAAAGGCACCTATGGCAGCCGGCCACATCGACTCACTACGGAGCACAGCCTGAGATCAGAGTGTTTGGTTTTTTCCAGAGGGAGAAAAACCAGAAGACCCGGAGAAAAACCCTCGTGGCACAGGGGAGAACAAACGCACAACTCTACTCACATGTGTTCCGGGCCGGGAATCGAACCCGGGCCACATTGGTGAGAGGCGAGCGCTTTACACACAAGCCACCCATGCCACCAAAATCACGAGTCACGACATTTTATGAAAAGTCACGACATATAATGACAAATCACGAGTCAGGACATTTCATGACAAGTTACAACATATCATGACAGTCATTTTTAAAATGTATATCCCAGAGAAAGTTGGAGGTAATACGCAAAATGAATTTCATACCGAACTAAAAAGACATAAACTGGCCACAGATTGCCTGAATGTTGTCAGGCCTCCTGATCTCTTACGACGATAGTCTTAGGCCAGGGAGGGAATTCCAAAGTTGGGTGTAGTGTGGTGTAAAGGATCGCTGATGTCTTGCAGTTCTGGATACCACCTGCCCCAGGGGGGGGCGGAGGGGGGGCCCTTCGAGGCTGTGATTGCGAAACGCTGTGGTACCGTCCATTCTCAAAATAGGGGGGAACAATTTTCTCACTCGAAAAATAAAGAGTTTTTGGCATCCAATCTTAACATCTTGTCTTTTGTAGTTGTACAAGGTTGTTATTTACCTTAATGTTTATCATCCAATAGCAAAAATTGTATTGAAAATGGAAAAAGCAGTCGAAAAAATTAAGCGTTGACGTACCGTTGATGCGCGTGGAGATTGTGCACAAATACTCAAACGACGTTAACAAATACATCCCCTAAAAAGGGCAATAATAATCGATAAATTGTGAAAAATCGTGCTTTGACCCCACTCATTTTTTTCCATAGATACGTTAAAAAAGGATGTAGCAGTGATATACTGAATTTTTAAAAAAATCTGCCTGTGACCCCCTTGCGTTTTATCGTGTTGTTTTCGAACGAAAATGGCAGAAAATGACATCGCCCCAAACAAAATCCGTGTAGATCGTGCCTGCGTACCTGGCTTTGCGGACGTTGTATGAATCACTAAATGCGGAGAGCGATACACGGAGCAAATCTGTACGTGTTTCAACGGTGCGCTTCGCGGTAGCGATCATACGTATTTACTGTGTGAGATGTGTGGCTCATGAGCGTGGAAGAACGAATGAGATACATTTCAATGTTGGTGGCGCACTTTCTTGGGCCCCCCCTCCGCCCCCCCCCCCCCCCTGACCTGCCCTGTACATGTAGTCAAGAGATGATGGTGTGCGGGAGTACGTGACGATCTTGTGGGTTGATAGAACCATTGAGCAATGAACTAGAAGGAGTTGGAACAACCTCAGATAAAAGGAAACACAGAAGGCCAACGACAGGAGCTTTTCGACCGCAAGGCTCGCTCAGTAAACAAAGCGATATTGAGTAAATCGGATTATGCGCCACCGTGGCCTCGCCGGGGAAGTCTGGAAATTCCAGTCGCATTGGATTGTTTTTCAGAATGCACATTTCACCAATTGTCTCTACCTGGCTCGCAGTGCAACATGTTTCACCGTTTTCCTCATGTCGACATTGTCTGCTTCGGTTATTTTTCAGCCTTTAAAAATCTTATTATTATACCAATATTAACATTACAATTTCAGCTTTATGTCCTTACAGTGCTTACTGATCTAGTTTATCGCTGGTTCAGCTTTTGGAGAGTCGTTAGGTTACCAGTGAAAACACAGTGGCCATCTCTGTGCACAAAGGCCGGCCATTGGTCGGGTTGGCGCAGTGCATTCTCTATGGTGGAGAGCCTGTGCGCTAATTGGATTAAGATAAGAGAGGTCTTCGTTCTAACTCCTTCTAGTGTATTGCTCCATGATAAAACCCATATTTTAGGTGACATTGCTCACAAAAGTGGGGAATATTTCATGAGCTGCCTGGTGTATGATGGAAAAGCCAGCAACAGCATGACGGAGTTGCAAAGACCCCAATGGGTGGGGGATATGCATACCAATCATAAGTCAAACTTTAAACATTACGTACACGTATCATTTTGTTTCGCAGAGATCCAGAGCTTCATCAAAGTGCCAGCCGACATCAGCGTGTCTCAGGAAACGACTGCCACGCTGGAGTGCCAGATCGACAACAAAGAGGGCTTCGTCCATTGGCTGAGGGACGGCGTGATCTTGAGCAACGACACACAGATAACCAATGGCGACGTCCGTTATTCCATCGTGGGCGACCAGGCGGCGGGCGAGTACCATCTGAGAATTGTCTCGGCACGGGAGGACACCGACCAAGGGTCATACCAATGCGTGGTGACGGCCGAGGGGACCAGTGAAAGGATTGAGTCGCGTGTAGCCTCGCTATCAGTACAAGGTTATTTGGGCTTGCCAACTCTCATAATTATATGTAGCCTACCCAGAAGTTTCCCTTATTTTGTTACATAGCATATACAAATAATAAATGTGACCGGCTCTACAAAAAAGGGTATTAAGTCGCGCTGTGCATTATCATGTAAAGGCCTACTCAACGTTGAGAGGGTGAACATTTCATCAAAATGTGATTTTCATTTTTGTCATGAATGACATCTTTAATACCTACAGTTTCAGGTTTCATTCACAGAAATGTTGATTTTGATCAATAAAGTAGAAAAAATACAATTTTATGTGCATCGTTCTGTTGTACTACAATAGAGCCGGCTTTTTCAAAGCCCGTTTTCTCAGTTGTGTAATTTGAACTTCAAGGAAGTAATCAATATGCAAACATGTCATATATCCAAAACGGGAGTGGCTATGGAGCTCTATTATACACCAAATGAAAGCTGACGTTGTGAGCTTTCCAAGCATGTAATATAATTATGTGACATAATACCCATTATTGTGGAGTGGGTCACAAATGTTTCAGAGTGTGTCACAAATGTTTCAGAGTGTGATCAAGAACAATTTCATGAGATGGAATAAGATAGAATGTTTTATTCCATGAGAGTAGAATGACACATTACATATCTGTCATCTCATGAAATTATTCTTTCCATTGTACGAACGTAAAACATTCATTAGGCCTATTTGTTTTATACAATGCCATCTGATTGGTCAGAGCGCGACCGTGTAATGGAAGTGATTTTTTGTTGTGCGGCTGTGCCATGCAATGGAACAAAAAATTCAATGCACGTGATTAACGATCCACCAATCAGATGACTGGGATTTATTCAGGTGTTGTATAAATAATTCTCCTAAAATGTATTTCTAATATTTTTCTTTTTTCTAAAGTTGAAAAAAAAAAAATTAAAAATTAAAAAAATAAGCACATTTATTGAATTCAAAAACAGTGAAATATAATAATAATAATAATAAATACCTAGGAGAATTGCTGGCTTCTGATTGGTCGAGACTCGATCACGTAGAGTGGATTATTATGTAGTAATAACCCGGCTTTC
This sequence comes from Crossaster papposus, assembly GCA_037893245.1. Lineage (NCBI taxonomy): Eukaryota > Metazoa > Echinodermata > Asteroidea > Velatida > Solasteridae > Crossaster > Crossaster papposus. Next base: position 85,309 of record JBAIAA010000451.1, read on the forward strand.
AAGAGGAAACGAATAAATGTTCTCTGAACCAACATTAATGAAGCATCGTGTACCCCAATGATTGGCCGATTGCAACAGTTATACGGTAACTTGTAACAAAGACGCATCAAATCTTGATACTGCGCACTATAAATGTCGCGTAAAACGTTTGTATCTATACGCGCGACATTTTTCAAAATGCGCGTGTTGTCTGTTAACGCTTGTGCGTTGCTATACACGGTGGGCATCATGGTCAGCTAGTCTCGTCTCAAAGTATGGGTTTGATAATAACAACACATATTGAAGAGACAGGGAACCATGCATAAGCTAAAACATGGCCCCTAAACATGAACACAAAACGCTGGAAATATCGCCGAAAGGAAAATCACGAAATTTTGAGCATTTTCACTATTTTTCTTGTTAAAAAGGTATTTATTAAAGGTAATAACAGTGCGAGGACCCGGTTATTACTGCGTGATAATGACTGGGTTGGGGGATGACCGCTGGTAATGGACCTCGCCCCCAACCCGTTCATTATCACGCAGAAATAACCAGGTCCTCGCACTGTTATTACCTAATTAATGTACACATTGTAATTGTTACTCCAATGTTTTCTAGGTTCCGGCCAGCGACTGACTATTGTGCCTTCCAGCACTGTCTTCACGGAGGGCACCACGGCACTACTGAGATGCAGAGTGATTGACAAAGCGGGCACGTTGTCATGGTTACAGAACAGCCAGGCAATCAGCTACGATCGCGAAGTCGGCCTGGGCAATTCTCGGTAATTTTCGAGCCATTTTTAGATTCTCCTGTTGCCAGAGTTTAAATATTGCCAAAGGAATGCAAAATATTCCCCATTGTCATGATGTTTGTTATGCAAATTGCCCATCGAGGTTTGGGCTACTGGAAAGTGTGCAAGAACCAGCCCCTCACGCTGAAACAAGACAATCTAATAGGGATAGGATGGGTTTAGTCCACTGCAAGGTATTCCTCTAGCCATATTTTTAGGCTAGGCTTAGAAGTGTCATAGCCCAGGCTGTGCAGACCACAAGGCCACGGCACTTTCACAAATTTTCACGAAATTTTGCTGTTGGACTGCGCAAAGCAATAACAAAAGCAGATTTAATAATAAGGAAGCATGGTGTGCGTTAAAAAAAAATTATTTGAACACATCTCAAGCTTTTCTTAAAATAGAGAAACCAATTTTATAGAAGTTTCTGCACGGATTTGTCACCTTTTCTGAGTAAAAGTTGCAATAAACAAAGAAATCTCCACATTTCTATAACGCTGCAGTATACATTCGCTCAATCTTACAACAATTCTCACTGTCCTGCATGGTTTCTAGAGATTCTGTTGTTGGTGACGCTGAAAAATGTTGTCACTTTCCCATAGTTGTATCGCATTGCAACTTAACTGACTCTTAATACAACTAAACTTCTCCCACGTTCTTAGCCAGAGTTGTAGTTGAGTCCAGTCACATGTCACAATTACCTTTTATAAAGCCAGTCTAATGTACAGTTTATTTGCATAGCTGGTGACTTGATTTGAGACTGAAGGACTTGTGATGGACTGCAGCTGCTAGTAGGATGAGCATTTGTGACCTGGCACCACAAAATAGGTGGAAAGTCGCAAAATAACAAAGATGACATTATTACATTTCTAGAAAGAGGAAGTCCTGAGCTTTCAAATGATGTATTGTGTGTTGTTGTAGCTTATTCTTAGCTGTCGTTATACTCCTTTGAAATTGCTGAAGTCATGCTCCCTTGTTTGGAGAAAACAAAGTTTAAAGTCTGTGAACCGTGCCAACTATATTATCACTCAGTGCAATTCAGCCACCAAAAAACACACTTTAGAGTTTTAATTGAGCTATACAATTTTGGGATATGATAAAGAAGGGTTGTTTGTATATAAAAACGTTAACAACTCTAAACCGACATACCACTTGAAAAATTGAAGTTTCGGCCAATAACTCGTTTTGGCCATGTGCGACTTTCCGCTCATTTCGTGGTGCCAGGTCACATTTATGATATACGAGCAAATTTGGTGATTAATTATGCAAAACAAGACTGCATTTTGACCTCAAAATTCTGTCCTTTCAGCAGGTGCTTTCCATTGCGATATCGCGGCTTCCGTTACCCATTGCTACAAAAACAGGGCAACCAAATTGTACATATGTGACCTGTCACCACAAAATGAGAGTAAGGTCAGAAATATTGAAAATTGAGATATTGGTATTTTTAAATTCCTGAGAAAGAGAGCTTTCCAATGGTACATAACACTTGGGGGTTTTGCGATAAATACTTTTTGCAGCGCTCTAGAAAGTCATGGGTTTCACAAAACGTGTTTGTGAGAAAACTTACTTTAAACATCTTAAACAAAACTCGCTAAAGATTACAAAAGAGCACAAGTAAGGTTCGGTTGAGCACAGCCGCCAATGACTATGCTCTAATCATTATTTCTTCTTGAAATTTTCCACACATACAAACTATTGTATAGACAACAACATATCAAAATTTCGAAAACGTGGGATTCTTACGAGGACCTGATTTGCATATTTAATTACCTTGTTAATTAGACCACTAATGGACTTTATTCCAAACAATAACTACGCAAACACTAAGCAAAATTGTGTAATTTAAGAGGTTTTCGATCATCGGATCTCAACCAAAAAATGGGAATATGTAGTGGAGGACTTCGTGCGACTTGACTCTCATTTTGTGATGACAGGTCACATATTAATTCTGCTCCAAATGCGTTAGTCGACTCCGATTGGCTCGATCGTTATCCTGTATGAGTATAATGTCTGATACCCAGGCTAGGGACTTCCAGGGACTCGAATACAACTTGGATTCTTGCTTTGCAGATACTCCATTGTCGGCAACGAAGCGGAGGGCGACTTTAACCTGCAGATTGAGGATGTGACATCCAATGACGCTGGTACCTATCACTGCTTGGTCAGTGGAGCTAACGGTGCGGGCAACGAAGCCATATCATCCAGCGGTGCCACGCTTACAGTCAGAGGTACAATTAATATTTGTTTTCCAGCTCTTGAGTAAATACCATGTGGGTGCTCAAGCATGTAGCAGGCCCTTACGCAGGTGGGGTGCGACGGGTGCGTACGCACCCCCCCCCCCCCCCCCCCCCCCCCCCCAAATTACCAAAAGGTCCACATTTCCTGGGGTAAATAATGGTATTCTAAGGTAGAAATAACTGTACTGCAGGCACACGCAAAATTTTGGTCCCATTTTTGGTCCCATCAGCACAAATTCCCCCCCAAATTACCAAAAGGTCCACATCATCCGGGGTAAATAATGGTATTTTGATGTAGAAATAACGGTACTGGCACACGCAAATTTGTGATTTTATTTTTGGTCCCATTAGTACAAATTCGCACCCCCCATAACAAATCCTGCGTACGGGCCTGTGTAGAACTTGTAAGCAGAGATGTATGTGTTTAGCAAATTGTTTGCTAATAACTGTTCAAATTGTTCAATCAATTTTCGCTGCCGTTTGCAAAAGAATTATTGATTTATACATGTACCAAACATCTAGTACGTAGTATGTCACAAGCACGTTTTTTTATTAATTTGTGTTAAAACAAATATTATAGCCATATCTGCTACTTAACGCAACTTGTGACCGAGGGCAAATTTCAGCGAGCTGCTTAACAGAACAAATTTGCTTAGCACAAAATGTCTTGCTCATTTAAAACAGGTTACTAGTCCAAACTCCTAGTGCTTTTCATGCTTAAGCGAAAAACCAGCTAAATACGAGTCACAAACGATATATGTGACCGGCTCTACAAAAAGGTGTATTATGTCGCAAAATAAGATATTGAGTTATATACATGGTTGAAACGCCCACAACATAAGCTTTCATTTGGTATAAAGTATAGCTTCATAGCCCCTCTCGTTTTGGAGATATGACGTGTTTACATATTGATTACTTCCTTGGAGTTCAAATTATACAACTGAGAAAACAGGCTTTGAAATAGCCGGCTCTGTTGTACTATAACAGAACGATGCACACAAAGTGGTATTTTTTCCCACTTTATTCATCGATGTCATTCATGACAAAAAATGAAAATCGCCTTTTGATGAAATGTTTACCCTCTCAACGTTGAGCGGGTCATTACATGATAGTGCACAGCGCGACTTAATACAACTTTTTGTAGAGCCGGTCACATATATCGCCTGAAATTTTAGTTTGTAACCTTGTTTTTGCCAATGAAGAATTTTCTTGATCAGGAATTGTTAGTGCTTATCAAGTCCATGCATGAAATTTAGCCCCTGATGGTACTGAATCAAGTTTTCTTTATAGTATAAAGACGTAATGACATTTTTCCTTGGTTTCCCTTCTGAATAGCCGCCACCGCACCTGACAGTGGTTACCCCGTCTGCAGTCAAGTCCCTTCCACGGACCTCAAGGAGGGAGACAACCTCACTATCTCCTGCACCTCGCGAGGCGGCGAGCCCCAGCCCCAGCTGGACTGGCTGCGCAACAACCTGGACTTCGGCGGCAACTACGCGGCGCTGGACCTGCACGCCCGCAACGACGTGTCCTTCCAGCTGACCAACGACCTGGTTGGAGCGGTGTTCGAGTGCCTGTCCAGCCACCCGGCCTTCGCCACCACGAAGAGGTGTCAGCTGCAGCCGCTCACCTTCGAACGTAAGTATTGCAACATCTGTGCCGGTTGGCTGGTAGAAGGCACCAGAGCGGTCTCACGGTGGGACCATCTAGGGTGCTCCTGCCTGTCCGCTTAGGCGACCCGTTCCCGGATCGCGCATACGCCGAACCTGTTTAGACCAGTTTCGAGTGCCGCGTTGTAACGGAAAGCTTCATGTCAGTGTTTTAACCAAAGAAGTAGTGTTGATAAACGGCCTGAGAATCACCGAAACCACAGAATACCTGTCTCTGCTTCCTTCTTGTGTGTTTGTCGACCCCAGCAACGGTCTACGTTACAGTATCGTTGTGTAGAGAGGAATTTTTCGCTCGTACGCAACCAACCCCTCTAAAGGCGTTGGCGACTTACACTATTATGAATCAGGGTTGTAGTCGAGTCCCTGCAAGTCCGTTCACAAGTCCTTTCGTGAAGCCAGTCACAAGTCCCTTCATAAAGGCGGTCACAAGTAACTGGATGAACAATGACAAAAGAATGCTTTAGTCAAAGCTGATTTGAATAGCTTATGATTTGAATTGGAACTGAAGGACTTGTGATGGACTTGCAGGGACTTACAGGGACTTGCAGGGACTTGTGATGAACTCGACTACATCCCTGTTATGAATGGGCATGATGTGATTTTTTCAAAATATTCTCAAAATCATATCCAAGTGCTCCAAATTCCTAGCCACTTCCAAATTCACATCCACTGGATCATGAATTTGAATTGTAACGACCTTATCCAAGATATGAATTTGGAAGAGCATGTGAATTTTAAATCATTTGGATGCGATTCTGAAAATCTGTTGTTGAAATCACATCCTGCTACTGGCTGCGTCCCCTTTAAATGCAAACTCAAACCATGCCCGTTCCTAGTGTCACTTAAACCCTAATAAACACTTTCGCGTGTATGTTACTTTTATATACCAGTGTCACCGACTATTGAAATCTCGCTGGACACCCTGACCCTGAAGATAAAAGAAGACGAGACAGGGGCGGTGGAGTGCCGGGCCACGGGTGACCCGGCCGTGCTGGGCTACAGCTGGTACTACAACGGCGTACAGATCGCAGAGACAGACGAGCGCTTCTTAATGACCGCTGAGGGCTCGTCCAAGTCCACGCTGACCGTCACCTCGGCCTCGCTAAGCATGGACGAGTCGGTGGTGTCGTGCGAGGCCAGGAACAGGATTGACACGGAGAGCGTCTACGCCGTGGTGAGAATTATCGGTAAGGTGGTAATAGTGGTATTCATTTCATTTCTTTAATTTACCAACACATACATATTTGACCTGCTCTGTGAAAATGAGTCAGATGTCAAAAATTTGACAAACAGACTTATGTATACCATTAGAAAGAGTGCACTGTCCTTGTGTGGGAGGTCTGTAGCATGTTGCGTTCTTGTTATACACCGATTTTAATTTTGACGATTTTGCAAAATCTGAAAACCCCATTCATGAGAAATCATGCATTAAACAAATTATTTCCCCTTAGGAGATGTATGCAATAGAATACAAAACCGTTTTTTTCTCACTAAATCTGATTTAATTCAGCATGTTTTAATGTAGAAATTGATAATATAGATCCTAACCTATCCTAAAGGTGAAAATCATGAAATAGGAATATTTAATTTTCGTACGAAAACCCCCCTCTCCGCGTTTAACCACCCAAATCTCGTAAGCGCACTGTGCGACATCCGACTCATTTTCACAGAGTGGGTCACATATGCAAATACACTTATTTATTATTTGGAATTGTGTATGGATGGAGGTCTCCAAGAAGCATAAGATTGACGAGTGGAGACCCCACTAATTACATTTATAAAGAACAATTACACGGACAAGAAAGTTAAAGGTAGGATACACCATTGGTAATTGTCATGAATGGGTGGATATGGGGGGTTGTATTTTATAGTAAATATCGTTTAACTGACCTATCATGGATGGCGAGAAAAGCACGAAAAACAGCGTTTGTTTTCAACCGGTGTCGAGCAGTTATTCATATGTTATTTGGGATTTTTAGTGATCGCCGTCCGGCGATCGTAAATTTTTCTTTATAATATTCTATTTTTCAGAATAATTACAGGATATCTAGCGCAATCATTTTGCTGGATGCCTAGAATCATTATTTACTTTCAGATGAGTAAGATGTTTCCTAATAATTCGGTAGTAATCTTTTTTGATATCTGCAAATGGTGTATCCTACCTTTAGGTGAAATTCTTCGGCACAAATTGACAATAAAGCCCTATGTCGAAACAATTTGGAATGACAATTTAAACATTATATCATATTTAAATGAAGTACACGTGTTAGAGTACAAGTGTGAGCAGTAATTTCAGTTTCTTCTGAAAACGAACAGAGCATATTGTACGAAACTTCAAGATCACAATCCTACATTGAGCATTATCATCAAAGCCACATCTTTCCATTGTGCACCCACAAACGTACTTCCCTAAATGTATTTATTTAATTTGTGTTTGTTTCAATCCACCAGAGGACGACTTGTATCAGATAGTTCTGGCCATCTTGGCTTTAATCGGCTTCTTTGTCTTCGTTCTGATCGTTGTGCCGATCATTGTGTACTACTGCTATTACCGACACAATAAAAGGACAAAAGGTAAGACAGAAAAACAAATTGTGAGCAGTTATTTACATCTGTATTGTGATATTATCTGCCAGGAGGGCTACATTGGAGATACATTTGATTGATCCCACCGCTGACACCAATTTTCGGCAATCGAATGCAAAATTGCTATTTTTTGAATGGTCATCATTTCTACTTTAACTGGATTTCATTCATAATAAAGGGAATAATATAACTACTGACAAATGACTTGATTTGTTCATAACTGACATTTAAAAGGTGGTTTATTTACTAGTTTTATCTTATTTTGTAGTTGCTCCTATCGAGAACGGTCCAGCCACAATAAGCGGCACCAAGGTCACCTCAAACTACTTTATAACAGAGGAGACGATCTCCAACGGCACTGCCAAAAAGTCCCTGACCCGCAGTTCCAGCAAATCCAAAGTCCTGGACCAGGAGACCAAACCAGTCAACAGTGGTGACGAGGGTAGCTACGGCAGCCCGACTCCGCTGCCAGACTTGACCGGGCGCGGCCGGTACCCTCAGCCTGTCCACAGCCAGACACCGGAGGGCTTCGCGACGATGGACCCCATGGACTCTGCTCGCAGCGGCCAGATCGGTTCGTACGACGTGGAAGCCGCCCAGGCTCGCCATGAGGCCGAGCTCCGGGGCAGCGTCATCATCAACAAGACCCCTCGGCTGTCTTCCTCGCGTCGGAGCTCCGTGGTGTCGCCAAGCGGCCAGCTGCCGGTGCTCAGCAGCAAAACCCAGCTGTCGCTCGGCGAGTCCCTGGCCAGAGACGAGTACGAGAGGAAACTGAGGGAGCTGGAGGCCATGGGAAAGAGCATGACGGCCTTCGGGATGATTCAGGATGATGCCAAGTCGAGGAAGTCGGGTTATGGAGGGGAGAGGAGAAAACACAAACACAAGAAGAGGGACAAAGATAGGGATGATGATAAGGACAGCCACAAGGTGAGTCTGGATTTCGTTAGTTAATACTCAAGACTTAGTTTTTTACGAATCTCGATCTGAGACGGGTTCAGGCTGTCATCTGTGGGTAGCACACCCGGCCTTGTTCGTTGCGAGCCGGTTGCTGTCAGATATTTTATGTGTTTATCCATCATCCGTTTTGAATCTTGTTTACAGAAATCCAAATCAAAGGAGCACAAAGAGCACCGCGACAAGAAAGACAAGAAAGATCGCAAGGACAAGAAGGACAAGAAGGAGAGGAAGAAGGACTCGTCGAGATGAGACTAAATCGCTGCTATCCACCAATCAGCGCCAGGTTTTGCCACGGTCAACGCTGGCCCTGACCAATCAAAACAGCTGACTCGGGATTCGAACTCAGACCCTGCTCGGAGGAGCCCGGATGTTTTTGCTTACAAAAACTGGGGCACTGTGGTCCAGTGGTTACCGTTGTTTGACTCCTGTATGATGGTACGTGGGTTCGAACCCTGGCAGGGAACATTGTGCTTGTGCTTGTGTTCTTGGGCAAGACACTTTGCTAAAATTGCCTCTCTCCACCCAGGAGTAATGGGTACCTGTGAAGGTATAGAAATCCACATGCGCTGATCTTGAGCTGCTGCAGAAATGGTCTCGTTCCTGGTGAACAGGGATAAATTGGGAATAAATCCCGCAGCCTGAACCTTTTGTACATAGAAGAGTGACAGTGATTCTGCAACTCATTTTACATTTTAAAGAACAGCATAATAGCTTCAATAAATTGATTTTTACAAGCATAAAGAATTATCGTTTTGAAGAAAAAAATCATAGTATATGCATAGTATATGCATATCTGTCATTATCGATTTGTCATCGTTTTATTTGGAAGGGGGGGGGGGGCATTGCACCAAAGTTAGTTAATGTCTTAGTTTGCTCAAATGGATTTGATATACGATACATACATGTACTAGTTTAAGATTGACCATGTTCCAACAGACGCTCGTAGTGGCTTGCAGTAGCCGTATTCCCATTGGACTTTTACTCAGTCCGCAGCCTCGCACTAAGGCATAAAAAAAAAATATGTTATGTTGGCGTAACGGGCCCCAAAAAAATAGGGTAGGTAGGTAGGGAGGGATTTATTTATTTTTATTTTTTTATTTTTTTTTCCCAGCAATGAAAATGATATGTTTTCTAATTGTTTAAGCCGGTAGTGCTACACGATAGCGTGTCCAGGTTCAATATATACACAATCCACACGCACAACAATGAGAAACGGTCAGAAATGGTTTCAAACGTATTTATAACTAGATTTATATAGATTTTAATCATAAAATTTCGTCCCTTGGAAAAAAAATATCCAGGGTCGGCCGTATTTTTAGGGTCGGTCGGGTTACGCCAACATAACATTTTTTTTTTTTTATGCCTAACTTATGCCTAACTTATGCCTAACCGCGATATTCTTTCGTGTTATTCTACCGTGCGTTCCCACTTGTACTTTTACACCTCGCGTCTTACGGGCCTCCTTATTTCAGCTCGATCAACTATCCCAACAGTGGATACAGAGTCTTTTTATACGAATGTCATGGAGATTCATTCTGTTAATTGTGTACATAATGTATTTATTTTAAGGAGATTCAATATCATAAATGTATTAAATTCCGTCTACATATTTATTTGTATATACATGTACATTTTCTTTATCTCCTGTATATACTGTAAGCTAACCTACATGTATTTTTAACTGAAATGTACTTTTGTACCTTTTTTATTTTATTTCATTTGTATATAATAAGGGATCGTATACGTTTGGTAATTAAAACCCACTGTTTGTTTTATTCCTATGTAGTTATAGATATATACCATAAAACTGACCTGTAAATATTTCATTTCAAAAGGTGGTAGCGATTTTGAGATATTGCCGAAAATCTGGAGCGGTTATGTCCACGCAGGAAGAATAATCTGCATTGGAATACACAATCTGATAAACGTCACTGCAGTAACGCTTTTCCGATTTCATTTTTTTGCGATAAAAAGTGATATCTTTTTTCATAATCGCATTACTTTGAAGTGAAAAGTTTCCAAAAATGCATTATACTATCCAAAGCTGCTGTACTTCTTACCAAGTAAGTTTGTATTCCCAATTATTTTTGGAGTAATTACTAAACGTATACGATCCCTTTTAATGTTGGCATGGTGGCATTTGGGGAGCCGCTCGATTGTGATTTAGTTCACATTTTACAATCCTTCAGGGGTGTTACCACGTCATGTTTTGTTTTATATCATTTTTTATCTGTGTACTGTACCTTTTTATGTTTGCCCTGAGAAATAATAAACGAAATTAAAATTAAAATGCAATTAAATGAAATTTCGAGTTCGTCCATCCGGCAATTTGGAAATGCAATGTGCGATGATCAACCGTAAGGAGTTGCACCAAGCCCCAATGTTGCCGAAAATCGTCGCCTTTGGTAAACTGCGCCCTCTCTGGGTATGAGCGTCGACTCATGGAGTGTCGTGGCGGGGCGGTTAAGAACCCGGTTTCCTGTTCCGCAGAGCGTGAGTTCGAGTCCCGGTGTCGACACGTGTGTCCTTAAGCAAGGCAATTAAACCACTATTGCTTTGTCCTTCGGATGGGACGTAAAGCTTGAGGTCCCGTGTGTTGTGTAATGCACGTAAAACTAAAAGAACCCAGAAAAAACTTATCGCTAAGAGAAGGGGTTTGCCCGGTGTTTCTGGAGGATCAAGACAGCTACCATCTCGGGTGATCCGGCTAAAAGAAAAAAGACCTCTCGAACTAAAGCTGTCAATCAGGACTTCGGTCCATACGACAACAACAACAGCGTCCATAATAACATGGCTTTAAGATGTTTCTGGTACAGATGTTTCGGAATATTACAGACGTGTGTATAATACTACATTTTTACATTTCATATCGTCATTTGTTTTACATATACATTTTTTGTTTTCACTAACTTGAACTTATAAAATCTTCCGATTTGTGTTTTTAATAAACACTTCAAATTTAAAATTACGATAGCAGAGTTTTGTTCTCTTTCCTCGCGTTAAAGAGTTAAATGTAACCAATGCATAAATATATGCGCTTCTGCCGCACAACAAACAAAGAACAAACGGGACGCTGCAGTATGTATATAGAACACTAGGACATCATCAAAATTCCAAAATTGCCGTCTCCTTGAAATAGCCCACTCAAAGTCAAAGGCTCTTCTTTTTCTCAAAACTCTTTCGCCGATCCCAGGCAATAAGCCATATTTGCGCGTGACCCCGAGTTAAATTTGAATAACATCTGGTACACTGACTTGCTCACATAGCTTGGCACCGTTAAACTTGTAATTCTCCAGACTAAAGACACTGTTGCCATATCACATGATTCGGGGCAAGCTCTTGCATAGTTACGTAACAGACGTTCAGCACCTATATATGTTCACAATGGGTGAGAATGGCACAAAGACACCAGACCATTCCGGAGCTGGGGGTTGCTAGCGTAAGGCTTGCCCCGAATCACGTGATATAGCAACAGTGTCTTTGGTCTGGAGAATTTAGAGTTCAACGGTGCCAACCTGTGTGAGCAAGTCAGTGTACCAGATGTTATTCAAATTTAACTCGGGGTCACGCGCAAATGGCTTATTGAGTCGTGCAATCGCGTAACGGGCATTACAAAGAGGGCGCCCACACTCTCTAATTTCAAAATAAAAGTGAAGCCACAGGGACCACACAATTTATAGTGAAAGTTAATCTCCTTGTATCACAAGACTCCAATGTTTAACTCCTTGCAAATGAGAGTGCAAAGTCTGCCATTTATTTGTTTTGGGCACACATCCCAAAATACGACCCCCACAAAGCAATGCCAAAAACGAGTGTTTTCCCCGCTCTTTTTTGAGTGACTAAAATTTGCATCGTCATGAGTGTTTTTTCTTTCTTTCTGAGCCATAATAGTTTAATTAAACGCAATCTAATAATGCCACGAAAATGGACCTCATAAATGGACTGCAAGGCTTTTGTTGCGACTTAACAATAAAACCTTAAAAGGAGAGAAAAACCTGACAATTATTAAATTTTACGAAGGCCGTTTAGCCGCCTTTTGTTCCCCTGTCACCATGCGCAGTTCACGAGGTCCGCCGAAGCGCTCGTAATTATATTTTGACATTTCGCGGCAGGGGTGCCAAAAGTAAACATGCCCACAACGGGACCCAGTCCGTTGTTGTATTATGCTTGTTAGGTTAACACGAACGAACAACAACCGTGCGTTATTTTACAGCTCTTGTTTTTTGTGTGTAACTACATGTGACCTTGGACAAAAACACCAAGTTTTAACAAAGAGATGTTTCGGTCTTGCGTACATGTTTTAATCAATGGCCTCTTTATATTAGCAACAGTGGCGGTGTGATATGAAAATGTGAAAAATGGACCTATATGTTCTCTGTTATTGGTTAAACCCTATCACGTGACCGGTCCTCCTAATTATCTTGACTTTAGGCATGCGCAGTACTACCAATGGGTACGGCCTGGAGTCTGAAATTCGGCAACACTAAAACGCTCCTTTTCGTGCAGCTGAAGATCCAAAATTGGGAAGGTGTAGTTTCCTAAAAAAAAAAAACTTTCCCGACTACGGTTGTTTGTGTGTAAAGGACTTTTGTATGTATTGTTTATAAAACGATCAATAATAAGGCCCTCTTAACTTATTTGATTTGTATATTTCAGGTCATTCCAGCCAGTAAGCAGTTTGCAGCAGTTTTAATCTTATTCAATAATAATATAGATACGGAAAGTTAACATTTGAAAGTTTGTGGTTATTACAATGACAAATTGACTAGTGTTCAGCTTTGTTTCAGACAATGTTTAACATTGTCTGCTAAGCAAATTACAGAGTTGTATTTTAAATTACTTAGCCTCTGGTAGACCCGCAAAAGTGGCGGTAAGTGGATTTGAATAGCAGCCGTTCATGGTGGTATAATAATATCACTTTTTTGTGAGTCTAGTCCTCGGTATTGTTGGGCTTTTGTTGTTGTTGTTGTTGTTGTTGTTGTTGTTGTTGTTGTTGTTGGGTCTTTTGTCTTGAACTTCACTCTTTACTCTTCCCATTCTTGGGTCCTAAGCAATACACGATTTTCAACTTACCTGGTTCTGGGGAGAATCGAAATACGACAGACACACATATATTTCTAGGATTATAGCCTAGATAGACGAGTTCAAATAAATATTGTATTGGATCGATTGTATAATAATTATAAGCTCTCTCAGCAAAATTGTGATCATGTAGACACGAACAGGGAACGCACAATTGATTCGGGCCATTAGGATCTCCATTCGAGTTAAAGGTGGGATACACCATTTGCAGATATCCCAAAATGTTACTACCGAATTATTAAGAAATATCTTACTCATCTGAAAGTAAATAATGATTCTATACATTCAGCAAAATGATTGCGCTAGATATCCTGTAATTATTCAAAAAAATTGAATTTTATAAAGAAAAATTCGCGATCGCCGGACGGTGATCGCGAAAAAACAAAGATAACATAAGAATAACGGCTCGACCCCGGTTGAAAACAAACGCTGTTTTTCGTGCTTTTCTCGGCATCCATGATTGTAAAACTTCGGAAAAGTCAGTTAAACTATATTTACTATGAAAAACAACCCCCCAAATCTACCCATTCATGATAATTCAAGCAATTACCAATGGTGTATACTACCTTTAAGGTCAGTTTGACACCTTGTAGGGTTTTTTGGTGACAACTTAGGTGGCCGTTTGATAGAAAACAAAAATGCACTCATTTTAGACAAGAAAAAAAAGATTTAGTATCTTTTGGAATGATGCTTTATGTAGGCCAGGTGGTCTTATAATGTAAAACCAATTTCGATTATAAAGAAAAAAACTAAAATAACTGCCCGGTTCCTATCATTTTTGTTGGGGGGGGGGGGGGGGGTAGCAATGCCCACATAGGCAGATTGCGAGACATAATGTCAGCTGCTGCCTTCCTAATGGGAAAAGGATTTCTTATCAATGCTGTTGTTGAATAAAAAACGAACCTGTGTAATATTACCGCGAGGCTTTGTTAATTGCTCATTTGAAACCCCTCTTTGTATGATAAACATTAACAAAAAATGAGTTTGTAGTCAACTCAGAAATAAATATGACAGAAATTTGAATGAACGGACAAATGAATAGGCTGGTCTTACAAAACAGGAGCTTTTAATGGCCAACAAAGTGTACAAAAAACGCAGCTGCCTCTATGCATAAATTAAGTGACGTCGCACTCGAGTAGTTTTCTTTTTTTCGGTTTTTTTTCTCTCGACTTGGCTGTTGAATTATTATCACAGGCGCCGTTTATATGGAAGAGAGTCATTTACATAATACTGGAGCGTAACCGTCAGAACAGAAAAACAACAACCGGCAATACAACAAAAAAGCGACCGGGGTTAGTGCTGCGTGAAATATGAATAAAATTAAACTCGCTCTGATAAAGCAGCGAGCGGCGTAGCGTGTGTGTATGGCCTGCGTGTCCCTTCGCCTTCGATGTATTGCAATTTTAATGTGCACCCCGTCGGTTTTTTCCCCCGGTATAGGCAATTCAGATACCAATGGACAAAAGCATAGAGAACCGTTATAAATTATTCGTGTCTACATCATCAACGTACACTACAAGACCAATTAAAAACGTATGAGGGAATCCTTTCAACTCCGACTGTCGTTAACCCCAAACGTCACTTAATACTATAGGTTTCCCCAGTTATTTTAACACAGTTATATCACACAAATTTCCTATAACGACAATTACATTTTGTCCCCGAACATCGTCGACCTCAATTTTCAATTTCGGTTTTAGTGGAATTTTAAGTTACAAATGGATTTCATTTAAGACGCAGTATATAATTTAAATTTGTAGCAATCTGCTTCTTCTTAAAATTGTAACATTTGTCTCATTATTGGGCATGCAATAGTCACATTATTTTCTACTTTTACTTTTTTTCTGTGCATAGCCAAAAGTACTATACCCGTAGCAACCAAAGTACTATGCCTTTGGCATGGTACTTGGCGTTGCGCGTATAGCGCGTAGTGCATTAGTTCGTGAATTGCCATTACGACCGAGGATTCCCTATTGTGTTTTCCTTTATTCCTTTGCTGAAACCTAACCCCATTGCTTTGCGCTTATCTTGCCGATCGAGGACAAAGAAACCGTCCTTCGAGGATCTTTTGTTCCCATTGTTTTCTTTTGTTTTTCGATCCTCGATCGCAAAAGGAAACAAGCACATATTGTTCAAAAGGGCCAGCACTACAGAGCTGGGTTTAAACATTTCGTGAAGGGGTGGTTTAGAAAACAGCCAAAAAGAATTTTCCATAAATGTTTCCACCAATTTTCCACCTACTTTAATCCGAGCTTTTGGGAGTCTGAAACCCTCTAAAAAAAACCTGCATTTTGAACATAAATAACTCGCCCGATAAAGAAATAATTCAATAATTAAACGTTGGTGTTTTTTGTTTGTTCATTCATGTCGAATGTGAATAAGTTGTACGATGCTAGGAAAATAGCAACTGGAATTTGGGGAAAAGAAACAATTGTTTTTCTGTGTGAAACTGCAAAATAGAATCATCTTCAAAAAGGGGAAAAACAAAAATATGTTGAAGAATTTTTTTTAAATAAAACTGGTTGTCAAGAAATTTACCAGTGTAAACAGCGGTTCAATATTGTTGTCTTACTCCAATATCCTATCAAAAAGTGTGTTCAAACTGTTCGTATTGTAATTCGTATTGTATTGTTTGGGGTTTATGGATATACTGAGTAGTTTTTAGAAGTGTTTCATGCGTTTGTCCCTGACATTTTTTGCAATTAGTTAGTCATTAACGGTCATTTCCAGCGATCATCGTTTGTGATTGATTAGTCCGAGGAAATCCTTGAAATAAAAACCATAACGCTGGGAATTTGAACACGTGGGTTCCCCGCTCAAGAAACAACCCCCAAAATGGCTGTCCTCGGGCTATTGTATGAT
This sequence comes from Crossaster papposus, assembly GCA_037893245.1. Taxonomy (NCBI): domain Eukaryota; kingdom Metazoa; phylum Echinodermata; class Asteroidea; order Velatida; family Solasteridae; genus Crossaster; species Crossaster papposus. Next base: position 101,475 of record JBAIAA010000451.1, read on the forward strand.
CCGCTGCCGGGGATATGGGAGAGCATCCAGCGTGCACGTGTTGCCTGGAGCCGGGGCTAGGAAGACTTCATCCCGGTATACAGTCTTTGTGCCGAGACCCGCTCCCATACGCAGTTCACACGGACTTCAGCCAGCACGGCTTGCACGATTCACACGTGTGTTGTTTTTTGTGTAGCGCCTCTTGCGTTTCCGTTCGTCGTCGCGTGGTCTTTTGTTCCAGCCTTATTACTTTTTTTTGTCTAGCCCTTGTTTTTGTTTAGCGTAGCAATTCTATTATCAGCGCGTATTATTTATTAGTACATTGTATACCCTAACAGTAAGTCGTAGTGTTAGTCTCCTTTCATTACTGAACCGCTGGGCTAGACGTGGTTTCTACCCTGCGGGCACGTGAACAAACCAGACTAGTACTAAGCCTAAACGAAACAATCCGTAGGGCAGACAAGAAAAGATGGGCGACAATTATGAACTCGTTTTTTGACAATTGTCTTTTTTTTAAAGATATAAAGTCTGCCAATGGAAATAAAGCTAGCCAAATGTTTGCCCATAGGGTGACCATCAGCAGCTGGTATTTAGAAGCCGGGTCCGCTAACTTGTGCAGGTTTCCGAAAGGAATGGAAGGCAGAAAAAAACCATGATGGGGCGGTAGTACACAATTTCGATATCTGCAAATGGTGTATCTTACCTTTATGAGAGGTGAAGGAAGGTAACATTTGGGGGAGTGAAATAATTGCCTCTGATATAATTTTGGCTCCGTAGGTGTTCTGCTTGTCAGCTTGTCTCTCAACGGTGGGATGGGCTTGAATTTCTTGTTGAGTTTTGGATTTTCAGTATCTTCTGAATTTTGTGGGTATTCCTTGTTACTAAAATGTTAGTCCAGAGAGATTTTCGACAGACAATACAAGGGCCATTTTCAAAGCCCCAGCTTCGTCTTTGTTCAGGCTTCATTTATGCAGTTTAGCAATTGACTGGATCCAGAGACGGAGCCGAAGCCAGGGGTTTGGGAAACGGCCCAACAACAACAACTATAAGCTGGAAAGGATTCACTTTTTGTGTTGGATCAAAGTTTTGAACCAAGTCTGGGAAACCAACAGTTTAGTGAGATAACTCGAAATTGTGTTAGTTGTTTCATGCAAGTTCGTACCTCTTGTCACAATTTATTTGTTTGTATCGCATCCTTTGAGCTTACGTTTTAAATAAAGTCATACATCAACGCCGCAGTCCGAGAATTACTGGTCCGTTGCCAGAAAAAAGAAATGGGAGCTATAAATCCCCCCCCCCCCCCCCCCCCCCCCCGACTCCCACTGACTTGGATCAGCTCCAGTAACTCGCGAGCCTTGCGCGTGGCTAACCGTCCTTTGTTAGCGCAGCTGGTCCAGGGCGCGTTTGGGTCTTTTGTTCACCCTGTCACGCTGGCGCGTGGCCCGTCATGTTTTAGAGGTCTTTGTGCCGCTCAGATGATGGTCCTCGGGGGGGGGGGGGGGGGGGGGGACCCTCTGATTAAGGCCTATGTCAACACCTGTTCAATTGTACGTTTTGTGGAAAAGTGCAAAAGTTGGCCTGGGCTGGACATTCTGAGATCTTGTTTCCGGTATTGAACTTCAAACTTCTGTTGGTGTTTTTCTGTTAAAATCTGCTACGATTACTGAAGTCATGTATGAATAGTTCACGTTCAGCATTAACCAAATGATAGGCCTACATAGAAGTAATTTTTTTAACCACAATTTGAAAAAGTGAGAAACAGGAAAACACCGACCCCTTAAAACGCTTATAAAAGAACTGCTTTTTTTGCCCTTGTACTTGTAGTTCTTGTTCATTTGAATTGGCCATTTGCGTGTGGAATTTGAATAATATCTGGCACATTGACTTGTTCACACAGCTTGGCACAGTTCACATTTAAATTCTCCAGACTGAAAACACTTTTGCTATATTACGTGATTCGGGGCAAGCCTTACACTAGCAACCCCCGGCTCTGGAATGGTCTGGTGTCTTTGTGCCATTCTCAACCATTGTGAACAATGTATTGGTGCTGAGCGTCTCTAACGTAACTATGCAAAAGCTTGCCCCGAATCACGTGATATGACAACAGTGTATTTGGTCTGGATAATTTAAAGTCAAACTGTGCCAAGCTGTGTGAACAAGTCAGTGTACCAGATATTATTTAAATTCCACACTCAAATGGTCAATTCACATTTGTGCTGTGTTTTAAATCTAGTTTCCTTGCTTTGTATTGCGACTTAAAATTCGAATATGAATGATTCAAAGTTAAATTTACTGTGCAAATGGCCCAATTGTAAGTGTTTCCTTATCACACGTGCTTTAGTCAACAGTTAGAAAATCAATTAACCTCGTCCAAGGTTCCTGAAGCAAATGATGTAAACCGCCAAATACACATTTCAAAAAGAGTTCGATGTTTAGAGTTTAAATAAGGAGCATCGGGACCGACAAACAAGTTTTTGTTCGTGCACTTTATACTGTTGTGGTATGGTATTGAGCGACGGCCATGCGCACGTGGCTTACGAGGTTTTAAATAGCGACAGGGTAATAATAGATCTATAATACCAACTTAAAAGCTTGCTCGACAACACAATGAATAGCGACGGCATATTTGCACTGCCTTCTTCTAAGGTTAGCGGGGGATTAGACAAGCGCATTTATTTATTTAATCAAATTATTTTGTTCCTGCTGTAATGTAATGTAGTCGGGGAATCGCTACCAAAGATAATTATATACAATTCAACAAATTTACGCAATGAACGATCACTTTATAATTACCATGAAAACTTGATAGGAAAACATCACGCATTTAATAATAATTATAGAGCTCAACAATTGCATTTTGTTCATAATTTGACGAGGCAACAAATAATTTGAAACTGACGACCTCAATTCAACAATCGGTTCTTGAATTTAGTTCGTTGAGGAAATAAGAAAATGTTGGTTTGTATTTAGTGCCCTCATGACGTCACGCGTTTACATCTGTATTCAAATGTGCCCGGCAGTATGCGCACACATCGTGTTTTACATAAAACTTGCTTAAAGAGTGACGTCGCAGGTCAGATCGCCTTTGAATTATGTGACCTCTGATGTCATCTCTTAACCAAATGTATGTAAAACATGATGCGTGCGCATACCGCCTGGCACATTTGAATACAGTAAACAGAGGGCACATCGTCCCCCATATCAGTATACACTCCCTAGACTATTGTTACCTAACGCACACCCCTAAAAAACCTAAGAAGAAACCACAACATTTCGCAAGCACAATTACAATCACAAAGATGGGGGTGGGGGGGGGGGGGGGGGGGGGGGAGGGTTCTCCTTGTCCTATATATTGCGTCACATGATTGGTTGGACGTAGCAATCTGCCCACAATGCTTTACGCGCCCGTACTTTCTTCACGCAACGTGTATTGAACATTAAATAAAAAACGACAGGAACAACAGCGTATGTGTACCGGCACCGTCGTGTCTGGTGTAAAAAGCCAGGTTTTTTTCTGTCTTTTCCCGAGACCGGAAGGACATTAGGTTGGTTTCCTTTCAACCAGATGTTTAAAATAGAATAAGTAAACAATCCAAAACATAACATTTTGAGGGATTTCAGAAATAAATCTAAAATATTGTCGCGTAAGTAATCAAATGTTAAATGGGCTCTCCATAGACGAATATTGTAAGCTGACGTCATTACCAAGTTTCGGTGCATTACACGTTTCGCTGCAACAAATACATGGGAGGTGTCTATAAAACGTGTCTTTAATAAAAGAGCCGAGTTTCATTCAGGGTTCTCTGCACCGTTTGAGATAACGCATCACAATGAAACGAACAGTGTCGGTGTAAACGTTTAATGGGTACATTGAACGCTATAGAAGTAAAAGTGCACATTCCTTCGCGCGTTAGCAACGTGCACTCGATGTTTTTTCCCCTCTCTATTCTGCATTTCTGGGGCGTGTGAGTGCAGCTGTAGTGATCACCCATGAATAATATGCGGAACTCTGTGTAATTTAGTGAAAGATACATCAAAACTTGTACAATTAATCATTCATTGCAAGGTTATGGCGACAGCACGGGTCTGACGTTTATCTGTGACGACTTGAATGAATAAAAAAACAGCCAGACAATTTTCGCCCGTGTATTAATTAGGGAATAACAGTGCGAGGAACCGGTCATTACTGCGTGATAATGACCGGGTTTGGGGATGACCGCTGGTAATGGATCGAGCCACCAACTCTCCTAGGTATTTATTAAATATCTGTATTATTGGATATAAAGGCTTAAAGTCGGTGTGCCGATGATTTTTCAGAGGATTGCACCATAAAAATCGATTTTCTAATTGAATTGATAATTTTCCAGCATTGTATTTGTTATGAGCTTTCGAAAGAGACATCTCACGGAGAAATCGGCCAACGGCAAGTAAATATTAATTAAATTCGAATTTGGAATTAGGAGCATCTCGCTCCTAATTCGTAGGGGCCTAGTGAATGCGCATGCGCTTTTCAACTGCATGCGCACGCGTTGTATTTTGTTCAACTTGCGTGCGACCTCTCTTTGCACGCGGTACCACCGCCGTACAACAATCAGAGCACCGTACGACTGCATGTTGTAGAGCTCTGGGGCCAATTTCACAGAGCTGCTAAGCACACAAATTTGCTTAGCATGAAAATGTGTCCTTGGTAAAAACAATGTTACAGACCAAATTTTCACGTGATCTTTATTGTTTTTGATTGATAAGCAGCTGGTGTTTTGCTTAGCATGAAAAACACGTAGAATTTTGGCTGATAACTTGTTTTTAATGAGCAAGACTTTTTTGTGCTAAGCAAATTGTTGTGCTTAGCAGCTCCGTGAAATTGGCATCGTTCGATTTGCGCGAATCACATAAAAGCAGGTTCTTTTGGCGTCGATCTTGCACTTGATGCTGTACGACTCTCTCTGGATTCCCGTGCGACACCACCAGACTGCCGTGCGACCTATCGGACTGCTGTGCGACAGCCGTACGCAAATTTGCAACATTTTGCCAAAAACATAACTCGCACGGGCATCCGACTCGTCCGATTTACACACGACACCCATACAACCTGTGCGAATCATCAACAGAATGCACTGCGACTCCCGTACGCCCTATGTGATTTGGTACAGTAGAAAAATCGTTTAAGTGAGAACGGGGTATTGCAATAGTGTTCGCAATAACGTAAAGGCCATCCATCATTGAAGCATTTTTTATTTAAAAAGAATATATAATATTTGCAAATTAAAAGGTCAAAACACTTTACTGGACTGTTAGGGAATAGCAGTCTGAAGCATCCTGTAAAATAATGGTGTGCTGACATTTTCAAGTAAAGTGGTATTTTCGTATCATTTTCCAACATTCGTTGGCCGACGAGCATTTAAAAACTAACTTTTTTTTTTCAATTGATTACACATCTGTGAAGGGGTACACAAATTACTGATTATCGTACCCTACAATTCCCAAGCGTCTACAAATTGCTCCGTTTCATCTTCAGTGGGGTCAGGGTACCTGACTACAAGATCGTGATTAGTTTTCTTATACCCAGCACGATATGTGGCAGAGGGGTACCCCCCTCTTATCCCTATACTTTATACGCACTCAACACTATTGTAACCTAACCCATCCCCCCTTGAAACCTAAAAGGATTTCCTGAGATTCCGGGAACACAATGGTCAACACAAAAAAATGGGGGGGGGGGGGGGGTTTCTCTGCCACGTATCGTGCTTCATATGAGTTATCTTTATTTTTTCGAGCAGCTATACGAACCTGAAACGTCAAATAAGTCAGTGTAACAATATTGTCTATAACTGAAAACTACAGATAAAGCAAAATAATGTAAATTCCCTTTAAACCCTTCGCAGCTGCCATCGAATCAAACAATCACATTTCATTGGGACGGGGAAGGCCTTGTGTTTTCTACAACCCCTCTGAATCCCATACCCTCATATTTGTATCCCCACACTTTCAAAAGGCAACAATGGTCTACAAAACCCGTCTGAGGCCAAATGCAAATCCTGACTTGGGTAAATTGCTCTGGTTTCTCGTATTAACTTGGACACAAAACAAAGTCCCTGGTTTTGTGAATCTATCGGTAATACTCTTTGCTCTGGACAAAGGGTAAACCAAACAACGGGCCCTCTATACCGGGATAACTGTTGCTTAGACCCACCAGGAAATGGCTCCACTTGGGATACCATTGTGACACTGTCCGTCTTTATTGCGTTTAATATGTGGCGTAGAATACCTGAGATTCTGGGAGCACAATTGTCAACACAAAAGAGGGGGGGGGGGGGGGGGGGGTTCTCTGCCACATATCGCGCTTCATATGCTCTAATGTCTTAGAAAGTCGATCGTGTTATGTTATGCCGGTTCTTCCATTTAATAATTTGCATATGACTGCTCTTACCTGTTGAAAAATTGACGAGTCTGAGCAATACTATTGGATCATTGCCGCACATGCGCAATATGATTAATTAATCGTGTTATATAAGAGCTTGCACGGTGTTGTTCTATACGCTTTGAAATGCTCTCACACCCTGGCGCTATGATGTGAACTTGTATACCGCTCTAACTCACGCTAGTAATACATGTGCATGTGCGACTAATGCTAGTTTCTTTAATTACCTAATGCTTTAACTTCCTGATTATACAAGCATGTGTAGAATGATTTATATTGTAGAATGATTAATTATAATGCTGCGGGCATTCTGTCGCGTGCCGTTTGTTCATAATCTGGCACAATTAATGTAAACATCACTCCCATTAATGATTATACGATGAAAATAACAGATGCTGCCGGCAGAATCTTTGGAAAGTGATCTGCTAGACGAAACTCATATTTCCAGGGATGTAGTCAAGTCCATCACAAGTCCCTGTACGGTCCCTGTAAATCCATCACAAGTCCTCCAGTTTCAATTCAAATCACAAGAGCTTTGACAAAAGCATTCCTTTGTGATTGTTCAACCAGTTACTTATGACCGGCTTTATGACTGGACTTGTGACTGGACTTGTGCAAGGACTTACAGTGACTCGAATACAACTCTGAATATTTGCGTTATACCAAAGCAAATCATTGTACGGATCGGGGAAGTATAGTCGAGTCCATCACAATTCCCTGCAAGTCCATCACAAATGGAAAGCGTGAATTTCAGACTCTATGAAGTCCAGACTCATTGGTAGTATAGACCATGTAAGACTCGCCAGTTCACGTTCACTTTTTCTGTGAGTGTCTCGGTACCAAACACTGACTAGTCTAGTCACAGACTCCCGTGTTAGAATTTACCCAACTGTTCTATCTGCGTGATCGTTGAACGAAAGTTGACGTCAGCCAATTTCATTTTATAATAGTCATAAATTCGTAGTTTTTTCAATATGTTGTGAATGGAAATACTTTATTTTCGTTCACAATACCCATTTATTGACCATGATCGGATGGGTACGGGTCCAGTCATGATGCAAAATAAATGCAAAAAATAGGATCTTTGACACGTTGTATAGAGATCGTCATGATGCCTGGATATGGTGTATTCTCGTAAAAAAGATTTGGAGGTCAACTTACACGCTCTATTGCGCACGAACTATAATGCACATGCAATACTTCTAATGTAGTATGAATTTCATATGACACCAATCCCAAATCTCAAGCTATTTAAAGGAATCGTTTGCAATGAGATGCCTGCTCTAGTTTAATGGTGAGACTATGTGGTAAGACCTTTTGAGCATTGATGAAATAAAAGATACAAAAACACACCCTACAGATTGCTACCGAATCTAACCCCTAGTCCATCCATTTTTGAAAATTATACAACAAAAGCAAATAATGTAGATTATACTATCTTTAAAAAAAAAAAAAAAATTGTAATTTTATTTTAAAATTTTTTTTTTATTTTTTTTTTATTTTATTTATTTATGTATTTTTTTTTTTTATTTTTTTTTTATTTTTTTAAATTTTTAAATTTATTTATTTATTTATTTATTTATTTATTATTTTTTTTATTTTTTTTGGGGGGGATATTACAGATCTGTAATTGTATTTGTTTAGCTGGTTTTTACTGAGGAATACCTTTTTGTGGTAAGCAAATTGTTTGTGCTTAGCAGCTCCATTAAATTGCCTCCTCCTTTTGTTTTGTTACCTTTCTATCCCTTATACTTAAACAATTTCAAAACCTCAAAAGAACGACCAAAATAGCAAGTCGCAATAATAGATTCATGAGTAATTTATGAATTGATTGACTGCCCGTCCTTATGCATGCTACTTTAATACGGGCCTAATAGAGTCCATTTTCTGTGCGCCATTATGGCGCCATTTCGTTATTTTATTTTGACATTTTTAGTTTATTTATTTATAATGAAAAGGTGGGTTGTTAAAATTCAATGTGCCCTATTTTTTTTTTAATGTATGGCTTGAGTTAAAAACTAAGCAAATTCGACTAGCCCAAAATAATTCACATGTCTCACTATTTAATTTGGGACGGTTTGCAATTGGATGAAAAAAAAAGGTTTTGAATCTCTTGTTAAAAAAAATATACCAGGGTACGGTTTATTATATTCGGTTTATAATAGATTGTGCGGACACGCGTGGATTGTTATATCGCCCGTAAGCCAATCAGCTTATTCCGAGGCGCGCTGGTGTGCATAATTAATACCGTTGCGATGCGCGCGCATAGGATGGGATTGGAAGTTGTGTTGAGAGAATCATTATACTTTATGAATTCAGCTTGATAACAATGATCACCCGGCTATAGCGGTTGGCTCACAGACCCGTTTATATGCGTGTACGCAGGGCAGGGGAGAGAGCGGAACGGCTCGTGCATTGATCACTGCAGATCACCAGTCTTACTACGCAAGCGTGCGTGGACCGTTATTTCACACGAGACACTCAGGGGAGAGGGCTGGACTAAAACCTCGCCTCGACAGTTGAAGTTTTTGGGAACACTTTTCACCTACTATGGACTGTGAAATAATTTCACTATAAAATTAACTTGGATAAGAACTTCCACACTAAGCTTCCACCACGCTTCGCTGTGATAGTCTGGAGCTATTGAAAATATTGTTGTTTAGTTATCCGAGGATAAAACTGAGTGATGCGCATCAGAATCGGACGTTTTGTTTGCAGAAATTAAATGTGATTTAGAATACACAGATAATTAGTTTTGTTGATTAATTTTACGGGATTACATTAACCCAACGACAGCAACGGCATCACGCAACTTCTGGATTTGCTTGAGCTTGGCTCTGGCGTCACTGTCGGAAAAATCTGCTATCGTTGGAAACCCGACGCAGGATTTACGGGAAAATAAAATTCTGGCTCATTTGTGGCGCGTGTTTTGTCGGTAAATGTGTGCAAGAACGCGAGGTATGCACGGTGATTGTTAGTCTCGCTCGGATGGATTCGACATCTTTGGATTACACGTTGTTGTTACCTTGGACTGTGGACGCGAGAAGAATGGGCGTGTGCCCGGCCTGTGTTCGCCTGGTGCTCACGGCGGCTCTGCTGCTGGCTCTCGGTAAGTGACTTTTATTTTTGTTCACACCACGCCGGTGTTTTGACAAGGGCCTGAAATAATTGAAGAGACTGTTTTAACAGAGTCAGATGTCCACGCCGAGATAATACCAGAAGTTCAGTCAGTACCTACATAATCTGTATAGCAGAAATGAATCAGTGTATTTTAAACAGGGTATACACATTTATATCACAATTAAAAGACAAATTCATATTCATTCATTCATTCAATTAACATTTATTCCCATAGTGCCAAAATAATATGTGAAAAACACAATTATATGTAAAATGAGAAAAATAAATAAACAATACAATTAATATTACTGAGAAAGATTAAATAATACCATTATTTAATGAAGCGCGATATGTGACAGAGAAACCCCCCCCCCCCCTTTTGTGTTGACCATTGTGTTCCCGGAATCTCAGGAATTCCTTTTAGGTTTCAAGGGGGGATGGGTTAGGTTACAATAGTGTTGAGTGCGTATAAAGTATAGGGATAAGAGGGGGGTACCCCTCTGCCACATATCGTGCTGGGTATAGACAAATTGTCTCACAACTGTATATTCCCAATTGTATGATAAAAAAAGGAGTGAATAGAAAGAATTTCTGGTTTTCTCAGCAAATGCTTGGATATTTTCTGAGCTAAATTTGACTTTTTAGAATATGTTATTGCTTTCTAGTGGCTAATAGGTCAAAGTAGGAAATTGTGATGTCCTTGTACGAAATACTTTCCGAGCAAATTTCGAATCACGGCGCCACAATGTAAAGGAACTGAACGTTTCTTTTACATAATTTTATACAGAAACATTTGCTTTAAATTATACAAATTGATTGTACCCACGTGCAAAATAAAAAAAAACTAAAAAAAACCAAACTGTTGGCTCGGCAAGGTGAACTTAAAGGAACTTATTAGCTCATAATCCGCTCAGAAAAAATAACCCTAACTTAAAATTACCGCTACTGACCATGGAACTAAACAGCAGTCGCGACACATTATCCCTTTCTAATTCACAACTCTCTCTATGAAATACAACATTTTTGAAAGCATCTAAAAATAAATTGCGAAAAAAATAATGAGGAAAATTATAATTAGGCATACGACTCATTTAAATAAACAGGGTTTTGACCCATTTGTGTAAATTTATGTTTTCCGAAGCGAAATAAAATTATGATTTAAAAAGTAAACAAATTAATGTGATATAGTCGTCCTATTTCTCTCTAGACATATGATTTATATTTAGTTTATTTATTTCTGATAATGCATTCGAGAAAGTCAAATTACAATACTATCTATGTGTGGCGAATCATCTAAACCTATAGTATTTGCCGCGGGTTTTTTATTCTTGCGGATAGAAAAGCCTTTAATAAGTTGATTAGAAATTAATACCAGTCTCCTCTTATGAATAATTACAAATTTGTGATTATATCTTTATGGTTATACCACATTAAAATAATACTGAAAGTGAGGCTAGAATGCAAAAACAGTCTGGCACCATGCCATTCAACAGTTCACTGTTTATAAATACATGCAGGAAACACAACCAAAATGGCTTCCTTATGAATAAGGTCCATGTGTGACCCCACACAATTATGCCAAAATTATGCGGCAAGGGTTTAGACTTCATTTCAGTTGACGTTCGTTTCGCCAAAAGAAATGCACCGAATGGTTTTATGGTTACAGAAAAAAAGTTCGACTATTTCCAAATTACCTGGCTACAACCGTGCACTTTCCATAGACTCGTGTGTTATTTAGTAAAGTCAAGTAATTTGGACACGGTCTAAGACCCCCCTTTAAATTGTGTTGTTAAAAAAAACATCGACACAAAAGATATGGCAGTATATGGCCGTAGATAGAAAACGGCGTTTCTTTGTGGTCTATTATAGCCCACACATTGAAGTTAAGTCTCGCACTGCGGCAGTTCAAGATATCATTGATATATTGCGCGACCTGCTCAGCATCCGCTCGATAGCCCAAATCCCCTGGGATGAAAATTGGTTTAAATTTAATGCAACAAATTGAATTTAATCTTCTGTGACATTTAAAGGGGACTTTTTTTTTAACCCGGCTGACAACGCCAAGACGATTGGGTCACGTTAGAGGGAAATTGGAATCACAACGGGAATATAAATTTGGTCAGATTGAGTATTTATAACTTCGTCGTCTGTACTCATCACACATAACCACCTATTTGAACATTACAGAATACCGTGCATGCCACAATAAGTATCAATTAAGTTAAAGGTAGGATATACCATTGGTAATTGTTTGAATTATCAGGAATGGGTGGGAGGGGGGGGGGGGGGGGGTTGCATTTTATAATAAATATCGTTTAACTGGCCTGTCCGAAGTTTTACAATCATGGATGTCGAGAAAAAAAGCAAGAAAACGGCCTTCGTTTTCAACTGGCGTCGGGCAGTTGTTCTTGTTGTTCTTGTTTTGTTTTTTCGCAATTGCCGTTTGTCAATTGTGATTTGTTTTATTAAATTTTTCGGAACAATTACATGATATATATATATATATGTTTATATAGCACAATCATTTTGCTGGATGCCTAGAATCATTATTTACACTAAAATTATTAAAAATAAATGTAAAATCTTTCTTAATAATTCGGTAGTAAAACCCTTTAAACCTACCTTTAAATACTAGCTTACATTGTTCCCATGTGAGTCATAACGTCTGCGAGCCTTCATTATTATCCCGTTATTATTTCAGATTTGATACAATCACCGATTATTACACCAATTTAATAGCAATTGTGTAATTATAACACCACTTGCATTTCCAAGCTGTAAATTTGCAAGACTGCGTTATGTTCGTGTTTGTAAATGCTTAAAAGGATCGTATACGTTTGGTAATTACTCCAAATTAATGGCAATAAAAACTTACTTAGTAAGAAGTACAGCAGCTTTGGATAGTATAATGCATTTTTAGAAACGTTTCACTTCAGAGTACTGCGGTTATGGAAAAATATATCACTTTTTATCCCAACAATTTTGAATCTGAGAAGCGTTATACTGCAGTGACGTTTCTCAGATTGTGTATTCCAATTGCAGATTATTCTTCCTGCGTGGACATAACCGCTCCAGATTTTCGGAAATATCTAAAAATCGCTACCACCTTTTGAAATGAAATGTTTACAGGTTAGTTTTATGGTATATATCTATAATTATGATTGAAACAAACAGTGGGTTCCAATTACGAAACGTATACGATTCCTTTAACGTCAATTATCATTATGATGTATGTTCGCAGTCATATTTAAATCAATTCAATTCATTAAAAAAATACTGGCAATTACAAAAAGTAATTACAAGTCGAATAAACATATAACATTTTAAATAATTGCAAAATACATATATTTAAAAGTTGCTGTAAAAGTCTCTAAAACTCGGGAATAATTAGCCACTGGAATAATTAGTAGGGTACTTTTCTGTTATTCCCCCGCCAAAAAATTATCAACTCAAACTACTATAAATTCAAACAGAAAGTGAAAACAAGTGAAATACAAGTTTAAATACGTCTTCTACATCAACTCAAACTAAACTTGGCTTTGATTAACATTGAATAAACTGCTCAGTTTTGTGGCCAGTACACCGCAATGTCCGCCAAAATCCTGTCGAACAAGTTCAAGTTTCGGTGGCGCTGTCGCCACATCCACTGGCAAAGGTGTGGGTTAGGGTTAGTGTTTGGGATAGGGTATAAATAATATACCCTATATTATACCCTAACCCAAACACTAACCCTAAACCACACCCTAACACTAGTTTTTGAGTAATTTAAGTACAATCCCAAAATACTTTTTTTTGGCGGTGGAATAACAGAAAAGTACCATTAGTAGTACAATTGTGTTACGTAAATTTAAGTACATGACCTGAATCTATTTCACAAACTTGTACGTTTTCAACTTGCTATGTTGTGTGCGCAACCATGCATCGGACTTTGTTAGGCAACTGGTGGACCCGTTGGGCTGCACTTTAAACATTGCTGCGTCTGCAGGTTGCGGCTGATTATCAATCTGCCTTTTCTGTGTTCAAAATGACACAATTCTGGGTCGAAATGACCCCGAATTTTTTTTCATTTTTTACAAGTAAATGGGTAGAGAAAATATAGGTTCATATCCAGGTTTAATTTTACCCAGCAGCTTTCAGAGTGTGGACAATTGCAACATGTAGCCTATAAGATCCACGATTAGATTTACCCGATATTTCATCAGTTATCATTGACATCATTTTTATGACGCTGTTTGAAATGTCCATTATGCAGAGGTTGTGTTCGTGAAGTCACGGACGTTAAAGGGATCGTATACGTGTTGTAATTAGAACCCACTGTTTGTTTCAATCCTATATAGTTATAGATAGGCCTATATACCATGAAACTAACCTGTAAAAATTTCATTTCAAAAGGTGGTAGCGATTTTGAGATATTGCCGAAAATCTGGAGCGGTTATGTCCACGCAGGAAGAATAATCTGCATTGGAATACACAGTCTGAGAAACGTCACTGCAGTAACGCTTCTCAGATTCAAATGTTTGGGGATAAAAACAGATATATTTTTTCCATAACCGCAGTACTTCGAAGTGAAAAGTTTCTAAAAATGAATTATACTATCCAAAGCTGCTGTACTTCTTACCAAGTAAGTTTTTATTTTGAGTAATTACCAATATACGATCTCTTTAATAAAGTAGTTACAGCAATTTCAATCATTTCCCCTTATGTCAATAGTACCGGGCCCAATATAAAGGTAGGATACACCATTTGCAGATATCAAAAATATTTACTACCGAATTATTAAGAAATATCTTACTTATTTGAAAGTAAATAATGATTCTATAGGCAACCAGCAAAATTATTGCGCTAGATATTCTGTAATTATATTCCGAAAAAATCGCGAAAAAAACCCAATAATAACATAAGAATAACTGCCCGACGCCGGTTGAAAACAAACGCTGCTTTTCGTGATTTTCTATGTATCCATGATTGTAAAACTTCGGACAGGTCCGTTAAACGATATTTACTGTAACATACAACCCCCCAAATCCACCCATTTATGATAATTTAAGCATTTACCAATGGTGTAATCTACCTTTAATGTCTGTATTTACAGATAAGTTATAGCGACCAATCCCTGTTTACTGTAGCAAATATAATAAGCGTATTTCAGGAGTTAGTTCCGAAATGTGGCTTATGCGCATGTGTAGTGCATTCCGTAATCAAGAATTTTGTAGGGTAAGCACAAAATTGCTTTCACTATAGCGCAAAATTATGTAGTTAGCAGAGTCATGAAATAGACCAGGGCCAATTTCATAAAACATGTAAGCAACCAAATTTGCTTAGCACAAAAATGTCTTGCTCAGTAAAACAGTTTACCAGCCAAAACTCCATGTACTCTTCATGCTAAGCAAAAACCAGCTGAATACCAATAAAAAACAATAAACATCATCTGAAAATGTGGTTTGTAAACCTGTTTTTGCCAAAGAAGAATTTTCATGCTAAGCACATTTTTATGCTTACATGTTTTATGAAATTGGCCCCAGTTTTTAAATTAATTTAAATCAATTTTTAAATCATGCACGCATGCGCATCAATAGGCCGGGAGGCAAGAAGCGAAATTGGCCTTTTGAAAATGCACAGTGTTCCAAAAAGTTTTGTCTTTTTCTGTCAATTTTTCCAGGATTTGTCCCATTTGTTTTGTTATAAGAGTTGCCGAAATCGTCATAGGTATTACTTTCTGGTCTAAGTGGGTTTTAAGAGGTACAAAATAAAAACTTTTAAAAATATTATTTCGTCCCGTGCGCACGAGGTCCATGGAAATCAGCAGGGCTCCCTTCTGCACGAGTGCCAAGAAATAACCACTTACTTTGGGGTACCATCCACGTTGCACTATTTTGCCAATTAACAAATCGCAGCGTGAATTGTGCCTGGGGGTACCCGGGCTTGTAAGCACAATCTATGGTCAACGTGGATGGTCGAACCATGGTTGCCATCATACTGACGTGTGCAACTGTAACCCTGTCGTGAATGTCATTTTAGTAATTATTACGGCATTTTCACTATTTTGGTGGCGAAAAAGCATCCAGAACAACCAAGGTTTCTATCTGTAGGAAGACAAAGTAGTCAAAAGAACGGAATTTTATATCCAAGGTGCAAAAGGCAGCATCGAGCGGAATGGAAAAAGTCAACGAACAGAGGTTAACGTTAACAAGCGACTTTTGAGAGTTACTGGGTAAACATTTCCATACTAAAGCCCTGTTCGCA
Source organism: Crossaster papposus (assembly GCA_037893245.1). NCBI lineage: Eukaryota > Metazoa > Echinodermata > Asteroidea > Velatida > Solasteridae > Crossaster > Crossaster papposus. The sequence goes on from JBAIAA010000451.1 coordinate 117,235, forward strand.
CTGGACTTAATTTGGGCAAACTAACCGAGCCAATGGGTAACTTACCCATTTCAAGTCCAGTGCGAACAGCCTGGGTAACTTTCCTCACATGTAACTTACCCACGCCGCGTGGGTAGTTTAACCGAGCCAAAGGTGCCCAGGAAGATTGACCAGGTCAGTTTAACCGAGCCAGAAAATCCAGCGCGGACGCGTGACCACAGATCACATCAGCCAGTAACCTTTCACGGTTAGTTTACCCATGGTCTCGGCAATTCTACCCGCGTCAATTAAATCCAAGTGCGGACGGTGGGAAGATTAACCCATCGGAATGTTACCCGGCGTCATGGTAAAGTTACCCAAAATGTTTATCCAGTGCAAACACGGCTAAAGTATTGAAACAACATACACTTGAACAATAAAATACGTTTAAGAATAGCTGCATGGTTTACGGTACAGCTGATGCAATTCATTTCACCTGCAATTTATTTGGTGGATGGTACATGTACCACCTTCTTTCTATCTCGGTGGTACCGCGAAGCACGCAGCCATTCACGTTGACGTTGACCGAAGATTGTGCTTACAGCTTATGGCCCTGTCACACCAGAACGTTTTAGGCCAACGCGTGAGTAACGTGTTGGAATTTGGGCAACACGCAGGCAAACGCTGGTCAACGCTATAGGCCAGCGTTAGCAAGACGCTGAACGCGTTACTCACACGCTGGGACACGCTGTCACACGCTGAGGCAAAACTATTTTTTTCAACACACCTAAAATTTCCAGCGTTGGCCTAAAACGTTCTGATATGACAGGGCCATTTCGTGAGCCCGGACCGCCCCGTGGAAAAAAAAACACGCTGCGATTTGGTCATCGGCAAACAATGCAACGTGGATGGTACCCCGAAGTACACGGTTATTTCTTAGGACTCGTGCGGAAAGGGGCCCTGCTTATTTCCATAGACCTTGTGCGCACGGAACGAAATCATTGTTTTAATATTTCCCCCCAAAAAATCCACTTAGACCAGAAAGTAATACCTATGACGATTTTAGGGACTTTTCCAAAAACAAATGGGACAAATCTTGAACAGAATTTAGAGAAAAAGACACTTGGGTCCTTTGCATTTCCAATGGGCCGATTTCGCTTCTTGCCTCCCCGCCTATTTTTGCGCGGTTCGTGCATGAATTTGAATGTATTAGGAAACTGGTCCATTGGGTCCAGTACAATTTTTGTCGACGAAAATAATGTCCTGGTTCTATTAATAGCTTTTTCTTTTAACAGTTCTTTCCATTAATAGTTCGTATTTCATTATATCATAATAAAGTTCTATACCCAACAAGCCCAATGTTCCATTCATAAAACTGACTAAAACAACCAAGAAGCTAGCTACTCCAATTTTAATTTCCCCTTTAAAGCAATACGAAAATAAACGGAAGTGGCGTGCATGTCTCGCTATAATATTTATTGTGGTGCATTGTTTTATCTTTATTAAGGGAATAAATGTGTGTTCGAGAGGTTTTAACCACTCTGTTTAATACCGCTTGGAGTCTGGGTGCTGATAATTACCCGAGCCGAAGGCGAGGGTAATTATCAGCACCCAGACTCCAAGCGGTATTAAACAGAGTGATTAATACCGACCGAACACACATTTATTCCCATTCATAAATACCTTTTTGGTAAAATTCAGCCAAAAAAGCCCCGAAAATCACGGCAAATTGTCGCAAGTAAATTTCGGTGTTTCGCCATTCTGTGTGTTTTCCCCTATCCATGTTCACGGGCCACTGTCAAATGACATGTTTCCGACTCTATCGCTCTACGTCACAATACATGCAATAAAGCGTATTTACCACTGATCTCCATATAGACTGGATAGGCCTCCGCGTCTAAATGGCGTACGCGCGCGTGTTTTTTTCTTTCAAAGGGAAAAGAACGAACGTGACGCGACCGCGTTTGTGCACGACTTATAGAATTTTTTTAAAAAGTGGAAGACTTTTTTTCTTAAATTCGTCATATTTGGAGGAAAACAGGATTTTGCACCCGAATGGTTCAAAATAGATAAGAACAATGGTCTGCGCAGCAGTGAAGTGCCCGGAGAAGGATGTCCATTGAGTTGTCCATGTGCAGGGGCTACTTTTGTTGCCAACTGGTTTTAAACACTTCTAGCCATGTCTTTATCGTCCGTTTAAAACCGGCCACGTGACGGGCTCTCGACCAATAGGAATTCCTAAACTGTCCCAGGTATTTATGAATCTCCTTTTAACATTCAAACAACGAAATACATTCAACTAGAGCATAATTAGTCCAGATATGTGGTGTCAGCGGTGGGATTAACAAACTGAAGGACCATGTACCCTGACCCGACCGTACGGCCTTATAGTGCATGGATTAGTCAAGAGAAGTTCATGTCGAGAGTAAAAGGTCTGGTGAAATCACCTACCAGCAAAATGTATGGCTTTAAGTTTAATTAGGATGCTGGATATACACGAACAACAACAAAGATCGGTGTATCGGGACTGCCTGACCGATTAGTTCTCTGTCTCCTATGTTACGCTAGACAGCATTGTTCTGACACGGTCACGACCGAATGATAAAAACATGTAAGCGATGTAAACTGGTAACTGACAAAAGTGTTGTGTGACAGTTTTGACTCGGTGATATATGGACCCCTGGGGCAATAATACATAGCGTATGAATAGAAACAAGCCCATAGGTATAATATAGTATAAGTTTTCCCGGTCAATTACGGCAAATGAGCGGCCATTTTAATTTAAGCGATTTTGCCGCTTCAATTTTTATATTTACCGTTTTCTAATCCAGAATTCGGGCATTCAATTTAGATTCGAGGCATTTAAATTCCTTTAGCAATGTGTTCAATTTAGCATATCGTCGTTTTTGTTGGTGACGCACAAACATCATTCAATTTAGCACAGTAATTTCGACTGCAGAATTTTGCAGATTTTATTTTTAAATTTTGAAAGAGGCAATTAATTTTGCTAATTTATGAGAATTCAAAAAATGCGAACAAACAGAAAAACAAATAAATTGTGCTAGACAACTGTTCGGGAAAATCTTGACCGGAAAAATCTAAAATAAAAAGAAAACAAAATAAAAAGCACTATTTATAAGTTATTGTTAGTTAAATGCCATTAGGGCGTTAATAGCAACCGTAACCTGCAATAACTGGGTTACAAATACAAAATAAACAATAATAAATAATATTAATAATAATAATAATAATGAGAGGCACGCAGATGGTGTAAAACAATCCCCGCTATCTCGTTACCTACCTTAAAGGGTAAAGAAAATACGATTATTTGGTTAGTATGTATTGCACAGTCCAATTGTATTTCAAGCTTTATTATTTTTCAACATCCCGCATTCTCCCGCGAGATTCACACTGACATAATTATCATGGCACATGTAGTTAGTAAATGGTTGGAATTGTTATAGGTTTTATGGTCGTTAGGTTGGAGCTAGTGACTATATCCAAACGGACCAGTATATTTATGAATGAAAATCATATGCATCGCATTACGAATCGGGTTGACGTAGTGTATACATCCTTTTCTACACGATTTAAATGTTTTTTTACGGTTTGTTCCACAGACCAGAATGTTCAAAATATACACCGCGGCATCTTCAAATAAACACTCGTAACTATCCGCGCAGTTAAACCTGTCCCAATTATTTCGGCGTTGAATGAGATACGATGTTGAAGCTATCGGAAGCGAGCGAAATATACCGGCCTAGGAGGCAGCTACGGTTTTGCAAGCTGGTGTGATGATAATCCCACCTTAATACGACTTTCAATAAACAGCGAGCGACCGGGGAATGCCTCTATCCTGACATCCTGACCTTTGCATGATGAGGCGCTCTATACTACTTAAAAATGTTTGACACTTCTGAAACTGAGGAGGCGCATGCGTACACGCGTGCCCGAGATTGTATTTCACAAAGGTTGATGTTTAGATATCAATTATCAGCGTAGCGTGAATTACAGACTATAAAATCCGGGCTAATTGGTAGCATTGCGCATGCGTATAAGTGAAGACAATTAGGAAGGTGATCGACCGTGTGAGATGGTTTATTCAATAATAGGTAAAAGGAGTCCGATTTTTACAGGAGTCGGATTTTCCTATGACACCGGCATCATTGTCACGTGTGCAATAAACAAATAAACAATGTAAATTACACCAAACTTTCAAACATCTTCCAACGATGATCGGTCGGCCATCGTTGGACAAATTGCTATATGTCTAGAAGCCACCTGTCCTCCCATTACCCTGTGAATGATTAATTAATAATTAAGAGGGCCAATGCAGTGTAATTTGTTAAATGATGCAACCGTGAAAATGCACCCGTGTCCCATTTTACGGGTTTGTACAATTGTCAGTTGTGAATTTGTATTGTTTGAAGCAGCAACAATTCTCTATTTTTTAACAAAAGGGGTTTAACAACCGCTTGGCAGTCACAGAGTTCAAGTGCGTATCTGAAGTCGATGTAAAAATGCACGTCATAGAATTACAGACAACAAAAAATACATGGAACATGGAAAGGTAAAAAAAATGTCATAATAATACTTTAACTTAAATGCTTTAATGATATTAAAGAAACGCATGGAAAAGAAAATTAAGTAAACAATCATTGGTTCCAGTGTAGTGTTTTTAATCTTCAAATCAAGCTCCCATGAGCTCAGTCAAGCAGATGGAATCCGCCGTTTGTGGACAAACAGGTTTGGCACATCAAATCTTTAAACTACCATGATATATCAGAGACAAAAATATGCATTTACGATATTTCTTTCGTTACAATATTTTAGTCCCACTTAGTTTAATGTTTTATGCTCGACAAGTAGATAAAAATTGCTGTCAAAAGTGGGTTTCTCGTGTTTTTTTGTTTACCACGATGTAAATATAATGAATCGTCTCAAAAGAAAAGAAACAGAAACGCATAGTAATCAATTTGTTAAAACTTTACTTCAATCTCATTATTGCTTGATGTGCAGATGTTCAACATCCTAGTAACTCATTAGGATCGTGTAAATCATGACTGGCCGGTGAATATGCGACCCAGCACAGACTCGCAATCTTTATAGATTGAAATTAATGGTTCGGAAATACAGCTGGCTAATAATATATACAATGTATATACGTATGCGTAGAAATGTAACCATTCTCTATAGGTCTTGCGCTTGTACAAAAAATATAAACAAGGGAAGGTGATTTGTGGTTGGGCGACGACCCATGAATAAACCACGGGGAGATATTGACAAGGGGTCGACCAGGTAATGTTTCAAAAGGAATAGTGCGATAGGCCTATAGCGTCTGTGCACAAAACTGCGTCTTAATCTCGACATTCCTGTTGTAACGTAACTAGTAATGCACCGACACTTGGGAATGAAGTATAGGCTCATAAGATTCTTAATTATTTATAGAAATCTTCAATTATTTAGAGAAATATCTTTCATTATTTAGTTATATTTCTAATTCAATTAAAGATATCTATAAATATCGCCGCGTAAGTAATACATGTTAAAGGTAGTATACACCATTTGCAGATATCGAAAATATTTACTACCGAATTACTAAGGAATATTTTACTCATTTGAAAGTAAATAATGATTCTAGGCATCCAGCAAAATGATTGCGCTAGATATCTTGTAAATATTCCGAAAAATATAATTTTATAAAGAAAAAAATCGCGATCGCCGGACGGTGATCGCGAAAAAACAAAAATAACATAAGAATAACTGCTCGACGCCGGTGGAAAACAAACACTGTTGTTCGTGTTTTTCTCGGCATCCATGATTGTAAAACTTTGGACAGGTCAGTTAATTGATATTTACTATAAAATACAACCCTCAAAATCTACCCATTCATGATAATTCAAGCGATTACCAATGATGTATCCTACCTTTAAATGGGCTCGCAACAACAACAACAACAAAACAACAACAACAATATGGCAGTTAATTGAACAACCAACACTCCTAGGTCCCATTTTGTGTTGAAAGTGATGACGTCACAATTTATAAAGTCGACTTCGATTGACTGGCCCGCGGGATCGCATACAATATACATTGCTGTCCTGATCAGACGTTGATTATACGGAGAGGACTGCGTTGGACAACGGTGGCACTTGGACTAGGTGGACTTGCACATAATAAAATAATAATCTATACTAATTACTTCCATAGTCTTGCTGCATAATGATTCTCATCGAAGACTTCGAAGAAATTGATACACTAGGACAGGGCATGATGTTATTTTGCATTCAAAATGGACACGGTCCTTGGCATCTCTCTTAGATGTTCAAGGTCATATAATATTTTTAAACGTAAATTTAAATTGTACCTAATGTAATTATAAATTTCATGTATCCTTGTACAAATGGACTTGGTATGGTAATCACATGTAGCCCAGTAGGCCTATTAGAAGTATGATTGTTTTCCTATAATTTATGTTGTCCGTTCGTTTGTTTTTGTTTAATGGCATGCCTAAGCTCTGCTTACAAGGTCTTGCTACCTCTGGCATTTATATCTTGTTATTTAATACTTATATAATTGTGTATCTATGTCAAGAAGCGGAAATAAATGTGTGTTTGTTTGAATAGAATGCGATTTCAACAAAATATTTCCAAAATCACATCCAAATGTTCCAAATTCACACCCTCTGTTCAAACTCACATCCTGGGTTAATTCGTTAAGATTCAAATTAACTTAAGATGTAAATTTGGACTGTATTTGGGGCATTTCGATGCGATTTTTGAAATTTCTCGTTGAAATTACATCCTGCTAAGGACCGTGTCGCTTTGAATGCCCAATCACATCATATTCATTCCCGTTTTCATTTAAGCACCCGTTTCGGGTAATTATGGCTTATTTACTTCGGTGTGCGCGGAGCCAATACAATTAATATTAATGCATTGGTATCTACAATACGTCATGCACTTTTTGATCGCCGAACCCTCAATAAACTGAAGGGAAAAAACTGGAGCATTTTGGTTTTTAAATTTTGAGCTTGTTTTGTTGTGTTTTATCTTACCAACATCCATCGTATATCCACCCGTGTTAGGACCACTGATCGAAGTTAATGACAAGCTGTCCGATGTCGTAAATTCAGAGATCCTTCTGGTTTAATTGGGAGCCTGTGATTAACCAAAGGTTACTAGACGAATGAAAAATCAAAACCAACACGCTCCCAGATCCTGCATGCTCATTTCAGCAAGAGTGTTGCATTATAGTTCCACGTATACGAAGCTCTTGAAAGATGAAACATGCCTTAATTAACGTGTAGCACTAGGCAAGGGTATGATGTGATTTTGCAATTAAAGCAGACACGTCCAGGGGCCAATTTCATAGAGCTGCTAAGCACACAAATTTGCTTAGCATGACAATTTGTCCTTGGCAAAAACAAGGTTACAGACCAAATTTTCACGTTGTCTTTATTGTTTTTGATTGATAATCAGCTAGTTTTTGCTTAGCATGAAAAACACGTAGAAGTTTGGCTGGTAACCTGTTTGTAATGAGCAAGACTTTTTTGTGCTAAGCAAATTGTTGTGCTTAGAAGCTCTATGAAATTGGAGTAGAATACGATTTCAACAAAAGTCACATCCAAATGCTCCAGATTCACATCCTCTTCCAAATTCACATCCTGGATAAGGTCGTTAAAATTCACATTCATTGGATGTGATTTTTGATTTTAACGACTTAACACAGGATGTGAATTTTGAAGAGGATGTTTGAAGTTTGGAGCATTTTAGATACATTTTGGAAATCGTTGGTTGAAATCATACCCTGTTTGGAATGCATATTGTGTTCATTCCTAGTGTAGATTATGTATAATGTATAGCCAGTTAGATTGGTGTAACATTGTTCAATCAAATTATAAGAAACTAGATACCCCCGTCGGTCACCACTTCAATCAGCCTAACCATTGCATTTTTGATATGATTCTACAGGGCATAGAATCACTTGGCCATCGGAAAGACTCATTCTCATGACATATTATAAACGTGTGCAAAATGTCGTGTTTTTATCATTCAGTGAACAATTACTCTGCGATATTTGGCACCAATCTGTCGACTAATGAGAAATTATACTTGCTGTCATAAACTTTGAAACCCCTCGCGTGAACCCCACGCTGGGACGTTATTGGCTCACTGCATGCGTGACGCCGAAAAATATGATCAGTGGGTTTGGCAGCGGGTTTAATACTTTCGGGTGATAATGTCGAGCCAGATGTGTCAAACCACCACACTGTAAGTTGACATGCTTCCAAGTTCGGCCATGCGTTACATTGAGTTTGTTTCTGCATTCGAAACAGTAGGGTCCTTATTGCAAAACGTCTCTGATTGCCATTCGTGTACAAAACATAATTTGTGGCAGGTCTTCTGAAAAAAGGTCAGTCACAAGACCAGTCATAAAGCCAGTCATAAGTAACTGGTTGAACAATGACAAAGGAATGCTTTTGTCAAAGCTCATTTGAATAGCTTGTGATTTGAATTGGAACTAGATCACTTGTGATGGACTTACAAGGACTTACAGGGACTTGTGATGGACTTGACTACATGGTAAATACACACTTGTCTGAACAGGTCAGCTCAGCTCGGGGTGGTTTTTCCCAATTTGTCTGAAACACCGACTCGGAACGAGCCCCTTAATATAATACACAGTGGGACATTGACTTGAAATCAAACGCGATTCTAATACAAAACAATATAAAAATATTTCCCGGTTGGTCTGGTTCCCTGTGCCCAACGTCACGCCCTATTGGAACGTCGAACCAGTAGAATATTAAAATGGCCTGGCAACTTGCCCATTTTTTCCCTTCATAATTTGATGGGGAATTATATTCAGGGACATACATGAATGTAATGAACAAAATAGTGCATGAACCTTTTGTTTACATACGACGCTATAAAGTTGCTGGGTGTATTTAACACCCTGTTTCCGAGCGGCCCCCGAAACTCTATTGTCGGGTTCCTGATTAAGAGGTGTGTGTGTAGTGCAAGTAGGCAAGAAAAAATGCACTGAGAAATTAGAAAAACTAAAAAGCTGCATTGGCAGAAAAGGGACTGCAAAGGTGTGTACAAAATCACCAGTTAGCAACTGTAATCATTCCCAGGTCAGTAACAAAAAGCAGTAACATTTAAAGGGATCGTATACGTTTGGTAATTGGAACCCACTGTTTGTTTCAATCCTATATAGTTATAGATATATACCATAAAACTAACCTGTACAAATTTCATTTCAAAAGGTGGTAGCTATTTTGAGATATTGCCGAAAATCTGGAGCGGTTATGTCCAAGCAGGAAGAATAATCTGCATTGGAATACACAATCTGAGAAACGTCACTGCAGTAACGCTTCTCAGATTCAATTTTTTTGGGATAAAAAGTGATATCTTTTTCCATAACCGCAGTACTTCGAAGTAAAAAGTTTCTAAAAATGCATTATACTATCCAACGCTGCTGTACTTCTTACCCAGTAAGTTTGTTTTGCCATTAATTTTTGGAGTGATTACCAAACGTATACGATCCCTTTAACGGTGCGAACCAATGATTAACAACCGAGGGTTTGTTGCCACTTGCCGCGGATCGGAGAGCAAGTATACGGCGGCATGCATCGCTGTGCAAACCCCCATCGCTTTTAATAAAACACCATGGTGGTTACCCCGTCTGTGCCGTAACACTACAAATTATTCCAACCGTAATTGCTACTGGTTCTGTTTTGTTTTTAGTAATGCAGAGTCTGGGAGCCACGGGGTTTATATAGGGTTGCTCATAACCGAGAGAAAAGGGGGTGGGGGAGGGGGGGGGGGGGGATTAGCAGGGCGTCGCGTCTCAGCGTCAATATTTGACGAATCAAAACGAACTGAGACCCAAATTAGCTGGACTCATCGAAGCATTCATCGTGGTTTTCTCACAGCTGCTGTAGCATAAATTTCAGACTATGAATTTATCGTCGGTAGTATTGGGCATGCTTAAAGGTATAGGGTACACCATTTGCAGATATCAAAAATATTCACTACCAAATTATTAAGAAATATCTTACTCATCTAAAAGTAAATAATGATTGTAGGCATCCTGCTAAATGATTGCGCTAGATATCTTGTAATTATTCTGAAAAATAATTTTATAAAGAAAAATTCGCGGTCGCCAGTTGAAAACAAACGCTGTTTTTCGTACTTTTCTCGGCATCCATGATTGTAAAAACTTCGTACAGGTCATGGTGATTCAAGCAATTACCAATAGTGTATCCTACCTTTAAGTGAAGATAATAGAGTGACTGTCACGTGAGAGGGTTTGACCAATGATAGGGGAAACTGGGTCCGATTTTTACAGGAGTCTTATTTTCATATCACACCGGCACGCTGGCAATTTAGGCTGTTTTCCAAACCCCAGCTTTGTCTTCGTCTCCGGCTCCATTCATGCAGTTTAGCAATAGGCTAGAGCCAGAGCCAGACCAAAGCCAGGGGTTTGGAAAACGACCATAGCTGCACAGCTGAAGGCTTACACAAACTTCAATTATATAATTACTCTTTGTATGTCGCGTATACATGTAATATAGTTTTGATACCACATTAATGATACCACATTAATATTTGTAATTACATTGTGTAAAAGAAGTGCCATGGCTATAGTGGTCTGGACTCTGGAGCATTGAATTCGTAGTCTGCGGGTAATTCTTCAGGGTTGGGCGTTCGAGCACGGCCTGGGCTATGGCACTTCTACGCCTATACTTCCTTGTAGTGGATAGTGGATGAAATAGACGTAGTGGATGTAGTGGATAGTGGACTACTCCAACCATGGCCAAGTTCGATCAAAGACTATAGTTAACTATAATTTGACTAACTCTGATCGAACTCAGGCTAGTCGGCGATGGGTGGACTAGTCTAGTCGACTATTCACGACCAGCCTACCGCGGTTGGTCGAATCGATGGTAACCATTAGCCGCTTTAATAGTACACTACAGAGAGGACCATTTGGCAGTTATCAATAGTTCGACTAGAGTCGTTCGCACTTCAACTTCAGTGCGCATGCCCCAATGACGTCACGAACTAACTACAAGTTAACTATAGTTCCTTGATCGAACTTGGCCATTATTCATACTGTGAAGAGATCAGATTGCCTGGTGCTCACAGTGGTTCGAGTTGCCTTTGACGGTGATGGGCGATTTGCATTAACAAAAACAAACTACAAAATATATATATATTAATATATTTGTAGCATCTATAGTGCTGAATATTCCCCAGCTTCATTTTACCCTCGTGAGTATACGTGCCTCAAAGGGGAAATGTGCATTACGACTATCTCATCAGAAATCTTCTGCGATGGTGATCGAATTCCTTTAACCAATCAAGCTCTCCAAGTACAATAAATTCTTGAAAAAAAAAAAAGAAAAAAAAAAATGGCTCGTGGCCATAATTATATATGTATTTTACAAAATAACACACGACACCTACATATTAATGTCGGTATATTAGCCGAATTTTTTAGATGGTTTTCAAGCAGCACTGTTTCACACGTATGAATTTTAGATAAAAGATTTTTACAAGTGTTCCTAAAACAATATATCGTGTACCAAAAAAAAAAAAGCAATGGGGTTTGTAGTTGGCAGTCTGTTTTTATCAAAATAAATGTAGACTGACTGTTTTTGTCAGGGATATTCAAATCAATTTAGTTTCAAGCTGACAAAGCACGGAACTGCAATGCAGAGACTTCAGCGAGTATATATCTAGGGATGTCTGTCTGTCTGTCGGGCTGTCGGGCTGTCGGGCTGTCGATGTGTCGGTCTGTCTGTCGGGCTGTCTAGTAACGCTTTGGACCAAAATATATCAATATTAACCAATTTAGACAGTAAAACTGTGCTATTGGTAATTGCTTGAATTATTATGAATGGGTGATTTATAGTAAATATCGCTTAACTGACCTGTTCGAAGTTTTACAGTCATGGATGCTGAGAAAAGCAAGAAAAACGGCGTTCGTTTTCAACCGGCGTCGGGTAGTGGTTCTTGTTTTTTTCGCGATCGCCGTCCAGCGATCGGGATATTGTTATACCCGTTAAAAAAAACCACATTTACTAGATATTTTAGCGCAATCATTTTGCTGTATGCCTACAATCATTATTTACTTTCAAATAAGTAAGATAATTCTTATTAATTCGGAAGAGTTTTTTTTCTCGATATCTGCAAATGATGTATCTATACCTTTAATACTTAATGCCCTTTCTTGTTTTGTTGACTAACTATATCTCCAAATAAGAGAATGGTGCGTGCATTGTGTGCGTACCAGCATATTTATTTGTATATATTTGGCATTGCAAGGCTAATAACCGGCTTGCTACCGTTTAACACTCGTCGACAATGACCATAAAAATATATTTTGTTGTTGTATGTTATTATAGGCTACCAGTCTTAATATCCTGTTTGTTTTGGTAAGAATTACCGTACATGTAAAACCACTCTATGGGTTAAAAGGTAGGGATATAATTCGCAGTGTGGGAATTGTATTCGTGTTAATATGAGAGGTCCGGGTAACACTGCCATTTACTTTTGAAAAACAAAAACAAGTATAAATATATGACATTACACATGAAATTTGATCAATTGCTTCGCTTAAAGGGATCGTACACGTTTGGTAATTGGAACCCATTGTTTGTTTCAATCCTATATAGTTATAGATATATACCATAAAACTAACCTGTAAAAATTTCATTCCAAAAGGTGGTAGCGATTTTGAGATATTGCCGAAAATCTGGAGCGGTTATGTCCACGCAGGAAGAATAATCTGCATTGGAAAACACAATCTGAGAAACGTCACTGCAGTAACGCTTCTCAGATTCAAATTTGTGGGGATAAAAAGTGATATCTTTTTCCATAACCGCAGTACTTCGAAGTGAAAAGTTTCTAAAAATGCATTATACTATCCAAAGCTGCTGTACTTTTTACCAAGTAAGTTTGTATTGCAATTAATTTATGTAGTAATTACCAAACATATACGATCCCTTTATATATAAAATAACCTTTTAAACAATTATTTAGTTGGTTACTTTTTAAATATAGTTGCAAACGGTATACTGTCAGTTTATTTTGGCATGTGTCTTAAATACGTTGGCGACTTGCGAGTATTTTCTCATGGATTTCGAAAACGGGCACTGAGGTCAATGTCAATTGTTTACTACTACTTGTACCTTTTTCCAGCAGCTGGGTAGTGCGTAAAATGGTATATTCATGAGATAAAAAACAATGACGACTCAGCTACATTAAAGAACTGTAAAGAACGGCTGTCCTCAACCAACTCACCAGTAGCCTAGTTAGTAGAGACATGAGCTATGGATCAATAGGTCTGTGGTTCGAGTCTGGCTATCGTTTCTTAGCCAAATTGTCTGAAGGGAAAACCGGATAGGGTTACCTAAGTGCCTTAAACAATACAACTAAGAACCACTACACGAGATGGTTTATTGTGACTTCCGTCACTTTTGGGTTGTCAAATGACTCTCTATTTTGTTGTCATCTCCATAGTTTGTCTACCGGCAGCAGGGGTTCCCAGTCAGCTCATTGGACCCCAATTCGTCGCCGTCCCTCCTCCCCGGGTCGACTTCGCCCACAACGGGGGAGCGCAGCTGGTGTGCTCGGCCTACGGAGAACCCACACCCGTTATCCAATGGGTTCTAGCGGCCGACGACACCCCGGTGGAGGAGGTTGGGGGCCTGCGACTCGTGACCGAGAACGGCACCTTGACTTTCCCGCCCTTTGCGCCAGAGGATTACGTCAGTGCCGTGCACGAGGCTACCTATAGGTGCGTCGCCAGGAATCGCGTAGGCTCTATAAGGAGCCCTAATATACAGGTGAACGCAGGTGAGTCTTGTGCCGCGCACAGTACAGTAGTTTTAAAGGGATATTACGCCCTAAAATCCCGTAAAATTTCCAAAATAATGATGTTTTTGATTGTTTACTTATCTTATTTCAAACATCTAGTTAAAAGGAAACCAACCTAATGTCCTATCGTTACCGAGAAAAGAAAAAAAAGGGGCCGGGCTGCGAACAAAAATTTCTGCAGGTAGGTTGGTACATTAGCCAATCAGAACACAGATGATGTTGACGTCATCGATGATTTTAGAGTTGTCTGGGACAAATTAACCCTAACCCCTAACCCTAACCATAGAGAAAATTCCTTTCTCTATGCCCTAACCCCTAACCCCTAACCCCTAACCCCTAACCCTAGTCAGATCCCAGACAGATCCCAGACAACTCTAACATCATCGATGACGCCAACACCATCTGTGTTCTGATTGGCTAATAAATGTACACTATGTACCAATCTACCTGCAGATAAAATTATCGCGGCCGGGCTCTGACTTTCTCTTCCCGATAATGGGCCAATCCCTTTGCAACTTGTACGCTCAGGTCAAAAATATTTTTTTCTACTTTTCTTCAATAATTTAGACAGCCATGCATGTTTTCATATATTGTAAAATTTATTTTGAATTTATCATGCATATTGATGGCCGTTTTATGTTTCAGATCTTCGTTAAAAACAAAGTACTATAGAAAACAAAAGCAACCCCGCGTAAATCTCCCATAGACAAAGTTCCTTCTGACATCTGTATTGTGCACGGCTGTATGCGCACGCATCATGTTTTGCATACTATTTGGTTAAGGATGACGTCGCAGGTCGAATATTTCAAAGGTGATCTGACCTGCGACGTCACTCCTTAACCAAATGTTGTCACGATATACGTGCGCGTACCACTGGGTACATTTGAATGCAGACGTAAACAGTGGACGCATCGTCTATAGCCGGCGGCTCGGATGTGCCCGGAAGTTTAATCGTGACCTTTACGCGCGATATACTCACACAATCTTTAAGCCATTTCGGTATCTCGATAAGTAGTCAAGGTCAAAGGTTATGTAAGATCAAAATCCCTGACGTCATGTCACGCGGTGTTACGCCAATGCGCATTCTGGGGCCAATTTCACGGAGCTGCTAAGCACAAAAATTTGCTTAGCATGAAAATTTGTCCTTGGTAAAAACAAGGTTACAGACCAAATTTTCACGTGATCTTTATTGTTTTTGATTGATAATCAGCTGGTTTTTTGCTTAGCATGAAAAACACGTAGAATTTTGACTGGTAACCTGTTTTTAATGAGCAAGATTTTTGTTTGTGCTAAGCAAATTGTTGTGCTTAGCAGCTCCGTGAAATTGGCCCCTGATTGTAATTAACACGTGCGTGCCGTGCGACAATCTGGCGCGTTCATACGCGCGCGTTAGTTATCCCAAAATAACCCGTGACCCATATCAAGGTGCACCTGCGCAGTTAAGTTGAAATACCAAACTTGCTTATGGTTGGCACCTTGGCCACTGCAATTTTCAATAATGCCGACGTGGCGTGAATTTCAGGGCGCATTGATTGTATTGCGCATGTTGAAGTAAAGATAAATATAAATATATGAGATTGCCCGGTTACGTGGGAGGGTTTAACCAATATTTGGAAAAAGAAGTCCGATTTTCACAGAGGTATGATTTTCAAATCACAACAGCTCTCTTAATCTTATTTAAAGAAAATCTTTGTTAAAAAAATTGGTTATATCAGAAGAAAAAAAATCCAGCTTTTTAGCTAAAGGTTTTGTTCGGTACCTGCCCTAAGTAAGTAAATAATACACAATTTAGCAGTCCAAATTCTATCGGTTAATTTGGTTCCAAAAAATATTCACATATAGAAGAAATACAATTGTGTTTTGTTGCTATTTCTTTCTGGAAAATTGTGTGAAATGGCAGCTTATGTTCCAGAAAGCGCTTCAAATACTCTCTTTCTTGGTTTTTTTCTGTAGCCCATACCTCTAAATGGCCCTTTGTCCTTGATATGAGCGATTTTCATTAAAAAATAACGACCCCATTTTTATATATGTTAATAATTTGGTCGATTATTAAGTTATACAAAATTTAAACAACATTAGTGATAATAGTTTCCGGGTATGTAAACTTACTGACAACACTATGGCGTAATTAAATACTTTGATGATAATGACAAGGTCTTCAAAACAATTACGCCACAGAAAGCCTTTATAACTGGCTCCGCGCACGCGTGTAATTATCTGGGACGTTATTAGGCGTCCTTGAAAGGTACAATTAATAATACAGGTTCTTTGTTTTTTAAAGAAACAAAGGCTGGGTGTGTGTCAGTGTATTGAACAAAGGGATATTGGTCGACTAGGGAATAACCGGCAGCTAGAGTGGTTATACTAGCCACGTGCAAAGCTCTGTTTCTTGCGGTTTATTTTGGTTAATTAAGATCCTGTCGTGTCCAGGTATCTACAGCTCTTGTCGTTTATTGAATCTTGCAATTGTGCATTTTGGGTGGACCGAAAACAGACAAAGCGTGCTTTCGCCGTATACTGAGGCCAAATTGGTGTAACGAAAGGGGAGTCCTTCGGCGGGAAGAAAAAGTGATACCAAGATTAGGGTCGAGCTAAAACTATACTCCAAATCGGGATTTCTTGGTATCGTGGTTTCTATAAAAGGATTCTCCATCCATTGGTATAGGTAGTTTGGGCTTTGGAGGGAGAGGTGTGCTTGTCTAGAAGGATTCTCCATTCGTTGGTATAGGTAGTTTTGGCTTTCGGTGGTGGAGGTGTGCTTGTCTAGAAAGATTATCAATAGTTATAGGTAGTTTTGGATTTGGGTGGAGGTGGATGTGTGCTTGTCAAGAAGGATTCTCCATTCGCTGGTATAGGTAGTTTGGGCTTTGGGTGGTGGAGGTGTGCTTGTCTAGAAGGATTCTCCATCTATTGGTATAGGAAGTTTTGGCTTTGGTGGCGGAGGTGTGCTTGTCTAGAAGGATTCTCCATCCATTGGTATAGGTAGTTTTGGCTGTTGGTGGTGGAGGTGTGCTTGTCTAGAAGGATTCTCCATGCATCCATTGGTATAGGTATAGGGCTTTGGGTGGCGGAGGTGAGCTTGTCTAGAAGGATTCTCCGTTCGTTAGTATAGGTAGTTTTGGCTTTCGGTGGTGGAGGTGTGCTTGTCTAGAAAAAGTATCCATAGTTATAGGTAGTTTTGGCTTTGGTGGCCGGAGGTGTGATTGTCTAGAAGGATTCTTCATCCATTGGTATAGGTAGTTTGGGCTTTCGGTGGTGGAGGTGTGCTTGTTTAGAAGGATTCTCCATCCATAGTTATAGGTAGTTTTGGCTTTCGGTGGTGGAGGTGTGATTGTCTAGAAGGATTCTCAATCCATTGGTATAGGTAGTTTTGGCTTTGAGTGGCGGAGGTGTGCTTGTCTAGAAGGATTCTCCATCCATTGGTATAGGTAGTTTGGGCTTTCGGTGGTGGAGGTGTGCTTGTCTAGAAGGATTCTCCATCCATAGTTATAGGTAGTTTTGACTTTGGGTGGCGGAGGTGTGATTGTCTAGAAGGATTCTCCATCCATAGTTATAGGTAGTTTGGGCTTTGGGTGGAGGAGGATGTGTGTTTGTCTAGACGGATTCTCCATTCATTGGTGTAGGTAGTTTTGGCTTTGGGTGGTGGAGGTGTGCTTGTCTGTTTTTGTGTGTGAGCCACCATAGGCGTAGATTTCTGGGTAGATATAGGGGGATGTAATCCCCCAACAATAATTGACGAAGAAAGGGAAATGGGGATTTTTCTCATTGGGCGATTACAATCCCCAACCCCCCAGACATCTACGCCAGTGGTGGACCACCCTGTATAACTGGGTATAGGGTATAACGGCCCCTGCCCACCGTCTAAACAGTAACATGGTAGCGATTAGGTCTGGACTAACGTAGGCTTCAGTTCTAGATGTTAGCTTCACAAACTTGAAAACATATTCCTAACATGCCTAAAGTTGTATTGGTGTTGCGTAGTGAAGTGCAGTCACAAATCATTCCATGTGCCCAGTTGCACTAACAGGATGAGTAATGACAATGGAATGCTTTTGTAACAGTTCATTACAGACTGTTACATGGACAATTAAGGTAAAATATACGAAACATGACTATCTGCAAGTGTAAAATTAACTAACAAATTATTATGAAATCCCTTTCGTGACTTAGTTTAGGAAAATAATAATGTAGAGCGTCCTGTTAAACCTTGTACTTCAAGATAAGGACATTTGCTTTCAAGATGGATGGCTGATCATCGTTTTAAAAAAGAAGACGATTTGTTTTAAAAATACTGTCCTCAATTTATCAAATCTTATCATTTTGTTTGTAATCGGTTACACATCCGTAAACGGGCACAAACCAATCCGCTAATAATGCCTGGTTCCCTATAACTCGACAATTTCTCAATTTATATTATTAATGTCTCTGTTTCATTTGAAGTAGGGTCAGGTAACCAGACTACAAGAACAGCATTTTTCTTTTTTGTTCAGCATCTGCGATCACAAAACTTTAAACTTTAAGTCATTGACAAAAATTGCACCAAATCCATCTATTTCTGAAACTTACTGCGAAGGCAAATGATGTGTATTATCTTTGAAGCGATCGTATACGTTTGGTAATTACTCCAAAAATTAATGGCAATAACAACTTACTTGGTACGAAGTACAGCAGCTTTGGATAGTATAATGCATTTTTAGAAACTTTTAATTCGAAGTACTGCGGTTATGGAAAAATATATCACTTTTTATCCCAAAAAAATTGAATCTGAGAAGCGTTACTGCAGTGACGTTTCTCAGATTGTGTATTCCAATGCAGATTATTCTTCCTGCGTGGACATAACCGCTCTGGATTTTCGGCAATATCTCTAAATCGCTATCACCTTTTTAGGTTAGTTTTATGGTATATATCTATAACTATATAGAATTGGAACAAACAGTGGGTTCCAATTACCAAATGTATACGTTCCCTTTAAACTTTAAGTCATTAAAAAAAATTGCCCCAAATCCATCCATTTCTGAAACTTACTGCGAAAGCAAATGATGTGTATTATCTTTAAGACTGAAGGACTTGTGATGGACTCGTGAGGTACTTGCGATGGACATGTGGTGGACCAAACTGTGTTTTTCTTATAACGAAACTGTTTTTAACGCCCTCTCCAATATTGTTGGTTACATGCAAAGCACCGTTGCCATCAAAACCTTGTTTTGCAAGTAAGCACTTCTTCTGAACACGAGAAAACGTTTTATGAAAACACTGCATGCAAACGCATCCTTCTCAGACCGTTCAGACATTACCACGGGCGACAGATTAAACATTGTAGGCCTACATGTCTGGCTGAAAACAAACATTTCACCATTATGTAGATTTTCTGTCGAGTTTTCGAGGTAAAAGTTTCGATCGACATCGTAGGTGAGAACTAAGGAAGGGGAACTGTAAGATTAAATGGTTTGCATAATATTATAGTCGACAATAAGAGCAACTGTTTGGTTGTTTATACCACGCCAAGAGACTTTCCTGTGTGAGTTTGTGGTTTTTTTAATCGAATAAATCACTGAACTTTTTGGCAATGCATCATGCATTAAAGGTAGGATATACCATTTGCAGATATCGAGAATATTTACTACTAAATTATTAAGAAATATCTTACTCATTTGGAAGTAAATATTGATTGTAGGCATCCAGCAAAATGATTGCGCCAGATATCCTGTAATTATTCCGAAAAATATCATTTTATAAAGAAAAATTCGCGATCGCCGTACGGCGATCGCTAAAAAACAAAGATAACATAAGAATAACTGCTCGACGCCGGTTGCATCCATGATTGTAAAACTTCAGACAGGTCAGTTTAATTATATTTACTATATAATACAACCCCCCTAAATCTACTCATTCACGATAATTCAAGCAATTACCAATGGTGTATCCAACCTTTAAAACAAATTTGCTGTTTATTTCCGTTTGTTTAACCTAATCTTTATTTTAAACTTATAAGAGAATTAAACTTCCGACTCGACAGCAAATTCAAACTAGAAATAATAGACTTCAACATTGCAAAAAAAAATTACATTTTAATAAGAGCAACACCAACTCAAGCCGCAGTGAATTTATTTTTCATGGGACTCGGTATAGAACCTAATTAACTCGCTGCTTAGAAAACGAGATCGATATGCCCAACAATACCGAGCCAGTCTGGTGGAAAACAAATTGCGGAATAGCGAAAACATTTTCCACACTTAATTACTATTTTGGCGGTCATTAATTTACCGTTGGTTAGGGAGCCACGTCCCAACGGAAGTACATGTACATGTAATGCCAGCAATCATAACGTGTGCACATCTCTGGCTGCGAATGAATGCTTCACACTACTATGGGACTGTCGAAACTGCACTGGGAACGGTATGGGAATATTCGGTACGATGCCAGACGGATGGGCCATTGGGTGAATTGAAACGCCGCAGAAGTCTATAGTTTTGCTTTGCTTTATTGTACAGCCGATCGAAGTTTGCCCTCTCATTAAACGAATAGTCCAGGGAAAAGAAGTTTTGACCTCACACAAATTGCAATAGAACATTTTCACCGCAGTGCACTTCTATAAGGTCCCTAGAATGACATACTAAAAATCTCAAAAAATATAAGTGGTGGAAATATGACTAATTTGCATAAATCGTTAATCCCTGCCGCGTACTATATTTATTCCTATATTGGGGTATATTATTATTATTTATTTTTTTGAAAAGTTTATTTTGGTGATTCTACTAACACATCCTTACTTCAATAACATGTTCTAAAGCTTGTAAGTGACTGAATAATTATGAAAATATAGTAATGGTCCAAAATGACTACAATTATACCATATAATTTGCACGCATTTACCTTGTTTTCAGATATCATCAAGTAGTCAGTATTGGTGAGCTTCAAATTCACCAAGTTGCTTACTGGCACACAGTTATCTTATTAAAACCTTATTGAAAATCATATGAACAATGATAACATTGTGATATTTATCCTAGCAAACAAAAACTTGGGAAGAATGGTGTGTCCACAAAACAAAACAAAATTAAGTATTTTCCCTGGACTATAAGTATATTTCGCAGGTCTTGTTGCATTGCATTTCCAATTTCCAATTTCATGCAGCAGCGTGTGAATATAGAAATGCAGCGAGTAGCATAAATTGACCAAAGATTTAGAAATGCTCCACTCAGTTTTAAAGAAACACAATAAATACAAGGTGTGCATCTTACGCTGAAAAGAAAAAAAGAAAAGCCATCAGAACAAATACTTGTAGGCGCATATGTTATGAAAAAAAATTCAAAACTTGTGATTGTCCGATTTGTAATTGACGTGATACATTGGGAGAATATTATAATGTAAGTTTACAAAATAATGCAGAAAGTGTGTAGAAAAAAAGACAAGGTATTATTCTGTACACTGTGAAAAATTTGGGTAATACATAATTGGGCACTGTTTTTTGCATTATAGGCAAAGCATGAACTCATTTAAACCAACTTTTTAAAAGTGTACACAGTTTATGACATTCGGAAATTGGCCTTGAAAGTTAAGTTATTCCGTTTCGTTACCTCAAAATCAAAGTTTGTCTAAAAGGTTTGTATCTAAAATAAAAACCAAAGAGAGGTCGCATTTGATGATAAAGATAAAGTTGGAACTTGGGTAGCCAGTTTCATGCAAGACGGCGATGGCGGCGCTATTTTCAATACCCCTTTTGTTTTAATCGGCGCTGCATGTGACCCGCCGATAAACTTTACAAAGATATGTCTTTTCGTAGCCTTATTAACATGTGTTTACTAGACATGCTAGATAAACACCTTGTGTGTTTTTACTCTACATAATATCCACACCAAGACCTACAATTTTGATCACTTAAAACTGTCCGCCAAATTAGCAAAAATCAACAAAAATCCGTATATATCTGTGCACCCATGGAATTATTATTGTGACCATTGACCGCTTATTTTATTTCGTTTAAAAACTCCACCCAGTGATGACATGTCACCACAAAATGAGAGTAAAGTCGCACGATGTGATTCGGAGATATGGCCATCAAAAGTCAAAATATAAAGGGGTGGTCAATTTGAGATTTTGAGTAATTTGGAAAGCCCAAGTCCTCCTCTACATATTTCTATTTTTTGGGTGAGATCAGATGATCGAAATTATTATGTTTGTTTCATGTACACAGCCATTTTGCATCTGAAGATCTTGTTAAAATCGAATTATTAGTCCCTCTTAACTTATTTAATTTTGTATAGTTATTTCAGGTCATTTAAGCCAGTATTTAAACAGTTTGCAGCAGTTTTAATTCATTTTTATAATGTGCTTACTCACATCCCCGGTTTTTTTTCTTCTTTTAATTTTATTTTCTATTTGTTTTTCTTCAAAAGTCCGAAATCTCATAGCGTATACACCCCATTCTGCCAAGTCGTTTGTGTAAAACAAAAAATATACATCGAAATTTTTCACAAAACGACATCGCCATAGAACTGGTTTTTATCGCATCTGATTGGTTGTTTAACATCTACGTCATTCATTTATCCATGTGTCGCATTGCATGGCGAGTCCTAGGGTCAAAAAGGGTTAGAGTTAGAGTTAGGGTTAGGGTTAGGGTTAGGGTCAATAAGTTGAGAGTCCTAGGGTCAATAAAACCCAGAGTCCTAGGGTCAATAAGTTGAGAATCCTAGGGTCAATAAATTGAAAGTAAAATTTACCACCATGACGTAACAGATAGCCAATCAGATGCGCTAAAAACCAGTTCTATGGCGATGTCGTTTGGGGAAAAAAATTCGCCAGCCGGCCATGGGCAGTCATCGGTAAATCGGAATAAACTGAAGAGACAGACAGCTCAATGTTCATCATGGGAGACCCGTGTCTCACCAAGTGAAGCTAATTGAATAAACGTTTACTGCCTCGCTTCGATGAGCATTATTGGTCTCGCGAGACTGGGGCGCATTACTATACTAGAAAGTGCGAGTCCTCGTCGACAAAATCAAACATTTTGGGGGGAATATTTCGAGGATAAAAGATTCGGGTTCTGTCTTTTGAGTCTTTCCCGTCACAAATAAATGTTTGTTTAATCGTTTTTGTCCTGGTAATTGGTAGGAATAACCCACGGAATTTACCGACTTACAGA
Organism: Crossaster papposus; assembly: GCA_037893245.1. Lineage (NCBI taxonomy): Eukaryota > Metazoa > Echinodermata > Asteroidea > Velatida > Solasteridae > Crossaster > Crossaster papposus. The sequence continues at coordinate 140,227 of JBAIAA010000451.1, forward strand.
AGGAAAGGGCATAATGTTATTGTGCATTCAAAGCGGACACGGTCCTTAGCAGGATGTGATTTCAACAAAATATTTGCAAAATAACATCCAAATGCTCCAAATTCACATCATCAGTCCAAATGCACATCCTGGGTTAAGTTATTAAGATTCAAATTCACATTCACTGGATTCACATCTTTTGTTGAAATCACATCCTGCTAAGGACCGTGTACGCCTTAAAGGGATCGTATACGTTTGGTAATTACTCCAAAAATGTATATGGCAATAAAAACTTACTTGGTAAAAAGTACAGCAGCTTTGGATAGTATAATGCAATTTTTTTAACTATTCACTTCGAAGTACTGCGGTTATGGGAAAAGATATCACTTTTTATCCCCCAAAATTTGAATCTGAGAAGCGTTACTGCAGTGACGTTTCTCAGATTGTGTATTCCAATGCAGATTATTCTTCCTGCGTGGACATAACCGCTCCAGATTTTCGGCAATATCTCAAAATCACTACCACATTTTGAAATTAAATTTGTACAGGTTAGTTTTATGGTATATATCTATAACTATATAGGATTGAAACGAACATTGGGTTACAATTACCAAACGTATACGATCCCTTTAAATGCACAATTACATCATACCCTTTCCTAGTCCCATTTCTATCAATGGGGTCCCTTTTTATAAGACGAGGAAGAGAATGACAGTTGAATAAAGTGGGAAGAATTCTCGTAAATTAAAAACATACAACATTGGAAATCCACAGACTCCATGTTTCGCAAAGGCCGGATTCGAAGCCGGGTTTATGCAGCGATTAATAGGAATCTTGAACCTACCCTCTTGATTCCATTTACTTTTCTTATTCAAAAGGTGACATAAGTTGCAAAAATAGAGTTATGTACATGATTAAAAAGTCCAGGATATAAGCTTTTATTTGGTACATAGTACAGCTCCATAGCCCCTCCCGTTCCGGTGATATGACTTTTTTGCATATTAATGGTTCTATGGAATTCAAAATACACAACTGAGAAAACAGGCTTCGAAACACAACAAAACTAAGACATTGGAACCATGTATTGGAACACTCTTTAAAAAAATCGTTTCACTTTATTTATCGAATTCCAGCTTTTTGTTAATTAAATCTGAAACTTTGGATATTACAGATGTCATTTAAGACAACAACATTAAAATCTAATTATGACAAAAGTATTTACCCTATTTACTTTAACAGGCCATTACTCATAAATGCAAGCGCGACTTATATCACCTTTTCCTGGAGCGGGTCCTACCAACGTGAAGATTTACCTCTCAGACAATACAATTACGATGTGAATCTTCACGTTGGTAGTTCAGGGCAGAAGGTGAACAAGAGGGAAGGCTTGAAGAGGGTACTAGGTTCAAGATTCCCATTAATTGCTGCACTAATACAGCTCAAATCCGATCCCCAATGTACCTGACTATATCTATACATGTACAAGCAATGATGGCAAAGTGAATTCCAAAAACGTATTGGGGAAAACAATACAATTTTAATCCATTGGGCTTCGATCTAACGACCCTCTGGTATATATGATTCGGAACATGTTGCTTTTGTTCTTGAGCAAGCCACTTCACTACAATTTACCAATCCTGGTTATTTGAACCAATGTGTACGTCAAGGGAAAATTGTGTTATAGGGGTCAGGAAATGTGGATAATTTGTGTGCACAAGTGAACGGGAATACCTTATTTATAATAGTATTATTTAAATGTAAGTCGACGTATATTTAATCAGACAAAATCGAGATTCAGACACAATTGTTTTTACAAAGACTTGGTGGCATTACATGGTGGCATTATAAGCAAAGAAATGCTTGGTGGCATTGAATTGTTCGTGACCCAAAAACATAAATTGTCTGTGTAAGAAATTGACTAATTTGGGAAATAGCCAGCTAAATAGCTCAGTATAAACCCCTAGTGTTAAACCCCGCTCTGTAAATTTCTTTGTACAATCTTTAATTTGTTTTTTTCTTCTAAATTTTAAAATAGTAATAAGTGCATCCGGTTAGTTTCTTAAGTGGTTCATTTGACATTTTAAATAGAATGAAGTGACGGTATTTAAAACAGGACGTGCATTGTTTACTGATGGATGATAAGAAATATAATTTAAACAAAAACAACCAAAATTAAAAACAATAAAATAAAATCCTCTCAACCGCATAGACCAACGTGGTTAAATGTGCATTGTATTTTACATTATTAACAAGTAAGGTGGTTAATTAAGAAACAAAAACTGTTATAATGGTGGGAGGCAATATAGTGTATAATATACCCTCTGAATGGTAGGAGTGTCTTTGTCTTAGATGAACTTATATGCCCTGCTGTTGATGGTGAAATATTGTTGCAGTTAGAGCAATGAACAAAACATAACTTATCGATCGACCTCATTCAGGCTCCGCTTTTAGTCATTATGAGTGCGACCAGCACCCGACCGCCAAAAAACAATCGACCACTTCTATACGGAGTACATCCAATTAGCTTGCGCCAGGTGCTGGACCCGCGCATGCGCCATGTCGCTTGTGACGTCACACCTTCGTTCTAGTTTAATTAATCACCTCTTTCCCCCCCCCCCCCCCCCCCCCCCCCCCCCCCACCTTCCGCAGGTCTGTACTATTGCGGCCTGTGAATCAACCCGGCTCGTCCGATTAATAACTGGCAACGATATGCCGTGTCCGACGGTACCTCTATAATAAAGCAACCTCATCTCGCTACACGGTGTAATCATCATTTAGAGACCCTGTTGTTATTAATACATCGGCGGGAAGTTGCGATCGTCTCTCGGATTAAAATTAAAAGACATTCCCAGAGATTTCCAGCTAGTCGCGAGACTCTTGTTTTGTTTTTTTTTGTTTTTTTTTTGTTTTTTTTTCTTTCTTTTTCTTCCATGTCGGTGTACAAGGTCGTGTCAATCGGCACGTAAAACAAGCGTTACCGAGTTTCCTATATAGCTTTGATTGGTATCGCGAGCCAACATTTGCATATAGACTACTCACCCAGCACTGGCGAGCTTCATCTGAACCTAATTCGCAATGTATGTAAGTTATAATCCCAAAATGTATAATTCCGACTCTGGTGGGAGATAACCGTGAAAAAAAATTATCGCGTGGATGAGAGGTGTCATTAATACGGGGCTTCTACGGTTTCACGTGGGCTCGGCCCCCGCCGGGCAATTAAAAGGGCAGATTAGCGACGGCTAACGATGGAGTCTCCACGCGGCGGATATGAACCGACCTTGTTTGATTATAATTTGATACACGCTCGTGTGCCGATCCTGGTATATAAGACAGAGAACAAAGCAAGCTGATCGCGGTTTCAGGATAGGAAAGAAAATCATGTTTGTGACACACTGGCCAGACTTATTTCACCTCATCTTGGACGACGGATGTGATTTCAACAACAGATTTTCAAAATCACATTCAAATGCTCCAAATTCACATCCTCAGTCCAAATAACGTCCTGGGTTAAAGGGATCGTATTTGTTTGGTAATTGGAAACCACTGTTTGTTTCAATTCTATATAGTTATAGATATATACTATAAAACTAACCAGTACAAATTTCATTTCAAAAGGTTGTAGCGATTTTGAGATATTGCCAAAAATCTGGAGCGGTTATGTCCACGCAGGAATAATAATCTGCATTGGAATACACAATCTGAGAAACGTCACTGCAGTAACGCTTCTCAGATTCACATTTTTTGGGATAAAAACTGTTTTTCCATAACCGCAGTACTTCGAAGTGAAAAGTTTCTAAAAATGCATTATACTATCCAAAGCTGCTGTACTTCTTACCAAGTAAGTTTTTATTGCCATTACTTTTGGAGTAATTACCAAACGTATACGATCCCTTTAAGTCGTTATGATTCACATTCACTTAACCCAGGATGTGAATTAAACTGAGGATGTGAATTTGTAGCATTTGGATGTGATTTTGGAAATCTTTTGTTAAAATCACATCCTGCTAAGGACCGTGTCCGCTTTGAATTTAAACATAGGCCGTGTCCGAAACGAGTGTCTAGAGCTACGGTCTACGTCTACAGCTACAGCTACGTCTACGTAGGCGCTAAGGCAAATCGAATTCGGACGCGGCTACGGTAGAGCCTACGGCTAGTTATTGCTCCCCCAAGCGATGCTTGAATTAATGTTTGCAAAATTACGATGTAAGAATTTACAACAATTATCGTCTGCTAGATGTTACGCAATGTTTGTTTACAGCCAGTCAAAATACCTGATGATATTGACGTATTTGTGGGTCTGTTAGTTTCAATTCAATGCACTATCATTTAAAAATAAACGAACATTTGCTCAAATATTAACGTTAGTACAGCCGCCATTTTGTTTTGCCTGAGCTAGACAACTTCTTACGGCTAGATTTTTGTGACGTTGTAGCCGTAGCTGTAGCTCTAGGCGGCATTTCGGACAGCGCTACAAAATGGCCGCCGTAAACAATAGACCTAGCCGTAGCTCTAGACACCCGTTTCGGACACGGCCTTACATCCTGCCCTCTCCAAATGTAGGGTCACATTTTCACAATATTATCCAGTTCCGGTTCTTTATATAACGCGTCGACGCGTCTTGCCGTCAGCTGTAGTCGGTTATAATGTCTAAGGAAATTATGACTAACCTAAATATCGCTTTGTTCTAGTTGTATTTTGTTGAAAAGATATTAACATCGCCCGGAAGTATATCAGAAATAAAGACAAACAAGGTTTACCAGAGAAATGAGGTTTATTTTTTGAGCAGGCTGGCGGGTATGTTTCTACTCCGTCAACCCCTTCTACTGCCGCGGTACACAATTGGTACACACAACTGTGGGAGCGCGTGAAAATTAAGCTCCATACATTGAGACAAAGACGTAGCCGGGGGGGGGGGAGGGGGGAGGGGGGGGGGGGGGGGGGGGCAGGGGCAGGGGGAGCAAGTCACAGTGCTCCCCCCTTTCGGTGTCAAAAAATATCAAAAACCTATTTTGTGCAGGCTATTTTGTCAGTGCCGTTATGATCCGCTTGCATTCTCATAAGCCCTTAAAGTTAATCAGAATCGTAATAACGTTCGAGCCTACCAATGCATGGTCAGGAATATCATTTCACAGTCAATATCCAATGAAAACTTGGTAATTGGTGACACTGTACCTCGTGAAAACGTTAATTCTTCAAAATAGGCACCCGGGGAGACAAATTAGCGTAGGTGTTTAGGTAATAAGGAGACAGTGGCACTTAGAGAGACATTTCAGTGTCTTCCTAAGTGTCTAGCTACACTAAAACAACAATATTTGGGAGTTATTTTTGTCCTAGAACGACAGATTTTGGTCTAAATAGCATAAATCTCGAAGATCTTAGAGAAAAGGGTTAGGGTAAACAAGTTAGGGCTGTTTTAAGTTTGTGTACATCTCTATGGGATTGTCTCCCCAAGTGCCTATTTGGAGGTATAATAATTTTTACTGATGATATGGTATTTATTAATTTATTCCATTTCTTTACCCAGGGTGTGCCCAAACAGTTTAAAAATGGTTTTCATTGGGGCCCTGCATACATCATCAAATAAAATAACAGTACATATTATAAATACAAGGATATTACAGGAATTCAAAACATTAATACTAATTCAGATTTACGAGATAGGCGAAAACCCGCAAAAAAATAAAAACCTTTTGGGTGAAAAATAAGAAGGGGAAATTCCTATCCGGCTCCACATTGTAGTGGCAACCAAGTTCTAACTCCGTAGATCAGCGCAATTGGCATAATATCTAACAGATGACATGTCGGAGCTCCAATTTAAATGTGCTTAATGAGTCCAATGTTCGCAATTGTTCGGGCAAATTATTCCAAATATTTGCACATGATGGTATCACATGATATGTTATGAAACTTGCAAAATATTGCACTAGATCGCATCTGAGGACAAAACAATCGCAAAACAATCGCAAAGAGGAGGGGGACACTCCTCCCCTTAGACCCCTCCCCCCCTTAGACCCCTCCCCCCCTTAGACCCCTCCCCCCCTTAGACCCCTCCCCCATATTAATCACCAAAAGTGCTCTATACCCTTGACAATTCCGGGCTACGTACCTGCATTTAGACGATGATTGTGGAGACATCTTGCCGTGTTTAATACGAGATTCGGGAATGGTATAACCTCAGCTCTACATGCATGCCTGTGGCCAAGAACCCATAATGTCCACGCAGCCTCGGATTAAAACGAAGTCGCGCATCGTCAAAGGCAGTTGCCGAAATGTTGTTGATTGCGAGGTTTCAAATATCGGCAGTTGGGCGTTTTTGCTGCGTGGGACCAGAGACATTAACATGTAATCCCCTGTTGTACCCGACTTGACTGACTGATTGACTGACTGACTCACTCACTCACTGATGTGGCCCAAAAGTTTGAAATCGGTTTACCCCAAAACGCCTAATCTTAACACATAACCCTAACTTGACCCTATAGCCCTAACACTAACTCTTTTGTACCCCACTGACTGACTGACTGACTGACTGACTCATTCACTCATTCACTCACACACTCACGTACTTACACAAGTGGGTAAATGTCGTCAATCGGGGACGACCGTCTTACCTCTTTTGTTTGTACTCTAACGTTTTCGGATGATCGCCATAGGATTTGCACACGAGTCGGAGTCGGGGACCTTGGCGAAATAGGGGACCCTATTGTCTTCTATTGTTATACGTCCCCTATTTCAATCAAAAACAAACTCACTCACTGACGCTGCCAACAAGTTTGAATTCATATTACCCCTACATAACGCCAATGAACGTTTTACACTCATCCGGGTCAATTCTTACCCAGGACTTTTTTTGTTAGAGTCTATGCACGCTAAATGAATGCACTATGGTGTATCTTGAATATGAAAAAGAATAATACAAATAATAATAATATAACATTTATAATGCGCCTTTTCCATACAAATGATCCAAAGCTATAACTCATTATAATTGTTTTTCAATTAAGTCCAGCCTATACATATATATGACCCAAAGACATGGTACGGGAGAGATGGTTGTGGACTCTAGAAGGCCACCAAAGTACTATCTAGCGATCCGTGTCTAAAACCCTCGGCGAGTAAGGGGTATGCGTGCCAGGTCAGTCATCGGAAATCGAAGACTAGACCGTAAAGGCGCAGTGGGCGTGCTGCGCTCGGCGCGGCCGCAGATCGACGGCAAATCCGCCTTGACATCTATAGAGCCCATGAACAGTGGTAGGAATATTGCCTGAGCCTGAAGGCATGGAAGTTGTGACCCCTATAATTATGCGCCGTATGACATCTCCAGTCGATATTACCACAGTTGTTCGCATCAGGTCGTTCTCGGTCAAGTCGGGTTCTCCCGATCGGACCGGGGAGTTAAGTTCCAGGTGTTGGTTCAGTAAAAGCCGATTTCCACCTAATCAGAACTTTGAAAACAAGGGTTGTTTAGACGTTCTGAAAAGGTGAACCCGGTTTGCGAGATAACACCGAAATGACAGGTGGGTTACTGACGAGGTTCCACCCTGCGATATAACATGCCTTTGCTGGTAACTTTCTACACCAGTCCTTAATCCTGCCTCTATAACGGACTTAGCTAAATTATGTATCACCGAGCTAATAACGGCTGGAAAGTTCGATGGTCTTATGGCAACATGCCAGCTGAGGGTGTCATATTTAACACGCAAGTATATACATGTACAATTAATTATAAGCAGCAGGGGCCAGATCCACGGAGCTGCTACGCACACAAATTTGCTTAGCACAAAAAAAGTCTTGCTCATTAAAAACAGGTTACCAGCAACAATTCTACGAGTTTTTCATGCTAAGCAAAAAACCAGCTGATTATCAATCAAAAACTATAAAGATCACGTGAAAATTTGGTCTGTAACCTTGTTTTTGCCAAGGACAAATGTTCATGCTAAGCAAATGTTTGTGCTTAGCAGCTCCGTGAAATTGGCCCCGGGTCGTGCGAGAGTCTTGTGTGTGTATACTGGTACACTCTACAAAGTCCTGGGTCAGACTGATCCGGAATCCAGGTCAAAACGATACTTCTTTGACTCATTTTCACTGCAGGGTCATTTTAACTCAGAAAGGTGTCATTCTTACCCCAAAACGTGTCATTCTGACCCGGAAATGGGAGTTCATGCCCCGAGGGAACCCGGATTCTAGGTCAGTCAGATCCGGGACCTTTTAGACCTTTTAGATTACCTTTTTTTGGGCTCTCTGAAAGCCTCGACTTCAGTTCGGTTCATATCAGCTTCGACTCCATGGGCGCGTGTGCGTTCCTTCACTAACAAGATCGCGCAAGGCATGGTGGGAAAACATGGCGCAGCAAGATCGTAGCCATGGTAACGAGGTTACGTTCATATATACTCGGCGCGAAAGCGAACGCAATGGCGAACGTGAATTTGTGACGTCACGGCAGGTTTTTGCGCTGCGATTTCGCAAAAGTTGAACACATTAAATCAACTTCGACGAATGTTTGTAGCCAATGATTCGTGACGTCAATTCGCATCACATTCGCTTTCGTGTGAAGTTTGATCCGGCCTTTACGCCGGTAAAGTAAAACTGCTGGGGCAAATTGTCCTTGAATTTGAATCTTTGTTCGCTTTATCCCTTCCTTGGGTCAAAAATAGCACCTTTTTGGTCAAATTTAACAAGAAATGGGTAGTTAAGAGCAACAAATAATTCAGAATCAGAGTCGATCCAAACCCAGCAGTTTGTTAAAGTGTGAATATTAAAGGTAGTATACATCATTGGTAATTGCTCGAATTATCATGAATAGGTAGATTTGGGGGGTTGTAATTTATAGTAAATATCGTTTAACTGACCTGTCCGAAGTTTTACAATCATGGATGCCGAGAAAAACACGAAAAACAGCGTTTGTTTCCAACCGGCGTCGAGCAGTTATTCTTATGTTATCTTTGTTTTTTCGCGATCGCCGGCCGGCGATCCCGAATTTTTCTTTACAAAATTCTACTTTTCGGAATAATTACAGGATATCTAGCGCAATTATTTGGCTGAATGCCTAGAATCATTATTTACTTTCAAATGAGTGAGTTATTTCCTAATAATTCGGTAGTAAATATTTTCGATATCCGCAAATGGTGTATACTACCTTTAAGAATTAACATTTGTCCATGCATAATATTAATAATACATGTAATACAAACTATTAATTATTTCTTGTATAGCGCTAAATCCGTCAAAATTAACGCTCGAGGCACTCTACAGAAAAAAACCCAAAACAAAACCTAGTTAATATTTAAAAAACTAAAAAGTCACACTGTGAAATAACTAGCCGTACATAAACATTTAATTGTCTATAACGCGTAGATACCAAACAGGCCAACACAAACAGACATAACAAAAGAGACGAAACTGTCAGAACTGACAATTAAGCATTACAATAAAAACAATCTAAACGTTCATACAGGTTGGTAAACACCGCCAATCGTGGACGGGGCATTGTCCGACCGTCTTCCCTTCTTGTTGTTGTACTCGAACGTTTTCGGATCACCTCCATAGGATTTGTACACGATTTGGAATCGTGGACGTTTTGTCAATCGTGGACGTACCCAATTCTTTTGTCTGACGACCACGATTGGCGGTCAATACATACGCGCAAATACAAGCAGGTGATGAATCCATTAAAATTGTCAAAAACATAATCAACGTTAAAAGTAACTAATTGACTAGGCGTTTTCCAGTTAGCTTTCAATGCGCTACTTCATTCGAACCGAAACAATGAACAATCCCATGCATTGCTAGCACGGACATTAATTACCCTGGGGTTTTATGCCCGAACGGGCGGGCCCCCTTTGGCGATTCTCCGTTAAATTTAACGACGAGCACTCATTTATTCTGGGTCAGGATAATGGTGTCAAATTGGCAAGATCTATTTCAAAAAAAAAAAAAAAATAGTCTGGCACTTGGTGTTGGCATCTGCTACTTCGCGGTAAACGTATGCGCCAGAGATAGTTACATTTGAGGTTTAAAGGTAGGATACACCATTGATAATTGCTTGAATTGTCATGAATGGGTAGATTTAGGGGGTTGTACTAGTTTGTAGTAAATACCGTTTAACTGAGATGTCTGAAGTTTTACAGTCATTGATGCCGAGAAAAGCACGAAAAACAGCGTTTGTTTTCAACAGGCGTCAAGCAGTTATTCTTATGTTATTTCCGTTTTTCTGTTATTTCTGTTTATCAAATTCAGTTTTTCAGAATAATTACAGGATATTTAGCGAAATCATTTTGCTGGATGCTTAAAATCATTATTTACTTTCAAATGAGTAAGATATCTCTTAATAATTCGGTAGTAAATATTTTCAATTTCTGCAAATTGTGTATTCTACCTTTACCTCCAAATAGGCACTTAGGGAGACAATCCCATAGAGATGTACACAAACTTAAAACAGTCCTAACTTGTTTACCCTAACCCTTTTCTCTAAGATCTTCGAGATGCTATTTAGACCAAAATCTGTCGTTCTAAGGCAAAACTAACTCCCAAATATTGTTTTTTAGGGTAGCTAGACACTTAGGGAGACACTGAAATGTCCGTAAGTGCCACTGTCTCCTTATTACCTAACAAATTACGCTAATTTGTCTCCCCAAGTGCCTATTTGTATAAATTACCGTAATGTATTATTATTTGTATTCGTCTTACATGTTATTATTGGGTCATGATGTAAAATCTAAGCCCAACATTATTTACGCAGTGATGGGGCAGATAGATAGGCAAATCAATCAGGGACACTTGGGTTATAGGAAAGTGATCCTTTGAGGAATAATTGTTGTATTAAAACAGAGTATGTAAAAGTCATTGACGTCTCAAAGGTCACCGGAGCTCAAATATATAATGCCTCCATAGAATAGGGAAAGGTTTGTGGTTTAGTCAGCCCCGATAACAATGTCTATGAAATATCTTCTCGTTGGATGAGTCTCTATGAATTATGCAAGAAGATTTGGTGATTAAAATATGCAAAGCAAGAATGCATCTTGACCTAAAGATTATGTCCATTCAGCAGGTGCTTTCCAAAGCAACATTGCGTCTTCCGTTACCCTTTGCTAAACACGGCAGCCAAACTGGCCAATCAGCATCCTTGTCCAGATTTCTGCACCAAAATGACGTCACAGTGGACTCGGATTGGCTGGCACGCTGGGTCAATCGCATAAATTAACATGTAATAATATTAATGAATATTTATAAAGCGCACATATCCACCAATACTGGCGCTCGCGGCGCTACAATTAGTATTACCCCTGCTCACTGGGCCCACGAAACATTCCAAATGCCATCTCAACTCCCTGGGGAGTATACAGCTCGATTTTTGTTGATACATTTTGTTGATTCTAAGATGGCTTTATAAACCAACGTATGATACTCTTCTTACACTCACAGTCGATTTGAAGAGAAAAAAACCCCAAAATCCAAAACCAGAGTTTATTTATAGTCAATGGCGGTTCCAAGTCTGTACCGATAGAGGTCAATTGTTATCGATACGATTACACCGTCAACACACTCAGCCTAGTCCCCGGAAGGTTTGGTAAAAGGAAGTCATTTCAAATGATATCATCTTCGCATATCGGTGGGATCTCTGCAATAAGTGTATGCCCGCGAGGTCCATCTTAAACCCGACCGCTAGTGCATTATACACACCGCGCCAAGGCGCTAAACAGGGGACAGCACCGGCTTCAATAACACGGGATTATATTTCGATACTGATATTAACTTTTGGGACACCGCTTTTGCATTGGGGGCTGAATGGTTCGGTTGGTGGCGCACCGTGGCGGTATTCCGGGGGTTATTACTTCAACTCGACTGTATTAAAGGTAGAATACACCATTGGTAAATGCTTGAATTATCATGAATGAGTAGATTTGGGGGGGTTGTATCTTATAGTAAATATCGTTTGACTGACCCGTCCGAAGTTTTACAATCATGGATGCCGAGAAAAGCACGAAAAACAGCGTTTGTTTTTAACCGGCGTCGAGCAAGCAGTTATTCTTATGTTATCTTTGTTTTTTCGCGATCGCCGTCCGGCGATCGCGAATTTTTCTTTATAAAATTCAATTGTTCATAATAATTACAGGATATCTAGCGCAATCATTCTGTTGGATGACTAGAATCATTATTTACTTTCAAATGAGTAATATATTTCTTAATAAGTAAATATTTTCGATATTGTATTTGCTGGAATTTTCAGAAATGGATGGATTTGGGGGTTAGTATGTTATAGTAAATATTTGTTACACTGACTAATTTGACGTTTTGGGTTCGTAGATGCTGAAAAAAATCAAGAAAACCAATTATGTTATTGTAGTCTGGTTCTCTGACTCCGCTTAAGATGAAACGGAGCAATTTGTAGACGCTAGGGAATTGTAAGGTCAGGGAACCAGTCTATAGCTGGCTTGTACCGCTTCACAGGTTTGTAATAAATGCGAAATAGCTGAATGTGAAAAAGAAGAAGCAGTATTTGGATAAAACAATTACCCAGTTTTTGTCCACTTTACTTGAAAATGTCAGCACCCCAGGAGCCATAATTTTACAGGATGCTTTTGACTGTCATTTTGACTGTCAATCCCTGTCATTTGACTGTTTTTGTGATGTTTGCAAATGTCGTATATCACCCTTAAAGGGATCGTATACGTTTGGTAATTACTCCAAAAATTAATGGCAATAAAAACTTACTTGGTAAGAAGTACAGCAGCTTTGGATAGTATAATGCATTTTTAGAAACTGTTCACTTCTAAGTACTGCGGTTATGGGAAAAGGTATCACTTTTTATCCCCAAAAATTTAAATCTGAAAGGCGTTAATAATACTGCAGTGACGTTTCTCAGATTGTGTATTCCAATGCAGATTATTCTTCCTGCGTGGATATAACCGCTTGAGATTTTCGGCAATATCTCAAAATCGCTACCACCTTTTGAAATGAAATTTTTACAGGTTAGTTTTATGGTATATATATATAACTATATAGGATTGAAACAAACAGTGGGTTCCAATTACCAAAAGTATACGATCCCTTTAAGTCTGCATTCAGTGAAGGCGAATGTCAATCTAAGGCATACCATTTGTAGTATATAGTACACAAGAGATGGTTTGTCGTCTTTTTCACATTCTGTTTTTCTGACGGTGGTCGGCGGAAGGGTATTCGTCAATTCTCGCAGTTTAAAAACCAAAAACTATACGAGTCTCGGATAGTATTGAGGAAACCTTGGACATTAAATACCGGACAAACGACAGCAAAACAGACAAGTCGACGCAGTCAGAATTTTTTGATGAGAATGTCTTTTACTTATAAACCAATCAATATTTGAAATCATAATTATATTGATTTTTGAAATGAAATGTTCAGACACAATTTGCAAAGGTGAACCTTTAGGCCAAATAAATAAAAAAAACATGTTTAGCGTCATGCCTTTTTTTTTAAAGGAATGAGGAGGCCTTTTTCTTTCTTTTTTTCAAAATTGCCGCCCGACACATTTTAATGCGAGTCATGTAGTGAACATGTCACACCCTATCGTCCTATTTGAAATTAAAACATGGCTCACCCACGATTACAAATCAAAATTCATGTGGGTCGATCATGTATGCACCATACACGTCACACCCTACCCTAGCCTTCCCATTAGAAAAAAAATATATTTCAACAGCATGTACACATTGATGCTAAAGAATAAAATACGATTTAAAAATTTTAAAAATTTCCTAAAAAGATGATAACATTTATAATTATTTTGTTGCCAAAAAAAAAGAGAAAAAAAGGGAGGCGGCCGTCAAAAAGGAAGCGGGCGGTGACGCTAAACATTTCTTTTTTTTTGCCTTATGTGAGATCATTTCACAAAACTTGCACTTTTGTACACAGGGAAGTATAGGTAATGTTATTAACCATTTCTCGGGGTTTTTTTCTTGTAGTTTTGAGTGCATAATTTCCTGGTTCTTAGCTTAGCGAACGAATAAAACTATGTTCAAATTTATTGTTTAATAACGTGTTGGTCTGCTTTTTCATTGAATTACACACAAGTGCAGTTTTTGTTTCAGGACTTGTTGACGTCTATAAAATCACTGTTTTCAAAATAAAGAATATAGCTGGATTCCTGGAGGGTTTTCTTTATTGCTTAGTGGTTATTTGATCAGAACGTGCTTAGTAGATTTGTTTAATTAGAACAACATGTATTGGTGGTTTTCTTTTGTTGGTTGGTTGTATTATACAGTCAAACGCATCAGCTGCAAATTCTGTACTGGTGTGAAACGCTATTAAACGTGCCATACAAAGGTTGCTATAATATTAATACACCATGGGAAACCTCAGCTGTTATTTTTCCCTCTCCACGTTTGGTGTTTAAACTATAGGGGCCTCTGTAAACTCGACGACATATCGGAGAGATTTCAGCATGTATGTCCTGCCAGACCTGAGTGTTTGCCAACGTGGGAGGTACTTTAACATGTCCGCGATTTCTTTTTTTTAAACCAAGTGGCGTTTTATTTGACGTAAAAAGCTTTTTTTCCGGTTTCTATTTGTTTTGCCTGCTACCTCGCCTGGCGGCGATATTTTTTTTCTGCAGGTAGGTTGGTACATTAGCCAATCAGAACAGAGATGGTGTTGACGTCACCGATGATGTTAGAGTTATCTGGGACAACCCTAACCCTAAACCCCTAACCCTAACCCTAACCCTGACCCTGACCCTAACCCTAACCCTAACCCCAACCCTAACCCCAACCCTAACCCTAACCCTAACCCTAACCCCAACCCTAACCCTAACCCTAACCCTAACCCTAACCCCAACCCTAACCCTAACCCTAACCCTAACCCTAACCCTAACCCTAACCCTAACCCTAACCCTAACCCTAACCCTAACCCCTAACCCCTAACCCTATAGTCAGATGAGATCCCAGACAACCCTAACATCATCGATGACGTCAACACCATCTGTGTTCTGATTGGCTAATAAATGTACACTATGTACCAACCTACCTGCAGAAAAAATTATCGCCTCCTGGCGCCTTGTGACTACACCATAATGCATGCAGTTAACAAAAACACTGTTTTCTAGTGCGCCTGCGAACTGAACTGGATGGCAACCATTTTGAATATTTAATGTTTCTTTTACTCTAGTAATCCAACGTCTTTTAGAACTGCGCATGAACAAATCAATGCATACTAAAACTGTTTCTTTAAAGGTAGTATAATACACTATTTGCAAACAGTTAAAACCAAACCTATATAGCGAATTATCATGAAATACTTCATTTGACTGTAAGTGAATTACAGTAATAAAACAACCTGTGAAATCACGCCACGTGGTGTGCTGTGGTTTTCAAGAAAAGTTGAATTTTGTATCCCACTTTCCAACGATTGTCAGCCGGTAATCGCTGGAAAAACATGACTAGAAAAACATTGCCCCCAATTTGTTAAAGGGATCGTATACGTTTGGTAATATGAACCCACTGTTTGTTTCAATCCTATATTAATATTTATAGATATATACCATAAAACTAACCTGTGAAAATTTCCTTTTAAAAGGTGGTAGCGATTTTGAGATATTGCCGAAAATCTGGAGCGGTTATGTCCACGCAGGAAGAATAATCTGCATTGGAATACACAATCTGAGAAACGTCACTGCAGTAACGATTCTCAGATTCAATTTGTTGGGGATAAAAAGTGATATCTTTTTCCATAACCGCAATACTTCGAAGTGAACAGTTTCTAAAAATGCATTATACTATCCAAAGCTGATGTACTTCTTACTATAAGATTGTTTTAGAGTAATAACCAAACGTAGGCCCTATACGATCCCTTTAAACTGTATCGTTTACTATTAACTCTTATTTTATATGATGCAACAAGTTCCGTCTTTGGAATGCACGGTTTAAAAAATAAATAAAAAATCGGTAGTAAATTTTTTCGATATCTGCAAATCGTGTATCCTACCTTTAATTCATTAGGAAGACAAGTGGCACTAGGGAGACATGTCATGTCAATGTCTCCTTAATGCCAGAAGTCCTGTTTAGTGACAGAACTTTATAGTCGCAAAATAGACTCTTGCTCGTGGTCCAAAGCTGTCCATAATTTTACCAAGTTTGGTTGGAGTAGACTCTTAAAACAGTTTGGTTAAAAACAACCCTTACCTTTAAAGCTACATTTGGACAATAATTTGCTGGCTTATACCTGTATTTCTAACCTGCTCACATGCTATAACACGCCACAAACTTGTGCAACCTTCGAATCTAAAATGAGAGTCAGTTTATAGAGCCCATCTTTTTTAATTTACCAATTCCAGCGCTCAAGGCCAAACAGAAAATCCATTATCATAATTTGCGAATAAATATTTACGACGGAGGTAAACGACCCCTTGATATGCACTTTTTTGTGTGTGAATCGATCTATTTATGCTGGTAAATTATAAAGCTATTTAATTGTTAACGGACCTTTTAGGTGTTCTAGCATGACCATGATTAATTATTGGTCAGCTTCTTGTGCTTGAAAGGTGTATCGTAGTTTGCATTTGTACATAAACTATGGATGGTCTCAATTAAATATCGGCACTTTACCCAACATTTAGGCCAAACCAAATAAGAGGAATATTATACACATATGGACTGGCAATGAGGCCATAGAGCACGTCTATTCCCCCGAGGGGACTGTAGGCCGAGGGAAATAGGTCCCCCTTCTGGTCACTCACAGGCCCGAGGGGGCTAGACACATGCTCTAGTGACCGAATCATGCTAGTCCATATGTGTTTTATAACACACCTCGGTCCAAAATATGAAATAAGAAAAGAAACCGCCGTTTTTCATATTAAGATGAGCCTGGCAAACATCTTGAGGGCGCTGTAACCAGTCAAAAAAAATTAAGTCTATTGCCCGCTTCGGGAACTATTTCCCGCAAATTCACGGTGGCGCAAATCTCATGCACTAGCCTGTTAACCCCACGTGACCGTGTTTCAGCCAACCAGAATGCAGAGCTAGCAAAAGGTGTGTTATAAACAGGTATCATGGTTTTCATACATTTTAATAGAACTAGATATTCCAGTGTAGGATTCACACCTCTTTCAGGCTTGTTTGCCTTATCTCTATTATTAGTAATTAAACTGCGCATGCAGAATTAATACACATACAACGGTTTACCCGCGAATCTCGGAGCAGTATATTTTGTAGTAGGTAACTATTATCTGCGATCTGCAGTATATTTGTATGTGACCAAACACAAGGCATAGACCCACACAATGTCATAATATGAATCTCACAAACAAATTCCCTATTTCTGTTCACTCTGACAGAACTTGTCTAATCGTATTGTACGCATGCGCGGAACCTTTGCTCTGAGGTATCGCCTTTGTCAGTCAGGATTAGAATAAATAATTTGCTTTCGCTGTAATATTTGAAAATGAATGGTTTTGGGGGTTCATATTCAGAGTAAATATTGTGACGCTAAACTTTGTTTAAAGTTTGATGTTCGTAGACCAAGAAAATTAAGGCTGTTTTTTAGTCTGGTTCCTTGACTTTTTTTGATGAAACGGAGCAATATATAGACGTCTGGAAATTATCAGGTTAGGGAACCAGACTAGTTAGCTGGTACCCATTCATAGATGTGCAATAGTATTGAAAATAAAAAAATAATAAATTGGGGACAGTGTTTAAAAATAGTCAGGTTTTTCCAACGATTGCCCTCTGGCAATCGTTGGAAATTGATATTAATTTCAAATTTTCGTGAAAACCACATCACATCAGGTGTGCCGGGATTTCACAGGATGCTTGAGAATGTTGTTCACTTACTGTCAATTAAGGTATTTTATAATAATTCAGTGGTTTTTGTTTGTTCATGTTTGTAAATGGTGTATACTACCTTTAACAGAGCAGTCGCGTGTTCAGACGGAGTGTCATAATTATACTAGGCTTACCTGGACAAAATAAAAACTGCCAACCCAGACAACGTGAATCTATGTCTAATTAAGCGTGTCGCGATAGCCAGGGCAGTCCGTGGCAACGCGGTGTTCCTCCCCACAATCTTCGAGCACGAGACGCGGTCCCCAGATGATTAATGACCCCTTTTAGAAGGTTTTTACACGATTTCCTCGAAAACATATTATCAGAGGAAAACAATATAGAGAATGAGGCTGTGATTCATGAGAATAGGGACGACAGAGCTTTCCCACGTTCGTTAGAGCTGTATTGTCTGGTACCAATAGACTTTGGAATTGAGATATTAAGGTATGAAACTATATTTCTAAAAATCAGACACGGCCTGCAAACATTAAGAACAAAAATGTGACCCGCTCCATCGTAATCAGGAATAAGTCGCTGAGGCCGTTTTACGCAATCGGCCATTAAAGTAAACGCATGGGTGAAAATCGTGACCAAGTCGATTTTCTGAGTATTGTATTTTTAGGAAGTGCAGTTATCACAGATTATTGTCGTTAATGTCTTATATGTAAAAACAATCAATAAAAATGAAAATAAAGAGGATTTGTGTGCGCTGTTCGTATGATTTTGGTCAATTTTGTTTATTTCAAAGCTGTTTTTTTCGGAATGTGGATTCGGCAAATAACTAGACACCTGCCATCTTTATCAGATCATAACTCGTTAACCTAAACAGATACACACTTGTGATGGGTATCATTAGAAAGCTTATGAAATTCCCTTTCTCACCATGTGCATATCTCAAAAAGTCATTTCGAGACTTATTCTTGATTTCGATGGAGCGGGTCACAAATGGTCCTGCAACTTGGCGCATAAATAAAGACAATTGCGGAGTATGATAGTAAAACGGCATCTCTTGCAGAGAAAAAAAGAGCAAATGCATGGTCGTATAGCATGAGCGACAGCGAAGCGGAATGCAATGCAGCGGCCTGGCTATTTGCTCATTTTGACGGCAGGTTGTAGAGCGGAAACACACACGCATAGTTGACACAACGCCATCGTCGCGGTTGCCGGATATGTTCTTACTCCCTACAAAAACAACACTGTTATCGATCGTCTCTGTACGTACACCACGTTGTAATTGAATCTATATTGGATATGGGATGGGAGAGGGAGAGGGCCAAATGTAAACTTGCAACATATTGTTTTCCTTGTCGTTCCAGATTTTCCTGATGCACAGCGTTTGTTTGCCGAACAAATATGTGTTTGGTTGGAGGGGGAGAAACAGCTTTGAATTTAGTTGCTGATTGGTAGTTGTTGACCAATCGCAGCTGTGAAACAGGCCTATAAAGTTTGTTCGTCAAACGACTGGATTCACAACGACTTAAAGGGATCGTATATGTTTGGTAATTGGAACCCACTGTTTGTTTCAATCCTATATATACCATAAAACTAACCTGTACACATTTAATTTCAAAAGGTGGTAGCGATTTTGAGATATTGCCGAAAATCTGAAGCGGTTATGTCTACGAAGGAAGAATAATCTATCTGCATTGGAGTACACAATCTGAGAAACGTCACTGCAGAAACGCTTCTCAGATTCAATTTTTGGGGGATAACAAGTGATATCTTTTTCCATAACCGCAGCACTTCGAAGTAAAAAGTTTCTAAAAATGCATTATACTATCCAAAGCTGCTGTACTTCTTACCAAGTAAGTTTTTATTGCCATACATTTTTGGAGTAATTACCAAACGTATACGATCCCTTTAACCCAGGATGTGAATTTGGACTTAGGATGAGATTTTGGAAATCTTTTGTTGAAATCACATCCTGCTAAAGACCGTGTCCACTAGAATGCAGAATCACATCACATCCTTTCCTATAGTGTAAAATGCTGTGCAATGAAAAGTGCACATCAAAAAAGACGTTTATGGCTCTCATAGACTTGCACACAGATAGACAACAAATTAACCTCACAACAAATGTTCATGAAATGGGTAAAATGTTATCGGCAATAACAAAATATGCTTTGGTTACAAAAAATATATATCATTGATAAATCTCATTGTTATTTTTTGTAACGATTTACCATTATACAAATGCATACATTTGAAAACAAAGAGAGTTACAATATTAATGCAGGTATAACTTAAGCCTAGACAATAAATTACACTCGCAAATTCTCGGCAAACCTCGCGAGTTGCCCGTATGGTTTTGTATTGCACTGAGCGCTGGTATAACGACAAATGTAATTTGCATAATAATCACTTTTTTAAATGCTACATTAAACAGGTTTCTTCACACTTTGCTCTATATTGACAGAACGTGTTACAGTAAACAAAACGAAGGTTAGCGTTGGTACATGATACATGTAAACGTGAGCCCTGTGTTAAAAAATAAATTGGGAAAAATATGACGAGTAAAGTCCGAGTTAATTAAAAAAATAAAAAGGCGTCCATCGCGGCGCGGGGCTCGGGTGTCGAAGTGGATTGAGATCCCGGTGCTAATTTGATGTCGGCAGATCATTTATGGTTTACAAGGGTTGCAAGTTATTAATGTTGTGGCGGCTCGTTTTGCCGGTAATCAGTCCAGGGGTTAATAATAAAAATGCAATTCTCCGAAGCTTACGTTTTGAGTGTTGTGTTGCAGCATGCTGAAGAGACGCTGCGTTACACCTGGCTCAAATTCAAGCATTCTTGAAAATCATACTATAGACTAGACACTAGGAAATGGCATGATGTAATTTTGGCATTCAGAGCGGGCACGGTGTAGCATGCATTAAGACATGAAATATGGATTCATTGGTAATATTGTGCATGCCTAATTAAAGGTAGGATACACCATTGGTAATTGCTTGAATTATCATGAATAGGTAGATTTGGGGGGTTGTATCTTATATTAAATATCGTTTAACTGACCTGTCTGAAGTTTTAAAACCATGAATGCCGAGAAAAGCAGAAAAAACAGCGACGGTTTTCAACCGGCGTCGAGCAGTTATTCTTATGTTATCTTTGAATTTTCGCGATCGCCGTCCGGCGATCGCAAATTTTTCTTTATACAATTATTTTTTTCGAAATAATTATAGGATATCTAGTGCAATTATTTTGCTAGATGCCTAGAATCATTATTTACTTTCAAATGAGTAAGATATTCTTAATAATTCGGTAGTAAATATTTTCGATATCTGCAAATGGTGTATTCTACCTTTAAGTGATGATCATTAATAGGAGAGTGCTGTTTACGTGAGAGGGTTTACCCAATAATTTGGGGAAAGGAGTCCCGATAGGGACACTACAATGCGGCAGCATGCATTGAGTTCAGGATGGCTGAACAGACTAATATCCCTCGGTCGGGACTATAATGAATTCATTGTAACATTGAAAGTGATGTAACTTTTTCATACAAGCTTGTTTTTAATTACTGTTTGCGTTATTGTCTTTGTCTTGTTACAAGATTCAATTTGATGTATATACGAACGTTTTATGAACGTTAATGCACATGCACGAAGCATAGCTTTAGCATAACAGTCGTGAAATTTGACGTCAATATTCACGCCAATATTCACGACTTTAGGGGCAAGTCGTGAAATTTGTATGAAATCGAATATTGACGTCAATATTCACGACTTTGAGGGCAAGTCGTAAAAAACTTAACGCGAATATTGACGTCAAGACTTTTGGGAAAGTCTTGAAATTTGACGTCAATATTCACGATTTGGGGGCAAGTCGTGACATTTGTCGTGAATATTGATGTCAATATTAACGATCTGCGTAGTCCCTCCAGGGCCACCATATACAGTTGCATAGAACATTTTAAGCATTTAACCCCACTGCGCGCCAAACCAGTACGCGCAAAATTCGCCCAAATTCGTCCCTTGGTGAAAATGCTAAAGTCTGCACACGCAAAAGCCTATACATTAACACGTTATAAAGTCAATGCTGTTTAAAATTCGCCCCTTC
The DNA here is from genome assembly GCA_037893245.1 of Crossaster papposus. Lineage (NCBI taxonomy): Eukaryota > Metazoa > Echinodermata > Asteroidea > Velatida > Solasteridae > Crossaster > Crossaster papposus. The sequence goes on from JBAIAA010000451.1 coordinate 162,048, forward strand.
GTGAAAACGCAAAACGGCACTTAAGGAAAAATTCGCCTATTCGTTAATTAGGTTAATTGGAATTGTAATGATTGTTCACCAGGTTGTAGATATGGCAATATTTAATATACACAAAAATCGATTTAAAGACAATTTTCCATAGAATTCGCCCCTTCGTGAATACGGTAACGATACCCTCCCCTTCCCTGGACTTACGCTCAAGCCTAAAGGAATTATCTGTTTATAATAATACTCTAAACATTCCTCGGTCAGATTGACCGGGAAAAAAAACACCAATCGAAATCGGCACAGTCTCTTTCCGGGTCGAAAATGACACTTTTGGGGGTCGAAAATTGCACTCTTCTGGGTCAAATAGATTTCTTTTCTATAGTATAGGTAATTTTAACCCCCACAAGTTTCATATTTGACCCTAAACAAAGACTGTGCAGATTCAGTGATTTTCCAGGTCAAATCTGTTACAGACGTTTCTAGAGTGTATACAAAAAACATGCATGCTTTTGTCTCTGGCAGTTCGCGCGAATTGCAACCTCTTTGCTGTTTTTAATGGCCCCCGAAATACACTCCCTGCACGATCCGAGTATATCTAACCAGAAACAGCAGCCGGCCATAGCAATTATCGGCGCTCCAGCTTTGCGCATACCAAAGTCACGTGTACGTCCACGAGAGGTGAATTTCCTCCTGGAAAATTAAAATTCGCCGTGTACCACATAAAGCAAAAAGAACAAAAAGGATGGGGGGGGGGGGGGGGGGGGGCGGCGGAATTTTATTTTGCGAGATTGCGCGCTTCTAGATATAAACAAAACCTGAAGAGAAGTAATTCATAATCCGGCCAACCCAACAAAATGAGTCATAATTCGCCAGAGCTATACTTTTGAGCAATGTGCTTTTTTTAAAGAGTATTCTGAACAGTACAAATTAATGAAAAACAATGAACTTTTTGCCCACTTAAAGGGATCGTATACGTTTGGTAATTACTCCAAAAATTAATGGGTAAGAAGTACAGCAGCTTTGGATAGTATAATGCATTTTTAGAAACGTTTCACTTCGAAGTACTGCGGTTATGGGGAAAGAATAGCACTTTTTATCCCAACAAAATTGAATCTGAGAAACGTTACTGCAGTGACGTTTCTCAGATTGTGTATTCCAATGCAGATTATTCTTCCTGCGTGGACATAACCGCTCCAGATTTTCGGCAATATCTCAAAATCGCTACCACCTTTTGAAATGAAATTTGTACAGGTTAGTTTTATGGTATATATCTATAATTATATAGGATTGAAACAAACAGTGGGTTCCAATTACCAAACGTATACGATCCCTTTAAGACTCATTTCGAGGGATTCGGTCACCATTCAGGTGTAGCTATTGGCCTAGCGATATGCATGCACCGTGTAAACTGGGTTGATGGGGCGGACATTCCAGGGGGATGACACAGCGAACAGAAACCTCTAATAATCCCACCGTTTTGTTTTTGTTGGTTAGTTGGGCCCAATTTCTTGGCTCTGCTTACCGTTAGCGAAAAATCCCTGCTTACTATAGCAGAAAATTCGGTGCTTACGGTAAACGTATTTCACGCGTTAGCGAGGAATTTTGGTCTCTGAGCATGCGTACATCCCGTAACTAAGGATTCTGTGCTTATTCTGTGCTTATTATCCTGTAATTATTCCGAAAAATATAATTTTATAAAGAAAAAATCGCGATCGCCGGACGGCGATTGCGAAAAAAACAAAGATAACATAAGAATAACTGCTCGACGCCGGTTGAAAACAAACGCTGTTTTGTTTTGCTTTTCTCGGCATCCATGATTGTAAACTTCGGACAGGTCAGTTAAACAATATTTACTATGAAATACAACTTCCCAAATCCATCCAGTCCTGATAATTCAAGCAATTACCAATGGCGTATCCTACCTTTAACTACCCGCCCCAGCCAGCCCGAGCACTCGAGTGCGCACGAGGGTGCTAGCGCGCTCGGGCTGAAGTGCACACCGGGCAAGCGGGGCCCGTGTACAGCAGCCTGGTCATTTATCGTCCTCCCCTTGACAGTCTCTGGGCGGGCGACGTATGCCTCCTCGTCCCCGGTAAACTACAGAGAGGACGGCGGCACCGTAATAACAGCCGGGGTCTGGACGGCGGCGTGACGGGAGAGAAGTGCCTTGCGATTATAAATCGATAAAGATGCTAGCGGCAACATTGCAAGAGCCAAGATTATAATAATAATAATAATAACCTGCCGGATTGCTCATAACAGAAAACAATAACACGCCATAGCAGACTAAATTTGTCGGCGTCAGCAAGAGCTACGATCTTAAAAAACAAAAAGCCATCACTGACGGCATTTTGCATTCAATTTAGGTAAACTCTTGTTAATTGATAATCAGCTGATAGCGCAATTAGCTGTCACCATCGCAAACAATATTAAACAAAAGCATTTACGACCAAACCAGTATGGCCTAGAATTGACCACTTGGCCGTTCCAATAGTCTCGCCGTAGCCCCTTAGACTTTTCTCCAGAATTACCCTCGTCGTTGCCTTGGAGCTTCAACTCGAGATCCGATGACGTTATGAGTTCAAGGGGTAACCAAGCCTCTTTATGGCCCCTGGATTAGCGTCTGTGCCACCCACTCGTAGAACTCGACCTAGTAATAACGTTATGAAGTTGTTCTACGGTAATCAACGTACGATACAAATCTGATTGAATTCTATTTTTGTTGTATAATTATTAGGACTATCTATTTCCCCAAATCGCGTAACGTTCTCAGGCCAGATGCTGTTTGGTAGATTTGACGATGAAGACAATAATTATGACAATGACGCTGACGACAACGCCGTCCTTAATTTTTTTTTTTTTTTTCAAGATTTGTTTTTTATTTTATAACACTATGTATGATGCAATTTTGCATTCAAACTAGACACGTTTCTTTGCAAGATGTGATTTTAACAAAAGATTTCCAAAATCACACCCAAATGCTTCGAATTCACATCCTCAGTCTAAATTCACATCCTACTAGGTTAAGTGGATGGGAATCCAGTTGATGTGAATTGGAATCTTAACGACTTAACCCAGGATGTGAATTTGGACTGAGGATGTGAATTTGGAGCATTTGGATGTGATTTTGTTGAAATCGTTTGTTGAAATCACATCCTGCTAAGGACTATGTCCGCTTTGAATGCAAAATCGCATTATATCCTTTATTTATTTCTTATTTACCCTGGGTGATCCATTCAGTTAGAAAAACTCACTGATATCCCATGGATCCCAGCTTACACAAACTACTATAATACCGTTAAAATAGTAAAATACTATTATGTAATAGAATTAATTAAAATGTATTTAAAAATACTAAAAAACATAAAAAACAGCAGCAATAAAAAAAACCAGCAGATAAACAAAACAGTACAGTGTTAAAACATTACTGGATAGTGGATCGATTAACTGAAGTTGTGTGACAAAACTTGTTGAATGTGGAGATTTCAAATGTTGTGGCACCCCTGAATTTAAACGTCCTTTTCCCACTTTCTGTTCTAGGGTTAGGAAGAACTACATTGCCAACAGTGCTATTTCTAGTTCGATGGCCATGTAATTCACTGACTGGAATAAAAACATCATTAAGATAACTTGGAACATTGGCTGTTAGACATTTAAAAACCATGGTTTTAATATGAATATCTCTTCTTGTCTCTAGCGTTTTCCAACCTAGTTCACTACGTACAGCTGATGCTGATGTTCTAGATGGGACCTTTAGAATAGTCCGTCCTGCTCTATTCAAAAGTACCCTTTCCCTAGTGTGATCCATAAGAAATATAATATTTTAATCTGGGAACCAGACTGTCTAGTGTTGGAACCCTATGACTTACTAGCGTTTTCTTTTCTTTGGGAATGGATCTATACCTGGAGCTAAATATACGGAATATATATATATATGTGACCTGTCACCACAAAATGAGAGTAAAGTCGGAAATATTTAAAATGGAGATATTGGTATTTTCAAATTCTTGAGAAAGAGAGCTTTCCAATGGTACATAACACTTAGGTGTTTTGCGATAAATACTTTTTTACAGCGCTCTAGAAAGTCATGGGTTTCACGAAACGTGTTTGTGAGAAAACGTACTTTAAACATCTTAAACAAAACATGCAAAAGATAGCAAAACAGGACAAGTAAGGTTCGGTTTAGCATAGCAACGGCTATGTTCTAATATATATTTCTTCTTGAAATTTGTTACACATACAAACTATTACATAAACAACAAAATATCAAAATTCGCAAACGTGGGATACTTACGAGGACCTGATTTGCATATTTAATTACTGGACTTTAATCCAAACACTAACTACGCAAACACTACGCAAAATCACTTAATTTAAGAGGTTTTCGATCATCTGATCTCACTTTAAATATGGGAATATGTAGAAGATAGGACTTATGCTTTCCAAATTAGGAAAAATCTCACAACTGACCAACGTCATATTTTGACTTGGGATGGCCATATACTCCAAATCACATTGTGCGACTTTACTCTCATATTGTGGTGACAGGTCACATACATATATATATATATATATATAATTATGTACATAACTAATTGTTATGTGTATGTCTTTCCCCTCTCCAGTGATCATCCAGGCCTACACAGTGGAGCTACACGACAACCACGTGATGCGCGGCAACACCGCCGTGTTCAAATGCGCCCTGCCGGCTTACGTCAAGGATTACGTAGATGTGACGTCATGGTCCCGGTCGACCAATCCCCTGACTTCGGGTGAGTCTAAGGCCATGCTCGAATATTTTTAACTTAGGCTGTGACTTCGGCCGTTACTACACTGTTGCTAAGAGCTGACAATGACCGCCCATATACATGTAGCAACAACATAGCAATGGCCGAAGTCACAGCCAAAGCCAGCGATTCGGACACGGCATTTGGCTGTGTCTGAATCAGTCTTGACTGCGGCTTGAAATTACACACGGGTATGTAAGAAGTGGCTGAAGTCGCTACCATAGACTCATGTACAATTTCAAACCGCAGTAAAGTAATTCGGACACGACCTCTGCGTTGGGTTTTATATTCTAATAGCTTAGAGTTTGCTTCTATCCGAGCCGATAGAGGATTGTGCCGGATGCGACTTGGCATACTAAATGATTCTACTTTTTACATTATAAACCACAATAGAAATAATGGATTTTAACAAGTGGGTCATTACACTAAGTTGGAACACGATGTCCTAATATTATGCCCACTGTCCAAAACCCGTTGTGAGACAATTTTAGTACTTCTACAATAAGCCATTTGCGCGTGACCCCGAGTTAAATTTAAATAATATCTGGTACACTGACTTGTTCATGCAGCTTGGCACAGTTTCACTTTAAATTCTCCAGACCAAAGACACTGTTGCTATATCACGTGATTCGGGGAAAGCTTTTGCATAGTTACGTAAGAGACGCTCAGCACCAATACATTGTTTACAATGGGTGAGAATGGCAAAAAGACACCAGACCATTCCAGAGCTGGGGGTTGCTATAGCGTATGACGCGTAAGGCTTGCCCCGAATCACGTGATATAACAACAGCGTCTTTGGTCTGGAGAATTTAAAGTTAAACTGTGCCAAGCTGTGTGAGCAAGTCAGTGTACCAGATGTTATTCAAATTTAACTCGGGGTCACGCGCAAATGGCTTATTAAACCACTTCACTGTTTTGTTGTGCATGTTAATGTAAAACACACACATAATGGATCCCCCACATGCACGTTTATTTATGGTGTAAATCGAGGAGTTTATTTTGTTCCTCTCGATAATTTCCTTTGTTTGTACTTTTTTCCGACGGCTCTCATTGGTTTTGTACACGAATCTCAATCGAGGTCGTCCTCGATTCTAACCCTAACCCCAATTCACCTTCGTGTCGCCAGGCATGCGTCCTCTATTTACACCATAAACAAACGCTTGATTACAGTTTGTGTGTCAAACTTTGTGTGGGGTTTTTTCCGAACGAATTTAGAAGGAATAATATAATGTACTCTAACGAACACAGCATTGGCAGGCCTTTCTACGTGCAGTTTTAAAAAGTGGTTTTTATCATTGCTCGAATTGTGCGCTCCTGTTCAGAAAGTTTTGAGCGAAAACTCATAAATATTCATTATATGCGACCATTCCACAAGTTGATTCTGTTTTGTGTGTTTGTATATCGAGATGTGACATGTTTCCTTTTTATTTGTGCAATCTTATCTGCAGACGGACGATTCAGCATCCTACCGACAGGCGAGCTGCACATCCGGGACGTTCGTGACGAGGACGGTACAGGGTACCAGTATCGCTGCTCCACCAAGAACCGACTGACTGGTGCCGTCAAAGTCAGCCGCGCAGCTCGTCTCAACGTGGCGAGTAAGTCCGTGGTCCGGGATGACTTGGCTACGGCTCGAGCTTGCACACGCGTAAATGTGAAGTTGCTACAGCCGTTACCGTAGACTCCTGTGTGACTTTATGCCGTAACCAAGTATTTCGAACATAACCGAGTATTGTATAAAGAGATGTTAGAAAAACACATTATGGACTGCCCTAATTCGGTCACTGGTGCACATATCTATGCCCCTCGTTCCTGTGAGCATGCTGTGCAGTGTTGTCACTGCTTAAAAGATCTTTCAAGATCTTGAAAGATTATATGTGAAAATATGTGAAAGTACATGTGATTTTACATGTGAATGTACAAGTATGTTATTAATTTGTGTACAAATGTACATAGGCTTGAAAGATCTTGAAAGATTTTGCATGCTGATCTTGAAAGAAATGAAAATAACGAGTGGTCACACTGATGCTGTGAGTGACCAGAGGGACCCTCTTTTGTACACTCTTAGTTACGCGGGGCACATAGTCGTGCACTAGTGACCTCATTGCCAGTCTATAATACTTTGACCTAATATGGTAATCATTTGTCTGTGTTGATTACCGGTATTGTGTTTCTGGTGAGAAACCAAAACACAGAGAATAAACAAGAATTATCTGGGCGGCAGTTATCGTTTGTTTAAAGGGATCGTATACGTTTGGTAATTTGAACCCACTGTTTGTTTCAATCCTATATGGTTATAGATATATACCATAAAACTCACCTGTAAAAATGTCATTTCAAAAGATGGTAGCGATTTTGAGATATTGCCGAAAATCTGGAGCGGTTATGTCCACGCAGGAAGAATAATCTGCATTGGAATACACAATCTGAGAAACGTCACTATACAGTAACGCTTCTCAGATTCAAATTTTTGGGGATAAAAAGTGATATCTTTTTCCATAACCGCAGTACTTCAAAGTGAAAAGTTTTCAAAAATGTATTATACTAACCAAAGCAGCTGTACTTCTTAACAAGTAAGTTTTTATTGCCATTAATTTTCGGAGTAATTACCAAACGTATACGATCCCTTTAAAGAGATGAAACTGACAATTATACATTCTATAGAATTGACTGCAGTTAAAGGTTATTAATTCCGGAACAGGAGCATTTTGTTTGAGCCCGATGATTATGGTTTTGGTATTTTTGGTATTTTTTTAATAAATAATTTGTATTGTTCAGACCCGACCAACACCGTCCCCGAGATGATAAACAGCCGTCGGGAGTACGTGGGCAAAGTCGGGGACGCGGTAGAATTACCGTGCGTGGCCAGCGGATACCCGATACCCACGTACCACTGGAAGATAGACGGGGAACCAGTGATTCTGGACGACCGGCTGACGCTGAACGGCGGGAACCTGCTGATTACCGCCGTAGAGTTGGATGACGACGGCGTGTACGAGTGCGAGGCTACCAGCGATTCGGGCAGCGTAACCGCTAGCCGCCATCTCACCATCCGAGGTAAGCTCAGCCTCGTCCCCATGGCATCTATGGTTTTAACCAGTTCGCACCGGATGACGTATATACACGCAAAGTTTTCCCCAAATTAAAAACGGATGACGCATAAACACGCCAAGTTCAAGTTCGGAAATGTCTGTCAGCAGCGAGCAAGGCCGGAAATGTCTGTCAGCATCGAGCAAGGCCGGAAATGCGTGGGTGTGCTTCCCGGCACTATCGGCCTGAACCCGCTTCGGATAGAGTTTCGTTAAAAATAATCCCGCGCCTCGGCTCAGTGATGCTAAAATAATCCCGGCACGAACTGGTTAGTTTGTAGTCCACACCTTTGAGTGGCCTTGGACTTGTGTTTGGCGATACCCTTAAAACAAATCATCCGTCAGTCACGCCCCTTGAAGGACCCACTCATATTTTGTTTTAATTGTAGCATTCAGTCACATTTTTCACCTCACGAAACCTCCAATGTGTTTTCGCCTCACCACCAGTCACACTCGAACGTGCGATATGGCACATGCACTTATCCACTCGCAAAACAGAGCGCAAGGTGGGCTTCAAAAAGCAGCAACGCAAATATTTTCCCTGAACATATGGCCAAAAACTGTGATCCTTTTTTTTCTCTCTTCGGTTTTTTCCAAAGTGCAAAAAAGGGTTATAATTTGCATCCACCCATATTGCCCTCTTGAGCTATGACCATTTACATGATAAATATTGACATACTGTTCATTTGCGATCTTAAAATGATAAACATTAATTCGGTAAAACTAATCCTGTTGTTTTGTTCAACCCGAGAGCTTCGTTAGAAACATACATTTAAAAAGCTCTAATAACCGAGGGCATTTAAGGCTCACGGAATGGTGATGCATTTGGTTCTTTAGAGGTCGTGGGTTCGAGTGCTACCACCCTAGATATTGTTTTTGTCTCGCAATAACTCGGGACAGCACTTTATTATATATTGTTTTTTAGAATCTAATACTGAATTTAGTTCGTTATTGTTTTAAAGTCGAGATTGAGAGAAAGTGAGGAGAACTCGTCGTCAGGGGACTCAACTTCGTATACAATCGCGAAGACACCTTGTTTGCTCATACCTGCCAAATCAGGGCATTGGAATGGCTAATTGTTAAAGGGATCGTATACGTTTGGTAATTGGAACCCACTGTTTGTGTCAATCCTATAGTTATAGATATATACCATAAAACTAACCTGCAAAAAATTCATTTCAAAAGGTGGTAGCCACTTTGAGATATTGCCGAAAATATGAAGCGGTTACGTCCACGCAAGAATAATAATCTGCATTGGAATACACAATCTGAGAAACGTTACTGCAGTAACGCTTCTCAGATTCAATTTTTTGTGGATAAAAAGTGATATTTTTTTTCTATAACCGCAGTACTTCGAAGTGTAAAGTTTCTAAAAATCCATTATACTATCCATGCAAAGCTGCTGTACTTCTTACCAAGTAAGTTTTTATTGCCATACATTTTTGGAGTAATTACCAAACGTATACGATCTCTTTAAAGATGCGTGATGTCATTTCTTCGAGCCCTCATTGGATAACATTTGTTTGAACAATAACATGAGTCATTACTTCCACATGCGCGTGACTCCTGCGCGCTAAATGTAGGCTACGTTCACGCGCAAGTGTAACGGTCTCACTTATCTGGTGTGCTAACTTCTCCGGACGGATTCAGCGGATAATTGAGCACATTCCACCACGTACTAATTTATCCGCCGCATGCGCGTTAAAGCGAAATGTTCTTACCTATGCATATCTTACCGGAGAAGTTAGCACACCGGATAATTGAGACCGTTACACCAGCGGCACGCTACCCACAATGCATTGCGCGCATGTGCAACAAAAATGTTGTGAAGCTGATTGGCCATTCTCAGCGAGGTTGGGTACAAGGACACACCTTTTTTGTTTGCGTTCATTCTAAAAAGCCTGTATTATCATCCTCTGTCCCACCCAATCTGCCAGAGCCCCTGGCCGTGTACTTTTACCCACAGCGCCGCAGCGTGGACGTGGGCGCCTTCGCCAACTTCAATTGCACTGTCAGCGGCTACCCGATCGAGCGGGTCACATGGTACAAGAACGCCCGGCCGTTGGACGGCGACGACCGCGTGACAATCTTCGAAAACGGCACGCTGGAGGTGTCGGATATGACGCGGGAGGACCGGGGGATGTACCAATGCGTGGCCAGCAACAGCTGGGAGACCAAGGAGGCCACCATGCAGCTGTCCATGGGGGGTAAGGAGTATAGTTCAAGAAACTTTTAGTCAATTTGTGGCTTCATTGTGGTAGTACATGTACATGTACATACACGTTTGTTTATGGTGTAAATCGAGGATTTTTTGTTTGTTCCTCTCGATAATTTCCTTTGTTTGTACTCTAAGTCCAACTTTTTTTCCGACGGCTCTCATTGGTTTTGTACACGAATCTCAATCGAGGACGTCCTCGATTCTAACCCTAACCCCAATTCACCTTCGTGTCGCCAGGCATGTGTCCTCCATTTACACCATAAACAAACACACACACACAACTATGTATATTATGTAATGATACATTAATGTTCAATAATGAAATCACAAAAAAAGATATACAATTATATTTCGTTTAAAGGTGGAATACACCATTGGTAATTGCCGATTTGTGGATTTGGGGGGTTGTATTTTATAGTGAATAATGTTTAACTGACCTGTCCGATGTTTTACAATCACGGAGGCTAAGAAAAGCAAGAAAAACGGCGTTCGTTTTCAACCGACGTCTGGCGGTGGTTCTTATGTTGTTCACTTCTTTTTTTTCGCAATCGCCGTCCGGCGATCGTGAATTTGTTACAATATATATATATATTTTTTTAAAACAATTACAGGATATCTAGCGTAATAATTTTTGCTGGATGCCTACAATCGTTATTTACTTTCAAATAAGTGAAAGATTTCTTAAATTCGGTAGTTAAAAAAATTCGATATCTCCAAATAGTGTATCCTACCTTTAAATACATTTACTATACCCTATACTTGTTGTCCACGTGTCCGACCTGCTATACGATTATAACTGTGTATACCTGCATGTGTAGCTATACGACCACGTCGATTGCAAAACCTTTTTTGTTGTTATAATTGAGAGCATAGGGGTCTAATTCAAAGTATTACATGGAACCTCCATATCGAGTGTGTCAGAATCGCCCCACTGCGGCTTGTTACACATAGCGAGTTATTATCTTAGGAAAAGTGAAATATTTCATTAACAATTAATATACGAATTGTTGGTACATACAAGATCGGAACATGAAAGATCGGCGATGAAAACAGTGCCTGCCAATGCCGGTTAATATACTCGGCGCGAAAGCCAATGCGAACATTTTGGAAATCTTTTGTTGAAATCGCATAATACTGGCCGTGTCCGCTTTCAATGCAACTTCACATCATGCCTATTCCAAGTAAAAATAGTGCGTACCAAGGCCGGTTATCACTCGGCGCGAAGGCGAACGCGAACGCCAATCTGTAATGTCGCAGCAAGTTTTCGTTTATAGTGCTGCGATTTTCGTGCTGCAAAAGTTAAACATATTTTTTAACTCCTGCAAAATGTTTGCAGCGACTGCTTTGTGTTACGTCAAATTGGTATCGCATTCGCTTTCGCGTATAAAAAGGTGAACTTCACGTCACGCGTGTGTTCCTCCGCGAAACTTTGCTTGGCGTTGCCTTCTGTAAATAGCAAGTTATTACGTTTAAACAAAGAAGTACGGCGTGTAATGGCCCTGCCACACCAGAACGTTTTAGGCCAACGCGCGAGTAGCGCGTTAAAAATAGTTGATACGCTGGCAAACGCTGAACTTCCACACAAAAAGTCAAGTGGAACCGTGATTTCAGCGTGTTCATAACGCGTTGATTACGGGTTCATAGCGTTCACCAGCGCGTAAATAACGCGTTAGTAACGCGCTCGACGACTGATGAACGACTGCCCAGCGCGTGAGTAGCGCGGTCCAACGCGCGCCAGCGTACGGCAACGACCACATGATTAGTTGTATAAAAAGCCGACGCGCTACTACAGTAATGGCCCTGTCACACCAGAACGTTTTAGGCCAACGCGTGAGTGAAGTGTTGGAATTTCGGCAACACGCGGATAAACGTTGACCAACGCTAGGCCAGCGTTCGCAACACGCTGAGCGCGTTACCCACACGCTGGAAAACGCTGTCGCACGCTCAGGCAAAAGTACATTTTTCAACATACCTAAAATTGTCAGCGTTTGCCAGCGTGTGACTGCACACGCTGGCGGCGCGCAGAAAGGTCTCACGCGTCGAACGCGCTAGACGATCGTTACCAACCCACTACTCACACGCTGGCGACCCGCTGTCGTATTTTTACTATAAATCAGTGATGCGTTCCTCACACGCTGAGCGCGTTCCTCACACGCTACTCACGCGCTGGCATACGCTATGAACCCGTTATCAACCTGTATGGACACGCTGAAATCACGGTTCCACTTGACATTTTTCTGTGAAAGTTCAGCGATTGCCAGCGTATCAACTATTTTTAACGCGCTACTCATGCATTGGCCTAAAACGTTCTGTTGTGGCAGGGCCATAACCAGCGTGTCGCCAGCGTACGCGAGCGTACACCAGCGTGTGAGTAGCGGGTTGATAACTATCGTCTAGCGTGTTCGACGCGTGAGTAACGAACCTCGAACGCGCCGCCAGCGTGTGCAGTCACACGCTGGCAAACGCTGGAAATTGTAGGTATGTTGAAAAATATATGTTTTCCTCAGCGTGTGAAAGCGTGTCCAGCGTGTGAGTAACGCGCTCAGCGTGTTGCTAACGCTGGGCTAGCGTTGGTTAGCGTTTGCCAGCGTGTTGCCAAAATTACAACACGTTACTCACGCGTTGGCCTAAAATGTTCTGGTGTGACAGGGCCATAACCAAATAGAAACACGTTTTTACAATATTGGTGTACGCGGTCCTATACGAAGAATGATTTGTATATTGATCCCCGATCGATACTTGACAGTTCAAGTACGCGGCACGTGCCTACAGTTTCCCTGTGATGACCTGGGGCCAATTTCAGAAAACGTTAAGCACATGTATTTGCTTAGCATAAACATATTCTTCTTTGGCAAAAACAGGGTTTATACAAACAACATCTTCAGGTGATGTTTATTGTTTGTGACTGGTAATCAGCTGGTTTTTTGTTTTGCTTAAAGGTAGGATACACCATTGGTCATCATTGCTTGAATTATCATGAATGAGTAGATTTGGGGGGTTTTATAGTAAATATCGTTTAACTGAGCTGTCCGAAGTTTTACAATCATGGATGCCGAGAAAAGCACGAAAAACAGCGGGTTTTTTTTCTCAACCGGTGTCGAGCAGTTATTCTTATGTTATCTTTGTTTTTCGTGATCGCCGTCCGGCGATTGCGAATTTTTCATTACAAAATTATATTTTTCGGAATAATTACAGGATATCTAGCGCAATCATTTTACTGGATGCCTAGATTCAACATTTACTTTTAAATGAGTAAGATATTTCTTAATAATTCGGTAGTAAATATTTTTGATATCTGCAAATATTAAAGGTATATATATATATGTACCTTTAAACTTAAAAAACACGTGAGGTTTTGGCTGGTAACCTGTTTTTACTGAGCAAGATTTTGTTGCGTGCTGAACACATTGTGTGCTTACATGTTGTATGATATTGGCCCCTATGTAATAGCGTAAATTGTAGACTCAATAAAACGCGGGCTCATTATTGGTAGTATTGCGCGTTTCTAAGCGAAGATATTTAGGAGAGTGACTGGTCACGTGAGAAGGTTTAACCAATAGGGAACATGGGTCCCTGTATAAAGTGAAAAGGAGTCAAATGTTCACAGGAGTCCGATTATAATATGACACCGGTTCATACTTAACGCGAAAGCGAATGCGATGCACATTTTGACGTCACAAAGCAATTTGACGTCGCTGCAAAAAAAACCGCCGTATAGGAGAAATGTGTTAAACATTTTGTGCGAATTGGCGCAGCGCGAACATTCCCCGTAACGTCACAAATTCGCGTTCGCGTTCGCGTTCGCTTTTGCGTTGAATTTAAACCGAGCTTTTAGAATGTCACAATCCACCGGTTAGAAACAGAATGTTGCTAAGCCAGGCTTTCTCGCAGAGACAGGAGTAATTAATATAGAAAACCATCGAAATCAGAATCCTCAACAGCAAAACCCCGAAAACATTGACGTATTGAGCTAAATGACGCGTGTCAAGCGCTGGCATATGGGGCGCTACCGGAAACCTAACGCCGTTTCTGATTGGGTCCCAGGTGGTTTCCAAATCGCGATAGCCCAATCAGATCCGCCCTCCATCTCAGCTTTCATACTTAATATCATGGTGCCGTAATGAACGCATACCAGATGGCCAATGCACTAAAGTGCAATACATATATTAGCAGTCCGACTCGGCACATGTGTACACACTTCCACAGTGCCATCCTGGGCGATTTGTCTCACGTTTCAAGGACCGACTCTTTTTAATACACATAATTTTTTCCGAAGCCATGGAATCAACAAAGCAATGCTTTTACGGCGACTCGAGTCGAAAACCGCCGGACGTATTGTCTCCTCCTTGTATTCCATGTGATTTGGTCAATGTGTTTTGCAGATAAATCTATCACGGGCAACGAAGTACAGCACGGGTCAGGTAAACAATTATGCACGACGGGTTTCGGTTAAAGAGCGTGGCTTAATATTTACACCCTTCGTGAATAATTATGACGTCACTTCATTTACATTCATTTGTTAACGCATGGCAATTTGCTATATTTTTTTTTACATAATGCGTTACACTGTAGCCACGGGTATTATGTGATTTTGCATTCAAAGCAGGATGTGATTTCAACAACAGATTTTTAAAATCACATCCCAGGATGTGAATTTGGACTAAATTTAGAGCATTTGTATGTGATTTTGAAAATCTTTTGTTAATCTCACATACTGTTATAGACCGCTTTGAATGCAGAATCACAGGCCCTTTCTATCGTTAATACACTGATTGCTCGTACTAGCCTCGTCTCGTCGACATTACCTTAACTGTAATGTTTGTGCTTTCTCTATTGTAAAAAAATCTTTTAAACGATTCAGAAAAATGTATTTACCTTGAAAAAGAAAAGAATAAATACCTACACTCTAAAAAAAAAAAAGATTATGTATAAAAACCAAGATTGGTAGAAATGTGTCCAACCAATGATATTTTTGACCAATCACATTGGTTATTTTAACTAAAATATTGGTGAAACCTAAGTAACTAACAATATCATTGGCTAAAAATGACCAATATCATTGGTCAACTGAACAACATTGGTTAGACAAATCGACAAATCAACAGTTATTTTCAACCAATCTGTTTTAATGAGTCTACAACTTCATCCACTAATACAATACTAACCATAAACAATCATCTTATTTATCAAAGTGTTTTTGATTGAGAATGGAACTTTAAGCACTATTATTTTGTCTTTAGTCGATTGGATTATAATTTGTAACAATCCATGTAATACCCTACATGAAAATATTAGTTAACACCAAGTGGCTTGTATTTGAAGATGTTTGAACGCTCTGAACGTATAAGATTGAAACAAAACACTCAAAACGAAAACAGTTGTTCCCATAATGACTTTTAACCCTAACGGCACCTAATACTACAATATATTTTATATAACAACATATGAAACACCAATATTTATTTGGAATAATGTGTTTCGCGGTAATTATGCGCCATCTTGTTCACGGGAAAAAAATAACACGCGTTGCTAGACGCGGGCACATTTAAGGCCAAATAAAAAAAAAACATGTTTAGCGTCATGCCTTTTTTAAAAAGGAAGGAGGAGGCCTTTTGTTTTCTTTTTCAAAATGGCCGCCCGACACATCTTTAATTCGAGTCATGCAGTAAACATGTCACACCCTATCTTCCAATTTAAAATTGAAACATGGTTCACCTACGATTACAAATTTAAATTCATGTGGGTCGATCAAGTATATGCACCGTATACACGACTACACGTCACATCCCAGCCTTCCTATAAGAAAACAAAATATATTTCCAGAGCATGTACACAGTGATGCTAAAGTCTAAAATACGATCTTAAAATGTTATTATCTTTGAAAAGATTTATTTTTATTTTTTTATTATTTGTTTTTGGCCAAAAAGGTAAAATTTATCATTTTTTCAAAAAAAAAAAGAAAAAAAAGGAGGCGGCCCCCAAAAAAGGAAGCGGGCGGTGACGCTAAACATGTTTTTTGTTATTTGGTCTTAGATGACTTGGAAGCGCAAACGTTTTCGATCGACGATGCGTACAGCAACGCGTGTAATTTGCCCGTGTACAAGATGGCGCGTGTTACCGTGGAACATCTTATGGAAGCCCATTTATTCCTTTTTTTATTTATTACTGAGAGTGAGAAAATAAGTGAGAACACTATTTCAATTGCTCTATCCATTAAAATGTTTTCACTATTTAAACGAAATCACCATTGAATCAGTTTCGTCCAAAAATGCACGCCAGCATTTCTAAATTTGAAAAGCCCGCGCAAACATAACAGTCCATTTGTAATGCAAATTAATCGATCAACAGTTTTTAATGAGGTTTAGATATCAAATTCACGTTGTGTTTAATTAAAGGCGGGCCTTTAAAAGGATTTGAATATTTGTAACTTTTAAACTGAGGTTTTATCACTGGTGATGTTTGAAGACAATTGTAACAACACTTTTGTTTTGAAATAGCATTGTAGTGTGTGTAGGGTATTGAGACAAAAGGATCTCCCGCTCTGCCTTAAAGGTAGGATACACCATTGGTAATTGCTTGAATTGTCACGAATGGGGAGACTTGGGGGTTGTATTTTATAGTAAATAACGTTTAAGTAAGCTGTCCGAGGTTTTACAGTAATTGATGCGGAGAAAAGCACGAAAAACAGCGTTTGTTTTGAACCGGCGTCGAGCCGTTATTATGTTATTTTTGTTTTTTCGCGACCGCCGTCAGAATAATTAAAGGATATCTAGCACAATCATTTTGCTGGATGCCTAGAATCATTATTTACTTTCAAATGAGTGAGATATTTCTTAATAATTCGGTATTAAATAGTTTCGATATCTACAAATGGTGTATCCTACCTTTAAATTGTGCTGGGTGGGTATAGACCGAAATCCCAAGCGGGATTTGAACCTGGGGCACACCGGTGAAAGTCGACAACATGACCCTACGCCAATTAACCTGAATCCCTTTATTGTTCTTCTTCTTCTTCTTTTTCTTCTTTTTTGCTCCCTGTGTTTTCTAACTTATGGTTTCGTTACAATCTCAGCTGCCAAACCCATCCTGCTGGACCACTTCACCAACGAGACCCTCCAGCCCGGCCCCAACCTGCAACTCTCCTGCACGGTGGCCGGAAACCCTGCCCCCGAGGTCACGTGGTATCGCGACGACGCGCCACTGCCGCCAATCAGCAGGTACGCCTACAACGACGTCATCAACGCGGACGGGGACGTAGTGAGCTACCTGAACATTACGGGGTTGCGGCCGATAGATGGGGGGCTTTACCGATGCGAGGCTACCAGTGAGATCGGCGTTGCCAGCCACGAGGACAGTATTTTTGTTATAGGTCTGTGGATTTTTAAATTCATTTTAAATAAAACAAATTAAATAAAGACGAACCACATAATAAACCTCAAGATAATGATGATTTTCAATATAAGTTATCTTTCCTCTTGCTCTATAATGTGCGCATTGTTAATTATAATATAGTCTTTGTCATCTTTCAAGAACAAAATTGCAATCGTTCATTTCGCTAAAATAGAAGAGTAACTTTGAAGCATATTCCATTTATTGTAAAATGATATCATCATCGTATTACTTGAAGTTATAGTACCAGTATGTCATTTATCATCATTACTATTATTTGAGGTTGCAAAAGTTCTCAAAATATCAAGAATGGTGCTTGACAAATAAACCTGTATCTCTTTATATTCTAAGATTTAGATTTTGAACCAACTGTACACTTCTGAGCATATGAAGCAAGAGTTTAGACGTAGGGACCCCCCTCCTTTGTGCAGTGGCGTAACTTTGGTTCAGGGTGCCCGGGGGCAAGAATGGGTTGGGTGCCCCCTGACCAAATGTCGTGTGCGCATGATGCAGCAGAGCGAATTAAGTTTTGAAAGCCACGTGCACTTACAAATAACACTTTCCTTCCAATCCATTTTTATTTCTGTTTTAAATAACTAACCACGTTAAAGATGACGGGTCGTCATATTCAGTGGGAGAATGATGTTCGTATAGGCCTATAGTTCAAAAGTTGGGTGACTATAGTTGCTAAAATATACTGTAATTATAGTAGGGATGAGTCTGTACCACAATTATTGCTTAAGAAAGCAAAATGTGACGTCAACGGATTACGGGCATTTGCTCATCAATTCCGATTTGAGACGACCCATCGCCTTTAAGAATGTTAAAATTGACGGTTAGACTAATAAAGAAAACTCAAACTCCAAATTCTAACTCACACTCACAGTGGTGATTTGATTTGGAATATTCCAACATTCTATATGCAATTTAAACCTTGAATCTATTCAGTCTCGCTTTTCTCTCAGCAAACTGGTCAATCATTGTTTCAATGTCAAGACTCCTTGATTCCTCCTGCATGCGCTCAACCTATTTACAATATGAACATTCAGTCTAAGGCGGATACTTTGATACCAGTAGTAATAGATATTGCCCTTAATTCTGAAACCGAACAAGCCAGCGGGTGACCCTAATAACTACCGGCCAATTTCACTCCTGTGTGTCCCCTACAAGCTCATTGAGCGGCTTCTTCTTGCTCGGCTGGACCCAGTCATTGACCCCCAACTGCCTGATGAACAAGCTGGTTTCCGGCATGGTCGCTCCACGTTTCAACAGGTAGTTAGGCTGACCAACGACATCGAAGATAGTTTCGAACTGGGAAACAAGGCAGGTGTTGTACTAGTGGACCTTACTGCTGCCTACGACACAGTATGGCACCACGGTCTAATCCTCAAGCTCCTTCGCACCATCCCTGACCGCCACCTAGTGCGGTTCCTCGTCAACATCATATCCAATCGCAGCTTCGTCCTAAAGACCAGCGACGGACAGACAAGCCGACCCCGACGTTTCAGAAATGGAGTTCCTCAAGGCTCGGTACTAGCCCCCACCCTCTTCAACGTGACATATACATCAGCGACCTGCCACACACCACATCGCGGAAGTATGGTTATGCAGATGACCTGGCACTCCTGCACTCAGACAGGATCTGGACGAAGGTGGAGGACACGCTCACAACTGACATGGAAAGTATCGCAGCATACTTGAAGACATGGAGACTAAAGCTGAGTACAGCAAAAACTACTACAACCGCCCCCTTGCACCTTAACACCAAGGAAGCCCATCGCCAGCTTACCGTCAACCTCAACGGGTCCTCCCTGCCCCATAACCCAACACCCACCTACCTCGGAGTCGCACTCGACCGGCAGCTCACTTACAGGAAACACCTTGAAGCCCTTCGTGCAAAGACATCATCACGGAACAACCTCCTACGTCGGCTGGCTGGATCGTCATGGGGAGCGGGGACATCCACGCCCCGAACAGGTGCGCCCTTGCCCTTGTCTACAGTGCTGCCGAGTACGCCGCCCCAGTATGATGTCGCAGTGCCCACGCAAAGAAGCTAGACGTGACCCTAAACGACACCATGCGAATCATCACTGGCTGCCTGCGCCCCACCCCAACAGACTTCCTGCCAGTTCTCGCGGGCATTGCGCCCGCCAAGCTGCGCAGAGAACAAAGTTCACTGACAGACTTGTGTGCAAGGCCGACACTGAACACCCATTGCATCAGCTGGTCCACGACGCACAACAGCTTGGTCGCCAACGTCTGCCCTCCCGTCGCCCATATATTCTCTAGGCATGCTGCAGCTCTTGGCAACTACAGCTTCTCCCTGCTTGGTGAGTGGGAAGCCAACTGGGAACAGACAGCTCGACCTGACCAACTCACGATTGACCCCCACACCAGAGCCCCACCCGGCTCAGACCTGCCCCGCAAGGACAGGAGTGGGTCACGCTGAACCGCCTACGAACAGGGGTCGGGCGGTTCAATTACGCCAACATGTTCCGCTGGGGGCTGCGCCCATCAGCGGCCTGTGTGTGCGGAGCGGCAGATAGAGCACAGTGACACACACATCATCAGCGACTGCGCCGCCTTTCCTGCCCTGGCTAACCCGGTGGACCTAATTACCCACATGAATGAGCAAACAAGAACCTGGCTCAGGTTACTTGTTGGAATAGCGCGACTGCATGATGCTGTGTCACACGCAAGAAGAAGATAGATATCAAAATATATGATCAGACAGCTTGATGTCTTTTCAAGATTACGATAGTTATAGGGTCAAAAGTGTAATCCTATGCCAGGTCGGGAAAGGTTTCCACTTCCAAAAGTCCATTGCAAACAAAGTATCAGCATGGGTGCCAGATCCACCGGGTGCTCCCCTAGCCTGGGTGCCCGGGAGTCACCCCCCTTAGGCTATAGGCCAAGTATTAGCATTTGGAACATGCCAGCTTTCATCTTCACTGGACAACCATAGACTCGACAGATATGTATACACAAGGCCGTAATTTGCTGGGTATTATCCCACCATTCATTCAGCGTCTTGATATTGCTGAAACAATAATCAATTGACTATAGCTCACTTTGACTTAGGTGTGTGTGTATGTTGCAGCGCTGGGCCATCGGCGCTGCACCGTGCATAGTTGAGAAGTAGTGTAACCACTATGGTAATGGTGCTCATTGTTTTCGCCGAAAGCCAAAACGGGTATCGTCCTAATAATGGCATTCAATTTGTCGAGGCAAGTGCGTTTTTGAGAAAGTTTGTATTGCTGGATTGTTGTAGGGCGAGGTTTTGGTGTAAAAGCAATCTGGATGGGCTGTCGCTGGATTGATAAACCTCCAACTTAACCAGCATACATACAACATATTGTACAGCTGTATGTAAATGAGTTTTGAAAAACTGCTCTTCTCAAACTGGTTATAACAATATTAATCGATGTTAGTGGGATTATCTTCAGGGTCGATATTACGTTTACAAGATATAACCAAGTGTGGCTTAAGTTATACTTGCTAGAATCTGCTCGTTAAAAATTTACCCATTAAACTTTCCTTAAAGGTCAAAAAAAAAAAAAAAAAATGTTTAGCGTCACCGCCCGCTTCCTTTTGGGGGCCCTCCCCTTTTTTCTTTTTTTTTACTTTTTGAAAAAAATAAAAATATTTGACCATTTTGGCAATTTTTTTTTTTTTTTTTTTCTATTTTTTTTTTTTTTTTTTTCTATTTTTTTTTTAAAGATAATACAATTTTAAGATCGTATTTTAGACTTTAGCATCACTGTGTACATGCTCTGGACATATTTTTTTTCTAATAGGAAGGCTAGGATGTGACGTGTAGTCGTGTACGGTGCATACTTGATCGACCCACATGAATTTTAATTTGTAATCGTGGGTGAACCATGTTTTAATTTTAAATTGGAAGATAGGGTGTGACATGTTTACTGCATGACTCGAATTAAGATGTGTCGAGCGGCCATTTTGAGAAAAAAAAGAAAAAAAGAAAGGGCCTCCTCCTTCCTTTAAAAAAAAAGGCATGACGCTAAACATGTTTTTTTTTTTATTTGGCCCAACATGTTTTAAGCAGTGACCCTCCTTTTTGAAACTATTACAAGTAAATGTATGTATAAATGTATTAAAAACTATTTCAATGCCTTTTTAGCTAATTTTGTTGAAATGTGCACGTCTTCTTTACGATAAAATACAATTCTAGCATATTGTGCACTAATCTAGCTGACACAAGATTACAATATTAAACTTTCAACTTATTCTTCTTCCAGGGCCGCCCTATGTTCGTCCTCTTCCCAATATCACCGCCGTGGCTGACCGCGACCTGACCGTACACTGTCGCGTGGTAGGGTACCCGATCCAGTCCATCACCTGGTACAAGAGAGGGCTCACCCTGCCCACCAACATCCGCCAGACGGTCTTCCCCAACGGCACCCTTGTGATTAGAAGCGTGGAGCAGGGCCGGGACGAGGGGGAGTACCTCTGCACGGCCCGCAACAAACAGCAGATGACCCACTCGCAGAAGTTCACTCTGGCTGTACACAGTGAGTCTCTTTCAATCTCGTATTTAGACTTGAGCCGTGTTCACACTGGATAAACATTTTGGGTAACTTTACCATGACGCCGGGTAACATTCCAATGGGTTAATCTTCCCACCGTTCGCACTTGGATTTAATTGACGCGGGTAGAATCGCCGAGACCATGGGTAAACTAACCGAGCTGGCTCCAAAACAATAAAGAGGGCGCCCTGCGTGACCTATGAACGCGACTTGACGATCGTATCGTCTGTTCCCGACGCTAGCTCTCAACATTATTTTCTTCGTTCAAGTCAATTCGACCGGGTGATGGAAGATTTAACCGAGATATCGCGTCCGCACTGGATTTTCTGGCTCGGTTAAACTGACCTGGTCAATCTTCCTGGGCACCTTTGGCTCGGTTAAACTACCCACGCGGCGTGGGTAAGTTACCTGTGAGGAAAGTTACCCAGGCTGTTCGCACTGGACTTGAAATGGGTAAGTTACCCATCGGCTCGGTTAGTTTGCCCAAATTAAGTCCAGTGCGAACAGGGCTTTAGAGGATGGCCCTACGAATAATGATGATCCATGATAATGAATCCATGGGCGGCATGGGTTGTTTGTGCGTGAAGCGCTCGTCTCTCACCAATGTGGCCCGGGTTCGATTCCCGGACCGGACAAAATGTGAGTAGAGTTGTGCGTTGGTTCTCTCCTGTGTCTACATCTACATCTACATCTATTCTGCTACTTGTCAAAGCCTGTTCAGCATCAAGACAAAGCCAGGAACACCGGGGCAAACCCCTTCTCTTAGCGATGTGTTACTGGGTTCTTTTACGTGCATTATAGTGATTATTATTATACAATACACGGGACCTCCAGCTTTACGTCCCATCCGAAGGACGAAGCAATAGTGGTTTCAGTGCCTTGCTTAAGGACACAGGTGTCGTGACCGGGACTCGAACTCACGTTCTGCGGAACTTAAAACCGGGTTAACCGCTCGGCCACGACACTCCACGTGTCACAAGGTTTTTTTTCCGGGTCCTCCGGTTTTCCTCCCTCTTGAAAAATCAAACACTTTCGATCTTGGGCTGTGCTCCGTAGTCAATATTATGAGTCGATGTGGTCGGCTGCCAGAGGCGCCTTTACGAGCCATCGGCTCGACCACTTTGTAGTCGCATTCTTTGCAATTCAGCATCTCAGCTGCGAGTAAGGATGATTAGCCTCCCTGATTATTATACAAAAAGAAAATTTGTCATATGCCTACATATAAAGCACTACACTCTAAAACAAAATATGGGTCAGATTGACACTAGGAAAGGGCATAATGTGATTTTGCATTCAAAGTGGACACGGTCCTCAGCAGGATGCGATGTGGTTTGGCGTACTGTAAACTCTGACGATATACGTTTTCTTTTTCTTCTTCCAGTTCCACCGGAGATCGCTCCTTTTTCGACCCCGCCACTCCCCCAGGGCCAGCGGACCCAACTCCTCTGCACCATCCCGCGGGGGGACGTACCGATAACTATTTCCTGGCTGAAGGATGGCGAGCTGATTCCCCCCGGCATCGGAATCACCCAGAGCCACACCGCCTTCAGCAGCTCGCTCCTGATACTAGACGCGTCGCCGGTGCACGACGGAAACTATACCTGCATGGCCAGCAACATGGTTGCCACGGTGAACTACACCACAGAGCTGGTTGTTCTAGGTGATTTTTTTTTTTTAAGCTGGTAGCCTACTTTTTGAGAACCCGTAGTCCGCTTCATTAAGTACACGTTGAAACTGTTCCTATACCCACTGTTCATAAGACAACATTGTGTTCATTATAACCATGGAGGAATAAGAGCAGATTTGCAGATATCGAAAAATTTTACTACCAAATTATTAAGAAATATCTTACTCATTTGAAAGTAAATAATAATTCTAGGCATCCAGCAAAATGATTGTGCTAAATATCCTGTAATTATTCTGAAAAATTGAATTTTATAACACAAAATTCGCGATCTAACACAAATAACATTAGAATAACTGCTAGACGCCAGTTGAAAACAAACGCTGTTTTTCGTGCTTTTCTCTGCATTTATGATTGTAAAACTTCGGACAGGTTAGTTAAACGATATTTACTATAAAATACAACCCCCCAAATCCACCCATTCATGATAAATCAAGCAATTATCAATGGTGTATACTACCTTTAACCTATAGATAGTACTGAGATAGGTTGACGGAATTACAACTTTTAAACTAAAAATGTATAGGTATATCTGAACACGACATGTTGAAAACATTTTACAGTAAACAGTTCGCGCCGGATGACGAATATAAACGCACAGTTTTCCCCAGATTCAAAACGGATGACGCATAAACACGCCACGAGCAAGGCCAGAAATGTCTGTCAGCAGCGAGCAAGGCCGGAAATGCGTGGGTGTGCTTCCCGGTGACTGGCGGCCTGAACCTGCTTCGGATCGAGTTTTGTTAAAAATAATCCCGCGCGTCGGCTCGGTGATGTTAAAATAATCCCGGCGCGAACTGGTTATAACCGTTTGTGTTGACTTTCAGTTGTATAGAGGCTTTCCTACTAATGATGTTAAATGCAGGTTTGTTCGGAATTGGTTCAGTTCAAGTAATTACGGTTGGTTTTCCTTGAGTTTATTTTGTCAGGTAGGTTAATTGGGTCGGACTTTGGGAGTTCAGTTTGGTTTGTGGGTTCGGATTTAGCTTATGTCTGTAATATTTTAGGTCGGTTTAGCTAAACTTACACAACCCGATTCACACTATTATTTTTCATACAGAATTTCACTCGTTGATCAATTACTATTTGCTAAAATACATTAACATTTACCAGACTGCAAAACAACTTTAACCAGAGGAAACACAGTGTTGTCTCAAACAATATTGATCAATAAGCCATTTGTGCGTGACCCCGAGGTAAATTTAAATAACATCTGGTACACTGACTTGCTCACACAGCTTGGCACCGTTGAACTTTAAATTCTCCAGACCAAAGACACTGTTGCAATATCACATGATTCGGGGAAAGCCTTACCCTAGCAACCCCAGCTCCGGAATGGTCTGGTGTCTTTGTGCCATTCTCACCCATTGTGAACAATGTATTGTTGCTGAACGTCTGTTACGTAACTATATCCAAGAGCTTGCCCCGAATCATGTGATATGGCAACAGTGTCTTTGGTCTGGATAATTTAAAGTTCAACGGTGCCAATTAGCTGTGTGAGCAATTAAGTCAGTGTACCAGATGTTATTCAAATTTACCTCCAGGGGCCAATTTCACGGAGCTGCTAAGCACAAAAATTTGCTTAGCATAAAAATTTGTCCTTGGTAAAAACAAGGTTACAGACCAAATTTTTCACGTGATCTTTATTGGTTTTGATTGATAATCAGCTGGGTTTTTTCATAGCATGAAAAACACGTAGAATTTTGGCTGGGAAATTGTTTTTATTGAGCAAGACTTTTTTGTGCTAAGCAAATTTTTGTGCTTAGCAGCTCCGTGAAATTGGCCCCAGGGCCCAATTTCTTGGCTCTGCTTACCGTTAGTGAAAAATCCCTGCTTACTATAGCAGAAAATTCGGTGCTTACGGTAAACGTATTTCACACGTTAGCGAGGAATTTTGGTCTCTGAGCATGCGTAGAACCCGTAACTAAGGATTTTGTGCTTACAGGGTAAGCAAATAATTTTTCTGCTATCGCGGTTAGCGGAAAATGGTGACTGTAAGCGAGGAATTCTGCGGTTAACAGAGCCAAGAAATTGGGCCCAGGTCACGCGCAAATGGCTTATTGATTCCAGTCCCAAAATACACATCAGTATTTTCCTTTTGATAATTCCATAATTTGCTTTGAATCTTTGCAGTTCCTCCTCGATTCGTCTTGCAACCCGAGGACACTTCGGTCGTGTTGAACCACACTGTGTACATACCCTGCATACCTGACGGCAAACCCATGCCTATCGTCATGTGGAAGAAAGCAGCAGGTATTTTACTGAACCATTTGGACTTTGTTGGAATTTGTCAACTTCTAAACACTTTCAACTTCTATGAAGTAACTAAGATTTAGTGCCAAGTAACAATGGATATCTATTGAAATCAAAGTGTAAGGTCAACTTACACGTAATGCCATGATAATCTTTGCATTGATGCTTTATACTTAGAATTTGTCACTCTTTTGTAACATTCTTATAGGCTATTAAAATGCTTAACCAGGGCGCTGTGGTCCAGTGGTTATGGACGGTGTTTGACTCTTGTATGATGGTACGTGGGTTCGAACCCTGGCAGGGAACATGGTGCTTGTGTTCTTGGGCAAGGCACTTTGCTACAATTGCCTCTCCCCACCCAGGAGTATAAATGTACCTGTGAAGGTAGAGACCACATGCGCTGATCTTGAGCTGCGCTACACAAAATGGTCTCATTCCTGGTGAACAGGGATAATAATTGTAAAGCACTTTGATACACCACATTGTCGGAGTCTATGGCCGAGTTCGGGCGGTCTGTTCTTGACACGCGAACTCTGTTCTCGCGCTCGAACGGCGGGAACGCGACCCGTGAACATTGCACTCGGAACAAGAACACACACCACCTATCCATCAGGGTTTTGCAAGAACAAGTCACGCGTGTCAAAAACAGACAGCCCGAACTCGGCCTAGAGCGCTATATAAGAACTAACTAACCAAGTATGCAGATATAAGATATGATATAGATAAGTAGTTTGTAGTAACTTAGGCTGGAGAACTAAGTGTCCTAGGGTATAGAAGACCGGGAGGTGATGATGGAGTGCAAGATGTCGCTGATGTAAAGACCGATGTCTTGGGAAACCGTATTGTGTTTTGGTGGCTTCTCTAGTGCGGCAGGGGTACAAGCGTTTGATGCTGTTGATGAGTTCAGCCTGGTTCCAGTTGATCGAATGGTCTGCCGTGGGCTTATTTGTGTTTGTTGTGTCTTGTGGGGAGGTCTCTGCCAGTCTAGCCAATGTACTCTTTGCCACATTGGCAGGGGTTTCTGTACACTGCTCGGTCTGCGCTCTGTGTCTGGCGGGTCCTTGTTCGACGTTAGCAGGTTCTGGATCTTTAGAGGAACTGTGTGGGAAAACTTGAATTCCGCGCTTGTGGAGGATGCGCTGGATGTGGTGTACTACCTAGGTAGTCCCTGGAAGTACTACCTAGGTAGGGAAGAGTAATGGAACTATAGGGACACTAACTAGTTGGCTTTGGGTATAGCGGGTGACCCTTCGGCTAGGGTCTTGACTTGGCTGGTCTTGTATCCATTGAGTTGCAGCGCTGTGGTGATGTGGTGAAGTGAAGAGACATTTCCACATAAATTATGCAAGCATCGGTTTTTGCACCTCGTCATTTGAGAGTCAAATTCAATCGGAGGATGAGTTCACACATTAAAAGAGTTATCTGTTATTTGGCAATATGTCCAAATATAAGCGGTGGGATGCCAGTCGACCCAGGATCTCGCTTTTTGTAGTTTCTCTGTAGCATGAATTTCAGACTCTGAAATACAGGCTCATTGATGGTATTGCGCATGCTTAATTAAGTGATGACTCACGAGAGTGACCGGTCACGTGAGAGGGTAACCCTAACCCCCTCACTGCTTTTTCTAGAAAGTATTCTGAATCCGCTACAATCCACCAAGTTTGGTTTGCAAAAACTGCTGGTGTCCTGAGTCCATCAGACTTCACCAGTATGCATACTGGAGATATCCTGATGAGTCCATCAATAATCTACCAGCAAAAGTTGATGGACTCTGGCTGATTCAGGATACCATGGTGGCATACAAAAATTGCAGTGTGTTTCTTCATAGAGTCCATCACAGTCCATCACCTAAATTTCTGAATCCTGAATCCATCAAACTACTGCAGTAACGCTATAGGCTTAAAATCCTCAATCCATCACACTCCTCCAGTTTGTTCAATATGGAGGTATCCTGAATCCGCTAAAATCCTCCAAAACAGGATATGGATTTTGATGGACTCAGGGTGGTTAGGGCCAATAATATGGAAAATGGGTTCGATGTTCACAGGAGTCTGATTTTCATATCGCACGACTATATATTTTTCTTGGATACCACAAAACCCTCAATGTATAAGTTTTCATTTCGTTTTGGGAGGAATAATCTTAACTGAATTTCTTATCAGGACCGGGCGCCTCAAACTTTGTGGACCTCCCGGAAGATCCCAGGATCTGGGTAACTGAGAATGGTTCCATGGTGATCGAGGAGGTAGAGGAGGAGGATGGGGGTTTCTACCTCTGCCACATCTCCAATGACGTTGGCAGTGACAGCAAGACCGCCAAGCTATCCGTGTACCGTAAGTTCAAAGATTAATCCAGGGGGGGGGGGGGGGGGGGGGGGGCGGAGGGGGGGGGGGGGGCCCTTCGAGGCTGCGATTGCAAAACGCTGTGGTACCGTCCATTCTCAAAATAGGGGGGAACAATTTTTTCACGCAAAAAATAAGGAGTTTTGGGCATCCAATCTTAACATCTTGTCTTTTGTAGTTGAAAAAAAATTGTTATTTACCTTAATTTTTATCATCCAATGACAAAAATTGTATTAAAAATAAAAAAAGCAGTCAAAAAAAATTAAGCGTTGACGTACCGTTGATGCGCGTGGAGATTGTGCACAAATACCCAACCGACGTCAACAAATACCTCCCCTAAAAAGGGCAATAATAATCGATAAATTGTGAAAAATCCTGCTTCGAACCCACTAATTTTTGTCCATGGATATGTTAAAAAAGGATGTAGCAGTGATATACTGAATTTGTAAAAAAATCTGTCTGTGAACCCCATGCGTTTTATTGTGTTGTTTTCAAACGAAAATGGCAGAAAATGACATCTCCCCAAACAAATTCCGTGTAGATCGTGCCTGTGTACCTGGCTTTGCGGACGTTGTATAAATCACTGAATTCGGGGAGCGATGCACGGAGCAAATCTGTACATGTTTCAATGGTGCGCTTCGAGGTAGCGATCTATACGTATTTACTGTGTGAGATGTGCGGCTTGTGAGCGTGGAAGAATGAATGAGATACATTTCAACGTTGGTGGCGCACTTTGTTGGGGCCCCCCCTGGATTAATCTTTCATAAATCACTGTGTGTCTGTGTGTATTCTGTCCGTAATTCAATTATCTCCAGAACCAGGCACTGTATGAAGTAGTATGAGTAGTATTTTGTTGTACTAAACTGTGTTCTAGCTGTATCCCAACTGAACGCTTAGGATGTTAACCAGTTCGCGCCGGGATTATTTTAACATCACCAAGCCGACGCGCGGGATTATTTTTAACGAAACTCGATCCGAAGCAGGTTCAGGCCGCCAGTACCGGGAAGCACACCCACGCATTTCCGGCCTTGCTCGCTGCTGACAGACATTTCCGGCATTGCTCATGGCGTGTTTATGCGTCATCCGTTTTAAATCTGGAGAAAACGTTGCGTTTATATTCGTCATCCGGCTCAAACTGGTTATAACCAGTTCGTGCCGGAGGACGTACATATTCACTATTTTTGTACAAGATTCAAAACTGATGTCGAATAAACACGTCCCGAGCAAGGTTTGAAACAAATTATTTACTATCCACTGATGACGCGGTAATCCGTCAGGCACAGCAGTTTAATTCCGCGGAGGACGTGCATATACACTGCAAAAGTTTTCGTTGTTGTTGCGGTTGACATGTATTTCTGCCAAAAGTTACCCGCTCGCGCTGCGGAGGACGGGTATACACGACTGACATGTTGGCATTCACAGCAGGGTTGTAGTCGAGTCCCTGCAAGTCCTTTCACAAGTCCTTTCGTGAAGCCAGTCACAAGTCCCTTCATAAAGGCAGTCACAAGTAACTAGATGAACAATGACAAATGAATGCTTTTGTCAAAGCTGATTTGAATAGCTTGTGATTTGAATTGGAGCTGAAGGACTTGTGATGGACTTGCAGGGACTTACAGGGACTTGCAGGGACTTGTGATGGACTCGACTACATCCCTGATTCACAGCGGTGGACGTGAATATACATCTACATTGCCAAGCATGCTTCGTTATGCGGTGGACATGTATAATTATAAGCTTTATCTTGGTATCACGCTTTAGCGATTATAGGCCTATTCAACACCCTAGTTCTATTTACTTCATTGAATTCATACAGCCGAGGATTATCAGCTGCGTCCAGTTCATTTCTTGACAATCAAATTTCCCAACTATTGTTGCTTAGTCTTCTTCGAAAATCTTGAAAGGGTGCTTTTCAGCTGGGCTTGCAAACATTTGTATATATTACTGCATACAATTGTCCCCGGCCCTGTGTGTAGTTCCACGGATGACGTATACACACGTGTCAGATTTTATGGCGGGTAGCGGTTGACGTAATATCACGCCCTGACTGCAGAGAGAAAAAATGCCCTAGGTGACAGAATTTTGGCAACAACATGTAAATAACGGTGATAATAAAGTAATTAAGTGTTGGCGCCTTGTAGTAGTTGCATTATCAAAACAGAAATATTTAATTAACTGATTAAAAAAAATATATTTTGATGAAAAAAAATCCCGCCAGTGGTCTCGGTAACTTGACTATTCTTTCACAGTTCCCGCCAGATTCGAAAACCACGCGGAGAACATCACCTTGGACGCGGGCCAAGACGCGCACATGGACTGCCTGGCCACCGGCCACGACCCCCTGGAAATCCAATGGCGGAAGGACGGCGCCCTCTACACGCGGCTGGAGCTGGAGGGCAAGTTTGCGATCCAGACCGTGGTGGCTCACAACACGCTGCGCTCCGTGCTGAGCGTCTTCGGAGTGGGTCGAGCGGACACGGCGGTCTACACTTGTCACGCGGAGAACACGTACGGGACGGACGAGCGGACGATCCGCCTGTGGGTCCTCGGTAAGTGGAGTGACGCATAATGTGTCTGCATAATTAACTAAAAATTATTTACTTTAATTTATTTATTATTAATCTGTGTATTGTAAGCAATGCATCCTGAGCCACGCAGCGCTTTTACGCGCTTTCTACTAGTAATAGCGCTCAAAGCCCTGCGGACATTCGGCCAGGGCCCAATTTCATAGCGCTGCTTATCAGTTAGCGGAAAAGCTGTGCTAACTTTAGCAGAAATATTTGCTAACCTTAAGCGCTATTTCACGGCGATTTTGTGCTAAGGTTTGCGCGCGCATGGAGATTATACTGTTACGTCACTGATTTAAGCAAATTTTCCCGCTAGGTTAAGCGTGACTTTTGCTGCGCTTACTGCTTACGGTCCCTGCTTACGCTTACTGCTTACGGTATGAAATAGACGGAGGCTCGGTTAGCAGAAAATCGTGTGCTTAGCAGCACTATGAAATTGGGCCCAGATCCGTGGTTATTAGCGCAAAAAATCATGCGCCCAATCAGAGCCTCCGTTACAAACAGACCAAGGCCATTTCCCAAACCCTGGCTTTGGATCCGTCTCCGGCTACAGTCTATTGCTAAACTGCTCAATAAAGCTTGAACGAAGACAAAGCTGGGGTTTGTAAAACAGCCCAAGGCATGCGAACCAACTTCGACCCCAACGCGCATTTCTATTGGCCCATTCGCTTGGATATCTGTGGTATTCTCACAAATGTTCATCCTCCCACGTAAAAATAAAATTAATCGGACAAATTGTAGAAATTTACGTACAGAACGTGATAAAAAGCTTTGTTATTATACAGAATAAGAAACATAAAAGACTGAAAAGCTACGTAAACGCTAATAAAATCAAGTATAGTGGTAGAAATTGTCATTTTACCAGGGGTGGATGTTCATATCATGTATTGGCCAACTTGTTTAATGATTGCTGCGAATGTTCGCAGGGTTTGAGGGCGACAATTCAAGAGCCCGTTGAACTCTGCTTGGCTCAGGATGTAAGCAATCGAACTTCCTTTTCGAAGGACCAATGCATGAATCTGAATTGAACTGAACTGAATAAAGATGGCAACAAATATCTTGTCTCGCAGAGCCGCCGGGGCCCCCAGGCAACCTCAGCACCTTGGCCGTCACGAGCCGAAGCGCCACCTTTGGCTGGCGGCCTGAATTCGACGGGAACAGCCCACTTACTGGCTTCACGTTGGAGTACAAGAATGGAAGCGGTAGGTTCTGGTTCCTATTGCCCCCCAAAATGAGCAAATCCTAGGTCACACTGTCTGTTACTTTGTGTGAGCTCCAAATTTTGTTTGGGCACGATGAAAACTCCAGGTTAGCACTGTAGACCCATGGCCTATCGTCACCATTTTCACGAAGAGGCAAATTGAGCCTTTCACGGTCTAAACAAACTTTCAAGAAAATCGCTTGTAAAGTTCGTCCTTTTGGCAGTTTGAAACATAAATATCCATAGAATATACAAGATTAAGGTATCATGGGAAAGAAGAGATTTCAATCTTCTTAAATATAGCAAACGTTAGGAAAAATAGGTGATTAGTTTTGCAGAATTAATCAATTAATAGAATTGACGAAATGTTAACCAGCCTGCAGCTTGGGCCAATTTCATAAAGCAACAATTTGCTGAAGCACAAAAACTCTTGCTTAGTAAAATCATAGGAGCCAAAATGTGATTTGTTATGCTGTTAACAGCTAAACACCAATCACAAACAATATATACATCACACAGAGTTGTGGCTGGTAAGCTGGTTTACTATAAGCAATTTGTGTGTGTGTGCTTAAGCAACTCTATGAAATGTCCCATAATTCATAATAATGCGAACTTTCTTCGGATAATCATTTCGAATAAATAATATTTGTCATTGTAGTTAATACATTACATACAGATCGCCTCAGTTACTATACACAGCGGGACAAAGTTATTACAATACGAGTCAATATTACATGAAAGACCGTAATGGGTCAATTATTACATTATTATGGTATTACGGTACACAAAATCAGTCTTCCGTATTTAAAAAAAAAAAAAATCTGAATTGTTTTTAGGAAGAGTAGTCTTTATCCAGTTCGCGCCGGGATTATTTTAACATCACCGAGCCGAGGCGCAGGATGGGATTATTGTTAACAAAACTCGATCCGAGGCGGGTTCAGGCCGATGGTACCGGGAAGTACACCCATGCATTTCCGGCCTTGCTCGCTACTGACAGACATTTCCGACCTTGCTCGTGTTGTGTTTATGCGTCATCCGTTTTGAATCTGGGGAAAACTTTGCGTTTATATATACGTCCTCCGGCGCGAACTGGTTATAATTGTTTTTTTGAAGGATATAGTCTTTAATTGTCTTGCTTGCAGATGCCTGGCAAGGTGGGCTACCTACTGCCCATGTACCAGCCAATGTCACCAGGTTCCAGTGGACCATAGCTAAACTGCACCCTTACAATACGTACCATGTGCGCATCTACGCGTTCAACGCTATCGGGATCAGCGCAGCAAGTACAGAGATTTTGTTCACCACGGATGAAGAAGGTTGGTGGTGGCTCTCCAAAAAAACTGGACAATGCGAGCTTTATAGCTGCACTGAGGCCAAATTAATTGGATGGGGAGTCGTTCTGGAAGAAAAGGATAGGGTCTAGAGCTAAAACTACTGGACCCAATTGAGATTTCTTGGTATCATTTCTCTTCTAGAAGGATTCTTCATCCATTGGGAATCATCGGAACTTTACCACATTTTGTAAATCATCCACTTACATATTTTCGCATATAACAAATCTTTTTCTGGTTTGGGGCTCATCCCTGGGTTTGCTCACCCCGGTGAGACGAGATGTTATTCTGCCCTTGGGATGAGTTTTCCAAATCATATACAAACTTAATTTCCACACTTTCTTTAACCGTACAAAGTTGTCTTTGTATGGTCTGAGACTCATCTCGGGGTTTGCTCACCCTGGTGAGACAAGAGGTTGCTCTGCCCTTGAGATGAGTTTCACAAAATAAATCCAGACATAATTCATACACTTCCTATATATTTTATTGACACAATTTATATATTATAATTAACTGGACAGTTAAACAGGGGACCCTATGAGGACTGGTCATGGAGGATTGACCAGACAGTTCTCCACAGTTCACTTGATTTTTTATTTGTTATTACTACCTATTGTCTTATATTTGTACACATTCCCGCCGTGAATATGGCCACTGATGCCGGCACGGCGTTAAACCCTAAACTCACTCACTCATCCATTGGGTTTGGGTGGTGAATTAGGTGTGCTTGGTTTTTTTTTCTTCCCTGGATGTGATGTAAACAAACAATTTCCAAAATCATATCCAAATGCTCTAAATTTTCTAAATTTATATCCACTACCGAATTCACATCCTTCTACCGGCCGTGTCCGTTTTAATTGCTATAGTGTTAAAATGTCCTCTAGATGACCTTTTTAAATCATACCATTTTACTTTCAAACCATTTTGCAGTTCCATCCGGACCACCTTTGAATATTGAGATCGAGAGCCACACGTCGCAATCACTAACCATCACGTGGAGAGTAAGTTTTTTGGTCACGATTAGTTAAATTAAACCCTAACCACTTCAAAAACCAACTGCATATTTTGTGGCAATCTTTTGGGTACTATACACTATTTTGCTTTACATGGGGTAAATCAGATTCCAACAGTTAAGTGTGGAGGTTTCTATATAGTGTTGGAATTTGCGATAATAAGAAAAATTCTTATAGAATAAATCACTCTACGTTGTTATTGTTAATTGCATTCTCTTGCAGTGTTAAAAAAACACCAAAAAACACTGTTTCATTCTAATACATTTCTTTAAAGTCAGAAAAAATTTAGTTTTGTAGAGATTTAACATAATATGTGACCCTCTCCATCGAAATCAGGAATAAGTCTCGAAATGACTTTTTGAGATATGCACATGGTGAGAAAAGGCATTTCATAAGTTTTCTAATGATACCCATCACAAGTGTGTATCTTCTTAGGTTAACGAGTTATGGTCTGATGAAGATGACAGGTGTATATTTATTTGCCGAATCCACATTCCGAGAAAAAACAGCTTTGAAATAAACAAAATTGACCAAAATCATACTGACAGTGCACACAAATCCTCTTCATTTTCATCTTTATTGATCGTTTATACATACAAGACATTAATGACAATAATCTGTGATAACTACACTTCCTAAAAAATACAATGTTCAGAAAAACGACTTGGTCACGATTTTCACACCTGCGTTCACAATCATAGCCGGCCTATATCATAAAACAGATATTTGGCTACAGGGCCATCGCAGATTTGTTCTTTGACAAAAAATATCGGTAGAATAACAATTTTCAAAATGTTCAAAATGTTCAAAATGGCATGTTATTCTACCTATATTTTTGTCAAAGGTCTGCGATGGCCCTATAGCCAAGTATCTTTCTCATGACATACTCGGACTGTCCGCCAAATGTCATGCTTTTATTACTAAGTGA
The DNA here is from genome assembly GCA_037893245.1 of Crossaster papposus. Classification (NCBI taxonomy): domain Eukaryota; kingdom Metazoa; phylum Echinodermata; class Asteroidea; order Velatida; family Solasteridae; genus Crossaster; species Crossaster papposus. Next base: position 197,382 of record JBAIAA010000451.1, read on the forward strand.
ACAATTCTATCATGTTGTTAGGCAGGGTGCCGTGTGTCTGGGGGATCCTCCGTGGCCCGCCTTCCACGGGATTCTCCTGGAAACCTTTCTAGAATCGTTATACTTCTATACAATGATTCTTTCATTCTTTTGAAACGTTCGCTTTCTTTTCCTGTGTGATAATTGTTTCTTCCGACTCCAAGTTTTTATATTCTCCACAGTTCACTTGATTGTTTTTTATTACTATATTGTCTATTTGTACACATTCCCGCCGTGAATATGACCACTGATGCCGATACGGCGTTAAACCCTAAACTCACTCACTCACTCTATCATGTTGTGCACCAACCTGCCTATAACTATTAATATTTGTGTTCTTGTTTAATACGACATATAGCAACCGCGAGCGGATCTGCAGAATGGCGTCCTGCTCGGATACCAGATCCGCTACAAGGATCGCGACTCGCCCTTCCAGACCATCTCCATCCCCGTGGAGACTGGTTACATCGAGAGCTACACGCTGAAACACTTGCGGAAGTTTGGGGAATATACCATCCAGCTGGCAGGCTACAACCGTAAGGGCATGGGCCCCTGGTCGCCCGAGAGGAATATATTTACGCTGGAAGACGGTGAGAAATTGTTACAAACCTCAGGCTTTCAAGATTTGTCTTGGTAAAACTTACTCCTATTTCCAACTTTCTTTCTTGATATTCCTATAAATTGGTTCTTACGTTGGTTCTTTCAGTCCCGAGCGAGCCGCCACGGACCGTTAACGCCATACCCACTGGGCCGACTAGCATCATAGTCATGTGGGACAGTCCCGCGTCCGAGGATTCACTCAATGGAATCCTTCAAGGTTATCGGATCTACTACGAACCGGTCAGGGAAGACGAAGGTATAGATTCACTTTTTGGGGAGCAAACTTGGGATAAATCTTGCGCTTCCAAGCGATGTTCATGTTTATTAGGTCAACTAGTAGGTCGACTAGTTTAACCATTATTGACTAGCGTGATGAGTTCGATGAGTTAGTCAAACTATCTGTCATCACAAAATGAGCGTAAAGTCGCACGGAATGAGTTCCCAGTACGGCCAGTCAAAGTCAAAATTTGAAGGGGTGGTCGATTTTGAGATTATGTTTTTTTTAAAGACTAAATCCCCAACAATCAATTTCCAATTTTTCAGGACGATCAGATAAAAAAAAAAAAAAAAGTTTTTGAGACAATTTTGACTATGCCTTTCTTTGCGCGTTCACAAAATTTCTCGCAAGAAAAGCCCGTTTTCTCATAATCTCTGTATTAAGACTCCAGACTGAAAAATAAAAATAAAAAAAATATTGAGTATCAAAACCTCCAAGTGTTATATACTATTGGAAAGCTCTGTTTCCACAGAATTTAGAAGTACCCATATCTCAATTTGTAATTTTGCCGACTTTACGCTCATTTTGTGATGACAGGTTACATAATAACTATAGTCCTTGATCCAACTTGCTCCTAGATGAAACTGACGTGCAGGTCTACGAGACTCTGGACCTCACTGCGCACATCTACAATCTGCAGAAGTTTACTAACTACAGCGTGGAGGTCGTGGCTTACACGAGGGTAGGGGAAGGAGTGCGAAGCCCTATCAAGTACGTCCGAACGCAGGAAGACTGTAAGTATTCCATTGTACGAGGCAATTCTCATGCTGTAGCAGTACCGCAATCGCAGAGTTGTAACAGGTCACTGATTTTTGTGAATTTCTCGAGCCATCAAGTAATTTTCTCGAGCCATCGAGTAATTTTCTCGAGTCGTCGTGTACTTTTCTCGAGTCGTCGTGTACTTTTCTCGAGTCGTCGAGTAATTTTCTCGAGTCGTCGAGTAATTTTCTCGAGTCGTCGAGTAATTTTCTCGAGTCGTCGAGGAATTTTTCTCGAGTCGTCGAGTAATTTTCTTGAGTCGTCGAGTAATTTTCTCGAGTCGTCAAGTACTTTTCTCGAGTCGTCAAGTACTTTTCTCGAGTCGTCAAGTAATTTTCTCGATTCGTCCAGTAATTTTCTCGATTCGTCGAGTAATTTTCTCGAGTCGTCGAGTAATTTTCTCAAGTCGTCGAGTAATTTTCTCGAGTCGTCGAGTAATTTTCTCGAGTCGTCGAGTAATTTTCTCGAGTCGTCGAGTAATTTTCTCGAGTCGTCGAGTAATTTTCTCGAGTCGTCGAGTAATTTTCTCGAGTCGTCGAGGAATTTTTCTCGAGTCGTCGAGTAATTTTCTTGAGTCGTCGAGTAATTTTCTCGAGTCGTCAAGTACTTTTCTCGAGTCGTCAAGTACTTTTCTCGAGTCGTCAAGTAATTTTCTCGATTCGTCCAGTAATTTTCTCGATTCGTCGAGTAATTTTCTCGAGTCGTCGAGTAATTTTCTCAAGTCGTCGAGTAATTTTCTCGAGTCGTCGAGTAATTTTCTCGAGTCGTCGAGTAATTTTCTCGAGTCGTCGAGTAATTTTCTTGAGTCGTCGAGTAATTTTCTCGAGTCGTCGAGTACTTTTCTCGAGTCGTCGAGTACTTTTCTCGAGTCGTCAAGTAATTTTCTAGAGTCGTCGAGTAATTTTCTAGAGTCGTCGAGTAATTTTCTCGAGTCGTCGAGTAATTGTCTCGAGTCGTCGAGTAATTTTCTCGAGTCGTCGAGTAATTTTCTCGAGTCGTCGAGTACTTTTCTCGAGTCGTCGAGTACTTTTCTCGAGTCGTCGAGTACTTTTCTCGAGTCGTCGAGTAATTTTCTCGATTCGTCGAGTAATTTTCTCGAGTCGTCGAGTAATTTTCTCGAGTCGTCGAGTAATTTTCTCGAGTCGTCGAGTAATTTTCTCGAGTCGTCGAGTAATTTTCTCGAGTCGTCGAGTAATTTTCTCGAGTCGTCGAGTAATTTTCTCGAGTCGTCGAGTAATTTTCTCGAGTCGTCGAGTAATTTTCTCGAGTCGTCGAGTAATTTTCTCGAGTCGTCGAGTAATTTTCTCGAGTCGTCGAGTACTTTTCTCGAGTCGTCGAGTACTTTTCTCGAGTCGTCAAGTAATTTTCTCGATTCGTCCAGTAATTTTCTCGATTCGTCGAGTAATTTTCTCGAGTCGTCGAGTAATTTTCTCAAGTCGTCGAGTAATTTTCTCGAGTCGTCGAGTAATTTTCTCGAGTCGTCGAGTAATTTTCTCGAGTCGTCGAGTAATTTTCTCGAGTCGTCGAGTAATTTTCTCGAGTCGTCGAGTAATTTTCTCGAGTCGTCGAGTACTTTTCTCGAGTCGTCGAGTACTTTTCTCGAGTCGTCGAGTAATTTTCTAGAGTCGTCGAGTAATTTTCTAGAGTCGTCGAGTAATTTTCTCGAGTCGTCGAGTAATTGTCTCGAGTCGTCGAGTAATTTTCTCGAGTCGTCGAGTAATTTTCTCGAGTCGTCGAGTACTTTTCTCGAGTCGTCGAGTAATTTTCTCGATTCGTCGAGTAATTTTCTCGAGTCGTCGAGTAATTTTCTCGAGTCGTCGAGTAATTTTCTCGAGTCGTCGAGTAATTTTCTCGAGTCGTCGAGTAATTTTCTCGAGTCGTCGAGTAATTTTCTCGAGTCGTCGAGTAATTTTCTTGAGTCGTCGAGTAATTTTCTCGAGTCGTCGAGTAATTTTCTCGAGTCGTCGAGTAATTTTCTAGAGTCGTCAAATATTGTTCAAAGACATTTTAGAAATTTGAAATTGCCAAACGAACAGCCAAGTTTGATTTAAATTTTTTGGTTTGAAAGTAATAATGTCCAATGCTCAGCAAATAGTCAGGGAGCTTATGGTGATCCGTAGGAAATTAATGATTAGAAGATCCCACCCACCTAGTCATGTTATTTAGGTACTAGAGAGCACAAAAAAACATGTTGGCAATTTTGAAGTTTTGGCAGAGGGCGGCCCTCTTGGATTTCAAAATGGCCGCTATATACATCTTCATTATGCCATAACTATGGCTCTGAATGCCAAACTGTTTGGAGCCAAACCCTACATTTGCCATGATAAGGAAGCAGTTCAACATACATTTGATGTGATCAAAGTAAGTCATATTTGGTTTTTAGCATTATTTATTCAAAAATGGTCACCAGTATGTCATAATAGTAGTGTATCCTAAGCGTATCTTGGTACACTATATGATAATGTTTGCATTTAGACCTACATACCGATTTGTATTAAGGGTGTGAAGGGAGGGGGTAAGAACCAACTTGTTCGTGGCCATGAGGTTATCCTTGCTCAACCTCTACTCCTACACCTAACTCTACAATTAGGTTACTAGGCATGGTCCTAGGAACTTCATCTTGTTCTTCGGTCAAGGGTTCCTCCACTATCTTGGGCTGGTACCCCCACGTCTCAAAATTCCCGCCGGTGTATGGCTTCAGTCGGTCGCCGTGAACTACAACCACCCTACTCCCAGGCTTCAGCTGAATAAGAGAGTCTGTTGACCACCAAGTATGGTCCTACCCATCGAAGTTCTAGCCTTCTTCCCTTCTTCCTCGCCCTCGTGCTTGTTCAGCCAGGCAAACTGGCCTTCATTTAGGCCTTCGCCATGTACCCTGTGATCGTAATTTCGCTTCTGGTTTTTGGCACTCTGCTTCAGGCACTCTATGGCCCTGCCATGTGCCTCTTGCAGATTCTGCCGTAACCTCTGGGCAAAATCTGTCGCCGTTGCGTCCTCTACTGTAGGACCCTCAACCAGCAAATCAATTTGAAGCCTCGCCTCCCTTACAAACATCATCATGTTTGGAGACTCGCCAGTGGACTCTTGGGGAGTGCACCGATAAGCAAAACATGCGTAAGGTAAACATTCGTCCCAGTCACGCTGTCTCCTCCTCGGATCAATCATCACAGCAACCATGTTAATGGTTCCCAGGACCTTACACATCCCGCCAAACACCGCCGACTTAAAGTTTGTTTCCTGATCGGAATGCAATTCCAAGGGAATGCCAAACCGACAGACAAACTCACTGACAAACTTGTTCGCTACCGTCTCTGCCTTAGCATCAGGCAGAGCATATGCCTCCATCCATTTGGAGCAGTAGTAACCAACTACCATGATCCAGACGTTGCCACTGTCACTCCGGGGGCCGGGGAGTGGCCCCAGCAAGTCCACAGCCACTCTCTCCATGGGCTCGCCCACCAAATACTGTTGGATCGGGGAAACTCTCCTCTTTGCAGGAGATATCCTCTTCTCACACAGCTCGCAACATCTGATGAATTTTAGATTTTGATTTCCATCGGTCAGCAGTAGTTCATGAGCCTTTAGTTATTCATGATCAACCTATTCAGCAATTGTCTGAGTACAAGTATTTGGGTACTGTGATTGATAGTAAACTAGCATGGACGAACAACTGTAAAAGTGTTGCAGGAAAAGCAAATCAAAGAGTATATTTCATGAGGAAATTGAAGGAATTGTGCGTTGACATTAGGTTTTTAATTCTCTTTTATCAGTCCTTGAATCAGAGTATTCTTACTTGTTGTCTTGTTTGTAACTTTGGTAACTTGTCAAAAGAAAACATCAAGAAGTTAGAAAGACCCAGGAAGATTGCCCAACGTATAATTAATTCAATTCTTCCCTCAATTGTTTCCTTGTTTGAGCATCGGGTTTTGTTGAAAGTTAACAAAATTATGCATGACTCCTCACACCCATTGAATAATCATTTTAAATTCAACATATCTGGCATCCTCCTTTGTGTTCCACCCATTTCACTCTGTCGCACTATAAATTAATTTGTTCAAAATGCCATCCACCTTTTCAATACGTGTGTCAAGAGGTAATTGCTGATGCATATATTAGGATTGTTTAATAACTGGTTCATCATTAATTTGTTATACATGTCGTGTTTATCGTCTCTTTGTAGTGTTGTATATCAGTGTTCTAGTCGCGGGTCGCTGCAAGTCGGTCACGCATCATTCATTTTTGGTCGACTCGCGAGCTGTTGATGAACTTTGACGAAGTGATTTGTGAGTGATTTGTTAGTGACATGTGAGTTGCTCGATTGCAGCTCTGGCATTGGATGCAGTGTATATTGTATTATGATCTGTTACTCGTTATGAATTTTGGTATTTTTTATGAATGCCAGTGGAAGCTGAATTTCTATGCTTTGTATGGTCACTCGTCCGGCTACCATGCAGCTCCTGAAGTACGACCTCTCTAAATCTCCCAGGAAGTAGTAGTCGTAACCTCACCGACTTCCCATCGTCGAACTCACAAGCACCTCCAACTGATCACAAGAGGACCAGAGGCTGACACAGTTTCTAAACTGGGCCGACTGTGCCCGACTCATTTGACCTAATCATCCAACCAATACTTCCTTAATTCACCAAGTTGACCCTCTTTGACCGCATCCTTAGGCAAGTGTGGTTGAGCAAAAATGCCCCTCACCCTTGCCTCTGGGATCGGCACGTCAGAGTCAACCTCATGGCGACCATCGTCAACCTCACTGATCGTTGTCACCTTGGCCTTATTCGAAGCCTCAACGGTCTCTGGCGCTTTATCAGCGTCAGCACGACCACACTGTTTGCAGGCCTTCTGGGACAACCCATCAGCATTTCCATGCTTCCGCCCAGGTCTGTGTTGAATCGTCAAATCGTACTTGCTGATCACTTCCAACCACCTGGCAAGCTGACCCTCGGGATCCTTAAAATTAAGCAACCACCTAAAAGCAGCATGATCGGTTTAGAGTATCACCTTCTGACTATACAGGTACTGTCTAAACTTCCTGAGGTAGACAACTTCCGCCAGAAGTTCTCTCCGAGTAACACTAGTTCCTCTCTGCCTTGTTGAGTTTACGGCTCGCAAAGTCGAGACCCTTCTCTTCTCCGTCATGGATCTGAGACAAAACTGTCTTAATCCCATCTCCACTAGCATCTGTATCTAAGATGTAGTCACTATCAGGAACGGGGTATGCCAACACCGGGGCTGTCTGCAGCCTCTGCTTTAACCCAACAAATGCCTGTTGGCAGGCATCTGTCCACTGGAACTCACGCGACTTTTCAGTCAGCGCATGCAACGGTGAAGTCACCTCAACCTGGAGAAGACGACTCGTAGTCGTTCAATTCCTTCTTTCACAGTCTTGCCAAACACAATGACATCGTCCAGGTATATCAGCAGGATGTCCCACTGACGACCTGCCATCACCTTCTCCATCACCCTTTCAAAGGTAGCAGGGGCTTTGCAAAGACCAAAGAGCATGTATCGCCACCTGTATAAACCGTTCCGCACTACAAAGGTTGACTTCTGACTGGCATCCTCATCGAGGTCAACCTGCCAATACCCAGACGCTAAATCAAGAGTGGAAAACCACTCTGCACCCACCCACCAGCGCATATAGTGTCTCGTCGATAAAGTTTCAACCTTTGACATAAACAATAGGGGGTTTACAGCCTCAAAGATTGATTTTATATGACATTTAAATGTTGATTTAGGCCAAAAAGAGGCTAAAAATGGCGGCCATTTTGAAATCTAAGATGGCCGCCCTCTGCCACACTTAACATTTTGCCAACATGGTTTTTCTTATTCCTGAGGGTCTGATTTAGGTATCTAGATAGGTGGCATGTTCTAATCATTCGGTGCCTACGGGACCTAATTTCGTGTCATAAGCTCCCTGACTAAAACATGCTCAACCAATTCGCGCCGGATGACGTATATAAACGCAAAGTTTTTGTCCAAATTCAAAACGGATGACGCATAAACACGACAAGTTCAAGTTCGGAAATGTCTGTCAGCAGCGAGCAAGGCCGGAAATGCGTGGGTGTGCTTCCCGGCACTATCGGCCTGAACCCGCTTTGAATCAAGTTTCGTTAAAAATAATCCCGCCCCTCGGCTCGGTGATGTTAAAATAATCCCGGCACGAACTGGTTGAACGATTTTGTCTTAAAAAAACAAAACCAGCAGCTTTTATTGAGATTAACATTTTTAAATGTCAAACGTTCATCATTTGCTAACATACAATACGGGTACCAGTAGTCGAGGCTTGTGACGTAGTTTCACTTTTCTTTTTGCAGACTATTTTGAGGCTTTATGTTGAGGCTCATTATATAGGTAATAACAGTGCGAAGACCCGGTTATTACATAAAGGGTAATGGCTGAGGAACACGCCAATACCAGCAGGATATTTCGCTGGTATTGGCGTGTTCCGAAGCTATAAGCCTATGTAAAATCCAGACTCCCATTGTTAATGGGAATGTGAACAACAAAGACAGAGTACAATGAGGCTACAAATGTAAGTGCACTGCCAGTCACACAGGCCCGTACGCAGGATTTTTTATGGGGGTGCGGTTTTTGTTCTTGGCATTATCGCCCAAGCCAAGTCCATTTGTGTGTGCCAATACCGTTATTCATCAAAATACCATTATTTACCCCGGAAATTGTAGACCTTTTGGTAATTTCGGGGGTTGCGTACGTACCCGTCGCACCCCCTGGATACGGGCCTACAGTGTGGCTTATGACGACACCGCACAATGCCGCAGTGTGAACTATATAGAGTATCCATTCTATGACACATATTATGTTCATCTGGTTGGCACAGTGATACAGTACTGTTTGTTTACTTGATAATGGACAGCAATTGTGTTTAATATCATTGTATTGGTAATGATGAGTTATTGTATTGGTAACGATGAGTTACTGTGTTGGTAACGACGAGTTACTGTGTTCGTAACGATGAGTTATTGTGCTGGTTAATGATGAGTTTGTGTCCAACATTCCATTACCGGCTAGTATTGTCGTGCAGGAACAATAGGAATACGTCACGACTGGATTTTACTGCGTGATAATGACCGGGTTGGGGGCTGACCGCTGGTAATGGATCGAGACAAATGGTCAAAATGCTCAAAATTTCGTGACTTTCCTTTCGACGATATTTCCAGCGTTTTGTGTTCATGTTTAGGGGCCATGTTTTAGCTTATGCATGGTACCCTGTCTCTTCAATATGTGTTGTTATTATAACCCATACTTTGAGACCAGACTAGCAGACCACTGATGCCCACCGTGTATAGCAACACGCTAGCATTAACAGACGACACCTCATTTTAAAAAATGCCGCGCGTATAGATACAAACGTTCTACGCGTACATTTTATAGCGCACAGTATCAAGATTTGGCGCGTCCTTGTTACAAGTTACCGTAGAACTGTTGCATTCGGCCAATCATAGGCTTAATTACATGATGCTTGATCAATGCTGGTTCAGGGAACATTTATTTGCTTCTTCTTGAAAGCCAGGTTATTACTACATAATAATCCACTTCACGTGATCGAGTCTCGACCAATCGGAAGCCAGCAACTCTCCTAGGTATTTATTAAAAGAAAACAACAACATGGAAACCTCTATTGACGCGATTTTATTTCAAAACGGCAGATACCTGTATTTCCCCTTGTACACAACACACTTTACCCTTCTCTGTAATTCCTCCTTCATACTAGTTCCTGGTGCTCCTGCTGATATCAAGGCCTATGCTGCCTCGCCCACCAGCGTCATGGTTGCCTGGTTACCGCCGCTCTCCATCAACGGTATCCTTCTGCACTATTACCTCAACGTGAAGTTTATGGAAGGAGAGAATGAGGTAGGCAATGCATGCGGTTTTTGACCTGGGAAAGAATAATTTTGACCCAGAAAAGTGTAATTTGTTTACCTTGGATGAAAGAGTCATTTTGACCCAGAAAGGGGTTATTTTGTTACCTTGAAGAAGGTCATTTTGACCTAGAAAGTTGTCATTATTGAGCGGGAAGAAAGTCATTTTGACCCAGAAAGGTGTCATTTGACCCAGAAAGGTGTCATTTTGAGCCAGAAAGGTGTCATTTTTTACCTAAGAAAGAGTCATTTTGACCAGGGAAGGTGCCTTTTTAGACCTGGGAAATAGTCATTTTGACCCAGAAAGGTGTCATTTTTTTCCTTGAAAAGAGTCATTTGACCAGGAAAGGTGTAATTTTTGACCTGCAAGAGTCATTTTGGAGTGCCGTGGCCTCGTGGTCTGGAGCATTGAATTTGTAATCTGTAGGTAAAGCTACAGGTTGTGGGTTTGAGTCCGGCCTGGGACTATAATGCGTGTGCCCTTGGGCAAGGCACTTTGTCACTCATTGCTTCTCTCCACTGAGGAGTAAATGGGTACCTGTGAGGACAGAGATGGTTATTGTGGTTGCTTTATAGCTGCTTTGCGCCGAAATGGCAGCATTGAGCTGTATACTCCCCAGGGAGCTGAGATGGTATTCGGAATGTTGGAGAGCTCATTGATCCCCCTTACTCGCTAAACTACACTGGCTACCCATGGAGAAACGTATCCAGTTCAAAACTCTTCTATATGTTTTTAAATGTTTGAAGGACATTGCTCCACCTTATCTCTCTGATATGTTTCATCTTCACCAAAGTAATCGTCAAGGACTCTGTTCTTCTTCCGATAGAACTCGGCTTAACACTCACAACTCAAGTTTATCTTATGGCAAACACGCCTTCTCACACTCTGCTGCTGAACTTTGGAACAGTCACCCAATTAGTGTCCGTGATTCTACTTGTGTTGTTACATTTAAGAGTAAACTTAAAACTTATCTTTTTCCTAAATACTAGATTTAAGTTTTGTTCTAGTTTGTTTTAATTTATCCATTCTTTTGTTATGTGCTTTGATCATGTTTTGGAAAAGCGCAGTATAAATGCCTGTTATTATTAATGTTTCATGGGCCCAATGACCGGGTTAATAATGTTAAGCGCTTTGAGACTTTGGTGATAAAGCGCTATAATCACCGCACATTATTTTGATCTAGACAGGTGTCATTTTTGACCTTGAAAAGAGTAGGGCCAAATAGAACCCAGACTCCGGGGTCGATCTGACCCGGATGTTTGAAGTATAAAGTTTGAAGTTACGAAGTAAAGCTGATAGTATCACGAACGTCACACTTTGTGTTTGGGGGGTCGCAGGTCACCAGGGAGTTGGAACTCGACCCGGATGTCTATCACTACATGGTCAACGACTTGGAGACCAATCACGAGTACGACTTTTGGGTCCGAGGCAAGACCGTCATCGGGAAAGGGGAGTCTAGCCGAGTGGCTACAGAGATCCCCATGACTAGAGGTAATAACAGGAGCCTAAATTGACAGTGTACACTATTAAACATGTGTATCAGGGTTCTAGCTTGGACCTTTTGTGTGCCGGGTAAATTATCAGATTGGAAGGGGTTCCGAGCAAAGCTCTCGCGCCTCACGGCCGGGGGTCCAGTTCATTTTGCATGTTTCTGTGAAAGTCTCTAGCTAAGTTAATAAAATAAATTACTACATGAACATGATTAACGTGACTTTGTATTTCCTCTCTTTCTTTTGTGCCCATAATTTGATTAGAACAAAAAAAAAAAAGTGCCGGGCGGTACCGCCCGGCGCCGCCCACCGTGGCTAGAACCCTCATGTGTATCTAGTATTTGTTTGCATTGCTTATTGTCAATAGACAGAACAGCTAACATGCAAATGTCATATAAAATCTATAGATTCACATTTGATTTGATTTGATTTATTTATCGACTCAACAACAATGTGACAGATTAAAAATACAAAAAAAACTAAAGCCGCGTTCGCATTGGACTTAATATTGTCAAAAGTTCCCCTAAGTGATTGTCAAAGATCACGGCGGTTATTCTTTCGAGCGTCCGTACTTGGATTACCCGACTCGCAGAAAGTACTAGGCCTAAATTTAGCAGAAAACGGCAGAAATACGGCTCAAAATTCGCTCAAAAGTGTGCATTTAATGGAGTCACAGTACATGCAAGTACTACTACAGAACGCGCCAGCGCTAGCTAGCTAGCTTAGCGCGCTTTAATAGCGTAGAGGTCATAATAATGTTAGTTCTTATACATACAACGTAACTAGTCCGCTAGAAGCTTGGGCCTGTAGATCTTACTGTTGCGGAGGGTAAAATGGACAATTTGACAATTTTACCGCCTGTCCGCATTGGATTTAATTTGGTTAATTAGTCTCCGTCGGTTTTACCCCAAAAAGTCCAGTGTGGACACGGCTTTAGACTAGTTGATTTAACCTGGGATAGCCCCCCAAAAGCCTATTTTATAGGCTTATTTCCATTGGGGTCCAAATGTCACATCCAATGTCACATTCAGTCCATATTAGCATCCTAGATAATTAGGTCTTGGATAAGGTCGTTAAAATGAAAATTCACACTAGTGGATGTGAATTTGGGCTTTAACGACTTAACACAGGATGTGAATTTGGAGCATTTAGATGTGATTTTGAAATCTGGCGTTAAAATGACATCCTGCTACTGGCTGTGTTCGCTTTGAATGCAAAATCACATCATGCCCATTGCTAGCGACAGAAAGGAAGTCTCAAATCGTTATGCATGTCCATAAACAATTAATGCATTGTCTTCCTTCCCATCTTGGCATTACTCTATAGTCCCCGCTCGCGTGATGTCCTTCTCTAAGACGATTACCACAACCTGGAAGGACGACGTTACGATGGACTGCCTGGCCGTAGGGGAACCAACGCCCACTATTGAGTGGAAGAGAAACCGGTGAGAGAAAATAATAATTCATCCAAATCTTTGTCGAGAACCAGTCTCTAGCAAATTGCACATTGCAGGTACACGGTAATGCGGTACTGTTTTATGAGCCTCTCTACACTTAATAATAATAATAATAATACAAGCATTTGTAAAGCGCCATCTATCTATGTAGACATATTCCGAGGCGCTTTAAGAAAAGTTACTGTACAATAATAATTAATTTCCAGGTCACTTGAAACAAAACAAGCATTCTAATTATAAGTTGAGTTAAACATGAATGTTTTAAGGAGGCATTTGAAGGTTTGTAAAGATTGACAGCTACGAATTTCCCGAGGCAAAGAGTTCCATAGAGTGGGGGCCGAGACTGAGAAGGCTTGGTCACCATACAATGTTCTAGTTCTTGGTATCACAAGAAGATGTTTGCCAGATGACCTTAGGTGGCGATGAGGGGAATACTGGGTGAGGAGATCCTGCAGATATGTTGGTGCACTGTCATTGAGGGCTTTCCATGTAATTAGCATTAATTTGAAGGCAACCCTCTCTTTGACTGGAAGCCAGTGAAGATTTCTCAGGACTGGAGTAATGTGTTCAAATTTCCATGTTCGGGATAAGACACGAGCCGCAGTGTTTTGTACACGTTGAAGTTTGCGCATGAGAGTGTTGGTGATTCCAAACAAAAGTGAGTTACCATTATCCAACCTAGATGTCACGAGAGCATGGATAAGGATGGCAGCTGACTCATCAGTCAGGATTCGGCGGATGCTGTTGATGTTTCTAATGTGGTAATATGACGTTTGACAAACTTTCTTGACATGTGATTCCATTGACATCGTTCTGTCAAACATGACGCCAAGATTACTTTAACCAGTTCGCGCCGGGATTATTTTTAACGAAACTCGATCCGAAGCAGGTTCAGGCCGCCAGTATCGGGAAGCACATCCACGCATTTCCGGCCTTGCTCACTGCTGACAGACATTTCGGCCTTGCTCGCTGCTGACAGACATTTCCTGCCTTGCTCGTGGCGTGTTTATGCGTCATCCGTTTTGAATCTGGGGAAGACTTTGCGTTTATATTCGTCATCCGGCACGAACTGGTTAAAAAGTGTGTTTAGCGAGTTAACACTTTCTTTGTTATTGTTGTAATCTGGGTAGCGTTATCTAGGGAAATAACTGGAACGAACTCACCACATTGTTAGTGTCTAACTTGTCCATAGCTGGCTGCCATCTCAGAACCCTGTTTTATTACGTGTATAGTTCATGACATACAAAAGCTATCAATTTGTAAACATGTTTGGAAGCTAAAACGCATGTGTCTAATTCCTAAACATGGTGTTAAATAGCTCATTCATGTTTAGCATGCGAACATGTTTTTAAACAGACAGCAAGAAAGTGTTTAGAAAACTGTTTACTTGCTAAACACAGTTTTTGAAGTGTAGTGAACAGGGATACTAATTGTAAAGTGCTTTGACACATTACATGTAGATTTATAAAGCACCATATGCCAGGCACCAACATATTAAAAACTGTCCCTGAAGAAGATCTTGTTAAGATCGAAATATTAGGCCCTCTTAACTTATTTGATTTGTATATTTCAGGTCATTCCAGCCAGTAAGCAGTTTGCAGCAGTTTTAATCTTATTCATATTAAAAACTTGTTAGAAGTTTGATTTTTTTCTGATGACTATCCTGAAGATACCTCTCTTTCTGGAAGTTTACCCAGTGCTCTATAATTGTACAACTGAAAGATTTTTTGCCCGACTCCTTTCGTCAGTGATCTTTAGCTCTTATTTCAATGTGTGGTTGTTTGAAATTACAAAACAAGACTTGTGATATTTTCCAGCGCAGTGCTTCCGATGTGATGTTAAATTTTGGTTATTCGTCTAAAGCCGTGTTCGCACTGGACTTTTTGGGGGAAGGTTTTACTGAGACGATGGTAAAATAAAAAATGGTCAAATGTTGCCACTGTTTGCACTTGGACTTTGGACACGGGAAAATTTTACCGAGACCGCGGGAGAAGTAGCCGAGCTGTCATTATAATGACTCATGAAGGCGAATGTGATCACAATGCGATGTGCTTGCATCAGCGCGCGCACGTAAACAATGCAAAGAGCGCATGCGCGGTGTCTTGTGTAGCATGAAATCGCACTAGGGGGCCGGATGAACGTTTTCCTGGGCCGCTTTTACCGACTCGCGCTGTTCGCACTGGACTTATCGTCTAGGGAAAAGTTACCTGGGAAGGTTTCCCGGGCAGCAGTTGGCCGGTAAAAGTAACCACTGGACTCGTAAAAAGTAATCGAGAGGAAAACGTCCTAGGCTGTCCGCACTGGACTTAAAATGGGAAAATACATCGTCTCGGTAAGTTTTATCAAAAAAAGTCCAGTGCGAACAGGGCTTTAGTGTTAGGCCAGGGTTGGTGTTAGTGTGGCCCCCGGTGGGACTAGGGTAAGGGTTGTAATTTTGGTTGCTCTCTTAATAAGTGCTTACTTACCAAATTGCAGATCTGTGTTGGAGCAGAACGATCACACGCAAGTCCTCTCCAACGGCTCCTTGTCGATACGCAACGTCCAGCCGACCAATGCGGGCAACTACTCCTGCCGGGCGTCCAACATGTGGGGGGCACCTGACGAAATCACGGTGGCCCTGTACGTTGTAGGTGAGTCTGCGTTCCGTTGGGTTGCGGGATTCCTCCTCCTGGGCAGGTGCTCGATTCCACAATGCATTAAAGTTAAAACTCTAGCCTGCTTGAAGTGATTCTTTTGTGGGTGGTGGGTAACCTTTGCGTTTGCCTTTTGGATGTGCCAGACTTTTTGGTTGCCCTTTACGTACCTGACAGTGAAAAGGGTCACATAGGATTAGAAGCTGTCTTTCTAGTTGAATGCCGGCTTAAAGCATACACTGCACAATATCTCTAGCCTTTTAGTTTTTGGTGTGTTTCAAAGGCTCCCCACTGCACAATGTCTCTAGCAAAGGCTCCCCACTTTAGTTGATCAGAGAATGCACTGCTCGAACTTTGGCCGCCCGCCACTCCATGACGCATGCGTGCATGTAATCACTATAAAAATGACACACTCCCGCGATAATCCTGCTCTACCATCAATTGTATACCGTGTTTGATTACTTCCCCTGCGCTTAATACTCTCTTGTGCAACACTGTTTGATTTGATGCTCACGTGACTTTTTGCGCTTAATTACTCGGGCCTGTCGTTAAACCGACCCGCCGAGCCGGTTACTTGGAGAAGTATCCCATAAGGCTATGCTAAAACATGGCTGCCACGTAGTGTTTATATGCGCAATTCAAAAAGGATTTTTTTAAATCCAAATTAGTTTGGATGATGCGGCGACATGAAGCATTTTTGAGAGTTTTCAAGGAAGGAAAAAACATGTTATCACTCTTGCATTGTGGCCGCGTATTTACGTATGAACGTCACTCGTTGAGTCGAGTGACCAGAGATTTTTTGTTTACTTTCGTTTACTGCGCATGTACAACTGTTCCCCGATTTAGAGGCACTAGTAATAATAAGCGCCGGTGATTAATCAAACACGCTGATTATAAGAAAAAATTCATATCCCATCCCTCGTCGTACACATGTTCTGCATGAAAGGAACTATAGTGATCACCTGACTCATTTTTCTTTTTCAGTTGACCTTTAACCCTAACATTCAGAAAACACTCCACGTTTTGGTCAATGAAACTAAAGTGAGATATATTGAAAGTAAGAACAGGCCTGCCTCGGCTTGAAGTTCAGTGTCTTTGGCAAATTGGCTTAGGTGAAGCAACTCTTAAATTACTATATGTGACCTGTCATCCCAAAATGAGCGTAAAGTCGGCAAAATCAAAAATTGAGATATGGGTATTTCTAAATTCTGTGGAAACAGAGCTTTCCAATGGTATATAACACTTGGGGGTTTGATACTCATTTTTAAAAAAAAAATTTTTTAGTCTGGAGTCTTAATACAGAGATTATGAAAAAACGGGCATTTCTTGCGAGAAATCGTGTGAAAGGCATAGAAAGGCATAGTCCAAATTGTCTCAAAAACTAATTTTGTTATCTAATCGTCCTGAAAAATTGGGAATTGATTGTTTGGGATTTATAGTCTCAAAATCGACCACCCCTTCAAATTTTGACTTTGACTGGCCATATTGGGAAATCACTCCATGCGACTTTACGCTCATTTTGTGATGACAGGTCACATATCATTGTTATCCTTTGTGGACAGCAGCAATTGCGGTAAAATGTCTTGCTCAGGGTGAATAAAACATAGCGATCTTCTAGTCACTTTTGAACCGGTATTTGAATGGAAGATTATGCACTTGCGCTCGAATGCATTATTAGTTTTTGTCAGAGCACTTTATAGGTCACACCACACCCTTTTCCCCCAAAAGTTAATGATGTTTGTTCTGATGGGCAGGAACAAAACTAATAATGACACGTAGTTCAAAATAGTATTCCCTTTCCCCCATGCACTGCATGACCATGACAGTTGGAACCTATATGTTTCACCATGAAGAATTGATGATGTTTTTCTTTTTGTTACAATTATTTAATTATTTGTGCCATGTTTAGTTGCAATTTCCTTGTTAAGTCTACGAGAGTTTGTTTTTGTGATTTTCGAAAGTTTGAAGATGTTGTTTCCTTGTTGTTTGCTTTAAATGTGCACTGTTAAAACGCTGTTTAAAAAGTTGTAACCTGTGGGTTGTTCAGGGCCCATGGTTGTTTATGCAGGGCACCTAAGCAACCGGGGTTGTTTAAAAAGTGTTTTAACGGTGTGTACGTTTCTGGTTATGGTGCGAAATACGGTACCCTCTGGAGACGTGAACACAATGGGGACAATGGGAGTGAAAAGGTCTCCAAAGGGTAATTTCTATAGATGAATAGGTCTCCACTAGGAATTTCATGAATAAGATTTTTGGATTGTACTTAAATTACTCAAAAACTAGGGTTAGGATGTGGGTTAGGGTTAGTGTTTGGGTTAGGGTATAATTTTGGGTATATTGGGTTGAAATTTCAACCCAGGAAAATAATTGTGGTTAAAATGGGAGCATTTTGAAAAACGTGCTCGACTTTCTAACCATTTTGTACACGAGAATAAAGCCTTGTCTCCACAGTGATAATAAAATGCGAATACATGTTTTTGATGATGTGATGTTTATTTTTTCGAAACAGAAAATTTAAATATTCAAATAAATATATCTGTACTCTCCTCACAACCTTAAAGAGCCTTGTAACAAAAAAATGTTGAAGATTGTTTTTTCGAAACAATAATGGTTTGCGTCATGTTGTTTTGAGTTTTTGTTTAGCCCAACTACTTTTGTTTGTTAGTCTTAAACGTTGTGACTTACTTGTCGCGTACCATGCATTATAATTGTTGTTAATGACACCATGTCCTTTGTTTTTGTCAGTAACTGAATGAAACCTTTGTTTTTTTGTTTTTTTCCCGCCTGATCTGCATGTATTTTGCATACATTAACTGAAACGATTTTGTTACCCTGATGATGTAAATGCACGCAATAGTCCGTCGACCAATCGGATGTAAGTACGTCGTGACGCACGGCACGATATCAGCCAAGCTTTTGGCATGCACTGTATTTGTAAATGCTTTCAAATCATGATTGTAACATTCAAAACCTATAGCATGCATTATGTTCGGTTCGTTGTATAGGATGAAGGCTTTTGTACGTTGCATGGTTTAGATTAGATGGTGATAGTGTTTTAGTGATTTTTTTGTATTTTTGATTATTGAACTTAAGGACTTTTTTTAAATGATTGTTTGTAACGTCCAAAACAAGTTCTCTTTCGACGACAAAATAATTAATTTAAAAGGGAACAAAGAAATTAGCAAGGCGGGGCTCGAACCTGAGACATCCGGAATACCGGAATGGCACTCTACCAACTGGGCTATCTTGCCATATGTTGTTGGTCTCCCAAATTGTCAGTATCTTTGTTCAAGGGCGCTTGTCGGAAGTCATAAACACCAGAATGCCGTGTGGCCGGCGATCACGCCCGATTTGACCATACAACCTGGGAAACGACACTGTGGGCGATCACTCAATGAGGATACGACTTTTTATTTTATAATACACAAATAAACCACAAGGAAAACTGACTAGGTAAATTTGCATAAACTTCAAAGTTAAATGAATAAAGAAATTGGCAAAGCGGGACTTGAACTTGCGATTTTTCGTTAATACCGGACCGGCGCTCTACCAATTAAGGTAGCTAAAGTTGCCGGAAGGGCTATAAAGTTTGTTTTTGTTCTAATAATTCATTCAAGATTCTCATCTAAACTAAAGCTAAAGTAAGTTACCGGGTACGTGCCTTGAATGGTTGCAGGATGTGATGATGATTATGATGATAATTTGACAGTATGATAGTCGAGTACTTTGTTTACTACCAAAACATTGACAGTAGACAACAAATGAAGTTCGTGTCGGAGAAAAATATTAACTCGGAACTTTGGATGCATAAGATGATGATGATGATGATTGAAGACTTATATAGCGCCGGTATCCGCCGTGAAACGGCGCTCACCGCTCATGGCGCTTCAGCGTCGCACTTTTCAGCCACTGCCAGGAACACCGGGGCAAAACCCCTACTCTTAGCGATGAGTGTTACTGGGTTCTTTTACGTGCATTACACAACACACGGGACCTATAGCTTTACCTCCCATCCGAAGGACGAAGCAATAGTGGTTAAGTGCCTTGCTTAAGGACACACATGTCAAGACCGGGACTTGAACCCACACTCTGCCGATCAGAAACACCAGAGCTTGGGTTTGCGTGCTCTTTACCGCTCGGCCCAGGACTCGGCCATGACATGTTATTAATCAAAGTTTTGGGACAGAAGAACTGGGAAACTATACTCGGAATATACTCGGAAAATACTCCGTCGAGTACTTATTTAATCTTTTTTTCTTAATTCATTCAAGATTCCTATTGTCCAAAGTTTATAATTTCGTTATCAAAGTATTTAATGTCCAATGTCTGTAATTCAGAGCTTTATCTGTACTTGACCATCTTAATATCGGGTAATTTAGCTGGTACTTGGAAAGTACTCGATTACAACTCTGTAATTTAGACCACAACAATATATTTTGGAAAGACGTTAATAGATGACAACAGTTTAAATCTGAAAAAAACCATCCTGGATGTTAATTTCTGCGATAACAATACAGTTATTAAAAGTGCCCTATATGTTGTGTATTTTATGCATCATTTAACCAGCTTTATTCGAGGTGTTACTGTAATTTCTGTGACGCCAAATTTGTTGCGAACTAACCTGGCTAATCAAACACTGTATTGGATTTGGTAAAATGATGTATTTTTGTTTTCAATGTAAAAGAGTAATTGGTGGAATGTGGCTTTGTGTAGACTTATTTGAATATATATGCGATGGCCATATTGTGCCACTTTCGACACGGACAGAACTCTGAAGCTTAGAAAAGAAGATTTTGGAATATTTAACCTTATAAATTAGCCAAACACGGTCGGGACAGATAACAATTTTTATGGTGTTGGTGACGTATTTGAGGTATTTGTAGATGGTTTCGGTGACATTGGGTTGTACCTTTTTTTTGGAATGAGTTTCACGAATAGAAAAGGGCATGATGGGATTGTGCATTCAAAGCGTACACGGTCCATTAGCAAAACATGGTTTCAACAAAAAGATTTCCCAAATCACATTCAAATGCTCCGAATTCACATCCTCAGTCCAAATTCACATCCTCAGTCCAAATTCACATCCTCGATCAAATAATTTGTTCAAATCTAAATTCACATCCACTGGATGTAAATTTGAATTTTAACGATTTAAAGGGATCGTATACGTTTGGTAATTACTCCAAAAATTAATGGCAATACAAACTTACTTGGTAAGAAGTACAGCAGCTTTGGAGAGTATAATGCATTTTTAGAAACTTTTCACTTCAAAGTACATGTACTGCGGTTATTGAAAAAGAAATCACTTTTTATCCTCACAAATTCGAATCTGAGAAGCGTTACTGCAGTGACGTTTCTCAGATTGTGTATTCCAATGCAGATTATTCTTCCTGCGTGGACATAACCGCTCCAGATTTTTTGGCAATATCTCAAAATCGCTACCACCTTTTGAAATGAAATTTGTACAGGTTATAGTTTTAAGGTATATATCTATAACTATAGGCTCCTATAGGATTGAAACAAACGGTGGGTTCAAATTACCAAATGTATACGATCCCTTTTAATAATCCTGCTGGATGTGAATTTGGACTGAGGTTAGAATTTGGAGCATTTGGATGTAATTTTGGAAATCGTTTGTTGTAATCACATCCTGCTAATGACCGAGTCTGCTTTGAATGCAAAATCACATCATGCTCTAGCTGTCCCATATTGTCAATTTGAGGAGGGACCAATCCATTCCAGTCAATGTTTCAGGAGACGTACATAATTGAGACTTCTCAATCCCTTCCTCGGATTAGAATAAGCGAGGGTAAAGTGTCCGCTGATTTTTATTATTATTATTATTATTATTATGGCGTTTAATTAAAATCATCATCGCAGCCGAAAAAGCCTGCGGATTGCACGTGATCTTACAAAATATACATAGGAATACATAAAAATAATGAGAAATACAATGTATGATACACCATTTGAAGATATCGAAAATTTCTGACTTATTTGAAAGTAAATAATGACTGATAGGCATCCAGCAAAATGATTGCACTATAAATCCTATAATTGTTCAGAAAATTATTTTTAAAATTAAAATTTTGTTTAAAAAAAAATACGATCGCTGTCCGGCGTTTAGCAACATGACTGAGCTACATATCCTGTAATTGTTTCAAAGAATTAAATTTTATTTTAAAAAAATCACGATCGCTGGACGGCGGTCGTGAAAAAACAAAAAAACATAAGAACCACTGCCCGACACCGGTTGAGAACAAACACCGTATTTCTTGCTTTTCTCGGCATCCATGATTGTAAAACTTTGAACAGTTTAGTTAATTAAACGATATTTACTATAAAATACAACCCCCCAAATCCACTTATTCATGATACTTCAAGTACATGTAATTACCAATGGTGTATATCCTACCTTTAAACAACACCAAATAATAAGTATTAATTGAACTAAAGACGTCCTTTGTCTTTTACCATTCGTGAAACTTATTCCAAACTCAGCACCAGAAACACCACTCCTAAAAGAGGTTTTATTACAATACACCCTGATTCTGCTGTGGGACCTTGGCTGACCTATTTCAGAGTTACATTATTAGTTGGATGGTTGGATGATAACACAATTTCACTTTAGGTTCAGGTCTGTTTCGGTAAGTATGCATGCCAAATAACTTGCTTAAAGGGATCGTATACGTTTGGTAATTGGAACCCAATGTTTGTTTCAATCCTATATAGTTATAGATATATACCATAAAACTAACCTGTACAAATTTCATTTCCAAAGGTGGTAGCGATTTTGAGATAATTATTGCCGAAAATATGGAGCGGTTATGTCCACGCAGGAAGAATAATCTGCATTGGAATTTGGAATACACAATCGGAGAAACGTCACTGCAGTAACGCTTCTCAGATTCAATTTTTTTTTGAATAAAAAGTGATATCAATTTCCATAACCGCAGTACTTTGAAGTGAACAGTTTCTAAAAATGCATTATACTATCCAAAGCTGCTGTACTTCTTACCAAACTAGTTGTTATTGCCATTATAATTTTTGGAGTAATTATCAAACGTATACGATCCCTTTAATATCTCGTTGCACAGTAAGTTGGTATAGAAGTCTTACAAAGTTGCAGGCTTTGTTGTGTTGGGTTTTATCTACTGCGTCACCGCTGGAAATCAGCCAAAACGTTTACCCGCACAGTTATGCAGAGCCAATGTTACAACGGATATTGTAGTGACCAACGGATAATGTACCACCAACCGATAATATGTCATACAAATTGACCGATACTGTATCACTTACCGATAATGTATACACTGTCGGTCAATTTCTGGTTAGGACCGATAATGTAATAAGAACTGATCGATAGTGTAGTATATGTGATCTGTTACCACAATATGAGAGTAAAGTCGCACAATGTGATTTGGAGATATGGCCATCCCAAGTCAAAATATGAAGGGGTGGTCAATTGTGAGATTTTGCCTAATTTGGAAAGCCCATAGTCCTCCTCTACATATATTCCCATTTTTTAAGTGCAATCAGATAATTGAAAACCTCTTAAATTATGCGATTTTGCGTAGTGTTTGCGTAGTTATTGTTTGGATTAAAGTCCATCAGTGGTCTAATTAACACGGTAATTAAATATGCAAATTAGGTCTTCGTAACTGTCCAACGTTTGCGAAATTGTGATTTTTTGTTGTTTACACAATAGTCCGTATGTGTAAAAAGTTTCAAAAAGAAATAATGATTGGAACATAGCCGTTGCTAAGCTCAACCGAACCTTGTCCTGTTTTGCAATCTTTTGTGTGTTTTGTTTAGAATGTTTAATAAGTAAGTTTTCTCACAAACACGTTTTGTGAAACCCATGAGTTTTTGGAGCGCTGTAAAATGTATTTATTGCAAAAAACCCAAGTGTTATATACCATTGGAAAGCTCTCTTTCTCAAGAATTTGAAAATACCAATATCTCAATTTTCAATATTTCCGACTTTACTCTCATATTGTGGTGACAGGTCACATTATATTTTAATACACTACCAGTCAATTATGTTGTTACACTATCGGTTTCTGATACAGTATCAGTCAATTTGTGTGACATATCTGTTGGTGATGCATAGTATTCGTATAGCTACTACATGATCAGTTTTGAGAAGCCATGCGTAATCGAAACATGATCATCCCAGAAGATGCAACATGTACCGTTCGAGCGCAAGCATTTGACAAAATGCAACAAGTGAATATCAAAATACAGTTTTACCAAGCAGCGTCTTGGAATTTGAATGACAGGAATTAAAAAGGGGTGAAATTCATGATCATTTCTGTATTGCTTTGAGGTATTAATGCTGGTTTTACATTGTTTTACCCCTTCTAGCGCCTCCGTATGCACCCATTCTCTCGGTGGGTGCTCGCACAGCCAACTCGATTGAGATCAACTGGCGGTCGGGAGGGAACGGCGGGAGTCCGATACTGGGTAAGACTGCAGAATGATGAATACAATATTTTTGGCCAAACATACACATTGTTACCAAGCGAGTTGCACGTCAGTTGTACGTTGAGAGGGTAAACCTTTTCATCAAAATGTGATTTACATTTTTGTCACGAATAACATCTTTAATACCTCAGTTTTAGGTTTCATTCACAGAAATGTTGATTTTGACGAATAAAGTAGAAACAAATACAATTGTGTGTGCATCATTCTGTTCTACAACAGAGCCGTCTTTTTTCAAAGCCTGTTTTCTCAGTTGTGTTATTTTAACTCAAAGGAAGTAATCAATGTGTAAACACGTCATATCTCCAGAACGAGAGGGGATATTGTGCTATATTATATACCAAATGAAAGCTTACATTGTGGGCTTTCATACCGTGTATCAATTTCACTGTTTTGTGATATAATACCCATTTTTGTGGAGTGTGTCACAATTGTCATTTTGTTTTATAAAATGTGAAAAAAGAGATTTACGTTGGTACCGTAAAACAGGGCAACTTTAGAGCAACTTCAGTCATATCATTTGAGGGTAAAATTGTATGTGAAATGTATAAAATATTACATCAAATCCAGTTTGATGTTATTTTTTCAGATGAATAAAACAAGTAAAACCATAAAATAAAAAAATACAGGAATGTATAGTGCCTATATTCCTTCTTTTTTTTACACAACTTTCTTGACTTGTTTTAGGATATCACTTGAACTACAAGAGGGAACACGAACAAACATGGACGCGGGTTGACATCAACTCCACGCTGAGGAGTTACCGGGTCACCGATGTCCTCTGTGGGACACCGTACGCGTTCTTTATGACCGCCCAGAACAAGCTTGGGGTGGGCAAGCCGAGCGAGGAGCGGGATGTCCGAACGACGGGAGAAAGTGAGTTATGTCTTACACTGTACAAAAACAAACATACCTTACAATGTACGGTTAAAGGCATCATATACGTTTGGTAATTGGAACCCACTGTTTGTTTCAATCCTATGTGACCCGCTCCATCGAAATCAGGAATAAGTCGCAAAAAAAAAGACTTTTTAAGATAGGCACATGGTGAGAAAGGGAATTGCATAAGCTTTTTAATGATACCATCACAAGTGTGTATCTGTTAAAGTTAACGAGTTATGGTCTGATGAAGATGACAGTTGTATATTTATTTGCCAAATCCACATTCCATAAAAAACAGCTTTGAAATAAACAAAATTGCCCAAAATCATACGGACAGCGCACACGTACAAATTCTCTTCATTTTCATCTTTATTGATCGTTTTTACATACAATACATTAATGACATTAATCTGTGATAACTATACTTTCTAAAAATACAATGTTCAGAAAATCGACTTGGTCACGATTTTCACCTATGCGTTCACTTCAACGGCCGATTGCGTAAAACGGCCCCAGCGACTTATTCCTGATTACGATGGAGCGGGTCAAATATATTTATAAATATATACATGTACCATAAAACTAACCTGAAAAAAATTCATTTCAAAAGGTGGAAGCGATTTTGAGATATTGCTGAAAATCTTGAGCGGTTTTGTCCACGCAGTACTTCGAAGTGAAAAGTTTCTAAAAATGCATTATACTATCCAAAGCTGCTGTATTTCTTACCAAGTAAGTTTTTATTGCCATTAATTTTTGGAGTAATTACCAAACGTATACGATCCCTTTAAAGGCGTTCAGCAAAGGGCCAACCATCTCTGTATTTTATTTACGTTCGGACCATTGTTGTATTTAATGCTTAAAATTGTGGAATTTGGTAAATTCCGCCACTTTTAATACAGACTGATCACGGTACAAAAATATGGTTATATCAGTAAATACCACGGTGGTTAATCTCCACCCAGAACACATTTCTCTACGCCGTTATATGTCATATTACGACGTTATAATGCCCTATTACTGCGATATAACGTATTAACTTAACGGCCTACTCACGGCAATATAACACCCTAGTACGGCCTTATAACGCCGTAATCTCGAGTGTGGGCGCACATCCAATTTATTTTAGTTCTGTATGAAGCATTGTTTATGTCTGGTCGCTTTTATTTTTTGTTTATCAATTTTACGGCGTTATAATGCCGTATTAGGGCGTTATAAGCCATATAATAGGGTGTTATAACGCCGTAAATTTAGGACGTTATAACTTTCGAATCCCGCCTGGGTCAATATGTGACCTCCTCCCACAAAAGGTGTTTTTTTTTAAGTGAGATATTGTTATTTAACTCATTTGATTCCCATAGAATCGCGTGTACACGCAGTCTTAAAATCCTCATAAAATTGGAAGTTTGTATGGTATAAAGTTGGTTGTATTAGTACCAAATGAAAGCTGAAGATGTGTACTAAATGGAAATAACAATATCTCACTTCTCAACAAAAACCCTTGTGTCTGGTTTTGTGGGAGCAGGTCACATATGGATTGGGTTTTCAGTCCCTGCTTGATTCCGTGGATTTTACCAAGGATATATTCTTTTGGGGTTTCCCCAAAACTCGACCTTCTTCTCATTGTCTTCTCTCTACAAGTTTCTTCAGGCTTGCGAGCTACAGTGCCTAGGGTGCTTTTGAGGGATCTTCGGTTTCATTTACCAGAAAGATATAATCATAATAATAGTACCTAAACACCAATTAACCTAATCTGTCCGGCCAGTTACAAATTAACACATTTGAGAGCTACGTCAATTAATTAACGATATGGCCTCACAGCGCAATTGACAACGTTACAAGTTTGGGAGAAAATAAACCAGGAATTGTGGATTTAAAAAAAAATTACCACGAGATTAAGTGAAACGTGTCTAAAATGTAATTGGGGGTAAGGAACGGCCAGGAAAACAGTATTGATTGCTTTTTTGTTTTGTTTTTCCCTTTTTATTTTTAGTTCCCATACCGCCCTCAACTGATAAGATTGCGCCGCACTCCAACGCCACCAGCATCACCTTAATCCTGAGCAGCTGGGGCACCGGCGGGTGCCCGATCCGCTCCTACAGCATCCAGTACAAGCACTTTGGGGATGACACCTGGGTACCAGTCTCTAGCAACATACCGCCGTCAACATCCAGGTACATGGTGGAGGAGCTACACCCCGTGTCGTGGTACGTGTTTCGGGTCACGGCCGTCAACGGTGCCGGGCCGAGCGTCTACGAGTTCCGACTAGCCACAACTGCCTACGGGGGAGGTAAGCTGCATGGTCTATAAACGAAACAAAAATTGGAATTTGAATTTATTTGTTTTTTTATTCACTTACAGATTCTTTAAGGGTAGTATACACCATTTGCAGATATCAAAAATATTTACTACCGAATTATTAAGAAATATCTTACTCATTTGAAAGTAAATAATAATTCTAGGCATCCAGCAAAATGATTGCGCTAGATATCCGCTAATTATTCCGGAAAATATAATTTTTAGAAGAAACAAAGATATCATAAGAATAACTGCCCAACGCCGGTTGAAAACAGACGCTGTTTTTCGTGCTTTTCTCGGCATCCATGATTGTCCAACAAACTTCGGACAGGTCAGTTTAATCATTTAATGATATTTACTATGAAATACAACCCCCCAAATCTACCCATTAGTGATAATTCAAGCAATTACCAATGGTGTATCCTACCTTTAAATTTTCTTGACCCACTCGAACATTCTTCTTTATTTTGTATATTTTTTTGGTTGCAATTTCATATTGATTAATTTAAACATTTTAGCTTTAAAGCTCATGACATTTACAGATGTGCGTGATGTTTTGTTTCCACTGTTTTTTCGAAAACTGTAATATCTGTAATATCTGCTGAAAACTGGGGCATCAATATTCTTCCTTGGATTATTATTGGTGGTTATTGGATACAACAGATCACATGAAAAGCAAATGACCCTATAAAATGTTAAAGGGGGCATTACAGCCTGATATAACATAAATTGTAATTATTTTGTCAATTTTTTTTTTTATTTACTTATCCTATTTCAAACTGACATCTGGTTAACCATTTCGCGCCGGATGACGAATATAAATGCAAAGTTTTTCCCAGATTAAAAACGGATGACGCATAAACACGCCACGAGCAAGGCCGGAAATGTCTGTCAGCAGCGAGCAAGGCCGGAAATGTGGGGTGTGCTTCCCGTTACTGGCGGCCTGAACCTGCTTCGGATCGAGTTTCGTTACAAATAATCCCGCGCGTCGGCTCGGTCATGTTATAATAATCCCGGCGCGAACTCGGTAAATAGAGACCAGCCTAATGTCTTACCTATTCCGAGAAAAGACGAAAAAACCTGGTCGGACACGAGAAAGTACGCATACATTCCAGCCGTTTTCCTTCAATGTATACGATACACATTCTGTGTGTCGTATAAATTACACAAGCACAAAATGTTTTTTTTTACACGTATGCACAAGGCAAAAATGTTACGGCCAGAATCCAAATGAGCAGCTGAACTGCTCGATTTCAATGGGTTCGCAAAAGTGGACCCCGAAATTTGTTCTTGCGTGAATAACACAAGAATAACACAAAAACCCCCAGGGTGGTTATCCAGGTGTTGATATCCTACTTTTAAATGCCCTTTCTGGTTAACCAGTTCGCGCCGGGATTATTTTAACATAACCGAGCCGACGCGCGGGTTTATTTTTAACGAAACTCGATCCGAAGCAGGTTCAGGCCGCCAGTACCGGGAAGCACACCCATGCATTTCCGGCCTTGGTCGCTTCTGACAGACATTTCCGGTCTTGCTCGTGGCGTATTTATGCGTCATCCGTTTTGAATCTGCGGAAAACTTTGCGTTTATATTCGTCATCCGGCGCGAACTGGTTAACATCATTTCGTTTAAAATGCATTTTGTAGCCCGATTGGTCAGTTAGCCAGGCCGTAGTGTCTCTAAAGACTAGCCTGTTTGTAACATTCACTGGCAATCCTATAGGTACTGCTCCTCCGATCGATGTCCGAGTGGACCAGAGCACGGACGGAAGCCAGCTCCTGTTCTACGAGAACCCTCTTCTCTTTGGCCCGGTCCTGGGCGGCGTCACCCTGCTTCTTCTCATCCTCTTCGTGGGCCTCTTCGTCTACAGCTCCCGCAAGCACCGCAAGGCCGTGCTTAAGAAGGTGTCAGTCAAGGAGGCCGAGACCAATCGGCTAGAGAACAACAACCTCCCCACCAAGTAACGTGCACTGCTTTGTATCATTCCTTGCCAGAATTTTGTTTTTGTTTTTGTTTGTTCTCACTTCTCTGGTTTTCCTCAAACCCCCCCCCCCCCCCCCCCCCCCCCATCCTCATTACTCCTATTCATACTTATTTGTTAGTTCTTCCCTTTGATCTCCACCCTGGACCCCTTTCCTTGTGGCTTTACCCCTTCTGTTTTTGTTCCTACCCCGCCTTTGATCCTACCCACACTGACCTCACCCTTTATTCCCTCAGCCTAATCCTCCTTTTGTTGTTTGTTCCATTGAACTCTGTGCTTTGTTTCTTTTGTGTTTTTTCAGCATCCATGATGTGCATCATGCTGTACATTGCCCTATATATGTTTGTTTCTTGTACACAGTCATTTAGTCTCTGAAGAAGATCTTGTTAAGATCGAAATATTAGGCCCTCTTAACTTATTTGACAAATAATAAACATAAAGGGTGGCTTAAAAAGAAACCAGAGAATCATATCTCAACGGACAAGCATGCTTCCACTATCCTGAGGCCACAACTACCTGTTTCAATATGTGACCTGTCATCACAAAATGAGCGTAAAGTCGCACAGAGTGATTTCCCAGTACCGCCAGTCAAAGTCAACATTTGAAGGGGTGGTCGATTTTGAGATTATATGGGTTTTTTTAAGACTAAATCCCCAACAATCAATTCCCAATTTTTCAGGACGATCAGATAAAAACAAAATTAGTTTGAGACAATTTGGACTATGCCTTTCTATGCCTTTCACACAATTTCTCGCAAGAAATGCCCGTTTTCTCATAATATTTGTATTAAGACTCCAGACTAAAAAATAAAAATAAAAAAATATTGAGTATCAAACCTCCAAGTGTTAGATACCATTGGAAAGCTCTGTTTCCACAGAATTTAGAAATACCCATATCTCAATTTTAGATTTTGGCGACTTTACGCTCATTTTGTGATGACAGGTCACATATATGAAGAATCTTTCTTTGAAGTGTCGTGGCCGAGCGGTTAAGAGGTGGGTTTTCTGTTCCGCAGAGCGTGAGTTCGAGTCCCGGTGTCGACACGTGTGTCCTTGAGCAAGGCAATTAAACCACTATTGCTTCGTCCTTCGGATGGGGCGTAAAGTTGTAGGTCTCGTGTGTTGTATAAT
The DNA here is from genome assembly GCA_037893245.1 of Crossaster papposus. Taxonomy (NCBI): domain Eukaryota; kingdom Metazoa; phylum Echinodermata; class Asteroidea; order Velatida; family Solasteridae; genus Crossaster; species Crossaster papposus. The sequence goes on from JBAIAA010000451.1 coordinate 227,280, forward strand.
TTAAAATGTGTGTATATATCTTTCTCATTATAACATTATAACAAATTGTATAATGCACGTAAAAGAACCCCGAACACTTATCGCTAAGAGAAGGGGTTTGCCCCGGTGTTTCTGGCTGACACAGCCTCTGTCTACGGGTTTCTTCTGGCTTACGAGCTACAGTGACTTGAGTGCTTTTGAAGAATCCTTGGTTTCATTACCAGAAAATAATTATAATAATAATAAATGATGCCACAATATATCGATTTGGGCTGGTAGTTTTATGTAACTCAATTATCTGAATTAAGGACCTTGTCTTTGTTTTGTTTTTAAAAATCCTTTCAACAAAATAGAGGACTGGGTCTCTCGATTTTAGTGTCAATTAAAAATTTGTCAATCCAATCCTGGCGAAACCTAACAGTTCAATCCAAAAGCCCCACATTTTTTTTATTCAATCAATTTCATCCGTGGAACATATCTTAATACAACCGTGTTTCTTTTTTTGTTCTTTTTTCTTTCAAATAAGCCTCTGTACTGATAACGTCGCACGTTGTTTGCGCGTTCGTATGGGAGTGAGTTCAGTACGACAATTTTGTAGTGCCATAGAAAAGCAAGTAAACAAAGTACATAGTACATAATTATGTGACCTGTCACCACAATATGAGAGTAAAGTCGCACAATGTGATTCGGAGATATGACCATCCAAAGTCAAAATATGAAGGGGTGGTAAATTTTGAGATTTTGTGTAATTTGGAAAACCCAAGTCATCCTTTACATATTCCCATTTTTTGGGTGAGATCAGATGATGGAAATCCTCTTAAATTACGCAATTTTGCGTAGTGTTTGCGTAGTTAGTGTTTGGATTAAAGTCCATTAGTGGTCTAATTAACACGGTAATTAAATATGCAACTCAGGTCCTCGTAAGTATCCCACGTTTTTTAAATTTTGTTATTTTGTTGTTTATACAATAGTTTGTATGTTTGGAAAATTTCAAGAAGAAATAATGATTAGAACACACCCTACTTGTCCTGTTTTGTAATCTTTTGCAAATGTTTTGTTTAAGATGTTTCAAGTAAGTTTTCTCACAAACACGTTTTGTGAAACGTGTTTATGTATGTGAAGTGTTATGTACTATTGGAAAGCTCTATTTCTCAAGAATTTGAAAACGCCAATATCTCAACTTTCAATATTTCCGACTTTACTCTTATTTTGTGGTGAAAGGTCACATATAGGCTTATTTGACTAGTAGGTTTCACAAATCGTGCGACCTTTGCTGTTATATCTTATAACGGGGTGTGTTTTTTTTCTTGACTTTTAGTGGTCGGAGACATTTCCGCCAGATGGAGGGCGCACTACCATCCGAGCAGGAGCCATTCTTGAATGCGGGTGTGGCCCCAATCAACAACCTCAGCAGCATTACTGGGGCCACACCCTGGGTTTTCAACAGCAGCTCTGAGTTTGGTAAGAAATGTCTTCGCAATAAACCTTCGTGAGGGACGATGTCACTGGTCTCCAACTTCACAATAGACCATCCACACTCTAACCTATTAAACTGGGTTGTTTCTAGGGCCTAGTCTATGGCCCCACACTAGAGTACACTCTGTGCTATAGGCCATACGTCCATCGGTGCAAAAAGCCTTGGATTTTTTTTACTTATTTCATTGAAATCATTCGGTCTCAAACTCGGCATGCAGGTTTATTTATTATAGCACATCGATATTTCGCTAAAATTAGGACTTTTCCGTGGTTCCGTCTGGTGTAATTTGTCTCTAAATCTGCATTATAAAATTTCCAAAAAGTTTGCGATAAACGCAAAACAAAATGGCGGATCAAGTCTGCGCAGGCGTGCACAGCTCGTCGCACCGAACAACAGAGGGCGCCTCTGTTGTTCAGTGCGACGAGCTTTGCACACCGCACCTGCGCAGACTTGACCCGCCATATTGTTTTGCGTATATCGCGAATTTGTTTGAAACTTTATAACGCAAATTTAGAGACAAATTACACCAGACGGAACTACGGAAAAGTCCTAATTTTAGCAAAATATCGATGCGCTATAATAAATGAACCTGCATGCCGAGTTTGAGACCGAAGATTTCCATGAAATAAGTGAAAAAAATTCCGGTTTTTTTGGCACTGATGGACGTATAGGCCTATAGCACAGAGTGTACTCTAGTGCGGGGCCATAGACTAGGGCTAAGTTGTTTCTATAAATTTAGGGTCTATAGTGTGACTTAATTGTCCATTGTAATTTGCCTTTCTTCTTGTAGCATTAACAATTACTCAAATTATTTTTCGGTATAGTTTGTTTGCTTTTCATAATGACTCTTTTATGACGACTGTTTAAAAGTTCATTCAGAATTATAAAATCATCAATGTCAAATCTAACAGAAACTGGAAAATAGTGGATCCAAAATGACAAACAAACAAATGACCCAACTGTACAAGTCACATATGGACTTCACATCATCTTACCTTTATTTGTCGAGAAAGTATTAATAGTTATTACTTCTTCAGTATGCCTTGTTAAAGCATGTCTTATATTTTCGTAAGAAAGCTAAAGATCTTTACCTCAACAAACCAGAGTTGTATTCGAGTCCCTGTAAGTCCTGTGGCCGATTTCACGAAACGCTAAGAAGCGTCTTTAGAAGAGTAACTCGTCCCAACTCGCGACTCGTCTTAGGATCGATTTCACCAAAGTTAAGACGCGTTTAACACGTCCTAACTTCCATAGCAACGCGGCTGAACTCGTCTTAACTTAGGATCGGTCCGGGGGTCGTCTTATCTCATTAATACAAACGTTAATCTGTATAAATTGTCTGAAAACCATTGCATTATCTTCTCATTATTAGACAAACGTCGGCCTAGAGTTTAAGTTTCGAAGAAGAAACAGATTTGATTTATATTTTGCTATGTGTGTATAGTTTTAAAAACTAATTATTTATACTCGAACAAGTCGACTCTGTTGTATATAGAACATGTAGAACTACCGTACGTGTTTGTACTGCGCAGATTAGCAAAATTTTGTGTTCTCGCACGCGCGCACGCTGGGAGTTGGTTTGCGGTTTCTTTTCAACGACTGTTTCCTCTAGCGGTAAAAACAAACATGAAACAGCCATCAAATTGGTAGTTGCGATGCGTCTTTCGTAAGATGGGTTTAGCGAAATTGATCCTAGGACTCGTCCTAAGTCCTAAGATGAGTCGAAAGTTAACACGAGTTTCGTGAAATTCTTCGTACTTTAACAAATCCAGCCACAATTTTGTCACGTGACATTGGCGTCTACCGGACCTAAAGATTCATCAGAAATTGTCAGCATTATTTGGTCTGGGAACGAGACTAACATTTGGATATTTCCCTTCAGATGTAGAGGCTCTAGAGGGTGCCGTCGGGGGTGACCCCTACTTGACCTACAACCCCGACGACTCGTCCGACGTGCTGTTCCCGAGCATGAGCACCTTCCGATCCACGGGGTCTGATGACGTCAGTCTTGGCGATCTTGGCCCACGGAGTGCTATCGCTAGTGACGGGGACAGATTGTACGACTTGCCGCCTGATTCTGACTACATAGGTAAGTGGGAGGGGGGGGGGGGGGAGGGGGGAGGGGAGGAGGGGAGGAGGGGAGGTTATGTAGCTAATGTCATAACCCATTAGTTGGCCTTCTAAAACTTAGAACCTAGGTGCAGGGAAAAAAGACGTTAGCAGCCCAGGCACGCAAAATCACTTTTTGAGATAATCAAGTTTAACGTTTTTTGTGCTGCCATTTTTAAATTAAACATTACATAAGGCTGACATTTTGACTTGTGTATCATGTGAATAGTTTGAATAGTACTGCGTATTTGGTTTATTTCAAACTTTACTTAATTGTATTTCAAAATTGTACTTAAAGGGATCGTATACGTTTGGTAATTGGAACCCCCTGTTTGTTTCAGTCCTATATAGTTATAGATATATACCATCAAACTAACCTGTAAAAATTTCATTTCAAAAGGTGGTAGCGATTTTGAGATATTGCCGAAAATCTGGAGCGGTTATGTCCACGCAGGAAGAATAATCTGCATTGGAATACACAATCTGAGAAACGTCACTGCAGTTACGCTTCTCAGATTCAAATTTGTGGTGATAAAAAGTGATATCTTTTTCTCTAACCGCAGTACTTTGAAGTGAAAAGTTTCTAAAAATGCATTATACTATCCAAAGCTGCTGTATACTTCTTACCAAGTAAGTTTTTATTGCCATCAATTTTTGGAGTAATTACCAAACGTATATGATCCCTTTAATTATGAGCTGGTTTTAAAATGCCCACACGGTAAGAGTTCTTTGCATGTTTTTCCATTCAAAGTGGCTCCTGGTAACCGTGCGTCCATGTCTTCCAGTCACGACTACGCATGCCTAGACGACATCCGTCCTCGCATGGTTCCCGTCGTGCCCAACCGCACGCAGAATGTGTACTGTGGGACACCAGCAGGGGCGACGAGGCAAGCCTCTCCGCACACTCCGGGCGGTACCTCTATCGGTAGAAGACGAGGTAAAATGTGTAACTTTCTTGTGGACAACAACTGCAAGTATTTTATACTTTATATTTCAATTAACCAGCTCGCCCCGGATGACGTATATAAACGCAAAGTTTTCCCCAGATGCAAAACGGATGACGCATAAACACGCCACGAGCAAGGCCGGAAATGTCTGTCAGCAGACGAAAACGAGTGGGTATGCTTCCCGGTATCATCAGCCTGAACCCGCCTCGGATCGAGTTTCGTTAAAAATAATCCCGTGTGTTGGCTCTGTGATGTTAAAATAATCCCGGCGCGAACTAGTTAAGAACAAAAGTTCATTTCGCAAGTAGTTAATTTAAAGCCCAGGGATAAATCGTCTTGGTGAAAGTTCCACGCAAACTTTTTAAATATTTCATACATTTTCAAAGAGCACTCAAGGGAGCGAAGACCTCCGCTCAATAAAGCCTTAATTAAGTTGGGTTGTCTGTGCTTTTTCAACATTTTGATTTTCTTTTCCGAACAAATTTTGAAGGAAGACCATGTACTGTACACAAATACATTTCTTTTCTTTTTTTTGCATTGGCAGGCCTTTACACAATGTTAAAAAGTGGTTTTTATTGTTGCGCCAATTGCGCGCTCCAGTTCTGCATACTGGCACCCCGTCAAATTAGGAGCGGGAGGCTAATTCAAAATTTGCATTTATTTTGTTTTCCATGGGATGTCTCATTTGAAAGCTCATAACAATTACAGTGCTAGAAAATTATCAATTTAATTTGAACATCTAGTTTTTAGGGTGCTACCCCCTAAAAGCATGGATACACTAACTTTAAAGAGATAGTATACCTTTTGTAACTATCAAAAAAGTAACCAACCAAATTATTGTTCAAAAGCTTACTTAATGTAATTATATTAATGACTCTAAACTCCCTGTGAAATATTATCTCTGGAATTCTAATAAAAAAAAAAAACATAACAAAAGAAGCACAAGAATGCATGTCAGAGATGCATTTAGGAGCTAAAACTTTGTCAGGTTGGTTGTCAAACTAATTTTTTATGTTTCTAACGATAAAAATGCACAACTGACAAATGGTATGTTCTCTCTTTGAGAAAACAGTCTAGCACAATGCCCTATCTACCAACGTTAACAATATTTTGTTGAAGTGATCAAGATTTGTGATCTGGATCCAGATTCGGATTCCTAATCTGAAATCTTCTACCCGTTAAAGCTATCTATTACCAAGTTTCTTTAAAATTTCTTGAGTAGTTTTTTTACAAAATCCTGGTAAAAAACAAGAAGACAAACGCCGTCAAAATCATAACGTCCTTGGCGGAGGTAACAATCAAATAAACTGACAGGAGCTGGATTTGAACCTGCGACCTCTGGAATACCGTACCGGCGCTTGACCGAACTTGCTCTATGTTCACTTTGAAATTGTGTTGATATTTTATGGTATTTTCTTCAGGCCCATCTAAACGAGGCAGTCAAGTCTCCATCTGCACCACAGCCTCCGTCAGCGAGGAGCTAGCCTCAGCCTATGAGAACGCCGTCCAGATTGAGCGGGCCCGCCGGCGCCGCCCTCCTTCCTTAACCTCCCCAAGCGCAATGTCGCACCCAGAGAACTACGACTACTCTACGGCCAGCGACATAGAGGCCGGCATACGGCACTTCACGGCCTCCCCACCGCTGCCTTCGGTGCCGGAGAGGTCGGACAGCTATGTACCGCACCGTACCGTGTCGTACGTCAAAGAAGGTCAGGAAAAAAAGTGAATGTGGTATTCCGAAACCAAGCAGAATTGGGTTGAGCGATGCAAATGATATAAACAGCCACAAAATGGAACGGGTTGATTTTCACACATTTTTTTTATTATTGAAAATTTGTGATGAAACTAGATTTGAAAATTCAAACTGAAATTTCATCTGCAAAATAATGTAATAACACTTTTCGAGGAGCCACCTTTTTTACAAAATGACATTTTTTCAATATCCAAAAACTAAGTGGCATTTGAAAGAACAAGGTCTACATGTTGCTAGTACGATAACTTAAAATTGACTTCTTGCTAAAAGTACCTGATTTTGCCGTAGAAGCTCACAAATTGCAGTTCAATAGCCCTAGGCATTGATGACGTCACCACCATGTTTATCACATTGGATTTTTTAGTGCACGACGCTCGATATACTTTTACGACCAAAACACAGTGAAATGTGATTACTGTATAGATACCAGGGATGTAGTCGAGTCCATCACAAGTCCCTGCAAGTCCCTGCAAGTCCCTCACAAGTCTTTCAGTTTCAATTTAAATCACAAGCTATTCAAATCAGCTTTGACAAAGGCATTCCTTTGTCATTGTTCATCCAGTTACTTGTGACTCTGCCTTTATGAAGGAACTTGTGATTGGCTTCACGAAAGGACTTGTGAAAGGACTTGCAGGGACTCGACTACAACCCTGATAGATACCAAATAATTTCTCACCGCATTTTTTTGCAGTGTATTATAATCAATCCTTGTATCCCCAGGTGCCCGGCCTAGGGAGTACAATCGCCGCGTAAGCACTACCTCACCACACCCGAGCGAGACCAGCGAGTCAGAGCAGGATCGAGGCCGGTTCCACGCTCAGGTGTACCGGCCGTCCCGCTACAAGGCCAACAGACGGGGCAGGAAAGGTTACATGGCCTCCAGGCCGGTGATTAGGGCCAGCAGGGGACCAGCAAGGAGACAGCGACAGTAAGTTGTGTTAGGGAGACCGGCGAAACCACTGACGCAGGAAAGCCTTTGCCATACCCAGCAAGGCCCGGGTCTCTCGGCCAACTAATCCTCCTTTTGTGCATGTAAATCATCCAACAAAAGCCTGGCAATCATTAAAGCCGGTCCTCTGGCCGCTTTGCCCAGCTACAGCCCATCCAAGCGTAGCTCATTAACTCGGGGTCTTTGTTGGAAGTGTATTGTTGAGTGAAATCACTCAACGTAAAGGAATTTCTTTTAGGGACCGACATGGTCGCGCCACTGAGAACACGAGGAAGGCGAATCAATAAAGCAACGAAACTAGTAATACATCAAAAATTAGGAATAATGTCGACTCACAAGATTCATCTATGACGAGCCTATTTAACTTTTATTACTAATATGCGACAATAGTTTTGAGTTATTTATCTCTTACATATTCAATTATTTATAGAAACCTCTAATTATTTAGAAAAAAATTATTTCATTATTTAGATATATTTCTATTTAATTTAGAGATCATGTATCTCTAAATAACTGTCAAAAATATTGCTTAAAGGTAGGATACACCATTGGTATTTGCTTGAATTATAATGAATGGGTGGATTTAGGAGGTTGTATTTTCTAGTAAATATCATTTAACTGACCTAGCTGTCCGAAGTTTTACAATCATGAATGCCGAGAAAAGTACGAAAAACAGCGTTTGTTTTCAACCGGCGTCGAGCAGTTATTATGTTATTTTTGTTTTTTCGTGATCGTCGTCCGGCGATCGCAAATTGTTCTTCATAGAATTTAATTTTTCAGAATAATTACAGGATATCTAGCGCAATCATTTTGTGGATGCCTAGAATCATTATTTACTTTCAGATGAGTAAGATATTTCTTAATAATTCGGTAGTAATTTTTTTTCGATATCTGAAAATGGTGTATCCTACCTTTAAGTAATAAATGATAATTGGGCTTGCCGTAGACGTTCAAATCTTGTGAGCTGACGTCATTCCCAAGTTTTGGTGCGTTATTAGTTTCGTTACAACAGTTTCAAGACTTTTATCAGGGTATGTGTCGTCTTCAAAATGAAAGCAACGCAAATAACTCGAACATACAAACATGGCGGCGTGAATAGTTTGTGCTAGAGGAGATGGAGAAGATATATGACCTGGGGCCAATTTCACGGAGCTGCTAAGCACACAAATTTGCTTAGCACAAAAACGTCTTGCTCATTAAAAAAAAAATATCAGCCAAAATGCTACGTGTTTTTTATGCTAAGCAAAAAACCAGCTGATTATCAATCAAAAACAATAAAGATCACGTGAAAATTTGGTCTGTAACCTTGTTTTTACCAAGGACAATTTTTCATGCTAAGCACATTTTTGTGCTTAGCAGCTCCGTGAAATTGGCCCCAGGTCACATTTATACCAATATTAACATGTATTGTCCCGGCGTCTCTATAGATTCGACAGCCGCAGCAGCACGCCTAGCTCCAGCTCCCCGGATTTCAGCGGGTCGCGGCGTCAGATGGGCCTGCGGCACGACCCCTCCAGCCCGTCCGAGGGCTACATCTCGCTCCCCTATGACAGCTTTAGCGCCGCCCCAAGCGGGGTGACGGATAGCGACACAGAGCCCAGATGGAAGGGGTACCACTACCGGCGGAAACCGCGGGAAAAGGGTGAGCGGACAACTTTATCATTATGTGTTCGTGTGTGTATATGCGCCTAGAAAATATCGTGTTATAGGATAATATTTGCAGTCAAAGTAAACGTCGATGACCCGGCACCACGAAATGAGCGGAAAGTCGCACATTGCCAAAACGAGTTATTGGCCGAAACGTCAATTTTTCAAGTCGGAGGTCGTTTTGGAGTTGTTTACATAAAAAAAAACTTCTTTATCATATCCTAACATTTTATAGCTCAATTAAAACTTCTGAAGTGTGTTTTTTGGTGGCTGAATTGCACTGATTGGTAGTATAGTTGGCACGGTTCACGGACTTTAAATTCCGGGAGCATGACTTCAGCTATTTCAAAAAAGTATAGCGGCGGCTATGAATAAGCTACAACAACACACTATATATCATTTAAAAGCTTAGGACTTCTTCTTTCTATAAATGTGATAATGTCAATTTTTGTATTTTGCGACTTTCCACCCATTTTGTGGTGCCAGGTCACTATTGGTTAGGGTTCGTGACTCACGGTCAGAGGGTGAGGGGTTAACATCCAGCTAATGGCTGTATTTCGTGTCCTTGGGCAAGCCACCTAACCCCCATTTGCCTCTTTCCACCAAGGAGTATAAAATATTCTCGAGTCAATTTCTTTTTAATCAGTGGAACTTGCAATTTTGATTTTTGTCTTTATGAACAAGGTTCCGTGAGCGAGCCCGAGCGATGGTTCGCTAAGAAGCCGCCCCTCCCACCGTCTCATCGACAGTCGGCCACGCCAATCCCCAAAGTGACACACCCGGACACCAAGTACCATGTTCCGAACTACTCCATTGTAAACAAGGACCGGACGATAATATACGCCGAACAGAGGTGGGGCAGAAGTAGGGACCAGCCTCGGTTAAAAGAGGAAGTAATCAGCGCGGGAAACCGTGTTCCCAAAGTGGGATCGGAGGACCCCAACCTGAGGCAATTAGAGGCCCATTTGGACAAGTCCTCCTTCCCTAATTCTTCCTGCTCGCCCCCACCGCCTCCCGCGCCCCCTATGCGAAGGCACAGCCCTGACGGCAATGACCACTGTACGGAGGAGATTGAAATCCACGTGTTGTCCTCCACGACTTCTACAGACTCGCCGTCGAACTACAGGGACGAGTTTACCATTGTATAACCAAGGATTTAAAGCTAATCAACGGTTTAACTACCTAGTTACCCGACCGTAATCGGATCGAATGGTATAACAACCACTGCAACGGAGGAGGTTGAAATCTACGTGTTGTCCACCACGACCGCTACAGACTCGCCTTCGAACTACAGGGTCGAGTTTACCATTGTATAACCAAGGATTCAGAGCTAATCAATGGTTTAACTACCTAGTTACCCAACCGTAATCGGATCGAATGGTATAACAACCACTGCAACGGGGGAGGTTGAAATCCACGTGTTGTCAACCACGACCTCTACAGACTCGCGGTCGAACTACAGGGACGAGTTTACCATTGTATAACCAAGGATTCAAAGGTAATCAACGGTTTAACTACCTAGTTACCCGGCCGTAATCGGATCGAATGGTATAACAACCACTGCAACGGAGGAGGTTGAAATCCACGTGTTGTCCACCACGACCGCTACCGACTCGCCATCGAACTACAGGGATGAGTTTACCATTGTATAACCAAGGATTCAAAGCTAATCAACGGTTTAACTAACCTAGTTACCCGACCGTTATCGGATCTAATGGTATAACAAACACTGCAACGGAGGAGGTTGAAATCCACGTGATGTCCACTCCGACCGCTACAGACTCGACGTCAAACTACAGGGACGAGTTTATCATTGTATAACCAAGGATTCAAAGTTAATCAACGGTTTAACTACCTAGTTACCCGACCGTAATCGGATCGAATGGTATAAGAACCACTGCAACGGAGGAGATTCAAATCCACGTGTTGTCCACTACGACCTCTACCGCCTCGCCGTCGAACTACAGGGACGAGTTTACCATTGTATAACCAAGGATTCAAAGCTATAATCAACGGTTTAACTAACCTAGTTACCCGACCGTAATCGGATCGAATGGTATAACAACCACTGCAACGGAGGAGGTTGAAATCCACGTGTTGTCCTTCACGACCTCTACAGACTCGCCGTCGAACTACAGGGACGAGTTTACCATTGTATAAAAGGATCCTAAGTTAATCAACGGTTTAACTACCTAGTTACCCAACCGTAATCGGATCGAATGGTATAACAACCACTGCAACGGAGGAGGTTGAAATCCACGTGTTGTTTACAACGACCGCCACAGACTCGCCGTCGAACTACAAGGACGAGTTTACCATTGTATAACCAAGGATTTAAAGCTAATCAACGGTTTAACTAACCTAGTTACCCGACCGTAATCGGATTGAATGGTATAACAACAACTGCAACGGAGCAGGTTGAAATCCACGTGTTGTCCTTCACAACTTCTACCGACTCGCCGTCGAACTACAGGGACGAGTTTACCATTGTATAACCAAGGAATCCAAGCTCATCAACGGTTTACTGAACTGATTAACCAGTAGTAACCAATGAGAACATGCGGTAATTGACAACTACGGAGGCATTTGACCGTTGTTAGATTAGCCTCACGCATGGGCTACTAATCAGTGCGTGCCCTACGTTTAAAATGGTTTCAACCTTTCGTTTGCTTATCATGGCATACCACCTGTGCTACGGTAGTTTGATATCGAATCATTGCATCTAGGCGAGTGCATCATTTTGCAACCATGGCAACCTGTACATAACCATGTTTCCCACCTATGTGCCCAGCAGCTCGAATGGAATAATTGGCAGATTGACTGCCGTACATTTCCAACTGTTAATACAGGGGTACAAGTACGTTTGACCAACTATGGGACCAATGACAGTGTGCACGGCGGTAACTTGTCGGTCATTGACACAAACTATGCGAGTTATCGTCGGTTAGGCATCACTTCTGTGTGAATCGCGATGTGTAAATACTCGAAGAAACCTATCACTGGGACCAGGTAACCATGGATTTTTAAAGACTTCTGGCGCTAAACGCCAGCAAAAAGTATTAGATTATTGTATGTGAGAGCTTTTCACTTGATATCATTATCTCATTTTTCACGGATGCGATTTCGTTCAGTGGCTTTTGTACCTGAAGTCTTAATAATAACGGAAAATGGTACATTTGGAAGACATCTCCATAGAGACGTGCACAACAAAATTCTTTCTTTACTGTAACCTAACCCGTTTTTACCTAGAGCTTTTTCATATTTATGCATTTTGGACCCTACTCTATCGATCTGGACTGTTAAATGTTTTAAAATGTATCTCCTACTTGTAGTTTGAACGTTAGGGAGACCTCGAAATGTCTCCCTAATGACACTGGTCGCCCTAATGCTGTTAAACTTACGCAAATTGGTCTCCTAATAAGGTACTTATTCCAAGATAATATTAATAATAATAATATGGACTTATAAAGCGCACATTCTAATAGACATTACTCATGGCGCTACATTCATTTAAAGTCTGTACAAATTATGCAAATGTGATCTTTAAGAAGGAGTGGAGTAAATTTATACTGGTTTCAGGTGTTTTTTTTTAATTTTTTTTATAAACTCTTTTAGAGTCAAGTGTGCATCTGTGGTGTTTAAAGATGGACTACAACATAAACTCACACATTAAATTTATTATCGGACCTTGTTTATGTTGTGTTCAGGTAACACTTTATTGTTACGGTCATGTTTTTCTCTAAATAATTTTGTTGCAATTTGACCGAAACAATTAGACCTCGATTCTTCGATTTTGAAATTTCCCGCCCTGTACTGGTTCCCGGCAAAGATCCACTGAAAACCACAATGAAATCCACGATATAGTACCAGCGGACTTGTAAACCAGCGAAAAGTGATGACGTACTACCCATGAAAACGCATACATGGTGGCCCTGAAGGGACTCCGCAGATCGCGAATATCGACGTCAAATTTGACGTCAATATTCACAACTTTCCAAAAAAGTCGCGAATATTGACGTCAAATTTGACGTCGATATTCACGACTTTCCCCAAAAGTTGCGAATATTGACGTCAAATTTGACGTCGATATTCACGATTTTCCCCAAAAGTCGCGAATATTGACGTCAAATTTGACGTCAATATTCGTGATCTGCGGAGTCCCTTCAGGGCCACCATATATATGCGTTTTCATGGGTAGTACGTCACACACAAAGTATGAATTATTCATGAGTTAAGGGCTTTTGCTGAAACTGAGTTTTTCTGGGTCGTAGAACGCCGATCAATTTTGTTGTTTTTTTGCATGAAGGAACAATATTTATTGAATAATAATGATATATTAGTAATCATTATACATTTCTCGAACAAAAAACAGCAACACAGCCTTTATCATTATTCCGTTGTAGTCCATTTTTAACTATAATGCCCATACCGAAAACTACTCTGAATAGTTGTGAATTTATAGTCTAGCCATATACGACTAGGAAAGGGCATGATGTGATTTTGCATTCAAAGCGACCCACGGTCCCTATCTATAGCAGGATGTGATTTCAACAAAACATTTTGAAAAATCACATCCAAATGCATCAAATTAACATCCTCTGTCCAAATTTGTATCCTTAATTGGTTAAAGTGTATGTGAACCCTTTGATGTGATCAAGTTTGAAAGCTTGATTACGTAAGATCCTAATTACTCGTCTAATACATGGCCACGATATAGTCAGGTTTCTTATGTATTTTCGTTCAATTTTTGTGTAGATTTGCTAAACTATACATTTTTTTGAAACGTTAGAATATTAAAACCAATGTTTACATTTGCTCTTAGGTTCTTTATGGCGGCCATCTTGGATTTTTTGAATTTGATGACGTCTTGATGATGTCACCATTTTTCACAATTGTGTGCATATGTCTATGACCAAATAAACATAATATTACAAAAAGAATTTTGAATTTATTATGTTCTGTTGATGAGATATGGCTTAAAGGTTAAAAAATAAAACAAAATCATAACAATTCACACGATGACGTCATCATGATGTCACTTCAATTTTTATCTATAACACATCCTGCCATACCTGCATACCAAGTTTGAACCCAATCGGTCTGATACTTCTAGAGATATAGGGCATTAACAAAAAATGGATCTTTAATGTGACACCCAATGACTTTTCATGTGTCACGTCACATTAAAAAAACATTTTTGTTTCAAAAGAAACTAAAAACGTTTCCAAAAATGTAGTTTAGCAAATCTACAAAAAAAGTGAATGAAACTTTCAATGTGTACATTATGAACCTGACTACAAGTAAAGTTAGGAATTCGCGGTTTTCATCTCAACACTAACCCAGAGCTTGATTACGTAAGATCCTCAAAAAACCTGCATGTAAATTACGCTTTTAATACATGTATGGCCACGATACAAGAATACATGCATTTTCATGTCCACTCAACTGGATGACAGTTGACACAATGGTTAAGTCAGAAAATACACTTGTAAGTGTGGATTCGTAATTACGAATCCATACTTTCTCGTGTATTCTCCCCAATGTAATACCGCGAAATGTAATAAGCAAACAGCTGGGTTTAATGGCATTGAAAAAAACCAAGAGAATATAGCGACGATTAGATTAGTGCGGTTAGAAAAGTACCCATTCATGGGCATGTGATTCAGGTGTGAAAACACAATTGTGACCCGCTCTGCAAAAATGAGTCTGATGTCGCAAAATACATGTTTACGTAAAGAGCTGTTTATTGCCTCGGAGCTGATTTGGTTTTTTTCAACCAATAATATTTTTGTTTAGAGGCATTTTGGTTTCTCCGAAACCTATATTTTCAGATCTGATCGATTGAAAAGATTGTTTTGATCTCCAAATTAAATTTAATACAGGTTTTGTCATTCCCTTACCATAGCATCTGATGAAGCATAAATCTTCATTTCTTTTCAAAGACATTTTGAATATAACTGAGAAAAAGCAAATTTTTCCAAAATTGTAAAAGACCAATGCATTACACTACAGAGTTGTGCCATATATTAAATGAAAGCTTATATCCTGCTTTGTTTTGACCAACTGCAAAATTGAAATAAACATTTTTTAACACATCAGACTAATTTTTGCAGAGTGGGTCACAATTATTTGATTCAGTTGCAAAAAGCCTTAAGTATAATTATGCAACTAATTATAAGGGACTTAAATTCTCTTTAACTAAAGTAATTAAGGTGCACAACAATGTTTAGCAATATATTGGCAGAAGAAATGAAACATTCCAAATACCATCTCGGCTCACTGGGGAGTATACAGCTCGATGCAGTGGTACAAGGCAGCATGAATCAATCAAAATAACCATCACCGCCCTCACAGGTACCCATTAGTTTAGTTTTTGTCCTAGGTGGGGAAAAGCACTGAGTGACAAAGTGCCTTGCCCAGGCTGGATTTGAACCCACAAACTGAAGAATTCCCCGCAGACTACGAGTTCAATGCACGAGGCCACGGTACTCTAAGTCCATCACAAGTCCTTCACTCTCATCAAATAATAACTAGCTATTCAAATGAAATGTGTATAATGTATATACACTTTAAAAGCATTCATTTTCCATTGTTTATCCCATTTATACACGTACTTGCCACTGGCTATATTACTTAAAATACCGACTAAAATACAACTCTGTAAATAAAAAACAAGTGATATTAATATCGTAATCGTCTAGTACAAACACGATTTAGCAAATCCTCCCCAATTGTTAAAAACCTTTGCGCTCTTAGCTATCTGCGATCGAATCGAGTCCTTTGTTCTCGAAGAAGAAAAGCACGGTTTAGACAAACAAAATATTTGTAGAACTTAAGCCTACCAAACGTTGCTGTATACAGTAATTGAAAACAGTAATTGTATATAATGCACATCGCCGAAGAAACAGTCTTATATAATATTATTCTCTGTGCAGGTGCGGATCCCCACATTATTATTATTATTTTGTTTTATTATTATTTTTTTGTTTTAATGTATTGTTATATCATAGCAAAATAGCAGCGTGGTGCTTTCTGTACAAGATTTCCAATAGATCTAAACGATCAAAATATATAAGAAAAATAGGCTCATAATGTGCCAGAATGCACATCAGAGCTTCTACTGTAAACACAATTCGGGGGAGAGCCCCCCACACCCTCCGCCCGCGATAATTTTTTCTGCAGGTAGGTTGGTACATTAGCCAATCAGAACACAGATGATGTTGACGTCATCGATGATGTTAGAGTTGTCTGGGACAAATTAACCCTAACCCCTAACCCTAACCATAGAGAAATCTCCTTTCTCTATGCCCTAACCCCTAACCCCTAACCCTAGTCAGATCCCAGACAACTGTAACATCATCGATGACGTCAACACCATATGTGTTCTGATTGGCTAATAAATGCTAAATAAATACTATTGCTTCGTCCTTCGAATGCCGACGTAAAGCCGTTGGTCCCGTGTGTGTGTATTGTGTATATATATTGAACCAGGACACGCACGTAAAATAACCCAGTTACCCTTATCGCTAAGAGAAGGGGTTCGCCCCGGTGTTTCTGGCATTTCGTTCATCCTCCTACTGGTTTCTTCAGGCTTACGAGCTACAGTGCCCTGTGCGCTTTTGAGGAATCCTCGGTTTCATTGCCGAAAAAGAAATAATACTAATAATAATAATAATGTACACTATGTACCAACCTACCTGCAGATAAAATTATCGCCCCCCGCCCATGGCTAGGACCCCACATTCATAAATTCCTGCATCCGTCCCTGCTGTGGTTATCTCAATATAATCCTGTAGACTCTAATGCTGCATTATTTAATATTCAACTCGACGTCAATTACATTCCGGATTCTTTTCAAACGAAGCAAGGCCAAATTGATCTCTTGATTGGACGAGGAATTAACGTCTCGATCGATGCTGCAAATCAGCCGAACAATAATTCAGCCGCCGGCAATA
Organism: Crossaster papposus; assembly: GCA_037893245.1. NCBI lineage: Eukaryota > Metazoa > Echinodermata > Asteroidea > Velatida > Solasteridae > Crossaster > Crossaster papposus. Next base: position 244,096 of record JBAIAA010000451.1, read on the forward strand.
TTATTACTGCCGATATTATCTAAGTTCGGTCATTTTGGCCACATAATTTGGCTGCAATCTGGCATTGAAATACAGTCACGGAGGACTTTAAACCTCTTATTCCTCCATGTTTAAACTGACTTTAATATAATTACTGTCCCTATAGGACAACCTTGGAAATCTCTGCTGCCATCGGCGTGTGTTTTGTTTAACCTGCCGCCTATAATAAACTCGGCCCGGGCAGAACCGTTGTCCCGCCGACTTGTACTGTATAACGTTGCATCATCCTGATTGCAACGTTCGTTTCGTAGGAAAAATAATTAATCTTGGCGCGTGTGATTGGTTCTATATGGGCTACCATTTGCGTGAAGCTCTCGGCTTCTGGACTATACGAATTGCGTCATGGGCTTCCATCGCTTGACTTGCGGTGCAATGGCCTTCCCATAATCTCCGACGTTCCCATGCTGTCATGCGATGCATATTCCCGCATTGCATCCCAAACAAGTGTTCTTTTTTGTTTAATGACTACAAAACCGGAAGTCTAACAATTCAAGTGTGCAGATAGTCGCTATCCCTACGAGTTTTTATAATTAATTTCAGTCACGCATTTCTGCACAATGTTCAATTAAACGCGCTACTAGGCGTTTAACCAATATAAGTGTTGTAGTGAAATCGGTGGTGTGTGCGCGTGTATGACGCAGTCGAGCACGAACCGGATAATATAGCCACTCCTTACCAGAGAGTTAAGGTCGTGTCCAAATTGCTGGCTTTAACTGTCACCTCGGCCGTTGCTATGCTGTTGCTATGGGCGGTCACTGCCTGCCCTTGGCACGACATAGCAACGGCCAGAGTCACAGCCAAAGCCAGCAATTCGAACATGGCCTTATATTACGTCTCTTTTCACAAGTAAATATTTTCTGGGATAGGGGTGCCGGCAGTTGAGGTTTATAACCACCACGATTATCCCGATAATGTCACCTGTTTACTTTATAACAAAAAACTTCGATTTTGAGTTAAACCATGCGCAGTTGAGTAGCTTCGCGTACGTGTGTTTTTCATGCGCCATTTTTGTCTGCATTCTGTACACACAAAAACCCAGATCTCGCCAGATTTTTCGTTTCAAAATTGGACCATCCGTTGCCAAGTTACGATAAAAATCATCCGGAGAAAAACTAGGGATTATGATGTTTTTATTAATATTAAAAAATGAGACAACTTCCTAAAGATCGATTTTTTTACAGGGTGTTGTGGATAATTTTCTATGTCCGTTCGTGTATGGGGCTATAATGCACGATGGTGTACGTAATTTTTACGTTGCAAAAAAAAATCGTTCATTTTCGTTCAAATCGCTCAATTCGACTCGGTGTCAGTGTGACCCGACTTACTATTTTCAAGATCAGCATCAAAAATCTTTCAAAATCTTTCAAGCCTATGTAAATCAGTACACAACCGAGTGTAAACTTAATAAAATACATGTACATGCACATTCACATTATGCATGTACATGTACAGTACATAATTATGCTGGTACATGTACATGTACTGCACCATATGCTACATTAAGCTGTACAGTAAAATGGCGCCATTTTCGGACTTGCACATGTTTTTGCAAAGCTGATTATTTGGGTACTGTACGGGGCGCCTTGCGGTGCTCTACGATCTTTGGTGTACACACGGGGACGGGGTCTGACCATAAGTGTGGCGCCCCATCGCTAAATTTAAATAAAACATTCAAAATAAAAACCACACAACGGTAAAAAAGTCAAATTTATTGAAAAATATTGAAACATTTGTGGCTTTTTGAGATCTTTTTTTTCAAGTTTTCAAGGTGGGTCTCAATCTTTCAAAATCTTGAAAGATCTTTCAAGCAGTGGCAACACTGCTCGGTGTAGTACTATTGCTTTGCGTACGCCGCTCGCTTTTTGCCAACAATGCGCATGTGCAGATCAGCTATACACATCTCATATTAAAAGCTTTGCGTCGCAAGGCCATGCGCTGATGGCTGGTTTCCTTCCTTCCTTCGGCCTCCTTCCTTCCTTCCTTCCTCCCCCTTCCTTTTTATAGCTCCATGGTTTAATTGAAGGGAAAGTAAAGATCTGAGAACCCAAGTGTCTTCCACTGAGTGTGGTATAGATACGCCCATTTCATTCGTCCTGCGCGGGCGGGACGTGATAATTATTTTCTGCAGGTAGGTTGGTACATAGTGTACATTTATTAGCCAATCGGAACACAGATGATGTTGACGTCATCGATGATGTTAGAGTTGTCTGGGATCTAACTAGGGTTATAGGTTATGGTTAGGGGTCAGGGTTAGGGTTAGGGTTAAGGTTGTCTCAGACCACTCTAACATCATCGATGACGTCAACACCTTCTGTGTTCTGATTGGCTAATGTACCAACCTACCTGCAGAAAAAAATTATCGCGGGCGGGACGTCTGTGTAGAGCGACCAGTTTGTGAGTGCGCTCTCTAGTTTTTATATGTACAATGTAACTCTATGGTCTTTATAATTAATTATGTTGGTATAAATAACTGGGCCGAACAAGTCGGGGGTTTCTTCGCGACACATATTTCCCTTGTTGCTGAAAATGGGCCGTGGGAAAAATTGCTCAAATTTTGATGAAATGGCTCGTCGCCAGACCTTTCGAGAGGATTCTCATCCCACGCCTGGTCAAATTACTTACTTACCGAGTGTGAAACTCTATCTGTTTTTTTTAAATTGTTTTTTTAATGCAAATCGCCCATCACAAGGCCAAAAGCCACTCGAGGTGTGAGCTACTAGAGGGAAGTGTGGAAGAACCAGCCCCTCACACTGAAACAAGACATTCTGATCGCTTCACAGCACGAATTAGGGTTGTGATGAGTAACTAGTCCACAGCAAAGCATTAATAATGCCTCTACCCATATTATATGTAGAAGTGTCCAAGCGCAGGCCGAGCTTAAACCCCGAACCAGCAGAACTATACCCGCAGACTACGATTTCAATGCTCCTGACAACTATGTAATGGCACTTCCATGAAGGTCGTAGAGCGTGTGGCCTCGGTGCGCCTCATTCTCAAAGCAATTTAATAATGCTCCACTTGTCGTAAAAGCAAGAGTAGACGAGACCAGCTCTTCGACCGGGCTGCGATAATTTTGTCTGCAGGTAGGTTGGTACATTAGCCAATCAGAACACAGATGGTGTTGACGTCATCGATGATGTTAGAGTTGTCTGGGACAAATTAACCCTAACCCTAACCCTAACCATAGAGAAAATTCCTTTCTCTGTGCCCTAACCCCTAACCTCTAACCCTAGTCAGACCCCAGACAACTCTAACATCATCGATGACGTCAACACCATCTGTGTTCTGATTGGCTAATAAATGTACACTATGTATACCAACCTACCTGCAGATAAAATTATCGCGACCGGGCTCTATTATTAGCTGTTGGTGCTAAAAGAAATACCTGCGGTAAATTCTATAAAATAACAAAGGAATAAATAACACAAGTAGCATTACATTTGTGAAGAAAACTGACACAGTTTCTGGCTATTTTGTAGTGTTTTCTTACATTATTATTATTTACATTATCAGTAATTCAAGATTATTTTGTCGTCAGTGTTGTACTGAATTCAAGCAAAGCACGGGTGATAATTTCGACTTTTACAGTATATTTCGAAACACTGCCATTTTATGAAGTACATTTTGTATACTATGTATGATAACTTCGTTCTATTGTATAGTTTAATACCGAAAGCAATTTAAAGAATTCAAAACGACAAATTCGGTCGACGCGGAAGGCTTTGAGTTTGAGATGCCAAAGTAATCCTTCGACTTCGGAATTAAAAATAGTACATGACTATACACCATTGCTGTAATTTTTGGACATGAATGGGATAGGGGACTGATATTTTATAGTAAATATTGTGACGCTGACCCGCTCAACGTTTTTTGTTCTTATAAGCTGGACTAACCAAGAAAAAAGGCTGTTCTTTTAGTCTGGTTCCTTGACTTCCTTCAGACTAATTCAATAAATTGTGGGGCAGTGTTTACAAATACATGTAGTAAGGCTCTTACAACGACTGCCGGCCGGCAGCGATAATTTTTTTCTGCAGGTAGGTTGGTACATAGTGTACATTTATTAGCCAATTAGAACACATATGGTGTTGACGTCATCGATGATGTTAGAGTTGTCTGGGATCTGACTAGGGTTAGAGTTAGGGTTATAGTTAGGGGTTAGGGTTGTCTCAGACAACACCATCTGTGTTCTGATTGGCTAATGTACCAACGTACCTGCAGAAAAAAATATCGCCGGTCGGCAATCGTTTAACATTGATACAAAATCCAACTTTTCTTCAAAACTACCACAACACATCAGGTGCCGTGATTTCACAGGATGCTTGAGACTGTTAACAGTGTTATTCGCTGTCAAAAAAGATATTTCATAACAATTCAGTTGTTTTGTATGTTTGCAAAATGGTGTATACTACCTTTTACTTAACGTTGGAAAACACTACACCTGTTTTACTATAGGGGACATACCGTATATTTATATAGAAAGAACAATTGTTGAATTTTTGTATATACATTTTAAAGTACAGCATTTTAAGTGAGAATGCAATGAGGAAGGTGATTGGGGGGCATTGCAAACAAGGTTTGCGTAAAATATTATAAAGTAAGACCACGTGAATATATCTGATATATTCACACAATATTTTCAAAATACTGTTTAGTTTTTGCATAGTGTATGTATGCAACTTGTGTTCATTCTGGCCGTGTGGCACGGCACATGTTTATAAATATACTTTGAAGTTATTTACTGCCGCGCGAATGCAGTGTATTGTATATACACATGTACATGTATATATTTCGGAAACTTTCTGTTTATTTTATTTGTAAATTTGATATTTGTAAACATAATAAAACACATTTTACTTGCACTGGTTGGAGCCTGGTGTATCCCTTTATGTTAATTAAATACCTGTATTAAAACGCCAGAGTGAACTGGATAAGACATTACAAGTGTGCTTGTACTTTAAACGATTATGTTAAAGGTCACATGACAGTGCGGTATAAACTGATTATTATGTTTGTTTGTTTGTTTGTTTGCATTGTAAACGTGCTATGTAGAAATGTACTCTACTATAAATGTATTTGTAACTTATTGGTTTTTTTAAAGATGTAATTTATTAGTTTTTCTATTTGCCAATGAATTTATTATTGGCTTTATGTATAAATTATTTGGCGCCAACATCCTGTCTTTACAAGTGCCCAGCAATTAAAGAGACAACAATGATTATATTAAGCTGTGGTTACGTTTTATTTGGTTGCTGTGTGTTTTTTTTTGGTTTTTTTTTTTGGGGGGGGGGGTCAGCGGGGAGTTTGCTTGTTTGTTTGTTAGGTTTTTTAAGGGGGTGTTTGTTATTTTGTTAATTAGTTCGTTTGGTTACTCTCTAAATGTAAACGAGTTAAAATCCACTCTTTATAATTATGAGCCATAATGGGGACAGCTCTTTTTCGAGTGTTTTAGTCATTTGGAGTAAAGTTTGCGTCTTTTTGAGCAATTTTATTTAGTAGCCTATGGGTAAACAAAAACACCCCAAAAGTGTAAATGAACGACACTTTACTTGGCGAACCATAGGGGGCCTATGCACCCTATCGCCACGAAATGAGCTTTAAAGTCGGAAATTGTCATTTTGCAGAGCAGAGGGCAATAGCCAGATTTTGAAGGGGTGGTCTATACTCAGCATTACATGAAAGCAAGGAACTTCCCTCTTAGCCCCCCCGTACCTATACGCTCTATAGACTATTGTTAACTGACGCGCACACCCCCCCCCCCCCCCCCCCCCCGCCCCTTGCCTAAAACACAAAACAAATTCATGAGAAACCTTAACGTTCTGCAAGCACAATGACCACCACAAAGAAAAAGGGGGGAGGGGGGCGAGAGGGGGGGAGGTGTTCCTTCCGTCTCATATCTTGCTTTAAATGGGGTGGTCGATTTTGGGTTTTAATGTGAACCTAAGCTTAATCTTTAAGCTCTGTTTTACCATTCTTCAATTTTGTTCTTATGTCCAACATTTTTGAAACCAAATTCATTCCATTTTTATTCAATGTTGTCATGCATTCACCGTATTCACACAGCTATAGGATTTTATATGCCATTTTTTCCAGAATCACATGTACCGCTTCAAGTAAGTTGTTGTCTATAATTTCCATAACCGAACTCAGCCCCCCTTATTGTTGTATATACCATTGGAAAGCTCTTGTTTTGTAGAATCTAGATAATGATATAAATATCTCGATTCCTACTTCACAGCTCATTTTGTGGTGACATATCACAACAGGAGACAAGTTCGAGTTGTGTTTCACTCTCTTACATTTAAAGGATTACCAATAGTTGGCTGTGTAAGATTTGGAATCTTTTGGGTTATATCATTTTTGTTTTTTAATCCCATTCATATTACGTTCGGAATTTCGTTTGAAAGAGCAACACACCTTGCACTGGGCGGAAACACACAGTTCAATGGAATAAGTGATTTCTCTGAAGAGTAAAAAAAAACTAATTAAATTTTAATGAAAACCACATAGTTTGCTTGTTTTAGCCGACACGTTGAATTGAAATCGCACTCGGGAAAGCCTTGAAGGTTAAACATGTTATGCTGCTGAGTTTTGATAGATGGCTGTATATTTCAAATTATAGATTTCCCCGGCCAAACCCCCCCCCCAAAAAAAAAAAAAAAAAAAAACCAAAATATATAAAAAAATATTAAATTAAAAAAATCACAAAAAACAAACAAACAAAACATTGGTTTAACACGGGACCCCCTCAAATTCGTTTTGAATCGTGCTCACTCAATGCATTCGAACAGTATATTACAGCAGGTTGGGCATCAACCCCGAAAGCAACATAGTTTGTGCTTTAGCTGTGGGAAGCCAGGACAAGGGCGCAGAAATTGCGGGCAGCAAAAGCACGGTACCAAGGAGCAGGCAAGGACAGTAGCGGAAACACCCAGTTCTAGCAAAATTGTTACTGAACTTCTACATACGGATCATTCCATGTCAGACCAACGCACTTTTTTACCTTAGGTCTTCCGATTTTGATAAAAATTGCTGTGCTTGTAGGTCCTGATGAGCAATGAATGCACACACATTTTTAGCCCGATCCGACCTACCATGTGGTCAGGGCAGAAACCACCCCAAAAGAGTAAAATACCACCCTTTTGGTACAAATATGTTAAAACCATGTAAATTGTCGTCGACCATATGCAAATTTGGTATTAAAATAATGAGAAGTGCATGCTCAAGCAAATTCTTTTGTCCAAAATAATTTTTGTGAAAAGAAGGTCACCGTGACATTTAATATGTTACCATGACCTTTGACCCAATTTTTGTAACAATGTATCATTCCGAAAATCAACGAAATGAAAATTACTTGATAGAGCATGTCTTCCTCTGTGAGAATCCACTAAGAAACAATTGGGCTCTTTAAAATTTACAACTTTATGACTATTTTTGTACTGTTGGTAGGTTACAAATTATAGAAATCCACTAACACAACTTACTGTTCTGTTTAAATTGTTACTAACATTATTCGTGGTTGAGCCACGCATAGTTTAAGGGGCTCTTGAATTGTCGCCCTCAAACCCTGCGGACATTCGCAGCAATCATTAAACAAGTTGGCCAATACATGATATGAACATCCACCCCTGGTAAAATGAAAATTTCTATCACTATACCTAATTTTATTGGCGTTTACGTAACTTTTCAGTCGTTTGTGTTTCTTATTCTGTATAATATATAATAGCAAAGCTTTATTTTATGTTCTGTACGTTATTTTCTAAAATTTTTCCGATGAATTTTATTTGTTACGTGGGAGGATGAACATATTTTGTGAGAACACCTCAGATGTCCAAGCGAATGGACCAATAGAAATGCGCGTTGCGGAAGAACTTCGGGCCGGGAGGATCGGGTGAAGAAGTCTAATCACTGACCTCTATACATGGACAGATCATCCATTGTTTCATTTTGAAGTCGGCATGCAGAGAAGTGCAACATGGCGGACCCACGAAGTCACTCTGTGAGCCAATGAAATGTCCAGGTGTAGAGTTCAGTTGGTTGGTAAATCCACTGACCTCTACAACTGGACATTTCATTGGCTCACAGCAGTGACGCCATGTTGCACTTCCAGTTCGCGCCGACTTCAAGTGTTAGCACAGCAGAATATGGACAATGATCCGTCCAGGTGTTGAGGTCAGTGAGTCTAATGCCTTGGGCTGTTTTCCGAACCCCAGCTTTGTCTTCGTCTCAGGCTTCATTCATACAGTTTAGCAATAGGCTGTAGCCGGAGACAGAGCCAAAGCCAGGGGTTTGGAAAACGGCCTTGGTCTTTTTGTAACGGAGGTTCTGATTGGGCGCATGGATCTCTGCGCTAATAACCTCAACTTTACGTACCGTGGGTACCGACGGATATGAATTACCGGGCCGACTCTATCAGTATAGAAAAATAGACTTTGACGATTGGGGGGGGGGGGGGAGGGGTATCCCCTATATTTTTTCAGTTTATGGATGGAATTTGGGGACCTCACACAGTTGATCGCTTCGCAGACGAACTAAATGCCAAGATTCCAGAATGTAATTCAAAGTATTGGGTCCCGGGTACAAAGTAAGTGGACGCCTTTACTTGCAATTAGAAAGGGGAGAACAATAATTGGTTAGTCCCCCTTACTTACATGATTGGAAAAGTCTTAAGACATATACAAACATGTAGAGCTCAAGGGACCACTAACTGTACCTTCTTGGCCTTCAGCACTATTCTGTCCTCTTCTCGTTTAGAGAGAAAGTGCTTCCCATGTCATGGTAAAGCATGTTATGAAATTCTCAGATCTAGAAGAACCCCCCCCCCCCCCCCTCCCCTCCCCCTCCACATTTCTCCTATTAACACTTCTTTGTTAGTTCTTTCTTTGATCCTACCCACACTGATCTTTCTTTACCTTCAGCCTAATCCTCCTTTTGTTGTTCCACAGAACTCTGTACATGCTTTTTCTTTTGTGTTTCTCCTGTCAGCTATGATATGCATCATGCTGTAAGTTGCCCTATATGTTTGTTTCGTGTACGCAGTCTTTGTGTCTCTGAAGAAGATCTTGTTAAGATCGAAATATTAGGCCCTCTTAACTTATTTGATTAGGAATTATTTTCGTACAAGGTAGAAACAAAAACACCATATTTGCTTCCCGTCTGTTCAGGTGTGAGGTGCTTAGTTAGATCAGGCTGAGGGCAGAATGAGACTGCGCAATAGTCCTTGCCATTTTGTGATTGGACAATAAACGACGTTTATTTGATGGTGTTTTCTTATCGCGTGGATCGCGTGGATCGCGTGCATGCATTCGCCGCGCATTCGTAGTTCAGCGCTACGGAACGCCGTACACTACGACAACGAGTGCGATAAAAAAAACTTCAAAAGTCAAAGTATTTCGTTGTGTGTGAGATGGGCCACTTAGCCATTTAAATTAAAATGAAACTGGAATTTAGAGTGCTAATTTTATAGCAGGGAAAACAACAACGGCAGGGCTGCTTGTTGTTGATATTGTTAATGTTAGGTAGTAAAAACGTAAGCAACTAGCGTCGACACTATGATTAACAACATGCAAGCTGTCACAGTGATAGAGAAGCACAGCAACTCGAAGTCAACTAATGCTAATGCTTGATATAATTAATAATAATGTCACTTTTTTTTCTTCATAATATCATTGCACAGTCACCCCATGCTCATGAGACATGATGCGCTGCGACCGTGCGTGCTGAGATGCACACACTGAAAACACCATCAAATAAACGTCGTTTATTGTCCAATCACAAAATGGCAACAAGGCTACGACTATAATTGCGCAGTAGAATGAGTCACGCTTCCATTATCAATGGAAACCGTATGGTATGTACATAGATGCCACATGGCATAGAATTGTACAGAATGAAGCCGATTGGCAAGATAACAAACAGCCGCATGGCATCTAAATCGGGACAGTTAAATCAGTCTGAATTAGCACGAAGTATGGCCACAGATTCGAAGCTTATTGTATCCAAAAAGAAAGAACAGATGAAGACACATAGTGAAAGGTTATTGACATTTGTTTTAACTGCTCATTACGTCTGCAGGTTTCGAAACGAAAACAACTATGAAACAACTGTGGCAGAGATATTGAGGTCATAATAGGCAAAACATATGGCAACAAACACGATTGTTTGCCAGATTGTAAACAAAATTCATATGTAACAATAGTTTTCTCAGTAATGTTATGCGGGGGTTACAGAGAAGATTAGCAAAACAAGTAGTGAAGAAAAAAACCTATAACAGCCGACATGTTGAAAGTAATTGTTAAGAAATATGATTCTTCAGACAATCTCATGAATATCCGTCTATGTACAATGTTACTTATTTTCTACGCGGGATTTTTGCGTAATAATGAGCTAATTAATATACTAAGGTGTGACGTACAATTGTTTGATTCCCACGTTGACGTATTCATTGCTAAAAGCAAAACAGACATATACAGGCAAGGAGCCTGGGTACTTATTGCAGCTACAGGTTCTCCCACCTGTCCTGTCAGCTCAGCATGTTAAGGAAATACTTCAAAATTGCTGAGTTAAATGACGAAAAAGATGAAGGTTTTCTATTCCGGCCTTCGAATTATTGTAAATCCTTCAACAGACATAAACTGAGGTCTGGGGATAGGCACCTTTCATATTCTACGTGCCTCGAAATCCTCAAAACTGCGTTAAAATCAGTAGGCGTAGACGCCACAAAATTTAGGCTGCATATCCTTCGAGCGGGTGGTGCAACTGCTGCAGCAAGTGTAGGAGTTCTAGACAGACTATTAATAATAATATCTTGGATTTATATAGCGCTTTTCACACCCGAAGGGCATCTCGAAGCGCTTCCAACATTATTACCCCTGGTCACTGGGCCATTTGCAATCCTTAAACCATCTCAGCTCCCTGGGGAGTATACAACATGTGCTGCAATATATGCGCTACTAGGCTAAATCAATCACAATAACCATCTCTGCCCTCACAGGTACCCATTTTACCCCTGGGTGGAGAGAAGCAATTATAGTTAAGTGTCTTGCTCAGGGACACAAGTATCACGACCGGGACTCGAACCCCCACTCTGCTGAACGGAAACACCAGAGCTTGAGTTCAGTGTTCTTATCCACTCGGCCACGGCATCCTACACCGGTACCCTGCGACGTGCCACCGCACTTTTTTGTCGAAGTTGCTTCGCCGTATAAAAACGATTGTTTTTTTATCATTCGTGAAAAAAATTTCTAGTTCAAAGCAAGCCGAATAGCATGATAAGTGCCGCTTGAACCCTGGTTGAACTGGTGATACAGCTTTTTGCAAAGGAAAGTGCTGCCCCACGAGTATCTCATTACTTTGTGTACATAAAGGGTATACTCAATTCTGGGTTTACCAGACCTACCCAAGCAATTAATCATGCTATTGTTGCCTTGCCCCATTCAACAACACCAGCTGGGATCGAATATATTCAGACACTATGGGAAAGTACTGTGTTGACATATAAAGCCATAAAACCGAACAACATGGTGGTTACACACAAAATACAACCGACGCGCGTTCGTGTAAAAACAAAATGGCCGCACGTCGCAAGGTTAAGCACGGCCGATGGACGTCGGAGACATACAGCTAAGGACGGATATGTTAAGGAGTCCTTGGAAAACAGACTGTCGGTTTCCACAAATCTTCAGAGAGACCGTGGACACAGAAGCAGAGTTGTTTAGGTAAGGTATTATTCTCCATGGGCAAGGCAACAACAAGGTGGGTACCTGTTACCGTAATGCTTGTCCATAGCCATTTTGCGTCCGACGCTTGCATCGAAGTTCAACGGCTATAACTATACACACGTTGGCCATCCACGTTTCGAAATCATTTTACGGGGACGAATCAGAATTGTGCGAGAGGTGTCTTTTTTGCTTTCCAGCGCAAATATTATAGTACGCGTGCGCGGGGGACTGGAATAGAAATTGCACCGGCGAGCGAAAAACAACGGTGCCCGAGTCATAACCGATGAGCCTTGCGGTATCAACATTGTTAGTTCTGCTCAGTTAGCTCTGCCGACGAACGCGTCGTTTGGACGGCGGTAGATATTTGCTGTCGCTTCTGACCACACCAACTCGGCCGAACACCAGACTGTGGATTAGTGATCACCATGGTAAGTAAAATGCGTGAAATGAAACATTCGAAATATATAAACGGTTATCTTCGGATTCTGAAAACCTGAATAAATTACTCTGATGCATGTATTTAACACATTAAAGCTTAAAGGGATCGTATACGTTTGGTAATTACTTCAAAATTTAATGGCAATAAAAACCTACTTTTTAAGAAGTACAGCAGCTTTGGATAGTATAATCCTTTTTTAGAAACTGTCAACTTCGAAGTACTGCGGTTATGGGAAAAGATATCACTTTTTATCCCACACAATTTGAATCTGAGAAGCGTTACTGCAGTGACGTTTCTCAGATTGTGTATTCCAATGCAGATTATTCTTCCTGCGTGGACATAACCGCTCCAGATTTTCGGCAATATCTCAAAATCGCTACCACCTTTTGAAATGAAATTTTTACAGGTAAGTTTTATGGTATATATCTATAACTATATAGGATTGAAACAAACAGTGGGTTCCAAGTACCAAACGTATACGATCCCTTTAAAGGTTGGAAGGCCATTTGCAGATATCGAACATTTTTACTACCGAATTATTAAAAAATATCTTACTTATTTAAAAGTAAATAATGATTGTAGGCACCCAGCAAAATTATTGTGCTTGATATCCTGTAATTGTTCCGAAAATGTTAATTTTATTTTAAAAAATCACGATCGCCAGACGGCGATCGCGAAAAATAAATGAAAAAAATAAGAACCACTGCCCGACGCCGGGTTGAAAACAAATGCCGTTTGTCTTGCTTTGCTTATATAGCATCCTTGATTGTAAAATTTCGGACAGGTCAGTTAAACGATATTCACTATACAGTACAACCCCTATAAATCTACCCATTTATGATAGTTCAAGCAATTACCCATTGTATATCACACCTTTAAATTGACTGGTTGATTGATTGGTTGCTATAACTACTAATTGGATTTCTGAATGATGCCTTTCGGCAACCGCTGATATAGGCGAATTTGATCTGTAAAACAAATATACTTGACCTGGTGTTTAAAAAGGGTGACCAAACGTTGAAATTGAATTATAATTTGCACAATTTGTTCAGTAAAACGTGCTCTTGAACATTTGTTTGGGGGGCGAAACTGAATGTGAGAGTTAAATTTGAATAATTTTTTTTAAAATAGAAACTGTGACCAAACGTTGAAATTATTGATAAAATGACTACATTTGGCAAAAGCGTGACCCATTTATTGTACGGCGCAAATGTGAAGCACATAACGAGCGAGGATTGTGTTTCCTTTTTTTAATCATTAAATTTAATCACTTTTTTCTCAGCCAGTTAAAATAGATCCATTGTATCAGTACATTCAAGATTAATCTGACCTTTGTTTTTATGATGATGATGTGCTTCACCTGGCTTTGTTACCGAGTATAAATAGTAGCATTTTCATCACGGCAGCTTGGGCTTGTTGAAAACATCAAACTGTTTACCAGATGTCATGCCCACCCGAGTCAATTTCTAGTGAAGGTGGGTTAGCTAGCTATTGCTAAAAATCCCTTCATTGTAACATCTTACCTGATGTTAATCAATAACGCGGTGCATGTCTTTATCTATGTACTTTTATACATCGTCGTGTGCCAAGGAAAAGGACGTTACAGCCCAGGCACGCAACAAATCACTTTTTGAGATAATCGAGTTTAAAGGTTTTGTGCTGCCATTTCTAAATTAAACCCTACATCAGGCTGAAATTTCGACTTGTAAATCTTGTGAATAGTTCGAATAGAACCGTGTATTTTTTATATAAAACTGGTACTTAATTTTATTTCAAAATATCACTTAATTATGAGGTTATTTACATATTTATGCTAACGACCTTATACCGGGAACTATTATCGCTACAAGTGTGTTACTTCAAGTGTAGCAAGTTTTGTTCCATTGGCATTACACGCTAACGTCCTTATGCCATGTAACAATCCTTACGACCTTTTACCGGGAACAAACCTTGCTGCAAGCGTGTTAACGTCCACTGATATGTGGAGAGGTGAACGCACTTGTAACAAGTTTTGTTCCATTGATATTATACGCTAACGTCCTTATGCCGGGTACACAAAATTGCAAAACGCCTTCCGTCCTTTTTATTTAATTAATTACGTCATAATGACGACGTAATCCCTGGAGACGAAATGTATTCCAAATGAAAGATGTTTTGATTCTCTATCGGTTACCCGAACAATACGAATTTGACCTTTTGACCCATTTTTAACCCTAACGACCTTTTTCCGGGCACACGACGACATGTACTTTTGTTTTTGTTTGTTTCCTATGTCTTTAAATTATTGTTCATTATTGTTCTGTAGTTTTGTCTGTGAAAAATGGGGCATTTGGGAGACATCTCCATAGAGACGTACACAAAAGTTTTCATTCTTTATTGTAACCTAACCCATTTTTACCTGGAGCTTTTTTTACTAAATTTCATATTTAAGCATTTTGGACCCTACTCTATCCATCAAAAATATAAAAAATCTACAAAATATTTTTTTATAAGGTAGCTGTGGAATTAGGGAGACACTAAAATGTCTCCCTAATTCCAATGTCTCCCAACTACCCAACAAATAACGCTAAAATGTCCCCCGAAGGTGCTCATTGTAAATATAATGAAGATAATATAATTTAATCGATGGGGTATGAGATGACAACCTTCACGCGGCCCACCCTGTTTCCACTAATGTCATCAAACTGATGTATGCAGTAACACGGCTGCTCATCATCATACGAAAGGAGAAGTTTAATCAATAACGTGTTGCATTTGTTGGATCTTGTCGTACAATGCTTAACACGGCTGCCCAACACTTAACTCTGTGTCGGCAATTTGTGGATGTACAATCAAGTTATTGCCATTGTAGTTGAACAAATAAGCATTAAAAACTTATCATAATTGGAAGTATAATACCCCCAACCGACACTTAGGAAGACAATCCTATAGGCATGTACACAAACTGAAAACAGTCCTGACTTGTTTATCCTAATCCTTTTTTTCCAAGATTTTCAAGATTTATGCTATTTATACCCCAATCTGTCGTTCTAGAGCAAAAATAACTCCCAAATAAGGTTTTTAAGGTAGCTACACTTATAGGGATACACTAAAATGTCTCCCTTAGTGTCACTGTCTCCTTATTACCTGAAAACTTACGCTAATTTGTCTCCATAAGTGCTCATTTAGTAAAATATAGCGTCGCATCATACAATGATAATTATACTACACTCCTGCATAAAATGCTCTGAAAGACTGCAAAGAAGAATAATTGGAATCGCGTTCGTAAAATGTGACATTCTCAAATGTTGGCCAGCAAAAACAACGGCTTTGCTCGACTCGAGATAAGAATTTATTGATAGAAGAACAAGATTCCGATCGGCGGCGTGACTTAAAGGTAGGATACACCATTGGCAATTGCTTGAATTGTCATGAATGGTTGTACTCGGGAGGCTGTATTTTATAGTTAATATCTTCTACCTGACCTGTTTGAAGTTTTACAATCGTGGATGCCGAGAAAAGCACGAAAAACAGCGTTTATTTTCAACCGGAGTCGAGCAGTTATTCTTATGTTATTTGTGGTTTTTTTCGCGATCGCCGTCCGGCTTGCCCACAGGGGCCATTTCCCACGGTTGTAATCGAGTCATTTACAAGTCATTTCACGAGTCTTTAACAACTCAATTCACAAGTCTCTTCACAAGTCTCTTCACAAGTCACTTCACAAGTCATTTCACAAGTCACTTTAAAAATTAGTCTTGGTTGCAAGACGTACTAGCACTAGCAGCCTTATGCGAGGCATTGTATGCGATGCAGCGTGATTAGGCCGTCGATGTGGGCGCGCTCTAACGTACGCCAAAAAACATTATGATGCTTTGTCTTATAGCTAACTCGCATTTGAAAAGCGCGCGAGCTCTCATATATAATTTATCAGGCAGGTCAAAACAATAGTAACGCTTTCGCACTGGAGGAAGTTAATTCGAGCTGGTTAAGGGCCCAGTCACACCGGGCTTGCGACCAGGTTACGACCTAGCTGCGACCGAAAAATGTTGCAATCCTGGGAAAATCGTACAAAGAGCGTGCGACTGGTCGCAGAGGTCGTGGGTCATCGCCACAGCAAAATTAGTCGCAGCAAGGTCGATGGTCATGTTCAAAACTTCTGACCTGCGATTCCAAATCGTAAGAGGTTGCAGACACGTCTTACATGGTCGTACCACCAGTCGTGCATGCTCGCACCACCAGTCATGGATGATCGCGGGTCCCACAGTCGCACGATTTGTCGTGCAACTGGTTGTAGGTATACACGACTGATCGTGCGAGTGGTCGCAGGTATACACGATTGCTCGTACGATCTATCGTGGGTACCTAAGACTAGTCGCACAATTACCTACGACTGGTTTTGCGATCAATCTTCTCCAATTGCTTGTGATCTCACGACCAAGCGTGCCACCAATCGTACGTAAAAGTCCTAAGAGCAATCACACCATACAACCGCTATGCGGAGATCGTCGCAAACATTGGCGATTGGTCGTATCTCTGCTAAATCGCACCAATCGCACGATCCAGAAATCGTACGATCCGGTGTGACTGGGCCTTTAGTCGGGTAACGTTTACATGTAGCTTCTCGGATTACACTCTTGCCAAACCCAATAAGGAACAAATAAATTATGACCACGTATAAATTGACGAAGAGCACTGACCTGATGACTTTTTAGCTTCTCAAAACCCAGTTTCTTTTACTGTAACATCGATCGCTTCGTCAACGATCTGCCCGACCTTGGTCCAACATTGCTCACCAAACAACGCGACGCTATACATACAGTACATGTCCGTACACGTCGCGCGAGGGAACGTATACACCCTTGACCTGTGAGTGAGCGTTTATATGCGTTAGTATACGCGCTATGTGCCTCATGTTTAATTTATAAATGAACTTTTAATTCCCGTACACTTGAGGAATAACGAGCTAGAGCGTTGAAAAGTACGCCGCGTGCTTTGCGTACGAGGCTGTGTAGTAAAAGCACGGGCGACTGCTCCACACGTGTGCATGCAAGTACATGTACATGTACCGAACGTGGGGCAGACGGACCGTGGGGTGCACCGGGATTTGTTTACGTGGCCTCTTGGCTTTCACTTTCATAATTGTTCCTTCTCTGTTATGTTGAACTTTCTATTTATTTGGTTGTTATAATATGTGTTCAAACTCTTATTTTTGAAGTTGTGTGAGCTTCTAGTAACTAGTATTTAGTAATTGGTGTATGTTAACGAGCGTACAGCCTGAGCTTGTTTCATATAATTTATAAACACCATGCACTCAGTCATCAATTATATAATAAATTTGCACACCATGAACTACATTTCTTTCTCTGAATTACCGTAAAACAGAGAAAACACGTTTTCGTGATTTATTTACAGAAGAAGTGAGTTTGGTTTTATTCTTTTTTTGTTCTTGTTCCTACAAATGCAATGACTAATAGGCCTAGCTTTTCGCACATTCTCAACAGGTAAATAATTGAGGACTGTTAGGGTTAACATTTAATGTAAGCCTATTTTGTATGGAGTCCTTTAATATATATTGTGTTTATTGGGAAGGAGCGTAATCATACATGCGGCTCACGTTTTTTGCAATGATTAGAACGATTCTCGGTCACATGGGAAGGACATTAAATTGAAGGACGTGTAACGCTGGGTTATGTGGATTGTTTTTATTTTTCTGTGAGACTATTAGGTTTTTTAGTTAAAGATGAAGTGTTTTTGCAAGAAAATAGAAAAGAGAAACCGGTTTATGTAGGCATACTTCAAGGAAAGATCAGTTTATTTGTTTGTGTGTGTTTGATCAATCCTGGAGTTAGCTGCACTGAATCAGAACTCATTTTAAATGGGAAGGGGGGGGGGGGGGTGTTTATGGGAGTTTCAAGAGAATCCCTCCGTACGTTATCTAATCGCGCGTTGTCTAGTGGGTATGCCAGAGAGTGGTTGTTTGACTGGCCTCTCTAGAGCGTAATTCCTAACTTTTTTTATTTCGGGTGAGACACGCATATGGGGGGACGGTCCGTCAGTGTCACAAAGTACACAATTTACTATTATAAAACTGTGAAATCAAACCCCGTATGCAACAGAAAAGTTGATTCCGTTGTGAATTCCAGTTGATGTTAATTTAAATAATAATGTTTAATTCCTTGGCTGCTTATGCTAATTTTGATGGTCTGATCGGGTGTTCGTCTCGAACCACCGTTTTCAATGGGCTTTCCTCCACGCCCTGCTAGGCTTGATTACGGTAACCCCAATGAGGGCTTAACAGTTTAACCGCTTTACTTAAAGGTTTAGAACTATTCAGTTTCTGGGGTTGTAGAATAAATTAGTCCTAGGTATGTACCGGTACATTTGGCTTCCCCGAGTATAAAAGTGCGCTGCACATTTTATGGGGTTGAGTTTCGTGTTGCGGGTACCGGGAGTGAGTTAGTCTCGCCGGGGGATGGTGTCCAGCGAACAAGGCCATCAGCGCTGAGGCTGGTGGTGTTTTAGAAAGTCGTCATTTTTGGCTTAAAAGTGCCAGGCAACTTTGGGGACCCTTTTGGGGGTGTCAGTGGTTCGCACTAGCGGACATAGAAGGCCATGGGCTTGCAGCACGATTCTCCCGGAAATGCCAGACCGTAGGAAACACTGGAGGAAAACCTTGGAGGATCTGTGAGTAAACTTTATATATAAAAATATATTGCATTTTGTCAGATTTATGCAAAACCTATTAATGTGTATTTCTCATGAAAACCAATTTGTAGGCTGTTGTATTTGGCCTTATTTGTCACGAACTAAATTGACAAATTATGAGGGTCGAGTTTTTTAAAACAATCGTATATGTGTATTCATACTTTTCAAAATCATGTTGAGGGTCATCGTCCACGAGGGTCTTTCCATTTGGGATCACTGTTCAACCCAGGGTTCAACCAACTGAGGGTCCGGTTACTGTCGTGCAGCCTTCTATAGTCGATAGCGCAGATTCGTTATTCATATTGTATTTAATTATTTATTTAGTTGTATTTATATTTTTGATTATTACATGATGTTACATTTTCTACAGTAATATTTGAGTTGCGGTCTTTCAGTTTATGTGTTGGAGTTGTCCAATGTTTGTCAGTCTAAGCAGGGTGGCGCTTGGGTCCGCCTTGCGACAGTCAGTTCTAGACACATTATCTCTGCTATAGATGACAGTCAGTGGTTGGAGTTCGTGGACGGGCAAATACATCAAACGTCTGCAGGCCAATTAGGTTAGACATTCTCTGAGAGCGGGAGTTTTAAACCCCGTCTCTGGTTTTGGCGACGCGATGACTGGTTTGTGTATTGCAACAGTGGTCCTTTGTTTTTAGTTCACTCAGTGATTGATTATTACCGGTGATAATATGCCGTCCCCTCTTTCCCCCCCTTTTTGGAAGGGGAGCAGGGCATATTTTCTGTGCTATTTCATGCACTTCATCAGTCACCATCTTTTCAGTTTACTTTCCCTTTTCCTTGTTTTTATTTGTGTGTCGGTTTATATGACAGATGGCAAGGACAAATACCGGCTTTTGGGGGTAATGATCGACAGGAGGGTATCTTGACTTAATTATTTTGTTCTAGTCTTGAGATACATTTCTTTGATCATTGTTTTGTTCTTCCATTAGTTCAAATAGGATTTGCACATTCTCCTCATCCAGATTTGTTTTCTCTTGGTTGGATTGTGGAGATGCTTTAGTCCTAGATCGAACAAGTTCATATGTTATGTGTTTGTGCCGCTTATATGCCAAGATGGGTTGGGTATCAAATGGCCTATTTAGGTATACGTTTTCACTAATCAAGTGCTAGTGTTTAAGGAGTGCCCGTTTGAGGGCTGGGTGCGCGACTTGTGGGCAGTATGGTAGGACGAACACCAGTGGGATATTGTTTTTTTGGGGGTTTTACGCTTAGAGTCCGCGGGAGTCCCGCCTCTTTGAGAAAAGAGGGTCAAGTCTTCGTTTGTGTATCCGCGCTTTTGAAGTTTCTCTTTGAAGAATTCAACCCTCTCCTCAAAGTCTGTTAAATGGGTACATATATGTTTGTATCTAGTCACTTCGCCCTTGAATAAGCTGCCAAATACCGACTTAGGGCGTGCTGAATCTCGAGCTAGGTACTGAAATGTATAAGTTATTTGGTAGCTACTCGAGTATCCAATATCCCTTCATTTATAAATCGTTCGCCTTTTTAGACAATAAGGTCAAGAAAAATGACTTGGCGGGTTGAGATCTCAGACGTAAACTTCAGCGTAGGATGATTTTTATTAAGTTATTGCACGAGGTCAGCAGCCTGCTTTTCGTTTCCGTTAAAGATTATAAGAACATCGTCTCTATATCTCATGTAGGTCACAATTGCAGGATTGTGAGCGAGAATTTTGTCTTGTTCGTATTTGAATAGGGTTATGTCGCAAATCTCCGGACTGCATTCGCTGCCCATGGCCACGCCAATTTTCTGTTTGAAAAACTTGCTATTCAATTCAAACGTGTTTCGATGCATGATGAGTTCAAGGAGACAACGCGCGTGGTCTGTCGTGGGCTTGTGTATTGCGTATAGTCTGTCGTCGGCCATTGCAAGTGCGTCACAAACTGATTCAATCGCCTTATCTTGTGGGCAGTTAGTGTACATGGATACTATATCCAGTGTTATTGGTAGGCTATCTTGCTCCAATGTCAGGTTTTTTAGTTTTTCAAGAACATGCCCGGAATTGCGTGTGTATGTGCTTTGTTGTTTGATAATTGGGAGCAAAAAATAGTCTATGTATTTGAATATGGAGTCGGTCCTCCGCAACCACTAATGATTGGCCTCCCCACGAACCGTGTTCCTTCTGGTACTTCTTTGTGAACTTTCGGTAGGAGGTAAAAGCAATGTGTTTAATGTCATGGTTGCGGGGGTTAAAAAACTCGGATATGTCTTTCGATATGAGTCCGTCCACGTAGAGTTGGCGTATGGCTTGAGAGACTAATTCCGCGGTTTCATCGGTCAGGTCCCTGTTAATTTCTTCATAGTGGGGGCCTGTTAATATTGGCGTGTCCCTTTACGTATGTAGTCTTGTTTATTAAGGACGCACACACCGCGGCCTTTATCGAATTGTTTAATGACAATATCCTGTCTCTTTCTGAGGCCAGACAGCGCAACACGTTCTGCTTATGTTATATTGAATTTGACATTTTGAATTCTATGTCTGGACAGTTTCCACCCCCCCCCCCCCCCGAAAACACAATACACTTATACACAGTAATTGCGGTCTTTGTACTCATTTGCGACACAATTGTAATGACATATTAACTGTGTTTGTTCCTAGTTCAATAAAGCTAAAAGCCACTAATGAAACCGCTAAATTTCCGCTTCGTTTGTGTTCCAATATTTGAGTATAAATCAGTCACCCGAATGACGATTAAATTCTCGGTATTGAGGAAGGGAGCTTTCTTGAAAAATCATTAAAAAAACATTAGTGTTCCTCATAATAATTTAGGTAGCCATACCACATCAAAATGAGCGGTTGGAGTTGGCTGCTCATTTACATTACAACAATAAAGAAGCGAGGAATAGTAAGCCTTCGCACCCACCGTCGAGCTTGGAAGCAAGCTGAGTGGTTATTTGTCATTCACTAGTAGTAGTAGCACCTAAAATGAGCAACTATAGATGTTGCAGTCATTAAACCCAAATGAATGAAAATGTCTTTTTTAAAGTTCTTGTAAATCTAATTTTTTTACCAAAACAGATTTTGACATGTCAGGTCTCACAAAAGTCCAGCAAAAAAAGGTTTCTATAACTTCCCTTAAAAATTATCTCGTCGGCCATGTGTTTTTTTTCATTGAAAATGCATTGAAAAAAAACACGGCCGCTCAAAACCCACGAATTGTTAATGGAACTTATAGAAACAGATTTTTTCCTGGACTTTTGTCAGACCTTGCATGTCAAAATTTGTTTTAGTCACAACATTAGATTTACAAAAATCCAAACATTTTCAAAATCGATTGGGTAAAAAACGCTCCAGAGGCCAAAACGATAGCGACAAACCATTCTGACAGCGACTAAAATTCTACATCGATCGGCTGCAAAAATGGCACAGCAATACTGCATTAGTCACAAAGCGACCGATGGCACACACCACAATGGGCAGGGGGGGGGGGAGAGGGGAGGAGGGGGGGGGGGGGAGAGGGGAGGAGGGGGGGGGGGGGGAGGGGGGGGGGGAGGGGGGGGGGGGGGAAGAGGGGGGGGGAAGGGTGTTGCGCAATCATTTGCAATCGCAGTTTGGGTACACTCCATTTTAAAAAAAAGGTGATGACCATTAAACATAAATAAACAAAAACATGTATACTGTTAACATTTTCTTTTTAAAAATATTACCGACAATTTTCCGTTGGTTTATTGCAGCAGCTAACGTGTATGAATGGGTCCAGATGGGAATTTCGTTACAAAACGTCTCCCCTATAATGGCTACAAATATCGACATAATGTGAAAAAAAATATTGTTCATCCTCTGATTTTTTTCCACTAACGTAATAATTAGGAATAGATCTTTCATTCCTGAAAGTTAAATAAAAATCACTCGGTACATCCTCTAGATATTTGACCTTTTTTTTTTATTAAAAAAAAAAAAAATGGTTTCTGCCAATTCTCAAACGCGAAAGTTTACGCCATGCCTGTACTGTACGAATCTGGCTTTGCGGACGTTGGATAAATCACTGAATTCGGGAGCGATGCACGAGGCTCATCGAGTGCAAATTTGTACGTGTTTCAATGGTGCGCTTCGAGGTAGCAATCTATACGTATTTACTGTATGAGATGTGCGGCTCGTGAGCGTGGAAGAATGAATGAGATACATTTCAACGTTGGTGGCGCACTTTTTGGGGCCCCCCCTTCCGCCCCCCCCCCTGACAATGGGCTAATAAACTTATAAAAGACGCTGTCAGCCTCATATGAAGCGCGAAATGTGGCAGAGAACCCCCCCCCCCCCCCCTCTTTTTTGTTGACCATTGTGTTCCCGGAATCTCAGGAATTCCTTTTAGGTTTCAAGGGGGGATGGGTTATATTACAACAGTGTTTAGTGCGTATAAAGTATAGGGATAAGAGGGGGTATCGCGCTGGGTATAGTCAGCCTGCTGACATGCCTGAAGTGAACGCTATACATAATACACACCATCAACACAATAGCCTATGATGGCAAATTGACATGGATGGATAGACGCAAAGAAAACGAGATCTAAGTGGCCAATTGTGCGTACTGGAACATCATGAAGACATGAATGCAAAATCGGTAACAAGTGTAATATATCTGCTACTTACAAAAAGGTCAGGATAGTTACGAATAGGTCTTTCTGTGCGTATTTCTTGATCATGTTGATCGAATCGACATAACATGGGCGCAGACATGTTGAATTACCAAGTTGATGACGTAGAAGTTTTCGACCAATCGAAAGCAAGCATTGTCTCGTAATGGCAACTTTGTTTGAAAAAATAAATCGCGCCCCGATGGGAGGGCCATATTGGTTTGTTCGGCTTTTGAGTGGATAGGATACGTACACCGTCTACCATGTCGTATGAAACCGTCGAAAACGAAAGAACACTAATTTATCATGAGTATGGTACGGCTAACATGCTTGCGTTTAAAGTTAGCGATAATGTTATTTTACTGGCAGTTGTGTGGCGTATCTGTCTTACGCGTTTCATATAATTGTTATTGTTAAGCCCTGTTCGCACTGGACTTAATTTGGGCAAACTAACCGAGCCAATGGGTAACTTACCCTTTTCAAGTCCAGTGCGAACAGCCTGGGTAACTTTCCTCACAGGTAACTTACCCACGCCGTGTGGGTAGATTAACCGAGCCAAAGGTGCCCAGGAAGATTGACCAGGTCAGTTTAACCGAGCCAGAAAATCCAGTGCGGTAAGTTACGTGTGAGGAAAGTTACCCAGGCTGTTCGCACTGGACTTGAAATGGGTAAGTTGTCCCTTTGGCTCGGTTAGTTTGCCCAAATTAAGTCCAGTGCGAACAGGGCTTTAATTGTAAATGTGTTCCTTTTGCTTTGTTACCCCATGATTAAACTTTAAAATGTGTCTATTAAAGAACGGCTAAATACAGTTTTATGACACATAAGTATAAACAAAAAAATACACAATATTTGTATTTGTTTGCATTGTACTCGTTTGAATTGGTCTTTTATTAACTTTGTTGTCTTCTTTATTCGTTAATGTTAAGACCATGCAAATTAAACAATAATTATGTGATTTTCGTATAAGGGGATCGTTATAGAAATTAAATGATGTTTCCCTGTGGAATTTTTTTCACAGGCCCTTTTCTGTTTCTGTTTATTTCTTTAGTTATACGTTTATATATCTGAAATTGTTTTCTCAATGTTCTGACGTGTTAGGCATCTCGGCATGTAAGTTTTGCTGTTGTTGTACCACCTCACGCAATTTTCATGAGTTATTTGTCCAACAATTTTGTTGAGCCACTTGTTGAACGAGGTCACCCCTCCACGGCTGAAGATTCACTCCTGCATTATGTGCTGCTTCTAGGTCCCCTACCCGTAGCTGCTATTCTGCATGGGAGGGCTAAATGTCGCGTTTGAAGCCGGCTTTGAAATGACGAATTGGCCATTTCAGTCTTGTTCAGGAATGGTGAGTAGGGTGGCAGACGCTTCAACTGGATCATCTGGTTGATTCCTGCTGGGAGCTGGGTGCGTATGGGGAATACTAGCATTGTCGTATACACAAGAAAGACTGGTTAATCTGCGGGGAACATATTTTCGCACTCACGAGCTGTGTCAGCCAGAAACTCTTCAAATCTTTCTCTCGTGACGGTCCCAAAAGCTATTCGATGGTGTACAAGACCAATCTCTCCAGGGGCCAATTTCATAGAGCTGCTTAAGCACAAAATGTTGCTTAAGCACAAAACCCCTTGCTTTGTAACTCGGGTAAAAAGCCAACATTCAATGCGATTGTTATACTAAGCTAACAACAGACAAGTACTAATCACAAACAATATACATATCATGGAGTTATGGCTGGTAAGCTGGTTTTACTAAGCAAGAATGTTTTGCAATTTTTATGCTTAAACAGCTCTATGAAATTGGCCCCAGAAACAGCGAATGCTACATTGCAGTTGCGTCCGCGCTGTGCGTGTACCACGCGTCTCGCTGGGATACCGCGAGGTGCGCTCTTCCAAAAGACCGTTTCGTTCATTATGTTGTAGCCAGTTTCGTCATGAACACGCAGTGGCCGACAACATGAACCACTGCGCGTACTCTATACGCATATCCAGTACCCGTGGCGAGTTGCGGGTATCAGGCACGTTCTCTGAAAGTTTAAGGATCATGAGCGTGCCGTCTAGGGTTTTATAGCTATGGTGCTGGGAGACACGGTTGGTTTGTCTTGCAGGGAACGTTGGAGCTCATCTTTCATCTGAGTGAGGGTTAGTAGAGGGTTGACGTCCAGCAATCGCTCAAGCTCATCTCGCATCTCCTTGTCTACTGTAGTGTTTTGTGCCCCTCTGATCCTGTAGGCAACTTCTCGTGACGACCGGTGCGCAAGTATGTTGCCACGATGGACCTTGCAGTAGACCTCTTGATTCCTAGAGTGTCTGTCAATTCCCAGTAGTCAGCATGGTTGCCCTCGAATGTTTTAATCAGCCTTCCTCTATCTACATTGCTCACTCTTCTTTAATGGCCACGGGCAGCCATTTTCTCGTACATTTAGTGAGAGGTATAACTTGGCAACAGTGTAGAAGTGATTTCTACTCAAAATAGCCTTCATAGGCAAATACGAATGTGAATGCAAACGTTTTAAAAATGTTTGCCAGTTGATGAACATGAATAGTCGACCAGCCCGTTGCTGCTGGCTGTGACGAAATTGAATGAACTAAGTGACCATTTCAAATTGAATGATTTTATTTGTCTAATGAATGCTCAAGTTTTGAAATCGAATGACTCTTTGTAACTGTTGAATGCTGAAATTGAATGACTCTTTGTAACTGTTGAATGCTGAAATTGAATGAGTCTTTTTTAACTGTTGAATGCTGATGTACCTGAGCATTTATTTTCAAGCGAAATTAAATGGGCCAGGTATTAACTTTTTTGTTGTTCAAATTGGCCTGGAAAACCTATATTGCCGTCAAAGACACGATCCCTTTACTTATCTACTAGACATCTCGCGCGTGAGCGCACAATGACCAGACGAGATAACATCTGCTCCAGATTTGGGGCAATTTGTATACAAATCCATCTATTTGTATCCAAGGTCAATTCCAAGTACCCCAAGTTACTAATGCATCCTGCGACTTACACAAGATAACCATCCAATTATTTAACAATCCATGCACTCAAAACAGCATACTCATTGTATTGTTGTATAGTGAACCTAAAGTCCAACTACAGTCCCTAACGTACCTCACGATACGCCAGACGTTCAGACAGTCGCCGTGGAAGAAAGTGGGATTTAAAAACCGTTCGGGAATGTGCCCGTTGGTGGACTTGACGACCGGTTATAATAGATCCAGTAATGTCAAACCCGGCACGAGGGGATAGGTAGTTCAAAGACACAGAGAGCACACAGAGAGGAAACAGTAAGAACTCAAAATGCACGCGATATACCGACAGTTCTATTATTATAATTATTTACTGAGTTCAGGTTAGTATAGGTATTAAAGATGCCGGCGTGTAAAAGTTCTTACCAGTCTATTTCAGTAAATTTTAACAAGGAAACCAGAACAAAAATGTCTAAAAAGCGAGACTCGTCAGGTGCAGTTCGCTCAGACCATGGGTAGGTTTCGTCTCGAGACTGCACGACCTACCCCATAAGAACTTTTGCGTGGTGTTGGAGAAAGAGAGGAAACCAAGTGTAAACATAAAATTACCTTGAAGTCGGTCAATTTGCTTTATAGCGCTAGTATACGAAGAAAAGCGTATAACATCGATGGCAGCTGAGGGCGAAGTGTGAACGTGACGCAGGAATTTGAAACATTATTCTAGCAATGTGCGCTCCACACGCGCGCGTGTTAAAAACAATCGTTGGCGCGTAGTGATAAAGTAACTAAGAACCGAAGGCTGCTGAAATACGGTGCAAATTAATTTCTTGGGTTGAACGGAAAGTCCGTGCATAAATTGGCGCCAGTTTACTGTACGGCTTTATGTAGCAGCATACATGTACATGTACATGCACACTAGGTTGTATACTGATTTACATAGGCTTGAAAGATCTTAAAAGATTTTGGGTGCTGATCTTGAAATAAATAAAAATAATGAGTGGTCACACTGGTCCAGATAAACAACGCGGGTAGCAAATTTAGGGTCACATTTCTGTTCTCTCATCAGACAATTGCATCGAATGCCCAAGTTTGAAGAAAAAAATGAGTACTGGTTTTGTGACTTTACTTAGTAAAACATACATGATAATAAAGCTAGAATAATGAACTTTAAGAATCTGTTCACCCTTTTTTGCGGCGATTACCCGTTTTTAAAAAACATGTGTTTTAGTGGGGAAAACACGTGCTAAAAACGTGATGATTTACGTGTTTTAACAAAGCCTCTGTGGAGGTTTCCGGGTGAGCAGATGCGCGCTAGTTTTCATTATGCTGATGACATTAACTCTTCAAGTAACCAACACCAACAACTACCATCACACTACACTCGCCCCCACCCCTTTCCCCCCACCCCTGTCTCTTCCCCTTACCACTCCATTCACCCTCCTCCTCCACCACTCCCTTCACCCTCCACCCTCTCTCCACCCTTTACCATTCCCTCTTCACAAAGGGGTGCGAGACCCGTCCTAAACTACTAGCATTACATTAGGGTGGGTTTTCACGGGGCACGCAAACGATTTGCGAAGGACGCGAATGCCGAAAAAAATGGCAAAGTCCAACATTCGGAGAAGTTTTTCTCCGATTGTGTCGCGACAATGCAGTTTGTGCGTAGTTCTCACAACGTTTGTGCGAATGTCGTGTCTAGATTTGCCAAACTATGGCCAGTCCACATACACGAAGTACATGCGACTAAAATGCAAACAACACGAATGTTGCACGATTCACGGGCAACATTCGTGCGGACATTTCGCGACACATGCGACACATGCGAACTTTTCGCGCATATGTCGCAAATAATGAACGTCGTGCTACATTCATGCGACATTCGTACATATGTCGCGCGATTATCTTGCAAAAGGCTCGCGTTTGATTCTTTGGCGAAGTTACCTGTTCTCAAGAAGTACGCGAACAGTTCGTGAATAGCTCGAGAAATGATCGGACGAACTTCGCTGCTTTCGCGAGACATGCGCGAGACATTCTTCAAACTTTCGGAATCTGTTCGGGGGTTCCCGAAAATTGTGAGAAACATCACGCACGTACGTCGTGAGTAGGTCGTGTGCATATGACGAAGATTTTAAGACACTTTCGAGGGCAAATAACGAGCAAATCACGACCCGGGATGCTGCAAACGTTCACAAGAAATCTCAAACTATTTTGAAATTCCCGCCCAACTAAAAACGACTTCCGCAAACAATTGACGGCACTTCCGAACCCCCGCGCATGTTTGGCGAAATTTTGGAGCCTAAAATACGAATGTTGGACTTTGCCATTTTTCGGCATTTGCATCCTTCGCAAATCGTTCGCTTGCCCCGTGAAAACCCACCCTAAAAAGATCGAATTGTTTAATTGTCAAATTAGACTTAAAGGGATCGTATATGTTTGGTAATTGGAACCCATTGTTTGTTTTACCGTCATCCTATATAGTTATAGATATATACCACGAAACTAACCTTTAAACATTTCATTTCAAAAGGTGGTAGCGATTTTGAGATATTGCCGAAAATCTGGAGCGGTTATGTCCTCGCAGGAAGAATAATCTGCATTGGAATACAACAATATGAGAAACGTCACTGCAGTAACGCTTCTGAGATTCAATTTGTTGGGATAAAAAGAGATATCTTTTTCCATAACCGCAGTACTTCGAAGTGAAAAGTTTCTAAAATTGCATTATTCTATCCAAAGCTGCTGTACTTCTTACCAAGTAAGTTTGTATTGCCATTAATTTTTGGAGTAATTACCAAACGTATACGATCCCTTTAATATCCGAAGAACAAAATTAGAGGTTATTTTGAGGCACTGCTACCAAGCCGTTCAACGGCTATAACTACACACGTTGGCCATCCACGTTTTGAGATCATTTACGGGGACCAATCAGAATTGGAAACAGTTTCAGTGGAAACAGTTCTGCCCGAATTTAATCCAAGTTTGTATCCAGGATGTCTTACAAGAAGAAAACCAGCAAGAGAAAGGTGGTAACAGTAGCTGATGTGTACGACAGTTGTAATACTGTCGTAGGACAGACTCACGACAGCCACAAGACATAGATACCACAACAAATCGTCGAACAAAAAAGTGCATGTCCAATTTTGCCTCACGACGGCAAGTCGATGCCACGATGCGCAACATTTCGTAGGACTGTATTGCGACGACCCCCGATGACCTACGATTTTCCCAAATTTCATGTCGTGTCGTGGCACAAATGCGTCATGGGTTCGTTGTGACCTGGGGCCAATTTCATAGAGCTGTTAAGCACAAAAATTTGCTTAGCACCAAAAAGTCTTGCTTATAAATAACGGGTTGCCAGCCAAAACTCCATGTGCATTTGATGCTAAGCAAAATCCAACTGAATATAAGTCAGAAACAATATATGTTGCCTATAAATTTGGTTTGTAACCCTGTTTTTGACAAGGAAGAATTTTCATGCTAAGCAAATTTTTCTGTTTAACAGCTCTATGAAATTGGCCCCAGGGCTTAAAATGGGAGACTTGAATTTGAAAGATTCTTTTAAATAGCCGGGGAAATCTTTTTCGTACGCAAAATAGTCTTCAGTCAAGCATTACGATAGCTCAGTCTGATAGCTCATTCGACCGTGCAAAGCGTGGAGATTGGAGATTTTGGGTTGGAAACCTCGAAGTTACTTTAAGGGAAATAAAGTCAAAAATGTCATTAGATTGGATTTATTCATTTTTTATCTAATTCGTGGTTCTATTTTTGTCTTAGCGTACACCACATTCAGAGGTCGTTGAAAGGGGGGGGGGGGTTCTAATGTGCTGGCTGCTTCTAATCTGATTATATTTATTTTTTTAAATTCCAATCTTGAAAATAGTGTCATATTTTACTGTTATTTTGATTGAATTGTCCCCGTCTTCGAAGAGTTTCCATTCGATATAGCGTCGCATCATAATTTTTATTCTTGTAACATAGTGGGGTTATTTATGGCTAGTATAGTAGTAGTAGCATTGGAAACGAAGGCCTTCGGGGCACAGTTATTAGATTAACTTTTTTTTTTCCTGGCATGTGCTGCTGGCTTTCATGTACATATACTTATGTTGTTTTTTGTTCCTATGTCTTTAAATTATTGTTCACTATGGCTTTCTAGTTTTGAGTGTGAAGAATGCCAAATAAATAATAATAATAATAATAACTAGAAATGTGTTTGTGAACAAACACAGAGCTGTTTTTGGTGTTTAAAATGACTGAGGTGTGTGCTAGGTCTCAAGTCGATCGGATTTACCAAAGTGTCAAAGTCAAAAGTCTGAAGTGAAACGTGTAACAAACCCTATGGGATAAAAAAATCACTTTAACGTGACGTCACGTGACCTTGAATGATGTAACCGTGTCAAATTTCTTCTAGGACCATGCGTTGGTGGTGGTCTAGGTGTGTGCCAATTCTCAAGTCAATCGCCGGTGTACAAATCCTATAGAAATAAAGTCAAAAAAAAAGTTAAAAAATACTTTAACGAAAACAAAAGCTGTTTTGGCTCAAATGCCAAAACAGCTAATAATGAAGATAATATAGTTTAATCACGCGGTCAACCCTGTTTCCACTAATGTCATAAAACCGATGTATACAGTAACTTGTTAAAGGCCATTAACACTATTGGTTTTTGGCCATTAAAGTAATCCATATTTTCTGTGAATAAAGATATTTGAAGTAAAATCCCCTTGTAAAAGTTTCAGCCTTATTGGTCATTTCATGTCCAAGAAAAAAAGCGAACATTTTCTGAACGATTTCTTATTGGCATCAGCAGATTAATTCTTGTCTCATGAGACCAAAACTAATTGTTTTACTCATTTCTCAACGACTATAGCATTTCAGGCAAAACTAATCCATGGGAAGTTTTATAACATCATCATGTTTATACCGTGTAAGTTATTTATAAATCGGTGAACATTAAGTTTTCGAGATTCCCAATAGTAAGCATTTAAGTGAATGCTATAATCACACGGTGAGTAGCGTAAAAGACTCGGGGGGGGGGGGGGGGGGGGGGCACCAGACGTTTAACATCCTAGAGCCGCACCACTAAGTTTGATGAAACAAGCTGCCCACAGTCTCTTCACAAGTCTCTTCACAAGTCTCTTCACAAGTCTCTTCACAAGTCTCTTCACAAGTCTCTTCACAAGTCTCTTCACAAGTCTCTTCACAAGTCTCTTCACAAGTCTCTTCACAAGTCTCTTCACAAGTCTCTTCACAAGTCTCTTCACAAGTCTCTTCACAAGTCTCTTCACAAGTCTCTTCACAAGTCTCTTCACAAGTCACTTCACAAGTCACTTCACAAGTCACTTCACCAGTCTCTTCACAAGTCTCTTCACAAGTCTCTTCACAAGTCTCTTCACAAGTCATTTCACCAGTCTCTTCACAAGTCTCTTCACAAGTCTCTTCACCAGTCTCTTCACAAGTCTCTTCACAAGTCTCTTCACAAGTCTCTTCACAAGTCTCTTCACAAGTCTCTTCACAAGTCTCTTCACAAGTCTCTTCACAAGTCTCTTCACAAGTCTCTTCACAAGTCTCTTCACAAGTCTCTTCACAAGTCTCTTCACAAGTCTCTTCACAAGTCTCTTCACAAGTCTCTTCACAAGTCTCTTCACAAGTCTCTTCACAAGTCTCTTCACAAGTCTCTTCACAAGTCTCTTCACAAGTCTCTTCACAAGTCTCTTCACAAGTCTCTTCACAAGTCTCTTCACAAGTCTCTTCACCAGTCTCTTCACCAGTCTCTTCACCAGTCTCTTCACCAGTCTCTTCACCAGTCTCTTCACCAGTCTCTTCACAAGTCTCTTCACAAGTCTCTTCACAAGTCTCTTCACAAGTCTCTTCACAAGTCTCTTCACAAGTCTCTTCACAAGTCTCTTCACAAGTCTCTTCACAAGTCTCTTCACAAGTCTCTTCACAAGTCTCTTCACAAGTCTCTTCACAAGTCTCTTCACAAGTCTCTTCACAAGTCTCTTCACAAGTCTCTTCACAAGTCTCTTCACAAGTCTCTTCACAAGTCTCTTCACAAGTCTCTTCACAAGTCTCTTCACAAGTCTCTTCACAAGTCTCTTCACAAGTCTCTTCACAAGTCTCTTCACAAGTCTCTTCACAAGTCTCTTCACAAGTCTCTTCACAAGTCTCTTCACAAGTCTCTTCACAAGTCTCTTCACAAGTCTCTTCACAAGTCTCTTCACAAGTCTCTTCACAAGTCTCTTCACAAGTCTCTTCACAAGTCTCTTCACAAGTCTCTTCACAAGTCTCTTCACAAGTCTCTTCACAAGTCTCTTCACAAGTCTCTTCACAAGTCTCTTCACAAGTCTCTTCACAAGTCTCTTCACAAGTCTCTTCACAAGTCTCTTCACAAGTCTCTTCACAAGTCTCTTCACAAGTCTCTTCACAAGTCTCTTCACAAGTCTCTTCACAAGTCTCTTCACAAGTCTCTTCACAAGTCTCTTCACAAGTCTCTTCACAAGTCACTTCACAAGTCACTTCACAAGTCACTTCACCAGTCATTTCACCAGTCACTTCACCAGTCACTTCACCAGTCACTTCACCAGTCATTTCAAAAATTGGTCTTGGTTGCAAGACGTACTAGCAGCCTTATGCGAGGCAGTGTATGCGATGCAGCGCGCATATAGGCCGTCGATGCGGGCGCGCTCTAACGTACGCCAAAAACCATTAAGCTACTACGTCTTGGCTAATTTGTATTTGAAAAGCGCGCGACCTCTCATATATAACTCATCAGGCAGGTCAAAACAATCATAACGCTTGCGCACTGGAGGAAGTTCGTTCGGGCTGGTTAGTCAGGTAACGTTTACATGTATCTTCTCGAATAACACTCTTGCCAAACCCAATAATGAACAAATAAATTATGACCACGTATAAATTGACGAAGAGCACTGACCTGATGACATTTTAGCTTCTCAAAACCCAGTTTCTTTACTGTAACATCGATCGCTTCGTCCATGACCTGTCCGACCATGGTTCACAACATTGCTCACCAAACAACGTGACGCTATACACACACAGCATTTCCGTACATGTAGCGCGATGGAACGTACACAACCTACAAGTGAGTGAGCGTTTATACATGTATGCGTTATGCTAGGTTCCCACTGTCGTGCGATCCGTTACGAACGCCACGATTGGCCATTCGTAGCTGATCGTGGAATTTTTGTTTCCTTTTCTAATATTTCACGTTTGGCTACGAGTTGATGCAAGTCGATACGTTCTGGTACGATTTGGTGCGCTTGAATGCGATATAGTCACGATTGGTCAATTTCAGGTGACACGATCTGTCACGATCTGATCTCCCGTTCAGATACGATCAGATACGTTCCGATAGGATTGTCCCGATTGAGTCCACGATTGGGTCCCGATCTGACACGATTAGCACAATCGGGGTCCCCGGTTTGGGACGATCTGGTACGTGCAGATAGGTTCCGATACGTTCCGATACGATCATCACGAACCGATGCGCTCTGTTGCGATCGGATACGATTGTGGTCGCGATAACTTTCACGATCGGGATCGAGAGTGATCACGATTTGAGCCACGATTGGACGGACCCCGACGGGTTTATATACAGCCCGACTGACCATGGACTTTATTGTTTCTTGAACTTCTACAGAGTGAAGACTACAACCCACAATCAGATCGCAGCGCATCTCAACAGAGGTGGTGTTTGTCTTGTCCAAGGTTGATCCCGATCACCACGATTTGGAAGCAC
The DNA here is from genome assembly GCA_037893245.1 of Crossaster papposus. Lineage (NCBI taxonomy): Eukaryota > Metazoa > Echinodermata > Asteroidea > Velatida > Solasteridae > Crossaster > Crossaster papposus. Next base: position 278,293 of record JBAIAA010000451.1, read on the forward strand.
GATTAGATGCAATCTGTCGCGCTTTGTTACTATCCATTACGATCTGATGCGATGATCACGATTGAAAATTAATCCTGTTGATCGTAGAAAATGTTTGAACCGTCCAAAAAAATTATACGATCAACACGATTGCCACGACTGACCTCAAGATCTGATAAGATCTAATAGGATCACCACGATTACTCCACGATTAAGACCACGATTTCAATCGTGGCGCGAATCGTGATAGTGGGAACCTAACATTAGTACGCGCTATATGCCTCATGTTTGCCTATCCAAAAAGTGTCCTGTATTGGCAAGTTAAATACGCTAAATTTAGAAATGAACTTTTAACTCCCGTACACTTGAGGAATAACGAGATAGAGCGTTGAAAAGTACGCCGCGTGCTTTGCGTTCGAGGCTGTGTAGTAAAAGCACAGGCGACTGCTCCACACGTGTACATGTAGTATGTACAAGTACAAGTACATGTACCGAACGTGGGGCGGACGGACCGTGGGGCGCACCGGGATTTTTTACGTGGCCTCCTGGCTTTCTCTTTCATAATTGTTCCTTCTCTGCTATGTTGAACTTTTCATTTATTTGGTTGTTTATAATATTTGTTAAAACTCTTATTTTTAAACACCATGCAGTCATCAATTATGTACACCATGAACTACATTTATTTCTCTAATTATCGTGAGACAGAGAAAACACGTTTTCGTGATTTATTTACAGAAGAAGTGAGTTTGGTTTTATTCCTTTTTTGTTCTTGTTCCTACAAATGCAATGAGGATTGCGGACTGTTAGGGATAACATTTAATGTAAGCCTATTTTGTATGGAATCCTTTAATAAATCTTTATTTATTTCATGTGCACGTGCAAGCTGTAGACAATTGTGTTCTGTTGCTTTTGTAATAACGACACACGGTACACAACAGCCAATCGATGAGCACATTGTATGCACAGACTGTTACGATGAGTTGCATTTCAGGTCGATTCTAAAGTACATCTACATTTAATAATTACCTAGGAGAGTTGCTGACTTCTGATTGGTCGAGACTCGATCACGTGGAGTGGATTATCATGTAGTAAACACGGCTTTCAAGAAGAAGCGAATAAATGTCCCCTGAACCAGCATTAATCAAGCATCATGTAAGCCCATGATTGGCCAAATGCAACAGTCCTACGCGGGGAGGAGGGGGGGGGGGGGGGTGGTAATTAACAAAACGACTTAAGTCCCCCAAAAATAAGCACCCCACTTAAATACCCGACTTAGACAAATCTGAATGACTTAGCGGTATTCACAACACTTTTTTGCTAAGTACCCCACTTATTTTCGAGTCTTAAATCTAAGTGTGGTCTGACTAGTCTCAACTCGTCGCTTAGGTGTCATGGCGGTTTTTTCTGTTCTTCAGTTTGTACATTTGGGCACAAAATTTGATATTCTAGGGCTATGGGAAACCTCGTCAGTATTGAATCATTGCTCTAGCATTGTAGTTTGTTGACATTCTAACGAATTTTTTCGATCGATTTGTTAAATTTTAGGCGGGCGGAATGATTGCGATTGATGAAATTTTACGTTAACGTTGCCCAATGATATGCAACATACGTGACTGCCGACTATAAAATGCAAAAGAACTATCTTACCTTCCAGCATGTTTGAAAGAATGCGGATAAATCACCATCACAATTTGTTTCACACTCGAGAGTAAATAAAATGAACATTTCAATATTATTACGTGTTAAAACATCTAAAATGTGCATGACGAACTGGTTTTACGCGCGCAGACTATTTTGGTGCACTAACTTGAGCTCGAAAACTGCGTCGCTAGCTGTGTGCGTGTGCATGCGCGCATGGTAAACCGCGCAGATATAACAAACTGTCGTTGCATAGGAACGTTTATGACGAAAATGTTTTGCGCATTAGCAACAGTGACTGCTTTGAACACTTAAGTTAAGTGGAGCACTAAGATAAGTGGGTTGCTTAGATCTTTTATGAATACCAAATTAAGCGCGCCACTTAAGTTAGCAGGGTGCTTAGATTTAGGTCTGACTTAAGTATTCTCCTAAGAATTTCAAGTTTCGTGAAATCGGCCCCTGGTCCTGGTCATGCTGGCGGGTATATGACTAGCCTTTTTAAATAAATTTTCAGATCAGATCGGATTATTAATTTAAGATCAGTGCGTCGTTGTTCGCCCAACTTTTGTCAGGATTTGGGAGAAGCTAACGGTGTTGCTAGCGCGCCGTGCGTATATACGGGGCGCATACAGAGCGTATACAGAGCGCACATGTTAAAAAATCGAACGAATGCGCAGCGTGTGCTCCGCGTGTGTCTGGCGTCCTTATGGCGTGTACAATCATGCGTCCAGTTTCGCGCACATTTTTGTGCATGCACAAAAATCCCGACGCACACTGCGAATGATAACGAATGCATAGTGCTGGTCCAGCGCGCTCGACGAACGAGTAACGAATGCTGACGCACATCCAGCGAACGACAACGCACTGGCCAAAATTGTTGATTTGTCAGTGCGCGGGCCGTGAATTGTGTACATGTATGTGTGACTGGCGCATCATCACTTTTTCCCCGACCCTCATGGGTGATGACAGAGGTTGTGCGTTGAGCGCGCGATGCATGCGCGTGCAATTCATTCCGCGCGCTAGCAATGCAACGGTTTGATTGTTTGACATGTGCGTTTATACGCTATGTATGCGCCCTGTATACGCGCAGCGCGCTAGCAACACGCTTTGCATATTCCTTGTCAACACGCTAGCTTTTTCCAAATCCTGACAACAGTTGGGCGCACAACGCACGACGCACTGATCTTATTTTTCATTTTGTATGAATTTTTAATGCGCGGGCCGTGCGTCGCTTTGTGACCGAGCCCTTAATAGCATACAAATTCTTGTTTGAAGAAAAAACATAACAGGGTTACAAATCACATTTTTACTGGCAGGTTATGTGAATTATTTTGTGACTGGTAATTCAGCTGGTTTTTGCTCGAACATGAAAAGCACGTGGAGTTTTGGCTGCATGGTAACCTGGTAAATTGTCCCAACGGTTGAACAGAAGTCGAGTTAAAGTTATAGCATACTATGTTTTTATTTTGTGCATTTTGTTATTGTTTGAAGCAGAACAAGTTTTCAAAATCTAAAAGAATGGTGCTTGACAACTAACCCGGCAATTTTTTAGCTCTGTGAATTATGTATATTTCGATGAATGTTTTTTATAAGATTTCGAATCCACTTCTAACGGAAAATTTCTAAAGGTCTCTGATGAGACGCATTTGTGGACTTCTGTTTTATTTTATTAAGTGTTGTACAGTGATCAATACAACTGCTGTATAATTCATGAATGTTGACTCACCCACCTACGGAAAAGAATTCACGACCCGCAAGGCTTTTTATACGTAACAAAATTCCACATTGCAAGCGTGCCGGTGTGATATTAAAATATCAGACTCCTGTGAAAATGTTATATTGTTGGGTAAACCTTCTCGCGTGACCGGTCACTCTTCCAATTACACAATAATCACTAATAATTAGGCATGCGCATTACTACCAATGAATCCGTATTTTATAGTATGACATTCATGCTACACCTGTCATATATTATGGTAACGTAATATATTACGCAACAAGCACGTCAGTATTAAATCTAGTGGGTAAAAAAAAAGACTGTTTGAAGCAACTTTCGTAGCATAGTGGTTTATAAAGAGAAGCATTGTTCAGAAGGTATGGTTTGAACCCTGCCACTTTGTACTTCTTTTTAATATCCTGCAATAATGTGTACCGTCAACGTTGTTTTATTGTCAAGGGATAGGATCACTTTTTGCGTGGTGTTGAAGTCTATACCGGCCTTGCTAATTAGCGTGGCAATACTAACACGTGTTACTAATATATTACAGGTACGCTTATAACGTGGCATGTTGACGTGAATAAACTCGCTTTATATTAACGACGACTGGTAGTCGGATCGGGTGATGCTTATAATACGGTTTTCTTGGCCAGTTTCAGCAAAAGAGCATTTAATTTCATTATTGCGCTTTCAAATTCACGCGATTTCTCTAATTCAATCAAACCAGGGTTACACTTTCGATATTATTGCATTCAATTTCGTTTTCTTGCACCCCTAATTCCTTTATTTTGATTCCATTTCGTTTATAGGCATTCAAGGCTACAATATCGCCATTCTTTTGTTGAATATCCACCACCTTTTCCCAAGAGGTGCAATCAAATTCAGAGTCATCGAAGCGCACTGCGATTTTGTACCCATTGGTTTTGGTTTTTTTTCGTTTATGGGCAACGCGTTTTAACATTAAAGCGTTTAAATAGTGTTCTTTCGTTTTCGACGGTTTTTATACGACATGGTAGATGGTGTATGTCTCCTATCCATTCAAAAGACGCGCACAACAACACGGTCCTCCCACCGGGGCAGATGACGACCGGCCGTTACATTAGGCTTTTGTTAGAAGTAAGGCAAGATAATTAAGTTTCATATTCAGCATGAATTAATGTATTTAAATTAAGGAAGCTTTTACTGCGGTTTGTTACAATGTAGGCTTACATGTGACTATAGCTAATGCCTGCGTCAGATGCCTGCGATAGATTTGCGATAGGCAATCGTAAGTCTATCGTAAGCAAATTGTGGGCACTTACGAAAAGATAAGTTCAACTTATCTTTTCGTAAGGATTCCACGATTGAGTCAATTGAGTCAATCGTGGCTATATCGTAGCGTTATTGTGACACTCGTAAGTCCAACGTAGGCTATCGTAGCTCTATCGTAGCGGTTTCTAGGCGTGAAACGATGATTGAGACGAAAAACGTCTAGTATTTATAGGAATTTTGAGGCCAAAATTACAACTTTTTCGTAACTCTATCGTATCTCTGTCGTAAGTCCATCGCAACAATCGTAACTCCATCGCAACAATCGTACCTCTATCGTTTCGATCGTAAGTCAATCGTATGAATCGCACGTCTATCGTTAGCAATCGTATGTCCAACGTTTGTCCATCAAGAACATTTCAAGAGTATGGGAAAGAGTTTTTGCACCATACATCTCTGCTCAACTCGAGAAAAGCATCCGCGTCGACCTTGTCTGGGATGTATACCTACCTGCCAGCCTGAAAGCATCAACAATACAAGCGGGGAAGGGCACCAGGAAAAGGGTGGCTCCTTCTACTGTGCTGCCAAGAAACTAGAAGGACTTCCTTCGAGTCAATGATAACAACACCGAATTGTTTGCTTTCCTGTCACGCGAAGCTGTTCATCTTCCTCTTAAGCACAGACAAGGACCTGTATGAAACAGATGGCAGTGGAGTACTCAGCTCTCCTGCTGAGTCATACTTGGCCCGCCTTGCCCTATGTACGCAAGAAGAGGCTGACACTCGTCTACTTCTGCACAATTTTGTTGCTTATCCACTGCACTATAAACAAAACAATACACAATATTTGTCTTGCATTTGTTTGCATTGTAATCGTTTGAATTGGTCTTTAATTAACTTTGTTGTCTTCTTTAACGTTAAAGGTAGGATACACCATTGGTAATTGGTTGAATTATCATGAATGGGTGGATTTGGAGGGTTGTATTTATAGTAAATATCGTTTAACTGACCTGTCCGAAGTTTCAAAATGATGGATGCTGAGAAAAGCAAGAAAAACGGCGTTGGGCAGTGGTTCTTATAGTCCGGGAGCCCAGCCAGGTTTAATCATAATTTTGAGTGCAAAAGGTTTGAAGCGTGGGATATGTTGGGGTGACTGGGACAACTGCAAAATGGGTTTTCTTAAGTTTGGCGAGTGGTGCGTTGGGTGGGGGGAGCCCCTGACAGACCCCCCAAAATTCGATTTAATCATAATCTTGAGTGCAAACAAAATTTCTTCATGAGTCGAAAGTTTATCGTGTACTGAATAGGATTTGTATACTTAAGAACAATATAATTGGTGCTAAGTACACTTAAGAAGGTCTTTAATTAGTGCTAATTACACGTTTAATCATAATTTTGAGTGCAAGGATAAAACAAGTGTCAATGTGTAGCTGACACCTTGCTGGAGCAAAATCTGCCACTTAAGAAAGTTTCAAGTGGTGCCATCCCTAATTAAGAAAGGGTCAAAGGTCATCATAAGTCATTAAACACCAATAATTATAACGTTGAGTGCAACTTGCATTCATGTGTATACAAACAGGTTATCATAGACCGATCACTGATCACAAGCTTAAGAACAGGATATATAGTGCAAAGTCTAATTAAGAAGGTCTGTAATTAGTGCTAATTACACGTTTAATCATAATTACGAGTGCAAAAATAAAACAAGTGTCAATGTGTAGCTGACACCTTGCTGAAGCAAAATCCGCCACTTAAGAAAGTTACAAGTGGTGCCATCCCTAATTAAGAAAGGGTCAAAGGTCACCGGGGGTGTAAACTGAACACTAACAAAGAACAGTGTAAGTGCAACTTACATTTCTATGTGGATCAACCGTTTATTATGGACCAATCACTGATTACACAGCGCAATGTCCGATCAAAATGTCTGATTAATAAATGATTAGAATGATAATTGAAATCACAAAACGTCAAAGTGTACATGTACCAAACGCAGGAACAAAACCCACCGCATACGAAATATCACAAAACAGTCATGAAGTTCATTGCAATTGCCTGTACCCTCTCAAACACGAATGGGTGTAAATATGTAATACGTTAAAGTTAGGGAATACAAAGTTAAAGTTAGACAAGATGACAATACTGCCGCCTCTTAATGAAGAATGCGTAGTACCTAATGTTACCTAAGAGTTTGTTCAAAAGCAAATATAATCTATGTCGGTTGGGAAAGCAACAGCTCTGGATGGCATTAGTGTTAAAATGATCAGAATTGCTTCACCTTATCTTAGGCATATATCATTAAATCTTTAACTGGGATTTTTAACCATAAGATGTGAGCGATACCCTACAAATTTGAAACATGCAGGAAATAAATGTAGTACAGGTAACTATCGGCCTATTTCTATACTGCCAATTATCTCTAAGATTTTTGAAAGATAGGTGCACACATCGGTATATAGCTACCTTGATGAAAACAATCTGATTCCTAGTTGCCAGTCAGGATTTAGACTCCAGAGAAACTAGAAAAGATGAACATGTCATCTTCTGTAATTAATTGGTTTATTAAAGTCGTAAATAAGTGACCGCAGTCAGTCTGTAAATATTGGCGGCACCATGTCCGTAAACATTGGTGTTCCGTAGGGGTCGATACTAGTTTATTGTTTATACTAGTGATCTTCCATTTTCTATATTCCCAAACTGCAACTTATTTATGTAAGCTGATGACTCCACGTCAATATGTGAAGCTCCTCAAATACAGCTCTTACTAGTTTTCACAACTGGTGCGTAAGAAACAAGCTGGCATTAAACGCCACCAAAACTAAATGTATGCTTATTGGTACAAGGCAGAAAATATCCAATGTTGACTTAAAGGTAGTATACTATTTGCGGATATCGAACAAAATTACTACCGAATTATTAAGAAATATTTTACTAATTTGAAAGTAAATAACAATTGTAGGCATCCAGCAAAAGTATTGCGCTAGATATCCTGTAATTGTTCCCAAAATTAAATTGTATATAACAAAAATAACGATCGCCGGACGGTAAATCTAACAAAACAAGAACAACATAAAAACCATTGCCCGACGCCGGTTGAAAACGAACGCCGTTTTTGTTTTGCTTTTCTCAGGATCAATGACTGTAAAACTTCAGACAGGTCAGTTAAACGATATTGACTATAAAATACAACCCCCCAAATCCACCAATTCACGATAAATAAAGCAATTACCAATGGTGTATCCAACCTGCATTGCTGAGTGATAGTCTTATTGAAAACGTGAGGTCTTGTAATTGTGTGGGCGCAGTTATTGATGAGCATGAAGTTGGTGCCCACATGTCGAATACGTAAGGAAAGCTGTTGTATCTAAATTTAAACATAATCCGTGATTATGTTCCTAAACACAGCCTACATACACTATTTTGTAAGTTTAGTTATGCCAACATTAGAGTATTGTTGTACTGTGTGAGGAGGAAGGTACATTTTGTGCGGGTTTTCGTCTTTCCCATAAATCAGAATTGGCCTTAAACAGTACGGGCTGTAACTACGAAAGCTGTTTAAGCCATTGGATGCGTATAAATTAGTAGTCACTGTTTAAACCTGGTGTCTAACTTCAAACAAGTACTACAAAGCTTGTTTTAAGTTAGCCGCGTTTAAATGACCATTGGAGTTAAACATGTGTTTATAACAAACAATAGCAATTCTTAAACAAGGTACGGGGGTTGTTTAGTGAGTATTCTGAGCCATTTAGAAGCCAGATATGTACACAGAAAGGTAGAAAGGTGGACAGGATGGATGCGCTTCAAATCTTCTTAATTGCACAAGAGGAGGCCAACTAACAAGAATATCGTCATGGTCGCCAACACCAACGTGCACCAGGAGTTTTTAGGGACAAGGTGAATCCCTTAGAAGAGTATGACGAGGAACATTTCATCAGACGTTTCAGAGTTAGCAAAGACACGTTGAACGATTTACTTGGACTTCTCGGATTGTATTTAGGACACCCAATTCTTTGTTGTCCTTATAGCAGATCGGCTTTTATGGTCAGGAAACGAGATGGACATTTCTGAAGTATTAGCTTTCCAGGCATCAGCTTTTTTCTGGTTGGCTTTAGTGTCACATCGTTTGTCACCAATACATGTAATGGAATTAAAGTTCCTCATGGTCTCAACGAGAGCCATCCTTTCGTCAGCAGTGAAACTGTCACTGCGTTGCCTTTTGGTATCAGCCATATGGCTCACGCTGTAGAGTATCTAAGTAAAGACCTGCTGAAGATTTATCTACTGAGGCCTATCGTATGTTCATACTGTTGCGCAATCCTCTATATTACAATGTATTTAACAATAGGGACCACGGTCAATAAGTTTAGACTGTCCAAGTTACACGAGGATAACTAAACAATCATTTAAGATAATTAGTAAGAGCTGTTTAATTCAGGTGTTTAGGAAGACGCGTGTAACTTGGATTTATCCACGTCTATATGCTACATTGGTAAAAAGATAAACAGCTTTCGTAGTTACAGCCCTTCTTTTCTTAAAGTTAATGTACAAACATACCTAAGTATCAATGCTTTGTATTCCTATAAATATCCTTGTACATCTGTAAATATTCTGTTTGTATTTTTGTGTAAAAAATAAATATATAAATCTGCTTGGGGAGGTTGTCAAAATAGTATTTCGCAATGAACCCAGCCCATATCGGGATATGTTCGGCCCGTTAGTACATGCTGCATCATCCATAAACCATAAGATAAAACGTGTGCCCGTACTTGTAAACGTCTGGCAGATTTCAGATATCTTCCACTTCAAGCCTTCTCTTTCTCGATTTGCAAGACGCAGTGTTCAGTGGTTGTGCAGAAAAGGCCTGTTGGAGCTCGCTTTGATACAAGATCCCCATCGTGTCATAAAGTGTATCAGACCCTGACAAGGTGTTTGTTAATTCACAAAGTTATCGATCGAATGCATAACAAAACTCGACTTTATTACGATAATTCGGAATCCTGGTGACCTTTGACAATTTCTTTAGTAGGTATGGCACAATTTGGAATGTTCTTAATTGACACACTTTGCTCTACCACAGCGTATGGTACACATTAAAACGTGTTTGTTTTTATGGCACTTGACATTATAATTAAACCGTGTAATTAGCACTAATTAAAGACCTTCTTAATTGAAATTTGCACTATATATCCTGTTCCGAAGCTTGTGATCAGTGATCGGTCTATGATAAACTGTTGATATACAAAATGCAAGTTGCACTCAACGTTATGATGAATAGTGTTTATTGATTTCTGATTACCTTTGACCCTTTCTTAATTGTGGATGGCACCACTTGAAACTTTCTTAAGTGACGGATTTTGCTTCAGCAAGGTGTCAGCTACACATTGACACTTGTTTTATCCTTGCACTCGTAATTATGATTAAACGTGTAATTAGCACTAATTACATACTTTCTTAATTAGACTTTGCACTATATATCATATTCTTAAGCTTGTGGTCAGTGATCGGTCTATGATAACCTGTTGATATACACATAAATGCAAGTTGCACTCAACGTTATAATTATTGGTGTTTAATGACGTATGGTGACCTTTGACCCTTTCTTAATTAGGGATGGCACCACTTAAAACTTTCTTAAGTGGTGGATTTTGCTCCAGCAAGGTGTCAGCTACACATTGACACTTGTTTTATCCTTGCACTCAAAATTATGATTAAACGTGTAATTAGCACTAATTAAAGACCTTCTTAAGTGTACTTAGCACCAATTATATTGTTCTTAAGTATACAAATCCTATTCAGTACACGATAAACTTTCGACTCATGAAGAAATTTTGTTTGCACTCAAGATTATGATTAAATCGAATTTTGGGGGGTCTGTCAGGGGCTCCCCCCACCCAACGCACCACTCGCCAAACTTAAGAAAACCCATTTTGCAGTTGTCCCAGTCACCCCAACATATCCCACGCTTCAAACCTTTTGCACTCAAAATTATGATTAAACCTGGCTGGGCTCCCGGACTATTATGTTGTTCTTGTTTTTTTCGCGATCGCCGGCCGGCGATCGTGAATTTGTTCTTGTCAATTTGATTTTTCGGAACAATTACATGATATCTAGCGCAATCCTTTTGCTGGATGCCTAGAATCATTATTTACTTTCAAATAAATAATATATTTCTTAATAATTCGGTAGTAAAATCTTTCGATATCTGCAAATGGTGTATCCTACCTTTGAAACAATGCAAATTAAACAATAATTAATATGTGATTTTCGTATAAGGGGATCGTTATAAAATTAAATGTTGTTTCCCTGTGGAATTTTTTCACAGGACCTTTTCTGTTTCTGTTTATTTCTTTAGTTATACGTTTATATATCTGAAAATGTTTTCTTTAACCTTCAATGTTCTGACGTGTTAGGCATCTCGGCATGTAAGTTTGGCTGTTGTTGTATCATCTCACGCAATTTTCATGAGTTATTTGTCCAACATTTTGTTGAGCCACTTCTTGAACGAGGTCACCCTTCCTGCTATTCTGGGAGGGCTAAATCTCGCGTTTGACGCCGGCTTTGAATGACGAATGGGCCATTTCATTCTTGTTAAGGAATGGTGAGTAGGGTGGCAGACGCTTCAGCTGGATCAGCTGGTTGATTCCTGCTGGGAGCTGGGCGCGTACATGGGGTCTAGCATTGTCATACACAAGAAAAACTGGTTCATCTGCGGGGAACATATTTTTGCACTCACGAGCTGTGTCAGCCAGAAACTCTTCAAATCTTTATCTTGTGACGGTCCCAAAAGCTAATCGATAGTGTACAAATCTAATATATCTAGAAACAGCGAATGTCACATTGCAGTTGCGTCCGCGTTGTGCGTGTACCACGCGTCTCGCTGGGATACCGCGAGGTGCTCTTCCAAAAGACCGCCTCGTCCATATGTTGTAGCCAGTTTCGTCAATGAACATGCAGTGTCCGACAACTCCGTACTGCATGAACCACTGCGCGTACTCTACACGCACATCAAGTACCCGTGGTGAGTTGCGGGCATCAGGCACGTCCTCTGCAAGTTTAAGGATCATGAGCATACCGTCCAGGGTTTTAGCTATGGTGCTGGGAGACACGGTTGGCTTGTCTGGCAGAGAACGTTGGAGCTCATCTTTCATCCGAGTGAGAGTTAGTAGAGGGTTGACGTCCAGCAATCGCTCAAGCTCATCTTGCATCTCCTCATCTACTTTAGTGTTGTGTGCCCCTCCGATCCTGTAGGCAACTTCTCGTGACGACCGGTGCGCAAGTATGTTGCCACGATGGACCTTGCAGTAGACCTCTTGATTCCTAGAGTATCTGCCAATTCTAAGTAGTCGGCATGGTTGCCCTCGAATGTTTCAATCAGCCTTTCTCTATCTACATTGCTCACTCTTCTGTAATGACCACGGGTAGCCATTTTCTCTTCCAAATCGTATATTAAGTGAGAGGTATAACTCGGCAACAGTATAGAAGTGATTTCTACTCATAATAGCCTTTATATAAGGCAAATACGAATGTGAATGCAAGCGTTTTACAAATGTTTGCCAGTTGATGAACATGAATAGTCGACCAGCCCGTTGCTGCTGGCTGTGACGAAATTGAATGAACTAAGTGACCATTTCAAATTGAATGATTTTATTTGTCTAATGAATGCTCAAGTTTTGAAATCGAATGACTCTTTGTAACTGTTGAATGCTGAAATTGAATGAGTCTTTTTTAACTGTTGAATGCTGATGTACCTGAGCATTTATTTTCAAGCGAAATTGAATGGGCCGGGTATTAACTTGAATTTGTTCAAATTGGCCGGGAAAACCTAAAATTACCGTCAAAGACACAATCCCATTACTTTTCTGCTGTAATAGAAATCTCGCGCGTGAGCGCACAATGACCAGACGAGATAACATCTGCTCCATATTTAGGGCAATTTGTATACAAATCCATCTATTTGTATCCAAGGTCAATTTCGAGTACCCCTATTTACTAATGCCTCCTGCGACTTACAGAAGATAACCATCCAATTATTTAACAATCCATGCACTCAAAACGGCATATAAATTTGCAATCGAATTCGAATGTCGAACGAATTAAAACGAAACTATGAACGCCCTGAGCCAATAAGAATCACAATCACTTAAGACGCACATTCAAAAACGAATTTCAATGCTTTTCTTACGAACTTGATAAAGAAAACCTATATTTTATTTCCCAGAAAAAGTAAATAAGTTTACCAGAAATGTTGACAATTTGCTTTTTTCTCTCTCTGTGTTTCACTTTATTTATTGATAGTATGGCCTGATACAGATCTGCCTGAAGGACTTGGTTCTCGAGAGATTCGGAGAAGCTACGTGGGATACCATACGGTAATAAAACCTTCCTTAACTAATCCTCGCAATTTATGTATGGCCAACATGGAGATTTCACTTGATATCGTTATCTCCTTTTTCTTCTTTATCGAAGTGGCTTTTAGCGGCCGATGCGCCTGAAGTCTTCATGTGCACTTTCAAGGCCGCGCTCCAGATTTAGCATTATTAAAAATGAAAAAGATGTCTTGTCCTTACTCGCAGCTGGAATGCTGAATTGTAAAGGCACGGCTACAAAGTGGTCAAGTCGGTGACTCGTATTTATGCTAGGTTCCTACTATCACAATTCGCGCCACGATTAAAATCGTGGTCTTAATCGTGGAGTAATCGTGGTGATCCTATCAGATCTTATCAGATCTTGAGGTCAGTCGTGGCAATCGTGTTGATCGTAGACAATTTTTTGACGGTTCAAACATTTTCTACAATAAACACGATTAATTTTTAATCGTGATCATCGCATCAGATCGTAATGGATCGTAACAAAGCGCGACAGATCGCATCTAATCTTGCTTCCAAATCGTGGTGATCGGGATCAACCTTGGACAAGAAAAACACCACCTCTGTTGAGATGCGCTATGCGCTGCGATCTGATTGTGGGTTGTAGTCTTCACTCTGTAGAAGTTTAAGAAACAATGAAGTTCATATGGTCAGTCGGGCTGTATATATACCCGTCGGGGTCCAATCGTGGCTCAAATCATGATCACTCGATCCCGAATTAAATTGCCCTATCTCCGGGACTATTATTAGACTAAATAAGATTGAGGATTTAGAACGTTTCAACGATTCAGTCATGTACGTTTGTTTGTCAACTTTTTAAAGGCAGGTCAATGATACGTAGACTCGTATAATAGACTACAACATAACAATTAACTTACTTTAACCATGGTAGGAACGGGTATGATGCGATTTTGCATTCAAAGCGAACACGGCCAGTATATAGCATAATGTGATTTCAACAAAAGATTTTCAAAATCACATCCAAATGCTCTAAATTCACATCCTCAGTCCATGTGAGTGTGAATAATTTGAATTTTAACGACTTAAAGGTTGGATACACTATTGGTAATTGCTTGAAATATACGAAATGGGTGGATTAAGGGATTGTATTTTATAGTAAATATCGTTTAACTGACCTGTTCAAAGTGTTACAGTCATGGATGCAGAGAAAAAAAAGGAGTTGTTCTCGTTGTTATTTTCTATATAATTGTTTTTATAAATTTCAATTTTTCGGAACAATTATAGGATATCTAGCGCAATTGTTTTGCTGGATGCTATACACTCATTATTAACTTTCAAATAAGTAAGATATTTCTTTTACTTTAAAAAAAATATTTCTTGGAAATGGTGTATCCTACCTTTAACCCAGGATGTGAATTTGGACCGAGGATGTGAATTTAGAGCATTTGGATGTGATTTAGGAAATCTTGTGTTGAAATCACATGCTGCTAAGGACCTTTTCCGCTTTGAATGTAAATCACAACATGCGCTTTCCTAGTAAGAGGAGGTATGATCCGAATGAACGCTGTGGAATGTTTTTCTGTTCTTTTCACCTGTTTTTTGGTGTCGTTCTTGTCAGCAAAAATGCCGGTGTGGAAGACAAATTCGTAAATTTTCAACAATACGAAGATGACGTTACTTACCGTCTGGCTGAGGCTGCGGCAAACCTGTTAGGTAGGTACTAGAGATTCTGAGTAGGTGTAGCCCTTTGCCAGTGATACTAACATTATATTTCTGTACCTCAATTAACCCTGCGACGTGCCACCGCACTTTTTTTCGAAGTCGCTTCGCCGTAATTTGTTTTAGATTTTTCATCATTTGTTTCAAAAATCTCATATTACATGTATTCCTATATAGTTCAAAGCATGCCGAATAGCATGGTAAGTGCCGCTTGGACCCTGGTTGAACCGGTGACACAGCTTTTTGCAAAGGAAAGTGCTGCCCCACGAGTATCTCATTACTTTGTGTACATAAAGGGGCTATTCAAGTCTGGGTTTACCAGACCTACCCAAACCATTAATCATGCTATTGTTGCCTTGCCCCATTCAACAACACCAGCTGGGATCGAATATATTTAGACACTATGGGAAAGTACTGTGTTGACATATAAAGCCATAAAACCGAACAGCATGGGGGTTACACACGAAATACAACCGACTTTGAAAAAAGTACGGACGCGCGTTCATGTAAAAACAAAATGGCCGCACGTCGCAAGGTTAACAGCAGTGACAAATATTGTAATTTGTCAACATTTGGTGTTTTTTTCCAACAATAAAATGAACAAAATGTATATTGTGAATCTTGGATACCTTGTCAACTCAAAAATACAGAAAACTCGAAATCGATTTCGAAACGATTTTTCAAGTATGGCCAACTTCAAAACGAGATTTTTGGGGTCATTCCGCCGCCATTAAGCCTCAATAGGTCACATTTTATTGATGGGTTTCCCCACGCTGACCACACGAGTTATTTGACTGCCAACAAGTTATTTGGGACCCCCTAAGGTAGGATACATCATTTGCAGACATCGAACAATTTTACTACCAAATTCTTAAGAAATATATTACTTATTTAAAAGTAGGCATCTAGCAAAATTATTGCGCTAGATATCTTGTAATTGTTTTCAAAAAAATGAATTTTATTTTTAAAAACGCGATCGCCGGACGGCGATCGAGAAAAAAACCCCAAGAACAACATAAGAAAAACTGCCCGATGCCGGTTGAAAACGAACGTCGTTTTTCTTGCTTTTCTCAGCAACCATAATTTTAAATTTTCGGACACGTCAGTTAACAATATTTACTATAAAATACAACCCTCCAAATCCACCCATTCATGATAATACAAGCAATTACCAATGATGTACCCTACCTTTAATACATCACATGATGTGTTCTTGCATTCAAAGCGGACACAATCCTAAGTAGGATGTGATTTCAACAAACGATTTCTAAATTTACATCCAATTGTTCCAAATTCACACCCTGGTTTGGATGTGAATTTAGAGCATTTCGATGTGATTTTTGAAATCTTTTGTTGAAATTATAAGGACCGTCTCCGCTTTGAATGCAAATTCACATCATGCCCTTACCTAAACTGTCAATGTCAATATAATCCCGGCACAAACTGGTTAAAAGTGTTTTCTCCAACCTTTTTCTTCAAAAATAACCTCCCGCCCCTCGCTGATTTACTCCCATGACCGCGGCCTCTCTTTCCGTTGCACCCGACGCGTCATCAGGCGTAGACACGGATACCGTCTACGAGCTCTTCGGCGTCTTCTGGGTGACCTGGACAATGCGCATCGGCTACGACAAGCTGATCCGCACACTGGGTAAGAACCTGGCCGAGTTCATCAGCAACCTGGACTTCATGCACACCGTCTACATGAAGACCATGTACCCGATGATGGAGGAGCCGTCCTTCCGGGCCGAGACCAGACAGGACGGCAGCCTAACCCTGCACTACTTCTCGGTGCGGCGTGGGCTTAACGGCGTAGTGTCAGGTACGATGCTTGTTATATCAGTAAATTGGCATGGTTGCCGGTCACTTCACCCATTTTGAGAGATATATACAGTTTACGTATGAAGATAATTTTTTGTAGTTGTTTATATACTGCACATGTGCATTGTAGGCCTAATATTTGCACTATTGGACTCCACCGCAGCCGTTCATCGGCAGCACGGCTGCTATAGTATGCACGAAATTGTACAAAGTATTAGAGGCTATATAACTATTGTAGCGCCAAGCGCTACTCGGAAGCGCCACTCCGCCCGGGCGCCACTCCGCCCGGGCGCCACTCCGCCCGGGCGCCACTCCGCCCGGGCGCCACTCCGCCCGGGCGCCACTCCGCCCGGGCGCCAATTCGCACCGGCGCCAATTCGCACCGGCGCCAATTCGCACCGGCGCCAATTCGCACCGGCGCCAATTCGCACCGGCGCCAATTCGCACCGGCGCCAATTCGCACCGGCGCCAATTCGCACCGGCGCCAATTCGCACCGGCGCCAATTCGCACCGGCGCCAATTCGCAC
The DNA here is from genome assembly GCA_037893245.1 of Crossaster papposus. NCBI lineage: Eukaryota > Metazoa > Echinodermata > Asteroidea > Velatida > Solasteridae > Crossaster > Crossaster papposus. The sequence goes on from JBAIAA010000451.1 coordinate 295,262, forward strand.
CGGCGCCAATTCGCACCGGCGCCAATTCGCACCGGCGCCAATTCGCACCGGCGCCAATTCGCACCGGCGCCAATTCGCACCGGCGCCAATTCGCACCGGCGCCAATTCGCACCGGAGCCAATTCGCACCGGCGCCAATTCGCACCGGCGCCAATTCGCACCGGCGCCAATTCGCACCGGCGCCAATTCGCACCGGCGCCAATTCGCACCGGCGCCAATTCGCACCGGCGCCAATTCGCACCGGCGCCAATTCGCACCGGCGCCAATTCGCACCGGCGCCAATTCGCACCGGCGCCAATTCGCACCGGCGCCAATTCGCACCGGCGCCAATTCGCACCGGCGCCAATTCGCACCGGCGCCAATTCGCACCGGCGCCAATTCGCACCGGCGCCAATTCGCACCGGCGCCAATTCGCACCGGCGCCAATTCGCACCGGCGCCAATTCGCACCGGCGCCAATTCGCACCGGCGCCAATTCGCACCGGCGCCAATTCGCACCGGCGCCAATTCGCACCGGCGCCAATTCGCACCGGCGCCAATTCGCACCGGCGCCAATTCGCACCGGCGCCAATTCGCACCGGCGCCAATTCGCACCGGCGCCAATTCGCACCGGCGCCAATTCGCACCGGCGCCAATTCGCACCGGCGCCAATTCGCACCGGCGCCAATTCGCACCGGCGCCAATTCGCACCGGCGCCAATTCGCACCGGCGCCAATTCGCACCGGCGCCAATTCGCACCGGCGCCAATTCGCACCGGCGCCAATTCGCACCGGCGCCAATTCGCACCGGCGCCAATTCGCACCGGCGCCAATTCGCACCGGCGCCAATTCGCACCGGCGCCAATTCGCACCGGCGCCAATTCGCACCGGCGCCAATTCGCACCGGCGCCAATTCGCACCGGCGCCAATTCGCACCGGCGCCAATTCGCACCGGCGCCAATTCGCACCGGCGCCAATTCGCACCGGCGCCAATTCGCACCGGCGCCAATTCGCACCGGCGCCAATTCGCACCGGCGCCAATTCGCACCGGCGCCAATTCGCACCGGCGCCAATTCGCACCGGCGCCAATTCGCACCGGCGCCAATTCGCACCGGCGCCAATTCGCACGGATGCGAAGAAGTAGCACTTTGGCGAAACACATTCTAAATCTTCCATTCTCATTATTTATTTTTTAACGCAAGGGGTCATCAAAGGTGTATCAAGAATCATCTTCAACGAGCGCATTGACATGGACGTGATTGAGTACAAGGAGGAGTATCACAGAGGTGTTCGTAAGGACCACTGGGTCTTTCATGTCCGCTTCGTTGAGTTCAACCTGCCAGCCATGGGCGTGGACGGCGAGGTTACGCAGGAGGTAAGGCATGGTCTCATGGTGTGTTCGACTGTTTGTTGATTGGTTTGGTTAAAGGGAACCTAATGCCGTGTTTAAATTGACGGCTCTGGCTGTGACTTCGGTCGTTGCTGTATCCTGCTAGTAAGGGCGGCCAATAACCACCCGTAGCAACAGCATATAGTAACTGCCGAAGTCACAGAACAAAGGCCCAAAATTCGGACACGGCCTAACATGTCGCGGTGTTGTTTAATATTAAAGATGGACTACAACGGAATAATGATAAAGGCTGTGTTGCTGTTTTTGTTCGAGAAATGTATAATGATTACTAATATATCATTAGTATTCAATAAAACTTGTTCCTTCATGCAAAAAAACCCCAAAATTGATCGGCGTTCTACGACCCAGAAAAACTCAGTTTCAGCAAAAGCCCTTAACTCATGAATAATTCATACTTTGTGTGTGACGTACTACCCATGACGATTTACTCGGGTCGATCGTGTGCGTGCATTTTTACCGTACAATGCAATGCGGAATAACAGCGGACAAGCTAGGCTATATTTTGGTACAACTATTTTCGACCGAAAAACAGCGAAAAATGTCCGATAGCAGCGAGTATTGGGAAGACCACAGTGTAGATGAGGAAGAGGCATTTCGTGGAGGTACTTCTGAGGACAGTGATGGCAGCTCTAGCGATGAGGGGAGCTCACCAGACGAGGGGAGCTCACCTGCTGATGACTCTGCGGCCACGGCAGACCCGGCGGTTGCCGATGACTCGGCCGACGTAAAAGCAGTAGGCCTGGTGGTAGTACTAGTACGAATTATCTCGATGTTTGGCGCTTTCAATGTGGGGATCGATCCAGGCTTCAAACGAAACTTTGTTGTCAATCCCAGTGATTTTTTAAAAGCACTTGAAGGTTCAACACAGTCCTCTGAAAAATGTGCTGAACAAATCAAAGGCCTAATTCTTTCCGAGAAGGTGAAATCCTTTCGTGTAATATTTACGAACTTCACCCATTCCTTTGATAACGCAGGATCCCGCGGAAATTGCACAAAATGAATCTCTGGATTCTTCGAACAATTTCTCGTGCATCCACCAACAACACATGAAGTTGGCATTATTGTAGCTGAGTGATAGTGATACACTATAAAAAAAAGATTCGTAAAAACTTCATGCCTCTGCATGAAAACGCATACATAATACACACGGAATAACATGGCGTCTTTTGTTTACTCTCGGTTGCTCATGGGTAGTACGTCATCACTTTTCGCTGGTTTACAAGTCCGCTGGTACTATATCGGGGATTTCATTGTGGTTTTCAGTGGATCTTTGCCGGGAACCAGTACAGGGCGGGAAATTTCAAAATCGAAGAATCGAGGTCTAATTTTGTCGGTCAAATTGCAACAAAATTATTTAGAGAAAAACATGACCGTAACAATAAAGTGTTACCTGAACACAACATAAACAAGGTCCGATAATAAATTTAATGTGTGAGTTTTCGTTGTAGTCCATCTTTAAGATTCTGAATGGACATTATGTGATTTTACATTTAAAGCGGATACGGTCCTTAGCAGGATGTGATTTAAACAAAAGATTTCCAAAATCACATTCAATTACTCCAGGTTCACATCCTCTTCCAAATTTACATCCTTTTCCAAATTCACATCCTGTATAAGGTCGTTAAATTGAAAATTCACATTCACTGGATATGAATTTTCATTTTAACGATAATCCAGGATGTGAATTTGGGGCATGTGGATGTGATTTTGGAAATCTGTCGTTGAAATCGACATTCACATGAATTGGGTGTGAATTTAACGACTTAACTCGGGATGTGAATTTGGACGAAGATGTGAATTTAGGGGGATTTGGATGTGATTTGGAAAATTCTGCTACTGACAGTGTCCGCTTTGAATGCAAAATCACATCATGCCCTTTCCTAGTGTGATCACTACCGGTTAAATTAAACTGCATGTACACGCCAAACTTTACGCGGTAATTCTAAAACGCTCCTGTGGAAAGGTGACATAAGATTAGATTTCAAAGCTGTCCTCTGGTTAACCTTGTTACAACGTACATCAGTTGGCAACTGACATTTCAAGGATAAAGGTACGCCTGATCTGACAGTAAGCTTCGACTGTATAGAACTGTTCGTCGCCGATTTGTATTCGACTGAGTGTAACCTTATTATGCTAAGACGATTGGCGGCTGTCGGCGCACGATCAAACAACATCCAGCAGTCGCAAAAATAGAAACATTTAATTTAACTTATGCGCCGCGACAGAACGTCGAAGGTCGCAGTCAATCTTAGTGAATTTTATTCGATGCCGTACGCACATCAGAACAATGTTATTTTAATAAGCCGTTTTTAAAGGCGTCATATACGATCACGTCTACCCTGATGAATCATCCTCGCGTCGTAGGTGGTGCAATGTCAACTCGCCGCATGACCGACTCGTGACCTTTGTCAACTCCCCCCCCCCACCCCCCCACCCCCCCCCCCCCCCCCCCCCCCAGCCAACTTGCTTACTAACTTGCCTCCTCGCCAACTCGCATCCTTGCCCCCTGGCCAACTCGGATGATCCTGGCCAACTCGGATGATCATGGCAAATTCGGATGATCCTGCGCAACTTGCCCACCCAAAATATTTATTTACACATTGTTGCCGTAATTTTGTGTCGAGATGCCGCTCGTTCCAAGAGAATCACATAGTTTCTCAGTGTTGTGACCTGAGCTTTATTTTTTGTTCTGCTTGATGCCAACGGTTCGGTCTCGGCACAAGCAAATCACAGTCGGACCGTACCTCAGGACGTCCTTAAACGTACGCCAAGAAATAGATTGCAAATTAAATGACGACTTCACTAACGTTGTCTTATCTGCTTAGAATCAGGCAATTGCAACTGTCTAATACGTTTGGTTACCTATAGAGGCCGGAATGACTACGAAAGTATTTTCCAGAATCCCTTTTTGATAGGTTTCCTGCAAAACTTTCCTCTGATTTTACAGGAGTGGCTGTCTATTCTCGTCAAGGACAACAAGGACATGCCCTCCCAAATCAAGGACCATACTCCCGACATCCTGGCCGTCATGGACGGCCATCAGGACTGCGAGTTCACCGCCAAGATCCCGGACAAGATCCTGGTCGACCCGTCCACTTTCGTCCATTCGTTCCCGTACCACGTGGTCTTCGACCACCACCTGGTCATCCGGCACTGCGGTGTCAAAGTTCAGCAGTTCTGCCCCCGGGTGACGGAGGAGGGCGCCCGGCTGGAGGATTTCCTGAGCATCGTGCATCCCAACATTGCGCTGAGCATCGAGAACCTGAGGGAGTTCAGGACGTCGATTTTCATCGTGGACTTCAGAAAGGAGGAACTGAGGAGTGACATGCAGGACAAACCAACGATTTCCTTGAGGGGTGTGTGCGCCGGATTTTAAAGAGATAGGATGCACATTGCAAATTGCTTGAATTACCAGGAATAAGTGGATTCGGGGGCTTGTACTTTACAGTAAGAATCGTTTGACTGACCTGTTAGAAGTTTTACAATCATGGATGCTAAAAAAAGCAAGAAAAACGGCGTTCGTTTTCAACCGGCGTCGAGCAGTGATTTTTGTGTTCTTATTGTTTTTCTGTTTTCTGTCTGTTTTGTTTTTATACAATTCAATTTTTTGAAACAATTACAGGTTGTCTAGCGCAATAATTTTGCTGTAAGCCTACAATCATTATTTACTTTTAAATAAGTAAGACATTTCTTAATAATTTAGTAGTATTGTTTTTGTATATCTGCAAATGGTTTATCCTACCTTTAAGTATAACAATCGTTTTTAGTTATTGTAAGGAAGACCGAAGACTTAAAGACAGGATACACCATTTGCAGATATCGAAAAATTATTAAGAAATGTCTTACTTACTTGAAAGTAAATAATGATTTCTAGGCATACAGCAAAATAATTTCGCTAGATATTCTGTAATTGTTATAAAATTGGAGAAAAAAAGAAAGAAAAAACCCAAATGTTAACTGTCCGACGCCGGTTGAAAACGAACGGCGTTTAAAAACGAACGCCGTTTTTTTAAAAACTTTTTTTTAACTTTTTTTCGGCATTCATGATTGTAAAACTTCGGACAGGTCAGTTAAACGATATTTACTATTAAATACTACGCCCCGCCCCCACCTCTAAAATAAATATAATCGACCCATTTCTGGTAATTCAAGCAACAACCAATGGTGTATCCTACCGTTAATATAGGTTTCCCCGGCTATTTTAAAACATTATTAATTCACCAACTATCACAATAAATTTCTTTCGTTGAAAGAAATTCACAAGCTCTAACCAAACCAATGTTATCATTCAATTTCAACGTTTGGTCACCATTTGTTAACACCGGTTGAAGAATATTCGTCATTACAAATCAATTATTTCGTTGAAGCTGTTTGCAAAATGCAGCATTCAGAGATCGAATTCGTTCTATATCAATCAATCCCAAACTTATGCTAAGTAAATTACTCTGATATATGTTTGATTTAAGCATGCATCAGACTAATTTATTTGACTTGATATGGGCACTATTTTGGTTGAAAAAGTGTGAAGCCTTAGCCTCATACAGTGTGTGCATGGTCACTGCTCCACTTTGTGAACAAAGCAATGGTCTCATTGATGTGTGTACAAACTTAACATAACCAAACGTATCGGGATGCACTACCCTAATTGAAGGGAGAATTTCTACGCGGTTTCATTAGCATGAAATGTGCCCCCACAGTTTATTTTGAAAAAGGAGGCCGTTTGGTAACAAAATGGTGGGATTGTGTAAATATAGCATGGGATCAACTCCCTGGTTTCTTAGCTTCAATCTGAGGGCAGACTTGATAAAATTACTGTTAAAAAAATGGGTCCTAATTGCCCTAGAACGTGGAGGGGTGCCATTTGTAAAATGGCTGCTTGCTGGCTCGGGAAGTATCACTTTTCGGGAGGTGAGTTTCTTTTGGTGTAAATATTAAAAAATGTAATTGGCTAACCTACTAAAAATTGAAAAGAAATGGAAAGATAAAGACCAAGACAATAATCTGATTGTTGTTTGAGAAACCCCAGTGATGTCGGTGTGCATGAAACTTGGTCGTGAACATTGTTGATTTTACACTGTTTTCAATGGGACTTGAATTAGGCTAGTGCACCCATCGAGGCTGTCCCTGTATGTAAGCTTGAAATTGATTGATATCAGACGAATTCGATTTCTAAATGCTGTCTTTCGGCAACAGCTCAGACAAAATAGATATGTAATGACAAACATTCCAGAGACAATCTTTAAATAGAGTGACCAAAATTCAAAATCGAATGGTAAATGACTAAATTGGCTTAATACAAATTGGTTTAATTTTGTCACAAAAATTGTGACAAGATTGTTTGAATGTGATAGTTGGAGAATTTTAATGTAATAATATTTAACATAGTCGGGAAAACCTATACATTATATTGCTGGTTAAAATCCCTTTAGTGACAGAAAATTTGAAACTAGAATCGGGCAAAAAACTCAGCCTAAAAGCTTTATGTTATTGTAGACCAGGCCAGGTTGCGGCCGCAACCCGACCATGGTTTTCAATCTCAGAAAACAACAGAACTACGTGACAACATTAAGGTCAGAACAGCCTCTTGCCAACTGTTTTGCAATTGACAATTAAAGTTCATGCAGCTTGTAGCAATCTGCTAGCGTTAAGCATGCATCAGACTAATTTATTTGACATAATATTGGCACTATTTTGGTTGAAAAAGTGTGAAGCCTTGCCTTATACAGTGTGTGTGTAAAGGTGTGAACTTTAACTCTGTACTTTTCAGATAATTTACATGTAGAGCACCCTGTTAGGAGTGCCACCCCCTGTTAGGTAGAGCACCTGGACTTAATTAAAACTAGCCTTTTGTTACGTTTACAAGCACCAGCCTATTTCTTTTGTCCATGTGCTGACCATGCGAGTCCATTCATTGAGCAGCCTGGCAGCAGAGAGTTAAGACCATAGTTTATGGACACTGTTTTGCAATTGACAATTAAAGTTCATGCAGCTTGTAGCAATCTGCTAGCGTTGTCGATTATGTTTATCACAAAGACGTGGGAAATCTAAACGGCACGTAAAGGGTCTGTCCGTAAATTAGGATTTTTTGTGTGTCCATGTTTACATGTGACTTGCAGATACAAGATGTTGCTTTAATTCAGGACACATTCTGTGATGCCTTTTATCTATACAAGAGTGAGTACATTTAAAGCAAATTACCTGCAAAACAATACAATATATTTAAATCGAAGTACTTGTAAAACAAATACAAAGTTCGAAGTTCAATTCAGTGACACTAGGATTAGATATTACACAGGTCATTTGTAACCGGGACACCAAAACAAACAACTCAAACTGTGTACCCCTTATTTAAGGATCTGTCCAGGAGCATTGCATTCGTGGTCTGCGGGTAGTTCTGCAGGCTGTGGGTTCGAACCCAGCCTGAGTGGCACTTTTACATCTGATATGTTTAGAGGCATTATTAATGCATTACAGTGGACTTTTTATAGTTGCCCATCCCAACGTTTTTAGGTGAAGAGATCAGATTGTCTTGTAGTGTGAGGGTCTGGTTCTTCCACACTTTCCCCTGTAGCCCACACCTCGAGTGACCTTTTTGCCTTGTGATAGGCGATTTGCAAACAAGAAAGCTCTCCGAATGCTCAATTCTAATTGTTTTCATTTGGGCAATAGGTCAGATGGTGTGGATGGACTCGGAACAGAAGATGGTCTTCCTGTGCTCGCCGCGCCTCACCAAGCTAGAGGACCTGAGGGAGCGGGGCTTACACTTCTCCGACATCGCGCCCCACGACATCACGCGGGATCTGATCCTGTTCAACCAGCAGCGCATCGCCGAGGTGGAGCTATCCAGGCAGCTGGAGCAGAAGAAAGAGGAGCTAAGGCTGTTGATGAGGGACCTGGCCGAGGAGAAGAAGAAAACAGAAGCCTTGCTTTACTCAATGCTGCCCCGAGAGGTTGCCAACGAGCTGCGGGAGGGACGCAATGTCACGGCAGGTAAACCCATTTACACTATAGCAAAGGACATGATGTAATTTTGCAGTAAGGGCGGACACGGCCAAGAGCAGGTTTAAATGTAAACAAAATTACATCTAAATGCTCCAAATTCACACCCTTGTCCAAATTCACATCCTGGATCAAGTCGTTACAAAATCTAATTCACTTTCCCTAAACATAATTGGTGTACCTACAATTCAAGCTGCCCACCTTTAAAAACAGATGCAAAGTTTGTTCTTTGGCATAAGAACTTGGTCACAATAGGGTTTGAAGAATTATAACGCAAGCCAATAATTCCCTTCTGAACGGTTTCTTTAACAGGGGAATTTCCGCAAGTAACTATTCTTTTTAGTGACGTGGTGCACTTCACTGACATGTGCAGCCAGTGCCACCCAATTCAAATCGTCCACCTACTAAATAATATGTACACCCGATTCGATCAACTCACCAACGTCTGCGGCGTCTACAAGGTAACAACCAATCTGTCTTTTCATTATTTGTAAACCAAATTGAAAATTACTCTAGGAAAATAAATTAACCCTGCGACGTGCCACCGCACTTTTTTTCGAAGTCGCTTCGCCGTAAAAAAAACAATTGATTTGTCATCGTTTGTTAAAAAAAATATCATATTACATGTATTTCTAGTTCAAAACATGCCGAATAACATGGTAAGTGCCGCTTGAACCCTGGTTGAACCGGCGACACAGCTTTTAGGAAAGCAAAGTGCTGCCCCACGAGTATCCCATTACTTTGTGTACATAAAGGGGCCTCTTAGGTCTGGATTTTCAAGACCTACCCAAGCAATTAATCATGCTATTGTTGCCTTGCCCCATTCAACACCAGCTGGGATCGAATATATTCAGACACTATGGGAAAGTACTGTGTTGACATATAAAGCCATAATACCGAACAGCTTGGGGGTTACACACGAAATACAACCGACTTTAAAGTACGGACGCGCGTAAAAACAAAATGGCCGCACGTCGCAAGGTTAATGATGTCACCATGGCTACACGCGTGCATGAACTACATGTATAGGCATTTTCACAACAGGAAGTGATTGCAAGACTGCTTTGTCATTAGGTGGAGACCATTGGAGATGCATACATGGTTGTTGGAGGTCTCCCTGTGGAAACTGATTCACATGCTCAGCGAGTAGCAAGCTTCGGCCTCCAGCAGCTGAAAGCCTCGTGTGAGGTTCTATCGCCAATTAACGGAGATCCTATCCAGGTATAGGGAAGACGTGATGCGATACGCTCTGCATCATGTTTAAACCTGCAGTACGCCTGACACTAAACTCTTATCTGACACTAAAATCCCATCTGACACTAAACTCCCTGTGACATTATTCCTTCTGTCATGCTGTCGTTTTGAAGAAAATAATAAAATACTATCATTTCCAAGGATGCGTCTTATCTTAGAGACAAATTTTATGAAATGTTTATTATTTTAGTAGTTGGTTTGTAATTTGTAAATGGTACGCGCCCGCATTGAAATGGCGCACACTCCCACACATGGGCGCTATTTTATATTAGGCCGTGTCCGAAACGAGTGTCTAGAGCTATACGGTCTGCGTCTACAGCTACAGCTACGTCTACGTAGGCACTAAGGCAAATGAAATTCGGACGCGGCTACGGTAGAGCTTATATTACAGCTAGTTATTGCGCCCCCAAGCGATGCTTGAATGTGTGTTGGCAAAATTACGATGTAAGAATTTACAACAATTATCGTCTGCTAGATGTTACGCAATGTTTGTTTACAGCCGGTCGGAATACCTGTTAGTTTCAATTCAATGTAACGGAAATTTGCTTCAAGATTAACGTTAGTGCTGCCGCCATTTTGTTTTGCCTGAGCTAGACAACTTCTTTTACGGCCAGATTTTTGTGACGTTGTAGCCGTAGCTGTAGCTCTAGGCGGCATTTCGGACAGCGCTACAAAATGGCCGCCGTAGACATTAGCCGTAGCCGTAGCTCTAGACACCCGTTTTGGACACGGCCTTAGTCGGTTCAGTGCGTGACACGCGCTTAGCTGGATTAGGCTGAACGAGAACGTATCCCGAATGCCAATTGTTACCGCAATTTATATTATGATTCGGCAAAATGTGAATTGAAATAGATACCGGTATGTTATATACACAGAGATAAACTCCACAGGTTAGTAAATTGTCAAGCACCTTTATTTTAGGCTTTGAGCACTGTTGCTGCTTCAAATGATACTAACGCACAACTGATTGTCTGGAAAAACCTTTCCACATCTACTTGGTTTTAAGGGAGAAACACGACTCTCTTCACATAGAAAAGATGACACCTAGAATACAAAAGACAACATTTACATTAAGGGTTACATATTATTGGTTCGACCAACATAGGAATGGGCATGATGTGATTTTGCATTTAAAGTGGACAGGACCAGTATAGCAGGTTGGGGTTTCAACAAAAGAATTCTAAAATCACATTCAAATGTCCCAAATGTACACCCTCTCCCCAATTCACATACTGGATAAGGTCGTTGAAATCGACATTCACGTGAATTGGGTGTGAATTTGGACTTGAACAACTTAACTCGGGATGTGAATTTGGACGAAGATGTGAATTTAGGGGGATTTGGATGTGATTTTGAAAATTTGTTGAAATCACATTCTACTACTGGCCGTGTCCGCCATAAATGCAAAATCACACCATGCCCCTTCCTAGTGTAACAGTTTCTTGATTTGCCCTAATTTAGATTCGAATAGGGATACACACAGGGCCAGTTGTAGCGGGCGTGGTCGGCCTAAAGATGCCGCGGTATTGTCTCTTTGGGGACACCGTCAACACGGCATCGCGGATGGAGAGCATGGGAATGCCGGGGAAGGTGCATACGAGCGAGGCAGTTGTACGGTGAGAATTCAATAGACTTTATGCATAGCGGCCATCTTAGAGATCATTTTCTGTATAATGAATGATGGGAATTGCCCTCTAATATGGCTGCTACGCGGTCTATAAGCCAGTTCGGTATTCCAACTGCGCATGTGCACAACCAGGTTCGACGATGTTTCTTCGGGGGAAAACGCAGCCGGGCAGAATGCACTCAAGGCTATGGGGGACGTGGTAACCAATTCTGCATTCTGTGCATTTTACTTCGTGCCATCGGAAAGACGATGGAAACATTTGTTCGAACACATGTTTGGACACACAATTCGCCTGAAAACACTTCGCTGTCCAAACGTTTGTCGAAAAAAAGTTACTTTAGAACACGACGATCTCTTTGAATTAGTTGGTACCCGTCATGATTTTGCGCGCATACGATGAAATGTTTACCTCGAAGGAAAAATCGTTAAGTCTTCATGTGAGCGTGCGCAGTTGGAATACGAAATTATCCCCCTTATAGACACTTGGTGGCAGCATACCAAAAGAGGCTAATGTGCATAAGGCTGTGTCTGGAACGGGCTTTCGGAGTTACGGCTACGGATATTGCTAGCATTCCAAGCGTATAGTTGTAACACCAGTAAACAGCATGATGTGATTTTGCATTAAAAACTGACACGGTCCTTAGCAGGATATGATTTCAACAAAATATTTTCAAAATCACATCCAAATGCTCCAAATTCACGTTCTCAGTCCAAATTCACATCCTGGGTTAAGTCGTTAAGATTGACATCTAGTGGCTTCACATCCGCCTAACCCAGGATGTGAAATTGGACTGAAGATATGAATTTGGAGAGTTTAAATGTGATTTTGGGAAATCTTAAGGACCGCATCCACTTTAAATGCAAAATTGTATCATACCTCGTCACCGACACCACGAACTGACACCCTCTGCATCACATGTGTACAAAAAAAATTCAAGAAATAAAAAAAAAAAATTATTGCCGAATTTTATCATTTTGCGTCATGAAGTATAACATGGCGAAGTTGTTTTTTTCTTGAATCGTCTTAATTTGCTTATTTTTATTGGCGAGTTTTTTCAGAAATTAGTCCATTCTGGCGTTTTTTGGTTCCACGAAGTAACACTGCACTCAGTGTCAGTTCGTGAAAACGAAATTGCGAGGGCGCGCTGTGAAAAGGATTTCACGAACTAGCGCTGTCTATACAACGTACCCAGGGCAATGTTGTGTTACGCCGTGTATACGTATGTCATGTGTCCTTTTCCTAGTGTAATGGGCGCACATCTAGACAATAGCTCTAGACGCGACCATATTCTAGTTCAAATACCACTGAATAAAGTTACTGCCGACTTCAAGTCGATACATGGAGACGGTCAACTTTGTCTAAGTCGGTGTTATTTATTCCGAATCTGTTATACAGACTTATTACAGTCATGTACTATGTGCGGGGTCCGCGTGTGTTTTTTTGTTTAAAGGGCCGTCGAGAAAACAGACGAGCGGTTCATCTTCTCGTCGCGAGGCGACATCGAGGTCAAAGGTAAAGGCAAGATGCGGACCTACTTTCTGTGTGGTAAGCAGAAAGACGAAGGGGGTGACGTCATGAACAATGAACGAATGATCGAAGGTATGTGCAGTGACAATGTGCAACGTTCAATACATCAGTTCAATACAAAAGATTTCCAAAACCACATCCGCAGTTCAATTTACATCCGGAATAAGGTCGTTGAAATTCAAGGGGTGTGAACCCATGATGTGAATTTGGAGCATTTGGATGTGATTTTGGAAATCTTTTGTTGAAATCTAATGAAAGCCTGCTAATGACCGTGTTCGCTTTGAATGCAAAATCACATCATGCCCCTACCTACAGTTTGAGATTGTTCCCCTGATGACACAAGCATGACATTTGCACACAGTCAGAGTATGACGATATTTGTGTACAGAACAATCGCAGATTTGTCCTTTAGATAAAAATAGGTAGAAGACCATAGTAGACCAGCAGCCCAGAGCATTTTGATCAAACGAACGAGGTACCAACATCTGAACATAGGAGCATTCATGGTGTAACCTAACATATGCAGATATGGATGTCTGCCGGGGACCCCCTGCTGCGTGTGGCCCCTGGGGACCTCAGAGAGACCCCCCTCCGGATTAGTTCAGTAATTATGTGTGAATACTGCTTATCACCATGTAACCGCATCCAAGAAAAATTGCAGCAGATAATTAATTTGTCTTGCAGTGGCCATTCTGTGCTTTGTGGGATGTACATCTTCATTTAAAATTGGTTTCATGTGGTACAATGTACCTCCAATGTTTAATCCCGGCCAAATTTGGGGGCCCTTGTTAAGGCTTTCAAAAGGCCCACAATACACCCCCCCCCCCCCCCCCCCCCCCTCAAAGCTTTGAAGGGGGGGGGTGTCTGGTGGACCTTAAGCAGCAGAAAATTTGTCTGGTGTGGCGATTTCTGTACTCTGTAGGATGTACCCGATTGTTAAAAATTAGTTTCAAGTGGTACTTTCGTTATTTACTCTAGGTCAATTCTGAGATAATGGGGCATATCGGGCACATTTGGGCGCGTCTGGCAGGCCATATGCAGCAGATAATTTGTCTTGCACGGGCCTTTCTGTGCTATGTGGGATGTACCTCTTCATTTGAAAATGGTTTCATGTGGTACCTCCAATGTTTGATCTAGGTCAAATTTTGGGGCAATTTTGGGGCGCTTTAGGGGCGTCTGGCGGGCCCTTTGCAGCAGACAATTTGTCGGGCAGGGGCCATTCTGTACTCTGTGTGATGTACCTGTTCATTTTAAACTGGTTTGAGACGGTACCTCCAATGTTTGATCGAGTGCATTTTGGGGGGGTCTCTCTGAGGTCCCCAGGGGCCACACGCAGCAGGGGGGCCACACGCAGCAGGGGGGCCACACGCAGCAGGGGGGCCACACGCAGCAGGGGGGCCACACGCAGCAGGGGGGCCACACGCAGCAGGGGGGCCACACGCAGCAGGGGGGCCACACGCAGCAGGGGGGCCACACGCAGCAGGGGGGCCACACGCAGCAGGGGGTCCCCGGCAGACATCCATATCTGTATATGTTAGGTTACACCATGAATGCTCCTATGTTCAGATGTGGGTACCTCGTTCGTTTGATCAAAATGCTCTGGGCTGCTGGTCTATAGCTCTAGACACTCGTTTCGGACACGGCCTCACTCGGAAAGTGTTGAATTTATCGTATTCGCGCATGGCGCGCTGAACAAGTAACAATGGATTTCATACCAAGTAATGTATTTGTATTAAATAGTACGCCGTGTTTCTTTGGTTAGATGTTTATAGTGTGGGCAGCACACCCGTTTGACTGCAATCACAAGTCATTTGTGGTGCAATCTGTGCGGTTACACCACCGACCGCCTCCTCTATTAGAGTGAGTTAGTCTTGCATACGCACTGTGGACCTCCGAACAATATAGGTCCACACGATGCGGGAAGAGGTTACGGTTTGTGGACTTGCACACGTCCACAATCCGTTTTTCAGTTTCCGAAAAAGAGCGCTAGAGGAAAAACGGGTTAGGGTTATATATAGAAAAGATAGAAGGGACAGCTGAGAGGCCCATAATCCAAATTTGAGGGTAAATTTGTTTTGGGGAAGCGAGAAAAATGAGTATTTAGTCAAAGTTTGTTAACTACACGAAGACAAAGGAATGTCCACAGTACGTATGTAAGGTAAAGCGAAGTGAGGTGGTTGTGCTGTTGTGACAAAAAATTGGGTATTATAATTGAGAAAAGGCACGATTCTGATTGGTTAATTTAAATATGACGTCGCTGCTGATTGGTTAATTTAACTGTGACGCTCAGTGCTGATTGGTTTATTTAAATTGACAATTTGATGAGGGGTAGAGGAGACTGTTAAAACTAGACATTGTAGACGAGGGGTTAATAACTGAAAGAGGTTGAGGTACGGTACATGACGTCACTGGCAGGCTTGGGTAGGCCCAGAGGGATCAATGGTTACCGTAGATGACGTCATAGCTGCGACCCCACCTAACCTGCAATTTGGTTGGCTCTTACACCACCGGTTCAGCATAAATTGACCATTTACGTGTTAAGATTGAATAATATCTGGTACACTGACTTGTTCGTGTGGCTTGGCACAGTTTAACTTTAAATTTTCAAGACCATGAGACACTGTTGCTATATCACGTGATTCGGGGCAAGCCTTACGCTAGCAACCCTATAAGCTCTGGAATGGTCTGGTGTCTTTGTACCATTTTCAACCATTGTGAACAATGCATTGGTGCTTTAATGTACTTTAACAAAAAGTAGTATACCCAGCACGATATGTGGCAGAGGGGTATCCCCCTCTGATCCCTATACTTTATACGCACTCAACACTAATTGTAACCCAACCCATCCCCCCTTGAAACCTAAAAGGAATTCCTGAGATTCCGGGAACACAATAGTCAACACAAAAGAGGGGGGGGGGGGGGGGGTGTTTCTCTGCCACATATCGCGCTTCATAATGGACGCGTGCTATATACTCAGCACGATATGTGGCAAAGGGGTACCCCCCCCCCCCCCCCCCCCCCCCATCTTATCCCTATACCTTATACACACATTTAACACTTGTTACCTAATCCCCCCTTAAAACCTAAAAAGAATTCCTGAGATTCAGGGAACACAATGGTCAACACAAAAGAGGGGATCGGGGGGGGGGGGGGGGGGGGGGTTCTCTGCCACAACATATCGCGCTTCATATGACGCGCTCACATATAGGGCGTTTTTCAAAGCCCTGGCACCGGCTCCGTCTCTGGCTCCAGACTATTGCTAAACTGCATTACGAAGCCCTAGACGAAGACGAAGCTGAGGTCTTAATTCAAGACGTGTACACGATGGCTGACCACACAGACAGATGTTCAAACAATACTTGTACCCCAAAATGACATGGAAACCCGTTTTTTCTTGAACGATTTCAGGTTTGGAACACCTAATATGATTGTACTCTCTTTAAGTAACAATGTAATGTGCAATTAGTTTATGTTTGGGGGCGTGTAAGTGGCGATAGAGCATGATACTCGTTTCAAATGATGCAGGCGTTTCAGTGCGCTGACGGGGGCGGGCCGAACCGGAACGGGACAGGGACTAGACGAGGCGGGAAACAACGGGAGGGAACAATTCGAGTTTACGGTGCTTTTGGAAATTCGCTGTTCGTTGCTGCACTCCAAGTTCCACGACTCTGTTCTCCGACTTTTGATTAAAACTTTATCTAAAACAGAAACTTTAACTGAACTTTTCTCGAACATTTTGAGAAATGAACCGCGGCCTGATTTTATCGCTGTCTTTACCTCCATACAAATTCACATTACTCCAGCTCCAAGTCCGAAGTTTTATGTCAACCCAGTTCTTGGATTTCTGTTTGTGGAATTGCTGTTAATGAAACTTGGTAATAAAATGCAACACAAACTCTACCTTAATTTGCCTTTTGGCAAATTTTCGAGTAAATTCTTAACTCTGCATTTGTGACAAACTCACCACATGAACTCGAGAGCTACGAAATTTTAAGAACTGAACTAATTCTATTTTCAAAGAACCGTTATGAAAACATGAAATGAACTCTGAACTGAAACTCGGAAACACGTGAATTGCAAGTTTCAAGGATTTATTTTTGTCAACTACCAATGGAATCTGTCTGGGATTTTGTCGAATGATCTGAGCGAAGGTTTGTGCCCTGAGTAAAGGTTCGACTAGAGTGGTAAGTCAAGTTTTTAAAAGTGAAAAACACATTGTCACAAATTTTTAGAACATTGTGTATTTGTTCTCTCCGTTGATTGTTTTCGCATTTTTTACAAGATGTTATGGCCACATGTTTTATAATATCTGGCTGTGCATTTTTTAATTCCTACAAAAAATAAAATTTAAAAAAGAACTTGTTTATAGACCATTAGAGGGCATATCGTGTTCAAAAAAAGAATTATTGATGCACAACAGGTTCAATAACAAGTAAAGGCATTGCCCTCTAAGATGGCTGCTATACGCATGTGGTCTACAGTGTCACGGATTTGCAGGGAATTATTGTTTATCTTTGTATTTGTTTCAAAGAATTTCCCCACATTTTTAGTATCTATTAAGTGTACATTTTTGATTTGACAAATTAATGATTGTTTTACTGTAAGCGTCTATGTTTGAAGTTGAAAGCAATTGTCCGGAGCGTCCAAACCCCCTTTTTTTGGCCAAGTGTAATGTAAGTTGCCACGACTTAAAATATTGATGTTTTTCCTCGTGGTATTGTTCAAAGCAAAATGTTAGTATATTTGGATATGAAAGAGATTAAGACCTGTGAATTCCTGGCAAGAATTCCGGAGAGTATAAGACAATACTAACCTGGATTTATGGGCCGCCGTAGACACGTTGTTTGACCCCTTAAACCTCTCGTTGCCATGCGGCCGCAGTATACCCAGCAAGATATGGGACTGGGCGACTCCCCCCTTAGTCCACCATACCTATACACTCCATAGACTAATGTTACCTAACGCACCCCCCCTAAAAACCTCAAAAGAAACCTCACAACATTCCGCAAGCACAATGACTGTCACAAAGGAGGGGAGGGGAGAGGGGGGGGGGGGGGGGGGTTCTCTCCGTCCCATATATTGCTTTATCATGGGTTGCAGTACAAAAATACAGTACCTACAGTACAAAAATAGTCGTAAAGTTGTACATTTTAATTAAAGAGCCCAATTGTTTCTTAGTGGATTCTGACAGAGGAAGACATGCTCTATCAAGCCATTTTCATTTCGTTGATTTTCGGAATGATGCATTATTACACAAATTGGGCCAAAGGTCATGGTAACATATGAAATGTCACGGTGACCTACTTTTCACAAAAGTTATTTTGGACAAAAGAATTTATTTGAGCATGCAAATATCATTATTTTAATACCAAATTTGCATATATTCGATGGAAATTTACATGGTTTTGACATATTTGTACCAAAAGGGTGGTATTTTACTCTAAAAATGTCAATTTTGTGTGGTTTCTGCCCTGACCACATGGTAGGTCGGATCGGGCAAACAATTGGTGTGCATTCATTGCTCACCAGGACCTACAAGCACAGCAATTGTTATCAAAATCAGAAGACCTAAGGTAACAAAAGTGCGCTGGTCTGACATGGAATGACCCATATACTAAACCCAAAGAACAGAGATTTGTATACAAAGTTGTTGTATTATTGTCGCGCCAGTGCCCAGACCGCAGAATGGGGATACGTCTGTCCCGCCAACAGGTGATGTCTCTATTTTTTTTCCAGGAGACAGACGCCTCTGACCCTAACTACGTAATTGAACATTTAACTACCCGACACGTTGACACTAACAATAAGAACTAAGGGTTAAAAACCATTAAAAAAAAAAGAATTCGTTAACTTAATGCTACATTAAAAAGAAAGGTTTTATTGTTGCATTTAAAAGAGTCAAGTCTGTGTTTGTTACGTATGTGTGATGGCAAAGCATTCCATAGCTTAGGGGCTGCCATTGCAAAGGCTCTTTGGGTAACATCTAAAAGGAGTCCGTTGTTCGCTGACCAGAGAATGGATATCTGGATTCTTAGAAATCCTTGATCTGTAACTTAAAAGTCTGTGAAATCAATTGGTATGATTACTTATCGTTGAAAAGGTGCACAATAGTTGAACAACGAGCGAGATAGTACGAGTGTTTTCAGTTATATAATTGACGATTTGCTGATTGGTCAACGGTGTTTTTTTATCAATGTCGAATGACAATGTATAATTCGGGTTATGAGGGGAAGTCGGTATTAAACTGTACTTTCATTATTGCAGAGGCCTGCCAAAATATATTTAAGAATAATTTATTGGTTATTTCATGAGAAATGGTACGTGACCACGGTTATAATCTATTGTTGTAAATAGTGATGGATTGAATACACGTTGAAGATGATTGCTTCGTCATTAAATAAACAATGTTGTATTTAGAAGACGTACATATTTGTACGAGTAGAGTTTATCGCCGGCCTACACGAAATTTGATCCTTTAAGATTAAGTGTTATTCGAAAACAAAAACGTTATTAAACTGGCTTGTCTCTGACGTCACACCTATGACGTCATCTACAGTAACCATTCATCCCTTTGGACTATTAACCCGAGTCTGTCTGTGACGTCATATACCCAAGCCTCTTTCAGTTGACCCCCTCGTCTGAAAGGCCTATTTTTAGCAATATCCCATTTCCTTCCCCAAATTGTCCATTTAAATTAACCAATCAGCAGCGAGTATCATATTTAAATTAACCAATCGGTCGTTTTATGCTAGAGACACTGGAGTTAAACACCGGCTAGTGAGCCACATTGGCTCGTGACAGGATTTACTTTTTGTCTTCTTTTTGACGAATGACGTCAGGTTTTGTTTACCGTGTGCGCTTTCCTATGAGCCGGTCTGCCCCAACTAATGTTTACAAAGGGATAGCACGTATAAAATACTATGGGGACTTGCCAAGAGTGGAGTGGGGCGAAGGAGTTAACCCCAGCCCCTCCCCCTTTCCCCCTTCCCCCTTCCCCCTTCCTCCCCCTCCCCTCCCCTCCCCCCCCCCCCCCCCCACCTCCCCCTCTTGATAAAGTGCTGGTCTTTCCCTACCCCGATTGCATTGCTCGTGTTCACAAGTGGGAATTGCCTACACTTGGTTACAGACCGTCCGCCTACAAACATCGAGCCGTCTCGGACATCGGATAGAAGCCGAGCTTCACCGCAAAACGGGGACGTTGCTCATGGGTCGAATGTGGCGCTCGGCCCCACGCCGCTATCCACCTCGTGCCCCATGTTCGAGCTCATGGAGAAAGCCGCGGCTCCTGCGTGTCCCGCCCCGGGCCCGGTGGGACCAACTCCTAACGCTTCCCAGCCACTTCCTGGTCCACCGTCAAAAATATGTGTCGTCTTGTAGATCTGTAAGTGGCCCACTACGACGTTGTAAATCAGGGTTTTGGGGAAACACAAAATGGGACGAGTGTCGAAAAACGGGTAGAACCTAGACGTCTTGATATATTCAGCACTTGCCAAATTGAGTTCGAGCTGTTTTTAAATTTATTTACAATTCTGTAGCAAAGGAGAAAGTCAAAAGACTTGGCTCAAAATTGGACTCGGCTGCCCATTAAATGACTTTAAAGATGGACTACAACGGAATAATGATAAAGGCTGTGTTGCTGTTTTGTGTTCGAGAAATGTATAATGATTACTAATATATCATTAGTATTCAATAAATCTTGTTCCTTCATGCAAAAAACAACAAAATTGATCGGCGTTCTACGACCCAAAAAAACTCAGTTTCAGCAAAAGCCCTTAACTCATGAATAATTCATACTTTGTGTGTGACGTACTACCCATGAAAACGCATACATATGGTGGCCCTGAAGGGACTCCGCAGATCGCGAATATTGACGTCAAATTTGACGTCAATATTCGCGACTTTTGGGGAAAGTCGTGAATATTGACGTCAAATTTGACGTCGATATTCGCGATCTGCGGAGTCCCTTCAGGGCCACCATGTATGCGTTTTCATGGGTAGTACGTCATCACTTTTCGCTGGTTTACAAGTCCGCTGGTACTATATCGTGGATTTCATTGTGGTTTTCAGTGGATCTTTGCCGGGAACCAGTACAGGGCGGGAAATTTCAAAATCGAAAAATCGAGGTCTAATTTTTTCGGTCAAATTGCAACGAAAAACATGACCGTAACAATAAAGTGTTACCTGAACACAACATAAACAAGGTCCGATAATAAATTTAATGTGTGAGTTTTCGTTGTAGTCCATCTTTAAAATATATATATATTTTTAAAGTTACTTTAACATGCTTATCAAATAATTGTATGCTATGTGCCTGTGTTTAGATAGCTATAGGATTCACGACATTGGTCGTGTATTTTACGCTCGTTACTTTTTTCAAGACGCACCAGACGGGAGCAAGTTCGATCAAGGACTACTATATAGTTAACCATAGGTCGACTAACTCTGTGAGCGAACTCACACTAGTCGACGATGTTTGGACTAGTCTAGTCGACTATTCGCTACCAACCTACCGCGGTTGATCGCGCTAGTTATTTCTATGGCATAGTGCAGCGGGGACCAACTATCAACAAAGAAAGGCAGACAACGAAACTTTGCCGTGCAAACTGGCATGTTCTTTTTCACGTTAGTGTTTCATTCTGTCACTTTTGTCACCATTGTACGATAAGAACAGACGTTATGTAAGCTTTTCGAAACTATGATACATAACTTTGATGGTGTAAGTATCGTGTTGAAATATTGTTTTGCCGGAGTGAGTATGATGTTTTTGGCGCCACAAAAGTTCGACTAAAGTATGAATAAAGTCGTTCGCACTGCAACTTCATGGCGCTTGCGCTAGTGACGTCAAAAACATTGGTCCTTTGTTGAACTTGCTCCTGGTTGCAGGACTAATTGTGTTTTGTTTGTTCTTGCTCAGAGTAACCGCACCCTTTATTTAAAAAAAAGAAGCCAACAGACAATCACTAAGAAATATTATTCAAGCACAATCCAGAATTAAAGGAAGTTAACACATTTTGTGAAATTGAAATAATTATGTTCCGTCTGTTACGGTTGTTGTTATCCGTTCTGCTCAAGAAATAGGCCGTATTCCTGGTCGAACGAGGGCGCTGTAACGACGCCATTTACTGGTTACCAACACTGCGTTTATTGAAGTACAGGGTAGTTTAGTAACTTAAATTTAAATTATAAAAAGGTGATCAAATTCCTATAGCACAAATAGTACCGCTATACTACCAATGCTATATGTACCTTTTGAAATATTCTATCCATCACCAACGCACGTGCCTCATAGGCCTATCCTGTATATATTCTCACACAAATTTAAGGTCTTGTAAATAAAACAAATTTTAAAGGGTGTTGTGTGAACATCGATCTAAAATTAAATGCGTTGATTATATTTTATTTTAATATATTTTAAATCTTTGGATAACAAAACAACTAAAACCAGGGCTTCCTCGGGAAAGGCAAAAGTTAAAGATAACTGTCATAAAATGTTGTTTGAGTGGGGGGGGGGGATTATCATATTTTATGAATGTAAAAACAAAATGTACATTAAAAATTGTATTTGTTTATGCACTAACTATGTATTATGTGTGTGTACCTATGAATGAGATTTTAACTACCCAAAAAATGTAAGAGATATATACACCATTTTTACCATATTTGCAAGATTTGAAAAAACATGCATGTCCGACTTGCATAATTTTACTAAAAACAAGTCGCACTTATTGTTTGTTTACGTTGAGATACATTTGTGACACTATCAAGCGCAATGAGTCGGATGTCGGGGAATCCCAAAAATGTTTTAATCAGAACTGTGTTCTTCGTTGGTATTTAAACAAATTTACATAACTCGACAACAAAACATCGTATCAACATGTTTTTTTATTTTTTTTTAAACGTGCAGATGCCCTCTTTAAAACTACATGAACACTCATTTTTGGACTGGGGCCGACATCCGACTCATTCCGCTTGATCGTGTCACATTTTTTACATCTTTTAAGCTCTTCATATTTCGGCTTCAATATTTTCAGAATCAGAAATTGCGCCCCAACTTTACTTGAATACGACTCTAACTTAAATTCACTTAAAGTAAGACTTGCATCATAAATAAAGCCGAATAGGCCACACAGCATTTTCTGTTTGTGTATTGTGTAGACACAGTGATTGTAACACTCGTCTACTTTAACCCCCCCCCCCCCTTCCACCCCCGGAAACCGTGTTCTATTTGACCCAACCCTTTTCTAAGTCAAAATGACACTTTTCCGGGTTTAAAATTAATGACAGTTTTTCGTATCCAAATGACACACATTTGAGTCGGAGCAATGTCATAATTTATTATTGACCATGAAAAGTGTCACGTTGACCCGGAAACGTGTCATATTGACCCGGAAACGTGTCATATTGACCCGGAAAAGTGTCATATTGACCCGGAAAAGTGTCATATTGATTCGGAAAAGTGTCATATTGATTCGGAAAAGTGTCATATTGATTCGGAAAAGTGTCATATTGATTCGGAAAAGTGTCATATTGACCCGGGAAAGTGTCATATTGACCCGGGAAAGTGTCATATTGACCCGGGAAAGTGTCATATTGACCCGGGAA
The DNA here is from genome assembly GCA_037893245.1 of Crossaster papposus. Taxonomy (NCBI): domain Eukaryota; kingdom Metazoa; phylum Echinodermata; class Asteroidea; order Velatida; family Solasteridae; genus Crossaster; species Crossaster papposus. The sequence continues at coordinate 318,659 of JBAIAA010000451.1, forward strand.
AGTGTCATATTGACCCGGGAAAGTGTCATATTGACCCGGGAAAGTGTCATATTGACCCGGGAAAGTGTCATATTGACCCGGGAAAGTGTCATATTGACCCGGGAAAGTGTCATATTGACCCGGGAAAGTGTCATATTGACCCGGGAAAGGTTTCATGCTAAACGTAACCCGCATTCTAGTCGAGTCTGACCTGGGTGTTTCGTTTAGCAGCTCGACGTTTCAACCAGTGTATAATTTAGTTAATCACATAAAGGTTTCTTGACATAAATATTTCGAAATCGATTTCCTTTGTTTCACTTATAAATACTACACATGCATGAGTACGAGTGCATCACTGAGCCAGATTTATTATTAAAGAGTGACTACACCAGGTAATTTGGAGGAGTGGTTTATTTTATGACACAACAGTTTGTTATAAACTAATACCTGATTTTGTTACGTGATTTTGGCACTGCTTACCTGTACTGGAAAAAGCTTCCTTTTCTATTGTTGTTTATTTGTTGTTGCCTTTGTAATTAACCCGTGAAAATAATTCATAAAACATTAGTCAATAGACCACCTCAAAGGTCACATTGGATCCGTCCAAGCTAAATATAACCGACATGCTTGACAAAGATACAAAGTCCAGTTTTATAAAACCAATATATTTAGGAAAATGTTTATGTCGAGTATATATTGAGATACATACATTGAGCCTATCTGATACCATCACATGCTGATACAATAGGCCTACTGTCAGACGAATCAAGTGACTTCGTGGGCACAGTTATTGGTTACAACTATCAGACTAATGCAGGTACCAACAACTTGTGGTCTTGGTGAGTACGCAGCACGGGTATTTGTTATTCCGAGTAGATCAATAGTTAATGGCAATATCCAAATCACGGCCTCCAAAAAAATAAGCCTATGTATTGATGACGTCACACTTTGTTCACAAAGTCATGTACGCGTTTCTGTGGGACTACGAAACCATCGTCCTGAACTGTGCAAGTGTGACGTTATCCGTATACATGTAGAGGCTTATTGCAAGCGTACCTCTGAAGTACAGACGCACCAGTAATTTGTTTGCCTAATTAAACACAAGTTATTAGTGACTGTCGTCCAAGAAGTGGCCTCGTGGTTTAAAGTTTTGAATTTGTAATTTGTAATCTGCGTGTGTCCTTGGGCAAGGCACTTTGTCACTCATTGCTTCTCTCCACCAAGGAGTAACTAGGTACACGTAAGGGCAGAGATGGTTATTATGGTTGATTTAGCTGCTTTGCGCCGAAATGGCAGCATTGAGCTGTATACTCCCCAGGGAGCTGAGATAGTATTTCGAATTTTTCATGGGCCAACTGACCGGGGTAATAATGTAATGAAAGCGCTTTGATAACGTTGGTGATAAAGCGATATAATAATAAGCACCGCACATTTGTATTTATCAGTATTAAAGCATCGGGTACCGAGAGGCTGCATCATCAGGCACGATTCTAGAGCCAATATTTTAGGGGTCTAGACCCTTCTAACGCGACGTCAACTTCCAACTTTCGCTACTGTATTTTCCAGCATGTAATTTGTGTAATGCTACGAACGTTTAAGGGGTCTAACCCATTTTTCCTTCTTTCAGATTGTTGGCACTGCCGGCAATGACAGACTATGCTGTAAATTTTTGAGTTTTTGTGTCCGTTCATGATGGCCACTGGAGCCAGCGATTTCTCGGTGTGGAGCAAAGTATTTGAAGAGCACCTAGTACAATGCCCAGTCTGCCAAGACTACTTCAAGCAGCCCAAGATTCTCAGCTGCCAGCACAGTGTCTGTGAAGCCTGCCTGGAGAGGGAGAAGGTGTCAGAAGTGTCATCAAAAATCGAGTGCCCGGTCTGCTGGCAGGTAACGGTCCTTCCGCCGGACGGTGGCGTATCGGCGCTCCGGACCAACTTCAGGCTGGTGGATATGGTAGAGGCGGCGCACAAGCTCCACCAGAGGCAGCGGGGTTCCGTGCCTGTCTGCAGTGCGCACGGCTGGAAGGAGAGCCGCCTCTACTGCCAGACCTGCCGGAAGCTGATTTGCGAGGTCTGCACCGGCGAGGCCCAGCACAGCGGGCACGAGCATCAAGCTGTTGGGGCCGCGGCGTCCGAAGCCAGGCGGGCCGCCGAGGGATCCATCACCGTTATCCATACCCTCGGCAAGGATCTGGAGGGGAAACTGAAGGCGATCCAGGAAGCAGAGCGAGATCTTAAGACCGCCGCCAAGGACAGCCGCCAGGATGTGGTCCAGCGGGCCAACGAGGAGATGGCTAGAGTCAGGGCTGCCAAACAACGTTTCAAGGATGAGATTGACACCACGGAGAAGGCCAGAGTCCGGATGCTCGCAGACTGCAAGCGCCAATGCGCGGTCATGGCGGAGAGCTTGAAATCGGCGGTGGACGGGTACCGTGCGGCGGTCGACAGCGGGAACTACGCCGGCGATTTCGAGTTTGTCTCGCTCCAAACGAAGATCGCGGAGCTGGCTGAGCTGGGAGGGCGCAAGGCGCCCGAGGTCGATCTCGCGTTGTCTGTGTTGAGGTTCGAGAGGTTTGAACCAGAAGAAAGCATTCGTCTGGGTCGATTGGTGGATAAATAGGATGTGTAATGCAATGTAAACGACAAACCCTAAAGAAACGAGCGTATAAGTATAAAGATAAAACACTAGAACAAGTAAACCATTCCTCGATAAGTAAACTAACATTAACCTCTTTCGACATCCTACAGATATTGAAGCCTAGTTATACCGAGTTGTTACCTTTGTTAACAGAACCATTAGGTATGCAATGCATGCTTATATAAATCAATATTGAAGTATCTATAAATCCATGATTGTGGGTATAGGCTACTACGTTCATTGTCGTTTAGTTTTCAGGCCAAGACTGCAACGGACATTATTTTACACCAGAGGGAGACGAAATAGAACAGCGCCCTCTCTAGTTACATTCGGCGTATTATTGTGGCGCATTTCAGATTTCATGTCTAATGTATTTGTATATAGCGATAAAATGATTTCTACGCTGATGAAGGAGAACACAAAAAGCCTTCTTGACGGTTAAAATTGCTATATTGCTTAGTGTGTGTCGCTAGTATTCTAAATTCGTAATTCAACAATGTGATGGTTGGATAAAGGGATCGTATACGTTTGGTAATTGGAACCCAATGTTTGTCTCGATCCTATATAGTTATAGATATATACCATAAAACTAACCTGTGAAACTTTCATTTCAAAAGGTGGTAGCGATTTTGAGATATTGCCGAAAATCTGGAGCGGTTATGTCCACGCAGAAATAATAATCTGCATTGGAATACACAGTCTGAAAAACGTCACTGCAGTAACGCTTTTCAGATTCAAATTTTTTGGGATATACAAAAGTGATATAGTTTTCCATAACCGCAGTACTTCGAAGCGACAAGTTTATAAAAATGCATTATACTATCTAAAGCTGCTGTACCTCTTACCAAGTAGGTTTTATTGCCATTAATGTTTGGAGTAATTACCAAACGTATACGATCCCTTTAAGACTGTCATGTGAAAGGTGGAATATACCTTTTGCATCTATCCAAAAAGTAACCAACCAAAATACTGTTGAAAAGCTTACTTGTTGTAAAGATATTAATGATATTGATTCTAAACTCCCTGTAAAATTATTCCGTCTGGCATGTTGTCATTTTAAAGAAAATTATCAAAGAATGTCAATTCCAAATGTGCGTCTCGGAGACGTACATTTAAACATTTCCGCAAATAGTGCGCACGAGTGTTCGAACGACGCGCGGTGCACGCGTTGGCGCTACTATTGGTCAGTTCAGTGCGTGACACGCGAGTCGCTGCAGTCCGCTGGCTGATGAGGACGCGCCCTGAAGGCAAATTGTGGTCGCAATTCAAATTGTGACCCGGCAAATTTTGAATTGAAATCGAACTCTTAGAATATTTTTTTCTCTTAGAATATGCATCATTCACAGAGCTAGAACTGTACAAGGTTAGTTGGCAAACACATTTCTCTATAATTTGAGCATCTTTTCTGCTTCAAACTGTACAAATGCACAACTGACAAATTAATGGTCCATTGTCCCTTTAATATATACACAGGTGCCATACGTAGTTAATTATGTCAGCTGTAGCTCACTGGACGCAGCATACTCAAGCACACCAAGTAAGACAACTTCTGTGGATTTCATTTGTTGTTTCGAAGTAACCATTTTTTTTCAATCACAAATTGTAAAGAACGCCCTCTGTTGGAAATATACCGCACGTTTGCAGAATAATGTTCATAGTCTGACCCAGATTCAGTTCGTTGCCCCACATGTTTAGGCCTAGACGATGTTTTTTGTTCGAGAAAAAACCTGTAGTTTATATAGCGACCTTGCCGGTTCCAGCCGTTATTTTGATAACACTCTAACGGACAGGTCGTGCATACTTTTTCACCGAATCGGGGTAAAATTGTAAACACGTTGGCAGTGGCACGCGCATCAAGGCCTTTTACGAGCAAATACCAAAACTCCATCGAGTATAACGCTTCAAATACGCTGCTTAAATACTATAGACTTGTGCTGGCCGGTATGTTATTTAAATGAAGTAAGAACTAAGATAAGTAGTACGAAAAGTAAGATAAGAAAAAGTGTAGTGGCACTTTTCTAACGAGGCTTTTCTGTTAATTTAGATAAACGGCGAGAGTTTCTATTGTGAATACTAGTTTAAAGGAAACATGTAATAAGGATTTTTGTTGCTTAAATCAATAAAGTATAATGTTGACAACAACATTATGTGTGTAGTTGTGTTAATTTTCTGTGATAAATCGGGGAAAATAATATTTGAAAAATGTGGTTAAACCACTCCGCCCCTCGAAGGGAAGCCTCATTAACATAAAACCTCGCGAGGGGTATGACGAAAATGGAGGCAGAGACTCGACGCGCTGCTATACCCGGCCTATCGTATACTGACTGCGCGCATTGCAACAAGTGTCCGTCTTTACATGTCTTTTCATTCTGAATCAGGGTAAAAATACAACAGTTTTCGGTCATGCCGACTAGGTATGTAGCTGCTAATACACATACACATTTAATACACATAAATATATTAAATTAAAACAACAAATGCGTAATGAAAATGTTAGACTGCATGTTTCCTTTAATGGAATCCATAGCCTAAAGAAGTAACTTACGTCACTTTAGCGATTTGGTTTATTGTGAGCTATCGTAACAATTACAAAACCCCATCTTATGCACGGCCAGTCGACCTATTGCTGACGAGTAATTTATTAATTAGATATTGGACAAGCTACACTTTGGAATGCGCCGTATTCCTGGTCGCATGAGGGCGCTATAAGACGCCATTTCCCGGGTACCCAACACAGGTAAAATCACGTTTAATGAAGTAGTTTAGTAACTTTACGTTTATCTAAAAATGGAATATTGAAAAATGTAAATTTTTGGAGCTGTAAGAATATGTAAACTGACGTGAATTATCTTCTAATCACTTTTATTTATACCCCCAATACCGTTAGCACAGCGCACTCAACGTTCAAAAATATGGCTTATTGTAATATAACAGTGGAAGATTAGACGTAGTCGGGCATACTTTCTGATCTTTTGAACCCTTTTGAAGCATGTTAACCTGGTATCATACTATAATTCGAGCAATACTATAATTCGAGCAACGTTTGTCTGTCTGTCTGTCTGTCTGTTTGTTTCGCTACTCCTCCCAAGTCCTTGGTCCGATCTCGCCCAAACTTGGTGGGTGGATGTAAGTTGACCCCAGAATTGCCCTTGAGGGGTTCATTTTTGGAAAGGTCAAGGTCACTGGGGTCAAAGGTCAAATGTTCGTTTTTCGCTACTCCTCCCAAGTCCTTGGTCCGATCTCGCCCAAACTTACGGGTACGGGTACGTAAGTTGACCCCAGAATTGCCCTTGAGGGGTTCATTTTTGGAAAGGTCAAGGTCACTGGGGTCAAAGGTCAAATGTTCGTTTTTCGCTACTCCTCCCAAGTCCTTGGTCCGATCTCGCCCAAACTTACGGGTACGGGTACGTAAGTTGACCCCAGAATTGCCCTTGAGGGGTTCATTTTTGGAAAGGTCAAGGTCACCCACGGGTACTTTTGACTAGTAAAGCAAATACTAATAATGAAGATTTGGGAACATCTACAAATATAGATCACTGTTATATAGTGGCATAGCTATACGGGGACGCACGTGTCCCATCCTCTTTCCCATCGAAGCCCATTTTTTCCCAAACGACATCGCCATAAAACTGTTTTTTAGTGAATCTGATTGGTTGTTTAACATATACGTCATCCATTCATCCATGTGTCGCATTGCATGACGTGTACTAGGGTAACAAAAGCCCAGAGTCCTAGGGTCAAAAAGGGCTAGGGTTAGGGTTAGGGTTAGGGTTAGGGTCAATAAGTTGAGAGTCCTAGGGTCAATAAGTTGAGAATCCTAGGGTCAATAAGTTGAGAATCCTAGGGTCAATAAATTGAGAGTACAATTTACTACCATGACGTAACAGATAGCCAATCAGATGCGCTAAAAACCAGTTCTATGGCGATGTCGTTTGGTGAAAAAAATTCGCCCCCCGGTGCTCCCTCCTCATTTGAACCCTTGAATTGCACGCAAACAATTATAATTGCCTTCAGTGAACTATTGCAAAAATTGGTGCGCACTATACTTGTATATTGGTTCGGGTTTGTGACTTATGATCACAAGGTTAGCGGTTCGAATGTATTTCAAAGGTCAAAAGTTCGAAGGTCATTATGTTGTGTCCTTAGGCAAGCCACTTCACCTCTTGCCTCTCTGTCCCGTCAAGTGGGAATAGAGATATTCCCAGTTGTTTCACGATAGGAAACCGTAGTTAAACACAGTTTAACCCTATAGTCGAGCCGCTGGTGAATATTCTGTATTCTTCGTAGGTTAATACAATCGTGGACAAATCTTCATTTTTTTTTTCCTTATTAAAATTGTCATTTTTGTTCGCCAACCGTGACCTACATGCTCGAGGTTTTTCAGACCCCAAAGCTGAGTACATCGACCCCGGTGGAAAAAAACAAAAAAAGTCTAGAGTGAAAGAATAAAATGTGGCCGCCGTAGATATTATCCCTGACTCGGCCTAATCTAGCGAGCGCAGCGCGCCCGGCTTAGCCGAGGAAAGTCTTCCGGGAGGTGTTAACAGGTAGGTAGGTAGGTAAACTATGTAAAAAAACAACTTGTATTTGTTTATATGCACTAATTATGTATGTGTGTACTTCACCTATATGAATGAGATTTTAACTACCAAAAATGTTGTAAGAGATTTTACCATAATTTGCAAGATTTGAAAACGGATGCACCTCCGACTTGCATAATTTCAATGAAAACTAGAACTACGTCTGTTCAAGGAACAGAACATAGGGCTTTTTCGCTTTCGCATTTTTTTAGAGTATTTAAAAAAAAAAACACCCGAATTTAAGTTAATTTAAACAGATTAAAATAAATTCAAACTGATTAAAACGATGACGTCACACGTTTCTGAACTTTTTGTGCAACTATCTATCACCTAACAACACAAAATGAGGTGTTATGTTAACACGATCCTTTGCTGAGATATGCCTTCAACGTCTAAAAACGTAATAATTCAAACATAATCGTAATATGACGTAACATTTGTCAACATGACGCTAGAGGGCGCTTTAACATGTTATGAAGTCACTGTTAACTTTGTTGTTACTTACAACCTAGCCAGCGCCTAACATCGTTGAAAGTAAGTTAGCATCGTTTTCCACTTTTAAATTATAAGGCACTTCCGGTTTGGACCAGAATGAAGTGTCGGGTCTTTTTGCATGTAATACAAATTATGAAGACCATGGATTAATCTAGCAATTTCTTTAAAAATCTAAATCAGATCTCTTACAGTTGATTTTATATTGATTTTCAAAGATTAAATTTAGAAATATTTGGTTGCTTGTAATCTGACACTTGATGACGTCATTGTGACGTAATTAACAGAAACTCGAGATCAGTCTTAACTTTGCTATTTGAAGCAAAAATCTGGATTATATCTATAGCGGTTGATTTTTAAGCGACTTTTTAAAGTTTAAAGGATTTTTTAATGTAACTTCCGGTTTGGTGACGTCATAAATATTTCTCTTTCCCAATATGGTCTAAGCATGAAGCTGATTATATACACCGGTTATAAAGTTATTTCAGCAAACTTCGCAACACACATCAACAGATTAATCATTTTAACCATGTTCAACCTGCCGCTAGAGGGCGCTATAACATGTTATGACGTCGCCGGAATTGTTTTGAATAGTTTATTCTAGCCAGACAATAACATCGTTAAAATTAAGTTCATATCATTTTTCACTTTCAAATTATAAGGCACTTCCGGTTTTGACCGGAAGGAAGGGTCACGTGATTTCACGCACCTGAGATAAAATGAAGATCCTGGATTATTCTATTAAATAAAAATTCAAGTTTCGGTCTTTTGCGGTTGATGTTTTATTGATTTTCAAAGATTAAATCAATTCCACCTTTAAGATAAGGTCACGTGGGCCTGATGACGTCTTCCTCGTGGTGTCTGTCGGCGAGACTGGAGTTCACTATTGGGTCTTCACCTGGGTCAAGTTTATGGAAATGCGACTTTGTTTTTCCGTTAAAAGTGCTTTGAATTGTGCAAGCAACGTTTACAAAGTCTACGGGGTTGGATTCTGCGTAGCCGAAAGCGTGCTTACCTACCTGTCGTACGCGGCGCCCTTCCCCATGGGCAACTTGATGACGTCATCCTGTTTCACAGGTTGGCTGCTAGTGTCCTCTTAGGTGAGCGTACATGTGCTTGCACGAACGATGTCAGTGGTGATACATTCGCTCAATACATAATGCACTATCGGTGTATACGTACATGTACTAGCATGTATATTATACGTGTGGCATGCACGCGTAAGGGGTCAATGCTTTTTGCACCTAGGCCAAAACGATTACATTTCAAGGGTGCCGCAGGGTATGTTCAAGTTCGTTTTTTGCCCCAAAACACAGGGAAGTTCGAGAACTACTTCTACATTAACCTTTAGAGCAAAAATCAAGATTGTATCTGTCAGGTTTAATTTTTTAGGAATTTTCAAAGGAAAAGGAGTCTTTTCATTCTAACTTCCGGTCTGGTGACGTCATAATTTGTTCTTCCCGTCAACTTGTTCCTAGCATGAAGCTGATTAAATACACCTGTTATAAAGTGATTTCAGCAAACTTCGCCACACACATCAACAGATTATTCATTTTAACAATTTTTCAAACTGCCGCTAGAGGGCGCTATAACATGTTATGACGTCACCAATATTTTTTTTGAAAAATAAATTGTAGCCAGACACTAACATCGTTGAAAGTAAGTTCATATCATTTTTTACTTTCAAATTATGAGGCACTTCCGGTTTAGACCGGAAAGAAGGGTCACGTGATTTCACGCACACGAGATAAAATTAAGATCCTGGATTATTCTATCTATTGCCACAAAAATTAAGTTTCGGTCTTTTGCGGTTGATTTGTTATTGATTTTCAAAGATTAAATCAAGTACACCTTTAAGATGACGTCACGTGACCCCTGATGACGTCACCATTACGTTTTTCGGCGAGACACGAGTTCACTATAGGGGGTTCACCTGGGTTAAGTTTTATGGAAATACGACTTTGTTTTCTATTAAAAGTGACTGGCAGAAAAAACGTGTACAAAGTCTATGGAGTTTAGGTTACTAAAAGAAAAAAAGAAGAAAAAAAAAAATCAGAACAAAAACAAAGGCTTTTTCGCAAAATTTGCGAAAAAGCCAACAAGTCGCACTAATTATTTGTTTACGTTGAGATATTGTGTACATCTTTTAAGCCCTTCATAGTTCGGCTTCAATATTTTCAGAATCAGAAATAGCACCCTAACTTTACTTGAATACGACTCTAACTTAAATTCACCTAAACTAAGACTCGCATTATAAATAGGGCCGAATAGGCCACACAGCATTTTCTGTTTGTGTATTGTGTAGGCACAGTGAATGTAACGCTCGTATACTTTACCCCCCCCCCCCCCCCCCCCCCGGAAACCGTGTTCTATTTGACCCAACCCTTTTGTAAGTCAAAATGACACTTTTCTGGGTCCAAATGACCGTTATCTGTGTCCGAATGACACCTTTCTTGTCCAAATGACAGATTTTCGGGTCCAAATGACACATTTGAGTCGGAGCAATGTTATTTATGATTGACCATGAAAAGTGTCATATTGACCAAGAAAAGTGTCATATTGATTTAGGAAAGTGTCATATTGATTCAGGAAAGTTTCATGCTAAACGTAACCCGCATTCTAGTCGAGTCTGACCTGGGTGTTTTGTTTAGCAGCTCGACGTTTCAACCAGTGTATAATTTAATTAATCACATAAAGGTTTCTTGACAGAAATATTTCTAAATCGATTTCCTTTGTTTCACTTCTAAATACTACACATGCATGAGTACGAGTGCATCACTGAGCCAGATTTATTATTAAAGAGTGACTACACCAGGTAATTTGGAGGAGTGGTTTATTTTATGACACAACAGTTTGTTATAAACTAATACCTGATTTTGTTACGTGATTTTGGCACTGCTTACCTGTACTGGAAAAAGCTTCCTTTTCTATTTTTTGTTTATTTGTTGTTGCCTTCGCAATTAACCCGTGAAAATGGATTCATGAAATAGTAGACAATAGACCATCTCAAAGGTCACATTGGATCCGTTCAAGCTAAATATAACCGAAATGCTTGACAAAGATTAGTCTTGTTTGCAAGACGATCTTCGCGATGCGGGGCGCCCTCCAACGTATGCCGTAGACCACGCGCGCAATGACCTTCGCTAAGACGTAACTTCGGTTATCCAAGGTCATTGTGTGGATGGTACGGCGTACGTTAGAGGACGCCCGCATCGGCGGCCTACGCGCGCTGCATACCGCGATTAAGATCGTCTTGCAAACAAGACTAGACAAAGATACAAAGTCCAGTGTTTAATAAAACCAATCTATTTAGGAAAATGTTTATGTCTAGTTTACATTGAGATGCAAACATTGAGCCTGTCTGGTACCATCACATGCTGAATCAAGTGACTTCGTGGGCACAGTTATTGGTTACAACTATCAGGCTAATGCGGGTATCAACAACTTGTGGTCTTGGTGAGTATGCAGCACGGGTATTTGTTATTCCGAGTAGATAAATAGTTAATGGCAATATCTGAATCACGGCTTCCAAAAAAATAAGCCTATGTATTGATGACGTCACACTTTGTTCACAAAGTCATGTACGCGTTTGTGTGGGACTACGAAACCGTCGTAATGAACTTGCTTAGCACAAACAAGTCTTGGTCATTAAAAACAGGTTAACAGCCACAATTCTATGTGTTTTTCATGCTAAGCAAACAACCAGCTGATTATCAATCAAACATTAAAGATCGCGTGAACATTTGGTCTGTTACCTTTTTTTGCCAAGGACAAATTTTCATGCTAAGCATATTTTTGTGCTTAGCAGCTCTGTGAAATTGGCCCCAGTATAGAGGCTTATTGCATGCTTACCTCTGAAGTACAGACGCACCAATGATTTGTATGCCTAAATAAACACAATTTGTTAGTGTCTGTCGTCCAAGAAGTTTGCGGGTCGATTGTTGTATAAGGAATGCTGTGGCCTCGTGGTTATCTAGCTTTGAATTTGTAATTTGTAGAACCGCGCCTGGCCGCTGCAATCAGTCGTTTCCAACCAAATACATTTTATAAAACAATACAATGACATTTTATAGAATTCTATTTTAAATTCATATAAGTTCATGCAGGTTATTTGCCTTGCAGCATATTAATCAGTTTAAGATCCCGTTGGCATTTTACCTTCAGATTGTTGGCACTGCCGGCAATGACGGACTATGCTGTAATTTTTTGAGTTTTTGGTCCGTTCATGATGGCCACTGGAGCCAGCGCTTTCTCGGTGTGGGGCAAAGTAGGAGAAGAGCACCTACAATGCCCAGTCTGCCAAGACTACTTCAAGCAGCCCAAGATTCTCAGCTGCCAGCACAGTGTCTGCGAAGCCTGCCTGGAGAAGGAGAAGGTGTCAGAAGTGTCATCAAAAATCGAGTGCCCGGTCTGCTGGCAGGTAACTGCCATTCCGCCGGACGGTGGCGTATCGGCGCTCCGGACCAACTTCAGGCTGGTGGATATGGTAGAGGCGGCGCACAAGCTCCACCAGAGGCAGCGAGGTTCCGTGCCGGTCTGCAGTGCGCACGGCTGGAAGGAGAGCCGCCTCTACTGCCAGCCGTGCCGGAAGCTGATTTGCGAGGTCTGCACCGACGAGGCCCAGCACAGCGGGCACCAGCACCAAGCTGTTGGGGCCGCGGCGTCCGAAGCCAGGCGGGCCGCCGAGGGATCCATCACCGTTATCCAAACCCTCGGCAAGAATCTGGAGAGGAAACTGAAGGCGATCCAGGAAGCAGAGCGAGATCTTAAGACCGCCGCCAAGGACAGCCGCCAGGAGGTGGACCAGCGGGCCAACGAGGAGATGGCCAGAGTCAGGGCTGCTAAGCAACGCATCAAGGATGAGATCGACACCACGGAGAAGGCCAGAGTCCGGATGCTGGCAGACTGCGAGCGCCAATGCTCGGTCATGGCGGAGAGCTTGAAATCGGCGGTGGACGGGTACCGTGCGGCGGTTGACAGCGGGAACTACGCCGGCGATTTCGAGTTTGTCTCCCTCCAAACGAAGATCGCGGAGCTGGCTGAGCTGGGAGGGCGCAAGGCGCCCGAGGTCGATCTCGCGTTGTCTGTGTTGAGGTTCGAGAGGTTTGAACCAGAAGACAACATTCGTCTGGGTCGATTGGTGGATAAATAGGAGTGCTATCAGAAGCCACTGATGTTTATAGCAATGTAAACGACAAACCCTAAGGAGATGAGCCGTATAAGTATAAAGATAAAACACTAGAACAAGTAAACCATTCCTCCATGAGTAAACTAACATGAACTTCTTTTGACATTCTGCTGATATTGAAGCCTGGTTATACTTAGGTGTTAGCTAAGTATAGGTTTGGTAATTACTCAAAAGATTAATGGCAATAAAAACTTACTTGGTAAGAAGTACAGCAGCTTTGGATAGTATAATTCAATTTTATAAAGTTTTCACTTCGAAGTACTGCGGTTATGGGAAAAAAAAATGTATCCCCAAAAATTTGAATCTGAAAAGCTTTAATGCAGTGACGTTTCTCGGATTGTGTATTCCAATGCAGATTATTCTTCCTGCGTGGAAATAACCGTACCAGATTTTCGGCAATATCTCTAAATCGCTACCACCTTTTGAAATGAAATTGTTACAGGTTAGTTTTATGGTATATATCTATAACTATACAGCAGTGAAACAAACAGTGGGTTCCAATTACCAAACGTATACGATCCCTTTAAGTATGCAATACATGCTTATATAAATCAATATTGAAGTATCTAAAAAGCCATGATCGTGGGTAGGCTGCTGCGTTCATTGTCGTTTAGTTTTCAGGCCAAGACTGCAACGGACATTATTTTACACCACAGGGAGTCGAAATATAACAGCGCCCTCTCTAGTTAACTTCGGCCTATAATGTGGCGTATTTCAGATTTCATGTCTCATGTATATTTGTATATAGCGACCAGATGATTTTTTTTACGCTGATGAAGGAGAACACAAACAGCCTTTTTGACGGCTAAAATTGCTATATTGCTTAGTGTGTGTCGCTAGTATTCTAAATTCGTAATTCAACAATGTGATGGTTGGATAAAGGAATCGTATACATTTGGTAATTGGAACCCAATGTTTATCTCGATCCTATATATTATTGTCTCGATCGAAATATTAGGCCCTCTTAACTTATTTGATTTGTATATTTCAGGTCATTCCAGCCAGTAAGCAGTTTGCAGCAGTTTTAATCTTATTCATCGATCCTATATAGTTAAATATATACCATAAACCTAACCTGTAAAAATTTCATTTCAAGAGGTGGTAGCGATTTTGAGATATTGCCGAAAATCTGGAGCGGTTATTTCCACGCAGGAAGAATAATCTGCATTGGAATACACAATCCGAGAAACGTCACTGCATTAAAGCTTTTCAGATTCAAATTTTGGGGGATACATTTTTTTCCCCATAACCGCAGTACTTCGAAGTGAAAACTTTATAAAATTGAATTATACTATCCAAAGCTGCTGTACTTCTTACCAAGTAGGTTTTATTGCCATTCATTTTTGGAGTAATTACCAAACGTATACGATCCCTTTAAGACTGTCATGTGAAAGGTGGAATATATCTTTTGCCACTATCCAAAAAGTAACCGACCAAAATACTGTTAAAAAAGCTTACTTGTTGTAAAGATATTAATGATAATGATTCTAAACTCACTGTGAAATTATTCCGTCTGGCATGCTGTCATTTTAAAGAAAATGACAAAAGAATGTCATTTCCAAATGTGCGTCTCGGATACTTACATTTGGACATTTCCGCAAATAGTGCGCACGAGTGTTCGAACGACGCGCGGTGCACGCGTTGGCGCTACTATTGGTCAGTTCAGTGCGTGACACGCGAGTCGCTGCAGTCCGCTGGCTGATGAGGACGCGCCCTGAACGCAAATTGTGGTCGCAATTCAAATTGTGACCCGGCAAATTTTGAATTGAAATCGAACTCTTAGAATATTTTTTTCTCTTAGAATATGCATCATTCACAGAGCTAGAACTGTACAAGGTTAGTTGGCAAACACATTTCTCTATAATTTGAGCATCTTTTCTGCTTCAAACTGTACAAATGCACAACTGACAAATGAATGGTTCATTGTCCCTTTAATATATACACAGGTGCCATACGTAGTTAATTATGTCAGCTGTAGCTCACTGGACGCAGCATACTCAAGCACACCAAGTAAGACAACTTCTGTGGATTTCATTTGTTGTTTCGAAGTAACCATTTTTTTTCAATCACAAATTGTAAAGAACGCCCTCTGTTGGAAATATACCGCACGTTTGCAGAATAATGTTCATAGTCTGACCCAGATTCAGTTCGTTGCCCCACATGTTTAGGCCTAGACGATGTTTTTTGTTCGAGAAAAAACCTGTAGTTTATATAGCGACCTTGCCGGTTCCAGCCGTTTTTTTGATAACACTCTAACGGACAGGTAGTGCATACTTTTTTTTCACCGAATCGGGGTAAAATTGATAAACACGTCGGCATTGACACGCCCATCATGGCCTTTTACGTGCAAATACCGAAACTGCATCGAGTATAACGCTTTAAATATGCTGCTAATACTGTAGACTTGTGCTGGCCGGTATGTTATTTAAATGAAGTAAGAAATAAAATAAGTAGTACGAAAAGTAAGATAAGAAAAACTGTAGTTGCAGTTTTCTAACAAAACTTTTCTGTTAATTTAGATAAACGGTGAGAGTTTCTATTGTGAATATTAGTTTAAAAGAAACATGTAATAAGGATTTTTGTTGTTAAATCAATAAAGTATAATGTTGACAACAACACTATGTGTGTAGTTAATCAATAATATAAATACAAAAAGAAAATTTTGGTTAAACCACTCCGCCCCTCGAAGGGAAGCCTCATTAACATAAAACCTTGCGAGGGGTATGACGAAAATGGAGGCAGAGACTCGACGCGCTGCTACCCGGACTATCGTATACTGACTGCGCGCATTGCATACTTTCTGATCTTTTGAACCCTTTTGAAGCATGAATAAGGATAAAACTGCTGCAAACTGCTTACTGGCTGGAATGACCTGAAATATACCAATCAAATAAGTTAAGAGGGCCTAATATTTTGATCTTAACAAGATCTTCTTCAGAGACTAAATGGCTGTGTACAAGAAACAAACATATATAGGGCAACATACAACATGATACACATCGTGGATTGAGGAAGAAACTATGGTGGCCCTGAAGGGACTACGCAGATCGTGAATATTGACGTCAATATTGACGTCAATATTCGCGACTTTGAGGAAAGTCGTGAAATTTGTCGTGAATATTGACGTCAATATTCACGATCTGCGTAGTCCCTTCAGGGCCACCATAAGAAACACCCAAAAAAAGCACAAAGTCCAATGGAACAATCAACAAAAGTAGGATTAGGCTGAGGGATTAAAGGGTGAGGTTAGTAAGGGTAGGATCAAAGTTAGGGTAGGAACAAAAAACAGAAGGGAAAAACCACAAGGAAGGGGTCCAGGGTGGAGATCAAAGAAAAGAACTAACAAAGAAGTATGAATAGGAGTAATGAGGAGGGGCGGGGGGGAGGGTGGGGGGGAGGTTAGGAAAATAGACAGGGGAAACCTGGAGTGAGAACAAACAAAAACAAAATCCTGGCAAAGAATAAATCTGAAACAGATGACAAATAGAAGAACAAATTGAAGTTAATCATTTCCTAGTTGGATGTTAAGCCCATGTGGTTGAATAGTCCGAAGACGATTCATCCAAACGTTCTCCCGGCTGAGGCGGACTGACTCTTTTGAAGCATGTTAGTTTCCCTGGTATAAAGCAAATACTAATAATAAAGATTTGGGAACATCTACAAAATAATATAGATCACTGTTATATAGTGGCATAGCTATACGGGGGCGCACGTGTTCCATTCCCCTTTCCCATCAAAGCCCTTCAAAGACCGGTGCTCCCTGCTCATTTGAAAACTTGAATTGCGCGTAAACAATTATAGTTGCCTTCAGTAAACCATTGCACAAATTGGTGCGCACTATACTTGTATATTGGTTAGGATTTGTGACTTATGATCACAAGGTTAGCGGTTTGAATGTATGCAGCTGGCCATTATGTTGTGTCCTTAGGCAAGCCACTTCACCTCTTGCCTCTCTGTCCCGTCAAGTGGGAATATAGATATTCCCAGTTGTTTCACGATAGGAAACCGTAGTCAAACACCGACCCAATGACCCACATTGGCTCGTGGCGGGCTTTACTTATACGTGCAGTTTAACCCTATAGTCGAGCTGCTGGTGAATGGTCTGTATTCTTCGTA
Organism: Crossaster papposus; assembly: GCA_037893245.1. Taxonomy (NCBI): domain Eukaryota; kingdom Metazoa; phylum Echinodermata; class Asteroidea; order Velatida; family Solasteridae; genus Crossaster; species Crossaster papposus. The sequence continues at coordinate 335,651 of JBAIAA010000451.1, forward strand.
GGTTAATACAATCATGGACAAATCTTCATTTTTCCTTTCCTTATTAAAATTGTCATTTTCGTTCGCCAACCGTGACCTACATGCTCGACGTTTTTCAGACCCAAAAGCTGAGTACATCGACCCCGATGAAAAAAAAAAGACAAGCCTAGATTGAAAGAATAAAATGTGGCCGCCGTAGATATTATCCCTGACTCGGCCTAATCTAGCGAGCGCAGCGCGCCCGGCTTAGCCGAGGAAAGTCTTCCGGGAGGTGTTAACAGGTAGGTAGGTAGGTAAACTATGTAAAAAACAACTTGTATTTGTTTATATGCACTAATTATGTATGTGTGTACTTCACCTATATGAATGAGATTTTAACTACCAAAAATGTTGTAAGAGATTTTACCATAATTTGCAAGATTTGAAAACGGATGCACCTCCGACTTGCATAATTTCAATGAAAACAAGTCGCACTAATTATTTGTTTACGTTGAGATACATTTGTACATCTTTTAAGCCCTTCATAGTTCGGCTTCAATATTTTCAGAATCAGAAATAGCGCCCTAACTTTACTTGATTACGACTCTAACTTAAATTCACCTAAACTAAGACTCGCATCGTAAATAGGGCCGAATAGGCCACACAGCATTTTCTGTTTGTGTAATGTGTAGGCACAGTGAATGTAACGCTCGTATACTTTACCCCCCCCCCCCCCCCCCCGGAAACCGTGTTCTATTTGACCCAACCCTTTTGTAAGTCAAAATGACACTTTTCTGGGTCCAAATGACCGTTATCTGTGTCCGAATGACACCTTTCTTGTCCAAATGACAGATTTTCGGGTCCAAATGACACATTTGAGTCGGAGCAATGTTATTTATGATTGACCATGAAAAGTGTCATATTGACCAAGAAAAGTGTCATTTAGGAAAGTGTCATATTGATTCAGGAAAGTTTCATGCTAAACGTAACCCGCATTCTAGTCGAGTCTGACCTGGGTGTTTCGTTTAGCAGCTCGACGTTTCAACCAGTGTATAATTTAGTTAATCACATAAAGATTTCTTGACAGAAATATTTCTAAATCGATTTCCTTTGTTTCACTTCTAAATACTACACATGCATGAGTACGAGTCCATCATGGAGCCGGATTTATTATTAAAGAGTGACTACACCAGGTAATTTGGAGGAGTGGTTTATTTTATGACACAACAGTTTGTTATAAACTAATACCTGATTTTGTTACGTGATTTTGGCACTGCTTAACTGTACTGGAAAAAAGCTTCCTTTTCTATTTTTTGTTTATTTGTTGTTGCCTTCGCAATTAACCCGTGAAAATGGATTCATGAAATAGTAGACAATAGACCATCTCAAAGGTCACATTGGATCCGTTCAAGCTAAAAATAACCGAAATGCTTGACAAAGATTAGTCTTGTTTGCAAGACGATCTTCGCGATGCGGGGCGCCCTCCAACGTATGCCGTAGACCACGCGCGCAATGACCTTCGCTAAGACGTAACTTCGGTTATCCAAGGTCATTGTGTGGATGGTACGGCGTACGTTAGAGGACGCCCGCATCGGCGGCCTACGCGCGCTGCATACCGCGATTAAGATCGTCTTGCAAACAAGACTAGACAAAGATACAAAGTCCAGTGTTTAATAAAACCAATCTATTTAGGAAAATGTTTATGTCTAGTTTACATTGAGATGCAAACATTGAGCCTGTCTGTACCATCACATGCTGATACAATAGGCCTACTGTCAGACGAATCAATTGACTTCGTGGGCACAGTTATTGGTTACAACTATCAGGCTAATGCGGGTATCAACAACTTGTGGTCTTGGTGAGTATGCAGCACGGGTATTTGTTATTCCGAGTAGATAAATAGTTAATGGCAATATCTGAATCACGGCTTCCAAAAAAATAAGCCTATGTATTGATGACGTCACACTTTGTTCACAAAGTCATGTACGCGTTTGTGTGGGACTACGAAACCGTCGTAATGAACTTGCTTAGCACAAACAAGTCTTGGTCATTAAAAACAGGTTAACAGCCACAATTCTATGTGTTTTTCATGCTAAGCAAACAACCAGCTGATTATCAATCAAACATTAAAGATCGCGTGAACATTTGGTCTGTTACCTTTTTTTGCCAAGGACAAATTTTCATGCTAAGCATATTTTTGTGCTTAGCAGCTCTGTGAAATTGGCCCCAGTATAGAGGCTTATTGCATGCTTACCTCTGAAGTACAGCCGCACCAATGATTTGTATGCCTAAATAAACACAATTTGTTAGTGTCTGTCGTCCAAGAAGTTTGCGGGTCGATTGTTGTATAAGGAATGCTGTGGCCTCGTGGTTATCTAGCTTTGAATTTGTAATTTGTAGAACCGCGCCTGGCCGCTGCAATCAGTCGTTTCCAACCAAATACATTTTATAAAACAATACAATGACATTTTATAGAATTCTATTTTAAATTCATATAAGTTCATGCAGGTTATTTGCCTTGCAGCATATTAATCAGTTTAAGATCCCGTTGGCATTTTACCTTCAGATTGTTGGCACTGCCGGCAATGACGGACTATGCTGTAATTTTTTGAGTTTTTGGTCCGTTCATGATGGCCACTGGAGCCAGCGCTTTCTCGGTGTGGGGCAAAGTAGGAGAAGAGCACCTACAATGCCCAGTCTGCCAAGACTACTTCAAGCAGCCCAAGATTCTCAGCTGCCAGCACAGTGTCTGCGAAGCCTGCCTGGAGAAGGAGAAGGTGTCAGAAGTGTCATCAAAAATCGAGTGCCCGGTCTGCTGGCAGGTAACTGCCATTCCGCCGGACGGTGGCGTATCGGCGCTCCGGACCAACTTCAGGCTGGTGGATATGGTAGAGGCGGCGCACAAGCTCCACCAGAGGCAGCGAGGTTCCGTGCCGGTCTGCAGTGCGCACGGCTGGAAGGAGAGCCGCCTCTACTGCCAGCCGTGCCGGAAGCTGATTTGCGAGGTCTGCACCGACGAGGCCCAGCACAGCGGGCACCAGCACCAAGCTGTTGGGGCCGCGGCGTCCGAAGCCAGGCGGGCCGCCGAGGGATCCATCACCGTTATCCAAACCCTCGGCAAGGATCTGGAGAGGAAACTGAAGGCGATCCAGGAAGCAGAGCGAGATCTTAAGACCGCCGCCAAGGACAGCCGCCAGGAGGTGGACCAGCGGGCCAACGAGGAGATGGCCAGAGTCAGGGCTGCTAAGCAACGCATCAAGGATGAGATCGACACCACGGAGAAGGCCAGAGTCCGGATGCTGGCAGACTGCGAGCGCCAATGCTCGGTCATGGCGGAGAGCTTGAAATCGGCGGTGGACGGGTACCGTGCGGCGGTTGACAGCGGGAACTACGCCGGCGATTTCGAGTTTGTCTCCCTCCAAACGAAGATCGCGGAGCTGGCTGAGCTGGGAGGGCGCAAGGCGCCCGTGGTCGATCTCGCGTTGTCTGTGTTGAGGTTCAAGAGGTTTGAACCAGAAGACAACATTCGTCTGGGTCGATTGGTGGATAAATAGGAGTGCTATCAGAAGCCACTGATGTTTATAGCAATGTAAACGACAAACCCTAAGGAGATGAGCCGTATAAGTATAAAGATAAAACACTAGAACAAGTAAACCATTCCTCCATGAGTAAACTAACATGAACTTCTTTTGACATTCTGCTGATATTGAAGCCTGGTTATACTTAGGTGTTAGCTAAGTATAGGTTTGGTAATTACTCAAAAGATTAATGGCAATAAAAACTTACTTGGTAAGAAGTACAGCAGCTTTGGATAGTATAATTCAATTTTATAAAGTTTTCACTTCGAAGTACTGCGGTTATGGGAAAAAAAAATGTATCCCCCAAAATTTGAATCTGAAAAGCTTTAATGCAGTGACGTTTCTCGGATTGTGTATTCCAATGCAGATTATTCTTCCTGCGTGGAAATAACCGTACCAGATTTTCGGCAATATCTCTAAATCGCTACCACCTTTTGAAATGAAATTGTTACAGGTTAGTTTTATGGTATATATCTATAACTATACAGCAGTGAAACAAACAGTGGGTTCCAATTACCAAACGTATACGATCCCTTTAAGTATGCAATACATGCTTATATAAATCAATATTGAAGTATCTAAAAAGCCATGATCGTGGGTAGGCTGCTGCGTTCATTGTCGTTTAGTTTTCAGGCCAAGACTGCAACGGACATTATTTTACACCACAGGGAGTCGAAATATAACAGCGCCCTCTCTAGTTAACTTCGGCCTATAATGTGGCGTATTTCAGATTTCATGTCTCATGTATTTGTATATAGCGACCAGATGATTTTTTTTACGCTGATGAAGGAGAACACAAACAGCCTTTTTGACGGCTAAAATTGCTATATTGCTTAGTGTGTGTCGCTAGTATTCTAAATTCGTAATTCAACAATGTGATGGTTGGATAAAGGAATCGTATACATTTGGTAATTGGAACCCAATGTTTATCTCGATCCTATATATTATTGTCTCGATCGAAATATTAGGCCCTCTTAACTTATTTGATTTGTATATTTCAGGTCATTCCAGCCAGTAAGCAGTTTGCAGCAGTTTTAATCTTATTCATCGATCCTATATAGTTAAATATATACCATAAACCTAACCTGTAAAAATTTCATTTCAAGAGGTGGTAGCGATTTTGAGATATTGCCGAAAATCTGGAGCGGTTATTTCCACGCAGGAAGAATAATCTGCATTGGAATACACAATCCGAGAAACGTCACTGCATTAAAGCTTTTCAGATTCAAATTTTGGGGGATACATTTTTTTTCCCCATAACCGCAGTACTTCGAAGTGAAAACTTTATAAAATTGAATTATACTATCCAAAGCTGCTGTACTTCTTACCAAGTAGGTTTTATTGCCATTCATTTTTGGAGTAATTACCAAACGTATACGATCCCTTTAAGACTGTCATGTGAAAGGTGGAATATATCTTTTGCCACTATCCAAAAAGTAACCGACCAAAATACTGTTAAAAAAGCTTACTTGTTGTAAAGATATTAATGATAATGATTCTAAACTCACTGTGAAATTATTCCGTCTGGCATGCTGTCATTTTAAAGAAAATGACCAAAGAATGTCATTTCCAAATGTGCGTCTCGGATACTTACATTTGGACATTTCCGCAAATAGTGCGCACGAGTGTTCGAACGACGCGCGGTGCACGCGTTGGCGCTACTATTGGTCAGTTCAGTGCGTGACACGCGAGTCGCTGCAGTCCGCTGGCTGATGAGGACGCGCCCTGAACGCAAATTGTGGTCGCAATTCAAATTGTGACCCGGCAAATTTTGAATTGAAATCGAACTCTTAGAATATTTTTTTCTCTTAGAATATGCATCATTCACAGAGCTAGAACTGTACAAGGTTAGTTGGCAAACACATTTCTCTATAATTTGAGCATCTTTTCTGCTTCAAACTGTACAAATGCACAACTGACAAATGAATGGTTCATTGTCCCTTTAATATATACACAGGTGCCATACGTAGTTAATTATGTCAGCTGTAGCTCACTGGACGCAGCATACTCAAGCACACCAAGTAAGACAACTTCTGTGGATTTCATTTGTTGTTTCGAAGTAACCATTTTTTTTCAATCACAAATTGTAAAGAACGCCCTCTGTTGGAAATATACCGCACGTTTGCAGAATAATGTTCATAGTCTGACCCAGATTCAGTTCGTTGCCCCACATGTTTAGGCCTAGACGATGTTTTTTGTTCGAGAAAAAACCTGTAGTTTATATAGCGACCTTGCCGGTTCCAGCCGTTATTTTGATAACACTCTAACGGACAGGTCGTGCATACTTTTTCACCGAATCGGGGTAAAATTGTAAACACGTTGGCAGTGGCACGCGCATCAAGGCCTTTTACGAGCAAATACCAAAACTCCATCGAGTATAACGCTTCAAATACGCTGCTTAAATACTATAGACTTGTGCTGGCCGGTATGTTATTTAAATGAAGTAAGAACTAAGATAAGTAGTACGAAAAGTAAGATAAGAAAAAGTGTAGTGGCACTTTTCTAACGAGGCTTTTCTGTTAATTTAGATAAACGGCGAGAGTTTCTATTGTGAATACTAGTTTAAAGGAAACATGTAATAAGGATTTTTGTTGCTTAAATCAATAAAGTATAATGTTGACAACAACATTATGTGTGTAGTTGTGTTAATTTTCTGTGATAAATCGGGGAAAATAATATTTGAAAAATGTGGTTAAACCACTCCGCCCCTCGAAGGGAAGCCTCATTAACATAAAACCTCGCGAGGGGTATGACGAAAATGGAGGCAGAGACTCGACGCGCTGCTATACCCGGCCTATCGTATACTGACTGCGCGCATTGCAACAAGTGTCCGTCTTTACATGTCTTTTCATTCTGAATCAGGGTAAAAATACAACAGTTTTCGGTCATGCCGACTAGGTATGTAGCTGCTAATACACATACACATTTAATACACATAAATATATTAAATTAAAACAACAAATGCGTAATGAAAATGTTAGACTGCATGTTTCCTTTAATGGAATCCATAGCCTAAAGAAGTAACTTACGTCACTTTAGCGATTTGGTTTATTGTGAGCTATCGTAACAATTACAAAACCCCATCTTATGCACGGCCAGTCGACCTATTGCTGACGAGTAATTTATTAATTAGATATTGGACAAGCTACACTTTGGAATGCGCCGTATTCCTGGTCGCATGAGGGCGCTATAAGACGCCATTTCCCGGGTACCCAACACAGGTAAAATCACGTTTAATGAAGTAGTTTAGTAACTTTACGTTTATCTAAAAATGGAATATTGAAAAATGTAAATTTTTGGAGCTGTAAGAATATGTAAACTGACGTGAATTATCTTCTAATCACTTTTATTTATACCCCCAATACCGTTAGCACAGCGCACTCAACGTTCAAAAATATGGCTTATTGTAATATAACAGTGGAAGATTAGACGTAGTCGGGCATACTTTCTGATCTTTTGAACCCTTTTGAAGCATGTTAACCTGGTATCATACTATAATTCGAGCAATACTATAATTCGAGCAACGTTTGTCTGTCTGTCTGTCTGTCTGTTTGTTTCGCTACTCCTCCCAAGTCCTTGGTCCGATCTCGCCCAAACTTGGTGGGTGGATGTAAGTTGACCCCAGAATTGCCCTTGAGGGGTTCATTTTTGGAAAGGTCAAGGTCACTGGGGTCAAAGGTCAAATGTTCGTTTTTCGCTACTCCTCCCAAGTCCTTGGTCCGATCTCGCCCAAACTTACGAGTACGGGTACGTAAGTTGACCCCAGAATTGCCCTTGAGGGGTTCATTTTTGGAAAGGTCAAGGTCACTGGGGTCAAAGGTCAAATGTTCGTTTTTCGCTACTCCTCCCAAGTCCTTGGTCCGATCTCGCCCAAACTTACGGGTACGGGTACGTAAGTTGACCCCAGAATTGCCCTTGAGGGGTTCATTTTTGGAAAGGTCAAGGTCACCCACGGGTACTTTTGACTAGTAAAGCAAATACTAATAATGAAGATTTGGGAACATCTACAAATATAGATCACTGTTATATAGTGGCATAGCTATACGGGGACGCACGTGTCCCATCCTCTTTCCCATCGAAGCCCATTTTTTCCCAAACGACATCGCCATAAAACTGTTTTTTAGTGAATCTGATTGGTTGTTTAACATATACGTCATCCATTCATCCATGTGTCGCATTGCATGACGTGTACTAGGGTAACAAAAGCCCAGAGTCCTAGGGTCAAAAAGGGCTAGGGTTAGGGTTAGGGTTAGGGTTAGGGTCAATAAGTTGAGAGTCCTAGGGTCAATAAGTTGAGAATCCTAGGGTCAATAAGTTGAGAATCCTAGGGTCAATAAATTGAGAGTACAATTTACTACCATGACGTAACAGATAGCCAATCAGATGCGCTAAAAACCAGTTCTATGGCGATGTCGTTTGGTGAAAAAAATTCGCCCCCCGGTGCTCCCTCCTCATTTGAACCCTTGAATTGCACGCAAACAATTATAATTGCCTTCAGTGAACTATTGCAAAAATTGGTGCGCACTATACTTGTATATTGGTTCGGGTTTGTGACTTATGATCACAAGGTTAGCGGTTCGAATGTATTTCAAAGGTCAAAAGTTCGAAGGTCATTATGTTGTGTCCTTAGGCAAGCCACTTCACCTCTTGCCTCTCTGTCCCGTCAAGTGGGAATAGAGATATTCCCAGTTGTTTCACGATAGGAAACCGTAGTTAAACACAGTTTAACCCTATAGTCGAGCCGCTGGTGAATGGTCTGTATTCTTCGTAGGTTAATACAATCGTGGACAAATCTTCATTTTTTTTTTCCTTATTAAAATTGTCATTTTTGTTCGCCAACCGTGACCTACATGCTCGAGGTTTTTCAGACCCCAAAGCTGAGTACATCGACCCCGGTGGAAAAAAACAAAAAAAGTCTAGAGTGAAAGAATAAAATGTGGCCGCCGTAGATATTATCCCTGACTCGGCCTAATCTAGCGAGCGCAGCGCGCCCGGCTTAGCCGAGGAAAGTCTTCCGGGAGGTGTTAACAGGTAGGTAGGTAGGTAAACTATGTAAAAAAACAACTTGTATTTGTTTATATGCACTAATTATGTATGTGTGTACTTCACCTATATGAATGAGATTTTAACTACCAAAAATGTTGTAAGAGATTTTACCATAATTTGCAAGATTTGAAAACGGATGCACCTCCGACTTGCATAATTTCAATGAAAACTAGAACTACGTCTGTTCAAGGAACAGAACATAGGGCTTTTTTGCTTTCGCATTTTTTTAGAGTATTTAAAAAAAAAACCACCCGAATTTAAGTTAATTTAAACAGATTAAAATAAATTCAAACTGATTAAAACGATGACGTCACACGTTTCTGAACTTTTTGTGCAACTATCTATCACCTAACAACACAAAATGAGGTGTTATGTTAACACGATCCTTTGCTGAGATATGCCTTCAACGTCTAAAAACGTAATAATTCAAACATAATCGTAATATGACGTAACATTTGTCAACATGACGCTAGAGGGCGCTTTAACATGTTATGAAGTCACTGTTAACTTTGTTGTTACTTACAACCTAGCCAGCGCCTAACATCGTTGAAAGTAAGTTAGCATCGTTTTCCACTTTTAAATTATAAGGCACTTCCGGTTTGGACCAGAATGAAGTGTCGGGTCTTTTTGCATGTAATACAAATTATGAAGACCATGGATTAATCTAGCAATTTCTTTAAAAATCTAAATCAGATCTCTTACAGTTGATTTTATATTGATTTTCAAAGATTAAATTTAGAAATATTTGGTTGCTTGTAATCTGACACTTGATGACGTCATTGTGACGTAATTAACAGAAACTCGAGATCAGTCTTAACTTTGCTATTTGAAGCAAAAATCTGGATTATATCTATAGCGGTTGATTTTTAAGCGACTTTTTAAAGTTTAAAGGATTTTTTAATGTAACTTCCGGTTTGGTGACGTCATAAATATTTCTCTTTCCCAATATGGTCTAAGCATGAAGCTGATTATATACACCGGTTATAAAGTTATTTCAGCAAACTTCGCAACACACATCAACAGATTAATCATTTTAACCATGTTCAACCTGCCGCTAGAGGGCGCTATAACATGTTATGACGTCGCCGGAATTGTTTTGAATAGTTTATTCTAGCCAGACAATAACATCGTTAAAATTAAGTTCATATCATTTTTCACTTTCAAATTATAAGGCACTTCCGGTTTTGACCGGAAGGAAGGGTCACGTGATTTCACGCACCTGAGATAAAATGAAGATCCTGGATTATTCTATTAAATAAAAATTCAAGTTTCGGTCTTTTGCGGTTGATGTTTTATTGATTTTCAAAGATTAAATCAATTCCACCTTTAAGATAAGGTCACGTGGGCCTGATGACGTCTTCCTCGTGGTGTCTGTCGGCGAGACTGGAGTTCACTATTGGGTCTTCACCTGGGTCAAGTTTATGGAAATGCGACTTTGTTTTTCCGTTAAAAGTGCTTTGAATTGTGCAAGCAACGTTTACAAAGTCTACGGGGTTGGATTCTGCGTAGCCGAAAGCGTGCTTACCTACCTGTCGTACGCGGCGCCCTTCCCCATGGGCAACTTGATGACGTCATCCTGTTTCACAGGTTGGCTGCTAGTGTCCTCTTAGGTGAGCGTACATGTGCTTGCACGAACGATGTCAGTGGTGATACATTCGCTCAATACATAATGCACTATCGGTGTATACGTACATGTACTAGCATGTATATTATACGTGTGGCATGCACGCGTAAGGGGTCAATGCTTTTTGCACCTAGGCCAAAACGATTACATTTCAAGGGTGCCGCAGGGTATGTTCAAGTTCGTTTTTTGCCCCAAAACACAGGGAAGTTCGAGAACTACTTCTACATTAACCTTTAGAGCAAAAATCAAGATTGTATCTGTCAGGTTTAATTTTTTAGGAATTTTCAAAGGAAAAGGAGTCTTTTCATTCTAACTTCCGGTCTGGTGACGTCATAATTTGTTCTTCCCGTCAACTTGTTCCTAGCATGAAGCTGATTAAATACACCTGTTATAAAGTGATTTCAGCAAACTTCGCCACACACATCAACAGATTATTCATTTTAACAATTTTTCAAACTGCCGCTAGAGGGCGCTATAACATGTTATGACGTCACCAATATTTTTTTTGAAAAATGCATTGTAGCCAGACACTAACATCGTTGAAAGTAAGTTCATATCATTTTTTACTTTCAAATTATGAGGCACTTCCGGTTTAGACCGGAAAGAAGGGTCACGTGATTTCACGCACACGAGATAAAATTAAGATCCTGGATTATTCTATCTATTGCCACAAAAATTAAGTTTCGGTCTTTTGTGGTTGATTTGTTATTGATTTTCAAAGATTAAATCAAGTACACCTTTAAGATGACGTCACGTGACCCCTGATGACGTCACCATTACGTTTTTCGGCGAGACACGAGTTCACTATAGGGGGTTCACCTGGGTTAAGTTTTATGGAAATACGACTTTGTTTTCTATTAAAAGTGACTGGCAGAAAAAACGTGTACAAAGTCTATGGAGTTTAGGTTACTAAAAGAAAAAAAGAAGAAAAAAAAAAATCAGAACAAAAACAAAGGCTTTTTCGCAAAATTTGCGAAAAAGCCAACAAGTCGCACTAATTATTTGTTTACGTTGAGATATTGTGTACATCTTTTAAGCCCTTCATAGTTCGGCTTCAATATTTTCAGAATCAGAAATAGCGCCCTAACTTTACTTGATTACGACTCTAACTTAAATTCACCTAAACTAAGACTCGCATCATAAATAGGGCCGAATAGGCCACACAGCATTTTCTGTTTGTGTAATGTGTAGGCACAGTGAATGTAACGCTCGTATACTTTACCCCCCCCCCCCCCCCCGGAAACCGTGTTCTATTTGACCCAACCCTTTTGTAAGTCAAAATGACACTTTTCTGGGTCCAAATGACCGTTATCTGTGTCCGAATGACACCTTTCTTGTCCAAATGACAGATTTTCGGGTCCAAATGACACATTTGAGTCGGAGCAATGTTATTTATGATTGACCATGAAAAGTGTCATATTGACCAAGAAAAGTGTCATTTAGGAAAGTGTCATATTGATTCAGGAAAGTTTCATGCTAAACGTAACCCGCATTCTAGTCGAGTCTGACCTGGGTGTTTCGTTTAGCAGCTCGACGTTTCAACCAGTGTATAATTTAATTAATCACATAAAGGTTTCTTGACAGAAATATTTCTAAATCGATTTCCTTTGTTTCACTTCTAAATACTACACATGCATGAGTACGAGTGCATCACTGAGCCAGATTTATTATTAAAGAGTGACTACACCAGGTAATTTGGAGGAGTGGTTTATTTTATGACACAACAGTTTGTTATAAACTAATACCTGATTTTGTTACGTGATTTTGGCACTGCTTACCTGTACTGGAAAAAGCTTCCTTTTCTATTTTTTGTTTATTTGTTGTTGCCTTCGCAATTAACCCGTGAAAATGGATTCATGAAATAGTAGACAATAGACCATCTCAAAGGTCACATTGGATCCGTTCAAGCTAAATATAACCGAAATGCTTGACAAAGATTAGTCTTGTTTGCAAGACGATCTTCGCGATGCGGGGCGCCCTCCAACGTATGCCGTAGACCACGCGCGCAATGACCTTCGCTAAGACGTAACTTCGGTTATCCAAGGTCATTGTGTGGATGGTACGGCGTACGTTAGAGGACGCCCGCATCGGCGGCCTACGCGCGCTGCATACCGCGATTAAGATCGTCTTGCAAACAAGACTAGACAAAGATACAAAGTCCAGTGTTTAATAAAACCAATCTATTTAGGAAAATGTTTATGTCTAGTTTACATTGAGATGCAAACATTGAGCCTGTCTGGTACCATCACATGCTGATACAATAGGCCTACTGTCAGACAAATCAAGTGACTTCGTGGGCACAGTTATTGGTTACAACTATCAGGCTAATGCGGGTATCAACAACTTGTGGTCTTGGTGAGTATGCAGCACGGGTATTTGTTATTCCGAGTAGATAAATAGTTAATGGCAATATCTGAATCACGGCTTCCAAAAAAATAAGCCTATGTATTGATGACGTCACACTTTGTTCACAAAGTCATGTACGCGTTTGTGTGGGACTACGAAACCGTCGTAATGAACTTGCTTAGCACAAACAAGTCTTGGTCATTAAAAACAGGTTAACAGCCACAATTCTATGTGTTTTTCATGCTAAGCAAACAACCAGCTGATTATCAATCAAACATTAAAGATCGCGTGAACATTTGGTCTGTTACCTTTTTTTGCCAAGGACAAATTTTCATGCTAAGCATATTTTTGTGCTTAGCAGCTCTGTGAAATTGGCCCCAGTATAGAGGCTTATTGCATGCTTACCTCTGAAGTACAGACGCACCAATGATTTGTATGCCTAAATAAACACAATTTGTTAGTGTCTGTCGTCCAAGAAGTTTGCGGGTCGATTGTTGTATAAGGAATGCTGTGGCCTCGTGGTTATCTAGCTTTGAATTTGTAATTTGTAGAACCGCGCCTGGCCGCTGCAATCAGTCGTTTCCAACCAAATACATTTTATAAAACAATACAATGACATTTTATAGAATTCTATTTTAAATTCATATAAGTTCATGCAGGTTATTTGCCTTGCAGCATATTAATCAGTTTAAGATCCCGTTGGCATTTTACCTTCAGATTGTTGGCACTGCCGGCAATGACGGACTATGCTGTAATTTTTTGAGTTTTTGGTCCGTTCATGATGGCCACTGGAGCCAGCGCTTTCTCGGTGTGGGGCAAAGTAGGAGAAGAGCACCTACAATGCCCAGTCTGCCAAGACTACTTCAAGCAGCCCAAGATTCTCAGCTGCCAGCACAGTGTCTGCGAAGCCTGCCTGGAGAAGGAGAAGGTGTCAGAAGTGTCATCAAAAATCGAGTGCCCGGTCTGCTGGCAGGTAACTGCCATTCCGCCGGACGGTGGCGTATCGGCGCTCCGGACCAACTTCAGGCTGGTGGATATGGTAGAGGCGGCGCACAAGCTCCACCAGAGGCAGCGAGGTTCCGTGCCGGTCTGCAGTGCGCACGGCTGGAAGGAGAGCCGCCTCTACTGCCAGCCGTGCCGGAAGCTGATTTGCGAGGTCTGCACCGACGAGGCCCAGCACAGCGGGCACCAGCACCAAGCTGTTGGGGCCGCGGCGTCCGAAGCCAGGCGGGCCGCCGAGGGATCCATCACCGTTATCCAAACCCTCGGCAAGAATCTGGAGAGGAAACTGAAGGCGATCCAGGAAGCAGAGCGAGATCTTAAGACCGCCGCCAAGGACAGCCGCCAGGAGGTGGACCAGCGGGCCAACGAGGAGATGGCCAGAGTCAGGGCTGCTAAGCAACGCATCAAGGATGAGATCGACACCACGGAGAAGGCCAGAGTCCGGATGCTGGCAGACTGCGAGCGCCAATGCTCGGTCATGGCGGAGAGCTTGAAATCGGCGGTGGACGGGTACCGTGCGGCGGTTGACAGCGGGAACTACGCCGGCGATTTCGAGTTTGTCTCCCTCCAAACGAAGATCGCGGAGCTGGCTGAGCTGGGAGGGCGCAAGGCGCCCGAGGTCGATCTCGCGTTGTCTGTGTTGAGGTTCGAGAGGTTTGAACCAGAAGACAACATTCGTCTGGGTCGATTGGTGGATAAAAAGGAGTGCTATCAGAAGCCACTGATGTTTATAGCAATGTAAACGACAAACCCTAAGGAGATGAGCCGTATAAGTATAAAGATAAAACACTAGAACAAGTAAACCATTCCTCCATGAGTAAACTAACATGAACTTCTTTTGACATTCTGCTGATATTGAAGCCTGGTTATACTTAGGTGTTAGCTAAGTATAGGTTTGGTAATTACTCAAAAGATTAATGGCAATAAAAACTTACTTGGTAAGAAGTACAGCAGCTTTGGATAGTATAATTCAATTTTATAAAGTTTTCACTTCGAAGTACTGCGGTTATGGGAAAAAAAAATGTATCCCCAAAAATTTGAATCTGAAAAGCTTTAATGCAGTGACGTTTCTCGGATTGTGTATTCCAATGCAGATTATTCTTCCTGCGTGGAAATAACCGTACCAGATTTTCGGCAATATCTCTAAATCGCTACCACCTTTTGAAATGAAATTGTTACAGGTTAGTTTTATGGTATATATCTATAACTATACAGCAGTGAAACAAACAGTGGGTTCCAATTACCAAACGTATACGATCCCTTTAAGTATGCAATACATGCTTATATAAATCAATATTGAAGTATCTAAAAAGCCATGATCGTGGGTAGGCTGCTGCGTTCATTGTCGTTTAGTTTTCAGGCCAAGACTGCAACGGACATTATTTTACACCACAGGGAGTCGAAATATAACAGCGCCCTCTCTAGTTAACTTCGGCCTATAATGTGGCGTATTTCAGATTTCATGTCTCATGTATATTTGTATATAGCGACCAGATGATTTTTTTTACGCTGATGAAGGAGAACACAAACAGCCTTTTTGACGGCTAAAATTGCTATATTGCTTAGTGTGTGTCGCTAGTATTCTAAATTCGTAATTCAACAATGTGATGGTTGGATAAAGGAATCGTATACATTTGGTAATTGGAACCCAATGTTTATCTCGATCCTATATATTATTGTCTCGATCGAAATATTAGGCCCTCTTAACTTATTTGATTTGTATATTTCAGGTCATTCCAGCCAGTAAGCAGTTTGCAGCAGTTTTAATCTTATTCATCGATCCTATATAGTTAAATATATACCATAAACCTAACCTGTAAAAATTTCATTTCAAGAGGTGGTAGCGATTTTGAGATATTGCCGAAAATCTGGAGCGGTTATTTCCACGCAGGAAGAATAATCTGCATTGGAATACACAATCCGAGAAACGTCACTGCATTAAAGCTTTTCAGATTCAAATTTTGGGGGATACATTTTTTTCCCCATAACCGCAGTACTTCGAAGTGAAAACTTTATAAAATTGAATTATACTATCCAAAGCTGCTGTACTTCTTACCAAGTAGGTTTTATTGCCATTCATTTTTGGAGTAATTACCAAACGTATACGATCCCTTTAAGACTGTCATGTGAAAGGTGGAATATATCTTTTGCCACTATCCAAAAAGTAACCGACCAAAATACTGTTAAAAAAGCTTACTTGTTGTAAAGATATTAATGATAATGATTCTAAACTCACTGTGAAATTATTCCGTCTGGCATGCTGTCATTTTAAAGAAAATGACAAAAGAATGTCATTTCCAAATGTGCGTCTCGGATACTTACATTTGGACATTTCCGCAAATAGTGCGCACGAGTGTTCGAACGACGCGCGGTGCACGCGTTGGCGCTACTATTGGTCAGTTCAGTGCGTGACACGCGAGTCGCTGCAGTCCGCTGGCTGATGAGGACGCGCCCTGAACGCAAATTGTGGTCGCAATTCAAATTGTGACCCGGCAAATTTTGAATTGAAATCGAACTCTTAGAATATTTTTTTCTCTTAGAATATGCATCATTCACAGAGCTAGAACTGTACAAGGTTAGTTGGCAAACACATTTCTCTATAATTTGAGCATCTTTTCTGCTTCAAACTGTACAAATGCACAACTGACAAATGAATGGTTCATTGTCCCTTTAATATATACACAGGTGCCATACGTAGTTAATTATGTCAGCTGTAGCTCACTGGACGCAGCATACTCAAGCACACCAAGTAAGACAACTTCTGTGGATTTCATTTGTTGTTTCGAAGTAACCATTTTTTTTCAATCACAAATTGTAAAGAACGCCCTCTGTTGGAAATATACCGCACGTTTGCAGAATAATGTTCATAGTCTGACCCAGATTCAGTTCGTTGCCCCACATGTTTAGGCCTAGACGATGTTTTTTGTTCGAGAAAAAACCTGTAGTTTATATAGCGACCTTGCCGGTTCCAGCCGTTTTTATGATAACACTCTAACGGACAGGTAGTGCATACTTTTTTTTCACCGAATCGGGGTAAAATTGATAAACACGTCGGCATTGACACGCCCATCATGGCCTTTTACGTGCAAATACCGAAACTGCATCGAGTATAACGCTTTAAATATGCTGCTAATACTGTAGACTTGTGCTGGCCGGTATGTTATTTAAATGAAGTAAGAAATAAAATAAGTAGTACGAAAAGTAAGATAAGAAAAACTGTAGTTGCAGTTTTCTAACAAAACTTTTCTGTTAATTTAGATAAACGGTGAGAGTTTCTATTGTGAATATTAGTTTAAAAGAAACATGTAATAAGGATTTTTGTTGTTAAATCAATAAAGTATAATGTTGACAACAACACTATGTGTGTAGTTAATCAATAATATAAATACAAAAAGAAAATAATTTTTGAAAATTTTGGTTAAACCACTCCGCCCCTCGAAGGGAAGCCTCATTAACATAAAACCTTGCGAGGGGTATGACGAAAATGGAGGCAGAGACTCGACGCGCTGCTACCCGGACTATCGTATACTGACTGCGCGCATTGCATACTTTCTGATCTTTTGAACCCTTTTGAAGCATGAATAAGGATAAAACTGCTGCAAACTGCTTACTGGCTGGAATGACCTGAAATATACCAATCAAATAAGTTAAGAGGGCCTAATATTTTGATCTTAACAAGATCTTCTTCAGAGACTAAATGGCTGTGTACAAGAAACAAACATATATAGGGCAACATACAACATGATACACATCGTGGATTGAGGAAGAAACTATGGTGGCCCTGAAGGGACTACGCAGATCGTGAATATTGACGTCAATATTGACGTCAATATTCGCGACTTTGAGGAAAGTCGTGAAATTTGTCGTGAATATTGACGTCAATATTCACGATCTGCGTAGTCCCTTCAGGGCCACCATAAGAAACACCCAAAAAAAGCACAAAGTCCAATGGAACAATCAACAAAAGTAGGATTAGGCTGAGGGATTAAAGGGTGAGGTTAGTAAGGGTAGGATCAAAGTTAGGGTAGGAACAAAAAACAGAAGGGAAAAACCACAAGGAAGGGGTCCAGGGTGGAGATCAAAGAAAAGAACTAACAAAGAAGTATGAATAGGAGTAATGAGGAGGGGCGGGGGGGGGAGGGTGGGGGGGAGGTTAGGAAAATAGACAGGGGAAACCTGGAGTGAGAACAAACAAAAACAAAATCCTGGCAAAGAATAAATCTGAAACAGATGACAAATAGAAGAACAAATTGAAGTTAATCATTTCCTAGTTGGATGTTAAGCCCATGTGGTTGAATAGTCCGAAGACGATTCATCCAAACGTTCTCCCGGCTGAGGCGGACTGACTCTTTTGAAGCATGAATAAGATTAATACTGCTGCAAACTGCTTACTGGCTGGAATGACCTGAAATATACAAATCAAATAAGTTAAGAGGGCCCAATATTTCGATCTTTTGAAGCATGTTAGTTTCCCTGGTATAAAGCAAATACTAATAATGAAGATTTGGGAACATCTACAAAATAATATAGATCACTGTTATATAGTGGCATAGCTATACGGGGGCGCACGTGTTCCATTCCCCTTTCCCATCAAAGCTCTTCAAAAGCCCGGTGCTCCCTGTTCATTTGAAAACTTGAATTGCGCGTAAACAATTATAGTTGCACAAATTGGTGTGCACTATACTTGTATATTGGTTAGGATTTGTGACTTATGATCACAAGGTTAGCGGTTTGAATATATGCAGCTGGCCATCATGTTATGTCCTTAGGCAAGCCACTTCACCTCTTGCCTCTCTGTCCTGTCAAGTGGGAATATAGATATTCCCAGTCGTTTCACGATAGGAAACTGTAGTCAAACACCGACCCAATGACCCACATTTGCTCGTGACGGTCTTTACTTACATGCAGTTTAACCCTATAGTCGAGCCGCTGGTGAATGGTCTGTATTCTTCGTAGGTTAATACAATCATAAACAAATCTTCATTTTTCCTTTCCTTATTAAAATTGTCATTTTTGTTCGCCAACCGTGACCTACATGCTCGAGGTTTTTCAGACCCAAAAGCTGAGTACATCGACCCCGGTGAAAAAAAAAGTGAAGTAAAGCCTTGAGTAAAAGAACAAAATGTGGCCGCCGTAGATATTATCCCTGACTCGGCCTAATCTAGCGAGCGCAGCGCGCCCGGCTTAGCCGAGGAAAGTCTTCCGGGAGGTGTTAACAGGGACGCAACATCACCGGGGGCCTGTCCGGGGATTAGCGGCCAGTCAGGAGCGGTTTCGGTGAAGTGTCTAATCGGAGGACCATGGGGACCAAAACTGACAGAAGTCGGTGGGTAATTAGCACGGTGAGGGGGTTGAACAAGTGCAGGGATCATCGTATTTTGGAGTATATCATGTAGTATTTTGTAGTAGGTGCGCCTACTGGAAAGGCCACATGAGAATCCAAGTCCGCTTGGCATGTCTAAGTGGGGGTTTTGGGGGCACAGATTGTATAACGATACAGACCGACACTGTTTTACCATCGTACAGTCGTGTTTTACATAACGACCGAGAAGTCCCTATTGTGTTTTCCTTTGTTCCTGTACTGTAACATAACCCAATTCACTTATCGTACACTTTAGCGACAGAGGACACAATTCAGCAAAAGACGAACGCCGGATGACGGAAAAGATCTCTTGTTCGTCTAATGTGCTTCTGTCCAATATGGTTATGTATAGAACACACACACACAATTATGCGAACTGTCACTCTATCACTATGTTGACACCCTTTGTATTCGTGTAGTTGGGAACCATCGATTAAAGTTCACAAAATACTAATATTTCTCACACCATGAAGTTTTTTCAATTCACATTTGTAACTGTTATACCCTAGGACAATCCTCTTAAATTATATTTGTAACCCTAACCCGTTTTACCTTTAGCGTTCTTTATCCAAGAGGGAAAACCTTGTGTGGACTTAGTCAAGTCCAAAGCAGGTTTCAGGTTTGTGTAAAGTGTGGACATCTTTTGTTACCAAGTCCACACTAAGATAGCAACAACAGTGTTTGTTAAGTGTGTGTACAATGTGTGTAAACACCTTCCATCGTGGACACCACATTCCTCTTTTTATTTGTACTTCCCATAGGTGATGATGATTATGTTTTACACACGGATTTCAATCGTGAACTTCCTGTCAATCATTAACTTGCTGTCAATCGTGGACCCTATTGTATTCTATTGTTCCCCATCCACTATTTAAATGAAGACATACAAACTCCAGTTTGACATGGGAGTTATGGGGTCTACCTCTATTGTCCGATCCTATACTTACCTTCTATTAATCTCCTTTGTTCCAATATAAATTTCAAATACATTCCGTTGTGCGGAGTACCTAGATTTCTATAGAACTGACTGGATACCATTCATTGTCACTATTGTTTAACCATTTTGTTTAAAGTACACCATAAGTGCAAATGTGTATGTGCACCCACCCCATGTGCAAGAACACAATGGTGCGTTAGACATTGAAAGTCACTGTGACAGTTTCTGCAATTTCTCTTCATAAAATGGCTACTCGGGTCCGAATAAAACCATATCTCATAGCGCAATAAATCAGGGTTGTAGTCGAGTCCCTGCAAGTCCGTTCACAAGTCCTTTCGTGAAGCCAGTCACAAGTCCCTTCATAAAGGCAGTCACAAGTAACTGGATGAACAACGACAAAGAAAGGCTTTTGTCAAAGCTGATTTGAATAGCTTGTGATTTGAATTGGAACTGAAGGACTTGTGATAGACTTGCAGGGACTTACATGGACTTGCAGGGACTTGTGATGGACTCGACTACATCCCTTCAATAAATCCTAAAAATCTCAATGAGCTCCCGGTCATGATTTCAGCTCCTTAAACTTCAACTATGATAAAGAAGCCCCTTCAACATTTTGACAAAACATCAGAAGACATATTTATGATTATGCAACCTTCGGCTTCAGGTTGTGCTGTAGATCAGCACTCAGCATCAGCCGCGCCGCATCAGCAATTTTTTTTGTACCAGTCAAACTTCGAGGAAGTTCAAATTATGACAAGAAAAAAAAAATCGGTCCTAAAATAGGACTTCTCAAGAATCTGATCTCGTAACTGACGTGCGACAAAATGTTGCCTTAATTGCAAGTTGTTTTTGGTCGGACAGGTGCAAGCAGTGATTACGAAGTCTACCCGTGTATCATGTTTATGCTGTGTTCACGCCATTTGAAATGCATGATTTAAGCTCTCAGACGCCAAGACAGCAATTGCTTTTCAGTCAGCGATTCATGAAATCTTGTATCAATTTTCGGTCTGCCTTTTTGTGAAATTCGTGAAATTCACTTGGCGTTTATAGTTTGAAGTGCCAGGACGGGTGCAATTATACCTTCCCCGGGAAGGGAGGTCAGTTAATAACGCGGCAAAAATATCAGCGGAGCCCCAAAGAGGTAAGAATGAGGGTAGAGAGGGACAAGGGGGGCACGGACAAGGGGAACACGCGGAAATGTGCAGAGTATAGGGGGCGCCTGGTAATTGGCAAGCAGAGAACAGGGTATATGGGGCAACAGGCAAGGAATAGGCCGTCACTTGTTTGAACGTTGAGGGCGCTGTGCTCACGGCATTGTGGGTATAATTTAAAGTAAATATAAGATAATTTACGTCAGTTTACATTTTCTTACAGCTCAAAAATTTAAATTTCTCAATAGTCCATTACTCCTATTCATACTTCTTTGTTAGTTCTTCCCTTTGATCTCCACCCTGGACCCCTTTCTTTGTGGTTTTACCCCTTCTGCTTTTGTTCCTACCCTTCTGCTTTTGTTCCTACCCTGCCTTTGATCCTACCCACACTGACCTCACCCTTTAATCCCTCAGCCTAATCCTCCTTTTGTTGTTTGTTCCATTATAATCTGTGCTTTTTCTTTTGTGTTTCTTCAGCTTTCATGATGTGCATCATGCTGTATGTTGCCCTATATATGTTTGTTTCTTGTACACAGCCATTTAGTCTCTGAAGAAGATCTTGTTAAGATCGAAATATTAGGCCCTCTTAACTTATTTGATTTTAAAAGTAAAGTTACTAAACTACTTCATTAAACGCATTTTTTTCCTGTGTTGGGTACCCAGAAAATTGCGTCTTACAACGCCCTCATGAGACCAGGAATACGGCGCATTAGGAAAACACGAGTGCTGCATGTACACGTGTCCTCGTGGTCTGAAGCATTGAATTTGTGGTCTGCGGGTAATTATGCAAGTTGTTGGTTCGAACCCGGCCTGGGGTAACTCATTGCTTCTCCCCACCCAGGAGTAAAATGGGTACCTGTGAGGGCAGAGATTTCTGTGATTGATTATAGCTGCCTTGCGCAGAAATGGCAGCATCGAGCTGTATACTCCCCAGGCCATGGAGCTGAGATGGTATATTTGGAATGTTTCTTTGGCCCAATGAGCAGGGGTAGGGGTATTATTATTAGAAGGAGAAGGAGGAGGAAGGGGGTAAGGCCGTAGCAGGAGCAAAGAGAGGGAAGGGGTAATAGGACAGAGAATCAAAGACAAGAGTGGAAGAGTAAGGGCATAAACGAGCTAAGCAACTAGTGGCGTGTACACCTGTGTCGGCGAGTAGGGGTTTGAAAATCTAGACACAGAAGACACGGGAGTAGGGGGCTTAGTGGAGGGTTTGGCAAACCATGTGACTATAGACATCAAATCACAGTAAGAGAAAAGACGCCCCCCCCCCCCCCTAATGCAGGCTGAAGCAATGTACATTTTCAAATGATGAACCCTGATCTCCCTATTCTCTTACTTAAATACCCCCCCCCCTACTCAAATATCCCCCCCCCTCCCCAGTTATGCCTAAAGCTAGATACTCCCGTGGAGGGGGATACTAAATGACATTATAATAAGTGCTCTTCATTTTTAATACGTTGGGCTGTTAACAATTTTAAAGAACATGTGCATTTTTTTAAATTCTCACTACAAACACATTAGGAGGAGGGTCTACAATGCGAGATGAGGATTATATACACCTTCTCACTGAGATTTACACCAAGTTAAAAGCATCCACATTTTTGTTCTTGCATGTTTTATGAACTCCTTCTCTGGCAGTCGTGCCTGGTGCAAGCACGTAAACAGGAAAGCAAGCCCGTAATTAAGTGGGGATAGAGTTAAGATTTTGTCATGGATCGGATAAACCTATCCCTTCAGGCCAAACACTTTTAGCTCCCCCAGAATCGGCCCCTTCACAACCACTCCGACCGAATGATTTACCATGCAGTCAAGCTTGCCCCGACTCCATATTATTTTCTTCCCCGTTTGTCATTCGATACTTTGCCCCCCTTCCTGTTGTTTGACTTCAAGGTTTGGAATCACGAGCAGGGAAGTGGGCAGTCAGATCGGATATGTTTTGCCGTTTTTGTTTCTCCTTCCCCCAACAATAAGCTCACCTATCGGTTTTTCTTGGGTTGGTTGACGTGTTCGCCACGTCTGGCTACAGATGACAGCTTTGGATTATCAATCGGGGGCCGGGTAGATACATCTGATTTGCTTGCTCTGACTGCCGGGTGTTTTTGCCTCGGACTCGGACTCGAGTCACGATAACAAAATGACTCGGACCCGGACTCGGACTCAAACTCGACTTGCATGAATCTGGACTATGATTCGAACTCGGAGTCGGACTTATCATCAAGGGCCGTCTTAATTTGCTGAAAGGAAGACGACAGTTTCCTCCGCTTCGGGAGGTCACTTTCGATTATCTAAGTCTAAGTTTATAATCTGCTGTTGAAACGACAGCAATTGCTGCGACCCTATATAGTCCTGTGCACATTGTGTGGGGGGCGTGCGTGAGGTGCCGGTGTAGCGTGAATGTCAGACTCCATGAAATACGGACTGATTATAGTAGTATTGCGCATGCCTAAAGTGAAGATAATTAGGAGAGGACCGGTCACGTAAGCGGGTTTAAGGGAATCGTATACGTTTGGTAATTGGAACCCAATGTTTGTTTCAATCCTATATAGTTATAGACATATACCATAAAACTAACCTGTAACAATTTCATTTCAAAAGGTGGTAGCGATTTTGAGATATTGCCAAAAATCTGGAGCGGTTATGTCCACACTGGAAGAATAATCTGCATTGGAATACACAATCTGATAAACGTCACTGCAGTAACGCTTCTCAGATTCAAATTTGTGTGGATAAAAAGTGATATTTTTTTCCATAACCGCAGTACTTCGAAGTGAAAAATTTCTAAAAATGCATTATACTATCCAAAGCTGCTGTACTTTTTACCAAGTAAGTTTTTATTGCCATTAATTTTTGGAGTAATTACCAAACGTATACGATCCCTTTAACCAAATAATAGGGGACACGATTTTCACAGGAGTCTGATTTTTATATGACCCCAGTGTTGAATCGCTGCAAGAAAGGGACATTGGGTTGGCCTATATAGAAGGGCTTATATTTAACTCCGCTTGGAGTAAAACAAATGTATTAGATAATAACATCCCCGAAAAATAATCATATAGTTTAGGTTGGTGACTGAGACGTTGGTGGCATCGGATATACCGAAATCATTTCACTATGCATATTAAAGGTGGATACACCATTGGTAATTGCTTAAATTATCATGAATAGGTAGATTTTGGGGGTTGTATTTCATAGTTAATATCGTTTAACTGACCTGTCCGAAGTTTTACAATCATGGATGCCGAGAAAAGCACGAAAAACAGCGTTTGTTTTCAACCGGCGTCGAGCATTTATTCTTATGTTATTTGTGTTTTTTCGCGTTCGCCGTCCGGCGATCGCGAATGTTTCTTTATAAAATTAAATTTTTCAGAATAATTACAGGATATCTATCCCAATCATTTTGCTGAATGCCTAGAATCATTATTTACTTTCAGATGAGTAAGATATTTCCTAATAATTTAGTAGTAATTTGTTTCGATATTTGCAAATAATTATGTTTACGTTTGTTTCTATTATGGTAATGCCTAGAGAACATTCAAGCTCGAAGTCGGCGGTTAATAATACAATAATACAAATCGGAGGAATGGAAAGTTGACTTCAGAGTTCTGGAAGTGTGGGCTGTTTAAACTAGCACGCGCCGAAAAGGTCAAAATGTCGGGGCCGAGCACGCGACAACTTTAATCTAAATCACTCATCTGACATATTGCTTTGCCATATCCAATTGCCAGCCATAATTCTTTGTAATTTGTGCGGGCACAGGGGTCGATTGTAGGGGGTAGGGGGGTTAGGGTACGGGCCTTCATTGCCGAAACCTGAAAATGCCAAGCGTAAACAAACATGGCATCCGTGTACAAGCGTATACATGTTTACTGTCTATTATGATTGCATTTTAAAAGTACATGTATTTCTTGTTTGTTTCTTGTTTTAAATTTTGTTTTCCTTCAATTATAGGTTCATGGATTTAGAATGCGAAAACTTAAATTGATATCCTGCTGTGGAAAATAACTTAACCTTGCGACGTGCGGCCATTTTGTTTTTACAAGAACGCGCGTCCGTACCTTTTTTCAAAGTCGGTTGTATTTCGTGTATAACCCCCATGCTGTTCGGTTTTATGGCTTTATATGTCAACACAGTACTTTCCTATAGTGTCTGAGTATATTCGATCCCAGCTGGTGTTGTTGAATGGGGCAAGGCAACAATAGCAATCAATTAATTGATTGGGCAGGTCTGGAAAACCCAGACTTGAAAGGCACCTTTATGTACACAATGTCATGGGATACTCGTGGGGCAGCACTTTGCTTTGCTAAAAGCTGTGTCACCGGTTCAACCAGGGTTCAAGCGGCACTTACCATGTTATTCGGCATGCTTTGAACTAAGAATACATGTAATATGATATTTTTTAAACAAATGATGATAAATCAATTGTTTTTTTACGGCGAAGCGACTTCGAAAAAAAGTACGGTGGCACGTCGCAAGATTAATCGTACGGAAATCAAGGGGAAAACATTTCGGGACTTAAATTTACAATCCAATGTTTATGTTTGTAGTTTGATTTGTTTTAACACTGAAAAGTGTTTCGTTCAATGTGTGCCGTAAGTTGATCAAGGCGTTCGATGATTGTTAAAATCAACGAACTGTTGTTGAACGTAATCTTTGAACGTAAAATTGTTGACGCGTAAAATCCACCAAATATGTATACAAGGTATATTAACAAACAAACATTTAAAAACAGAGCAACATTTAAAATTGGAGAACTAAAACTAATATTCTACAGCACTGAAAAGGCACGTCCGCTCCCGACGCAACCTCAAGGCCTGCGAACACCAAACTTCTTGCAAAATGTAGCCACAATATCCGGCTCTATAATAATGTAACACATGAACCTCCATCTCCAAATACAGAATAATAATCCCATTTTCATTCGCATTTGATGTCGTGTGTGGAAATTCAACGAAAAGAAAACAAAGTCAACCAATTGACCATTTGCGTGTGGAATTTGAATAATATCTGGTATACTGACTTGTTTACACAGCTTGGCACAGTTTACATTTAAATTATCCAGACCAATGACACTGTTGCTATATCACGTGATTCGGGGCAAGCCTTACGCTAGCAACCCCCGGCTCTGGAATGGTCTGGTGTCTTTGTACCATTCTCAACCATTGTGAACAATGTATTGGTGCTAAGCGTCTCTAACGTAACTATGCAAGAGCTTGCCCCGAATCAAGTGATATAGCAACAGTGTATTTGGTATGGATAATTTAAATTCAAACTGTGCCAAGCTGTGTGAACAAGTTAGTGTCGATATTATTTAAATTCCACACGCAAATGGTCAATTAGGCGTGAGATCGGATTAAACTGGTTTGCATAAAGTAGCCTAGCCGCGTGAGGTCGCTGTTCGCGCCTCGTGTGCAGTATGTGTAAATGTAAGAGCGACCTGTCAACTGCCCGACGGGGAGGGGGAAATACACGGTGAATGTTCCAAAAACCATCACGGTACGCATGTAAATGCGAGGCGTTTTGGAAAAATGAGACGGGACCGTGCACAGGGCATAGTGGAACAAACCGCAAAATAATAAAAAATAATAATACCAATTTTGATTTATTGATATTTGTAATCTTTCGTATGCCCACTAACTATATTTATTAAAATTGAAATAACATTTCGATTTTTTTCAGAGGCAAATCTTTTATCTTATCCATATATTTTATTAAGAAATAGTATGGAAGTATGGTTGAATAAAAGTGTTTTTAAGGAAAACCATTTGTCATTTTTCAATATCATGTTACATGTACAAAACTCGAAACTTCAAAGGCATTTTTATCAACATTTTACTTTTTTCGACATGTTGATAAATTCAAACTTTAAAGGTATAATACACCATTTGAAGATATCGAAAGAAAAAAATTACTACAGAATTATTAGAAAATATCTTACTTATTTGAAAGTAAATAATGATTGGAAGCATCAAACAAAAGGATTTTGCTAGATATCCTGTAATTGTTCAGAAAAATTCAATTTTATAAATACATATTCACGATCGCCAGACGGTGATTGCGAAAAAACCTTTGAACAGCCATAACTTGTTAATGGCCTATCCGATTCAAGTGCAACAAACAGCATTGCACGGATATTTGTGCCATCTGTCCTTCCTTAAATCTATAAGAACCCTCATTTCAACCTCTGCCCAGTTCCGTCTCATTTTGCCAGACCAGAACCCCTCACATACTGTCTCATGTCATTTTAATACCACATTTGTCTCCATTTCTAGTTGCTTCTCAGTAAGGTGAAGCCAAAGCCGCAGCCGAAAACGAAGCAAGGGTTTCGAAAAGGCCCTAGGTCTGAGGAAGCGCCCAAAAATATCGGAATTCAAGAGCATTTATTTATAAGATATAAACACCCACATAACCATCCTTTTAAAACCTAAGCGTTTTTGTGTTATTCTTGTGTAGAACGAGTTTCGGGGTTCACTTTCGCGACCCCAAAAACTCGGGCTGTTTTGGTGTAGTCGTGATTCCAGCCGTAAAGTGCTCGACTTTTGCGGGCGTGTAGGAAACCACAATGTGCTGTGTGTAATTTATGTGATACACACAGCGTGTATCGTACATTGATTGTAGTCAACTAGAAAAACGTTTGCGTACAACGTCGTGTCCGACTAAACAACCGTTTTTTCTCGGGAACGGTAGGACATTGGGTTGGTTTTTTTTCAACTAGATGTTTGTAGTAGGATAAGTAATGAAAATGTTGGGGGTTTCTTGGCGTAATGCCCCTTTAACAGACAATATCCAACTCCTAAATTAAGATATAAGACGGATTACCCCCCCCCCCCCCCCCCCCCCCCTCTTTTTCGTGGCGGTCATTGTGCTTGCGGAATGTTGTGGTTTCTCAAACATTCTGTTTAGGGGGAGGGGTGCGTAATGTAACAATAGTCTAGAGAGTGTATAGGTATGGGGGAATAAGGGGGAGTCATAGTGTATGGGTATACCCCTTTCACTTAACTTTTTGTAAAACGGACAACATGTACATGTACAATCTGAGCCAAAACAAGCATACGCGACAGACATAGTCCGGTCTGGGGTATATACGCACATAATCCCGCGAGGTTTCGCTAAAGCAGACGCCGCCACGTTGGATAAATATATCAAGGAAACAAATAAGGTTTGCCCCCGTTCAGAAAAG
The DNA here is from genome assembly GCA_037893245.1 of Crossaster papposus. NCBI lineage: Eukaryota > Metazoa > Echinodermata > Asteroidea > Velatida > Solasteridae > Crossaster > Crossaster papposus. The sequence continues at coordinate 363,832 of JBAIAA010000451.1, forward strand.
GTGCATGTACTATGCACACGGGTCACTTCCTATTCACTACTTCTTCCCCTACCCCACGGGAATCCTAAAGGGATGAACGAGGGGCAATATTATTACTTTTTTTTGGCGGCGTTTCTGTTCGTGCGTCAACCATGCTGCATGGCGTGTAGATGATCATGTCTCAAATCCAGGTTGGATTTTTGCCTATTATACGCCTACTCCCGTTTTCTCGAGAAGTTTATACGCGTTCGGATTTATGCCTCTGCCGACGTTCTGGTTCAACTACTGGTTAAATCACTATTGCTTCGTCCTTCGGATGGGACGTAAAGTTGTAGGTCCCGTGTGTTGTATCATTTATATTGTGTGTATATATCTTTCTCATTATAACATTAAACAATCGTAAAAGAACCTAGAACCCTTATCGCTAAGAGAAGGGGTTTGCACCGGTGTTCCTGGCTGACGTGCCTCTGTCTACGTGGTTCTTCTGGCTTACGAGCTACAGTGCCTTGGGAGCTTTTGAAGGATCCTTGGTTTTATTACAAGAAAAATAATAATAATAATAATAATAATAACTTTGTCGATCGTCTGCGAGGTCGTTTGCGTTGTCGGTGACACTTCCGCAAGAAGTGTTTCCATAATGTCTGCGTTGCAGTTGATCCCGTTTACGTTTCACTTTTTTAGTCGATATGGAAACTATAGGCTAATAAGTCTCGCTACAATTCCCGCTTTTCCTATAATATGTACGCTTTGTTTCAGTTTTGCAGGTGTAAAGTCAGTTATGTGGTAACTACAGAACATCATAAGGTCAGAACGTTAATCATAAGTTTAGTGTAAATAAACGGTACAAACTTCTGGGAATGGAAGCAAACAGGATATAATAGAATGCACTATTCGACTACAACCAAAACGACATCGTCGCGTCGTGCAGCATTGGTTAGGGTGCGAAATACGGTACACTTTGCAGATGTGAACACAATGGGGACAATGGGAGTAAAAAGGTTTTCAAAGGGTAATTTTTATAGATGAATAGGTCTCCACTAGGAATTTCACGAATTAGTTTTGGAACTGTACTTAAATTACTAAAATAACTAGGGTTAGGATGTGGGTTAGGGTTAGTGATTGGGTTAGGGTATAATATAGGGTATATTGGGTCGAAATTTCTACCCAGGAAAATAATTGTGGTTAAAATGGGAGCATTTTGAAAAACGTGCTCGACTTTCTGACCATTTGGTACACACGAGAACAAAGCCATGTCTCCACAGTGATACAAAAATGCGAAAGTTTGTTCAGGGTTAGTGTCAGGGTTAGTGTTAGGATTGGTGTTGGGATTAGTGTTGGGATTAGTGTTGGGATTAGTGTTGGGATTAGTGTTGGGATTAGTGTTACGGATAGTGTTAGGGATAGTGTTAGGGTGTATGTTCAGGATATTGTTAGGGTTAGTGTTCAGGGTACGGGTTGCAATAATTTTTTCTGCAGGTATAGGTTGGTACATTAACCAATCAGAACACAGATTATGTTGACGTCATCGATGATGTTAGAGTTGTCTGGGACATATTTACCCTAACCCCTAGAGAAAATTTCTTTCTCTCTGCCCTAACCCCTAACCCCTAACCCTAGTCAGATCCCAGACAACTCTAACATCATTGATGACGTCAACACCATCTGTGTTCTGATTGGCTAATAAATCTACACTATGTACCAACCTACCTGCAGACAAAATTATCGCGTACGGGTTAGGGTTAGTGTTAGGGTTAGGGTTTGTGTTAGGGTTTGTGTTAGGGTTAGGGTTATATTATTGGGGTAGCTCACTAGTTTGGCCTCGGTGGGGCTGTAGAGTAAGGTTTGTCATTTTGGTTGCTCTCTCTAAGGGCTTATATACAAGCAAACAACACGAATATACGTACAGATGCTCTCTTTTTTAACAGCGCCACCAATAATACAGCCCCCCCCCCCCCCCCCCCCTCCCCCTCCCCGTCTTGCTTTTCTTGTTAAATTGAACGCCGTTGCCGTTAATTAAGACAAAACGTACCACGAACGTGTGCAGACTCGACAATTAAAGGAGCGCCGATTGTAGAATGTTTGCGTCCAAACCATGACTTCCGAAGACAAATCAACCTAAATCCCGACTAGAATCAAATCTGTCGGCGCGGCACGGGGGAAAAGTTGTCCAATTATTGCTCGGTCTCCAAAATGGATTTTTTGTTTTGTTTACCGATTGCTAACCTTTTCCAAGTTGTCGCGCCTTCAGGGGAGCGACATTGCTTTCATCATGCATTGCCTCACCCTACTGATTATTCCACTCTAAACCTGCTCCCCCTCCCCCCTCCCCTACCCCCCTCCTACCTACCTCTCCATTTGTAGCAGACGGATGTTAAAAATCATAACGCAAATCTAATGCGGTCACTGCGAAAACATCTCAGCTTTTTCGTGCCAGCTCCGAATTGGTACAAACAGGTCGGTGTATTTCAGGGATTAACCCTTTAACTTAATTGGGTGTCACTGAACGGCAAATTCTTACGCGCACATTCTCTTTAGCTTTTCTGATACATTCCCATGCTAAGCTAAACGTGAAACGTGGGATTTTTTTAGCAGACGATATCAAACAGCAAGAAAAGGGCAGGATGTGATTTTAACAAAAGATTTCCAAAATCACATCCATTATTCTCCAATTTCACATCCTCTTTCAAATTCACATCCTGGATTAAGTTGCATAAACCCAAATTGATTTCATATCCAGTTGCGAAAAATTAATACAAATTTCGACTTTTACGACTTAATCCAGGATGTGGATTTGGAAGGGGGTTTGAATTTAAAGCAATTTGATGTGATTCTAAAGAAGAAAATAATCTGTTGTTGAAATTGCATCTTGCTAACCACTGTCTGCTTTGAATGCAAAAATCACATCATGAATGCCCTTTCTTATAGTAAACGAACATCAAAATAAGGACTTATATTGGGGTCTCACTTTAGATAATTTTATTTGATAGAAAACAAATCTGAGGAGAGAAAGTTAAACCTGATGCCATTTTTTTTTATCACAATCATCTCAATGAAGGTCAGTCATTACAAACAAATGTTGAAAAGATATGACATTTTGGACAACAGGAATTCTTCCAAATAGGCACTTGGGGAGACAAATTAGCATAAGTTTTTAGGTAATAAGGAGACAGTGGCACTTGGGTCGCGTTTCCGCCGTTCGAGCGCTTAACGAGTTTCCCTGGTCAAAAGCAGACCACCCGAACCCAGCCCTAATTATTACTCGAAACTGTAGTACTTAGGTTTTGACAAAACGCAGACAGAAATTTTCATTTGGACAAACACAAAAATAGCAGCACAAAAGGCAGGACCAGCCTTTTTGGACGTCTAATGTACAGGGAAAGTAATGTCTGGTACCCAGGGGACAAACAAATGTCAGTTTGTTCAATAAGGCATCCCACGCATCGAAAATTGAAATTAAGTTGTTTTGGTGGGGATAAATTGAAGAGTTAGGAAGCCGGGCAGGATGTCACCTAACCCCGGCTGCAAGTACAGGGAGAGAGAGACAGTGATGTCGGGGAAATGTTCTTTGCTTTGACCTCTTGACCTTTGCCGTATACCTCGATGTATCGACCTAGAAGTAGAATCCACTGAGTGATGTTTTCGGTCACAGAGGTTAAAGCCTTTGGTTGTCTTTGAACCGAACTGACTGACTTTTAAGCGGCCATTTCGCCAAGAATTGGTTTTTATTTCAATTGGCCCGATCTGCACCAGATTGTCACCGATGAATTAATTTGTTTGATCGGCCCGATTGTCGCTCGTCGGACCCTCGGACGACCAACACGACCACGGGCCGACGGATTTTGAACGGCTTCTGTTTTTCAACATGTTTAAAAACAGTAGCCGGTCACTTTTTCGGTACCAGACCCTCGGAGGACTGAGGCGATCGCGCCAGATCTTCCCCCCAGAGGTATATGGTGGTGCTCGACAGTGCTCGCAGATTCCCGGCTATTTTCGCAAAAATGCGGCCGATCGACCAAAAAAAGGATCGGGTACTTTCGGGACCAAAACAATCCTTGGTGAAATGGCCGCTTTACTCATAAGTTTGGACTAGCATAAGTTTAAAAGTGGCCAAATAAAATATAAAATATATATAATAAAAATATTATTACCATTACCGGTTGCAAAGGGATAGGCTACAGTCCCCTCTTTACCTTTCTCACTAATGGACCGACCAACCGACTGACAGACCGACAGGTTAACCGATCGATGGACCGAACGACTGACCACCACCTGCAGCATTAAAGACTTTTTCGGGGTTAAGCTCGACCATCCTAAGGTTCGTCCAAAGCCCAGCAAGCTAGGCATGGTGATCGTGCTTTTGCCATCTATGCACCTTATGTAGAACATACTTCCTGCTTATTTAAAAATCGCAGCTTAAGACCTTTTTTTAAAGGCATTGTTTTTAACTATACTACTTGTTAACTAATTGGTTTACTTTTTATGTGATTTTCATACTTTGTAAAGCGTTTTGAGATTTGTATGTAAAACGCTATATTATGCTAGGTTCCCACTATCACGATTCGCGCCACGATTGAAATCGTGGTCTTAATCGTGGAGTAATCGTAGTGATCCTATTCGATCTTATCAGATCTTGAGGTCAGTCGTGGCAAGCGTGTTGATCGTAGACAAATTTTGGACGGTTCAAACATTTTCCACGATCAACACGATTAATTTTCGATTGTGATCATCGCATCAGATCGTAATGAATCGCAACAAAGCGCGACAGATCGCATCTAATCGTGGCGATCGGGATCAACCTTGAACAAGACAAACACCACCTCTGTTGAGATGCGCTGCGATCTGATTGTGGGTTGTAGTCTTTACTCTGTAGAAGTTCAAGAAACATGGTCAGTCGGGCTGTATATTATACCCGTCGGGGTCCAATCGTGGCCCAAATCGTGATCACTCTCGCTCCCGATCGTGAAAGACATCGCGACCACAATCGTATCCGATCGCAACAGAGCGCATCGGTTCGAGATGATCGTATCGGATCACGCATCGGAACGTATCTGCACGTACCAGATCTTCCCAAATCGGGGACCCCGATCGTGCTGATCAAGTCAGATCGGGAGCCAATCGTGGACTCAATCGGGACAATTCCTATCGGAACGTATCTGATCGTATCTGAACGGGAGACCAGATCGTGACAGATCGTGTCACCTGAAATTGACAAATCATGAATATATATCGCATCCAAGCGCACCAAATCGTACCAGAACGTATCGACTCGCATCAACTCGTATCCAAACGTGAAATTTCAGAAAAGCAAACAAAAAGTTCACGATCAGCTACGAATGGCCAATCGTAGCGTTCGTAACGGATCGCACGACAGTGGGAACCTAGCATAAAGAATACATTATTATTATATTATTACTTATCTTATTATTAAGATACCTCCAAATAGGCACTTGGGGAGACAATCCCATAGAGATGTACACAAACCTAAAACAGTCCTAACTTGTTTACCCAAACCCTTTTCTCTAAGATCTTCGAGATTTATGCTATTTAGACCAAAATCTGTCGTTTTAGAGCAAAAATATTTTTTTTTAGGATAGCTAGACACTTAGGAAGACACTGAAATATCTCCCTAAGTGCCACTGTCTCCTTATTATTCAAAAACTTACGCTAATTTGTCTCCCTGAGTGCCTATTTGGAAGAATTATGAGACGTCTGAATGTGGCCCGTATTAGGTCGGCGTCGCCGGTCCCAAAGTTCGGTTTAATAGTATCCAAAGTGAAGGCAATGTTCAATCTTGAGTATGAGCTGTAGTTCGTGAATTGCCATTACGACCGAGGATTCCCTATTGTGTTTTCCTTTATTCCTTTACTGAAACCTAACCCCATTGCTTTACGTTTATCTTGCCGATCGAGGACAAAGAAACCGTCCTTAGAGGATCTTTTGTTCCCTTTGTTTTCTTTTGTTTTTCGATCCTCGATCGCAAAAGGAAACAAGCACTTTCAAACCGTATTCCCCCCAACAATTGTTGTGTTGCCCGCAAAAGGTAAAATGTTACCTGCTCTGTAAAAATGAGTCAGATGTCGAAAGTTATGTATACCATTAGAAAGAGTGCACTGTCCTCTTTAATTTTTTGCGTTCTTGTGATACACCAATTTTGACGATTTTCCGAAATCTAAAAACCCCATTCATGAGAAATCATGCATTCAACAAATTATTTCCCCTTTAGGAGATGTATGCAATATAATACAAAACCAGTTTTTCTCACTAAATATGATTTAATTCAGCATGTTTTAATGTAGAAATTGAAAATATAGATCCTAACCAAGGTAAAAATCATGAAATAGGAAAATCAAATTTTCGTACTAAAACCACCCTCTCCGCGTTCAACCACCCAAATCTCGTAAGCGCACTGTGCGACATCCGACTCATTTTCACAGAGCGGGTCACAAATTAGAAAAGAGGGTCGGTCGGTCGATCGGTCAGTCGGAATGTCGGAATGTTTTCCTATCTCTCCTGGTTCAAACAGATGTATATACTGTAGAGGGGGATTGACATGTCATAGAACCTCGTCCCCATGGTGTCGAGCAGTATGCTCCCACCACTCAGTACCTGCTCATCGTACTATTGGAAGCGATGTTTTCCTGCAGTCAGTCCGACCATGGAGCTTATAGAACCCTGGTCGGACTACAGAGAAAGGACTCGATCTATAGCTTCCATAATTAAACGAAGCCCACAATACCGCGCGCCACAGAACTCCGCGGATGCCAGCAATGTTCCTCACTCGTCACACGGCATTGAGTATCGGAAATGCGCCCTCACCGACGAAATATTACATCAACACGTTAAATTCCTTGGAAATTGGGTCTTTTAAAGTCTGTTGTGATTATTTGTCCACGGGACATGAGCGACTAAACAAGACCCGAGGCAGTGAGGCGTTTTGGGTTTTGAACATTGAGCATGGGAGCTAGCGCTGGGAATAAATTAAGCTAAAGCCATAGAAAATATTAGTAGATATTTTGTAAGTAAGGTCAGTGCTTTTTTTCTGTTTGCTAATTAAAAAAATAACCACCACCCCCCCCCCCCCCCTCCCCCACTCACCAACCCCAACAATGTTAAATGTGAGGGTCTATATACAAAGCTTTTAAAGGTAGGATACACCATTTGCAAATATTTATAAAAAAATACTACGAATTATCGAGAAATATATGTGAAAGTAAATAATGATTCTTGGCATCCAGCAAAATGGTTGCGCCTGTTATGGTTCCGACACAAACAAAATGAATTGTTAGGTTTCAATTTGAGGGGAAACATTTAAAGATAACTCATTTAAATCATTAAAGAAATCATCATCGTTGTTCAGACTTCAGAGATTTATTTAAATGAGCGATGTAATGTCTCGAAATGCAGTACGGAAACCAACATAATCGTAACAAGACTATATGCAAATTTAGCGATCTATCTTTGCAAATCAATGGTTATAGTGGGATTGCGAGGGAGTCAAATGGGTCCGGGTTGCTGCAGACCCCAACCCTTTTGGTTGAGCAGCATTATTCACCAGTTCGCGCGGAGATTATTTTGACATTGACCGGACCCAGGTGCGGGATTGTTTTTCACGAATCTCGATCCGAGACGGGGTCAGGCCGGCATCTGTGGATAGCACACCCCAATGCGTGTCCGGTCTCGCTCGCTGCGAGCCGGCCGCTCAGGCTGGCAGATATTTTCGACCTTGCTCGTGACGTGTTTACCCGTCATCTGTTTTTAAATCCGAAACAATATTTGCGTGTATACACGGCATCCGACGCGAACTGGATAAGGGCTTGTGCATACGAAATATTACCATAACATCCTAAATCAGGTCAGAGACGAGATGTATGCGATTAAAACCAGCTTATTTCAAAGAACCCTCTTCAATATAAAAAAAAAAGCAATCTTAGATCCGCCTTTGAAATCAGGATGCTTTAGAAAGGAGCAACGAGTTAGAAGACCAGTTCGGCCATGACCGACCTCTCTTGGAGGTTTACCGCATGTATCCGGGGCGCAGGCCGGCCGTCCCTCCCTGTGATTCCACGGTACGTCAGCACTCTCTAATCTTTAATCCCCCCATGTCACTTCCAATTCAACTGAAACCCCTTTCACCCTCAGCTCTTTTGCTCTTTCGTTGTGTCTTCTTCTTCTTTTCAATGTCGGCGGCACAGGTCCGGATCCACGGTAAGAAATAGGGAAGTAGAAGTTGGTCACTTAATAGGTTTTCCCGTGCAAGTTCGTTAGAAAAGCATTGAAATTCGTTTTTGAATGTAAAGCGATTTTAGTCATGGTGCCAATTCTGTCGATTTCGAACTCTAGATTTCATTGTAGAATTGTTTACCCCTTTTTCCTTTTTTCCCCTACATTCTTCCATGTGTTAATTTGTCTAGTTAAGTTTTAAGACAAATGGAAACTATGTGTAATTGTTGATCTTTTAAATGTTGTAAACTCATTTCTGACATTGTCCATTTCCATTGTCCATAGAAAGCAAAAGCAGACCCCGCTGATCGGGCATAACTCGATATACAGTGAAAGTGGACCTTGTGTTACTAAGTTAAAGTAACACAACGCTACGCGTAAGGTCTTGTTGTACTCCGTGTGCACAAATCAAAATTAATGTAATATTAGGTATAGGAGAATACACGAGAAAGTGTGGATTCGTAATTACGAATTCACTCGTAAATTACGAATCCACACTTACAAGTGTATTCTCTGACTTGAACCATTGAGTCAAAAGAAGTATTGTTATTAACTACCCAGTTGACTGGAGATGAAAAGGCAAGCGTGTATCGTGGCAATAGACTTAATTTACATAAATGGAGGTTCTCGAGGCTCTTACGTAATCAAGCTCTGGATTAGGGTTGAGGAAGAATAACCATGGATTCGTAATTGTTAAATATGTAGGCAAGATAAAAACCGTTCCGAATCCACACTTTACTAAAGATTCGTAGATACGAATCCACACTGTCTTTTAACAACAGAGTGACGTCATAAAAGCAATGGTTTAATAAGGGAATGCAAAATGTGGTTGGCCAGTTGTAAAGGTAGGATACATCATTGGTAATTGCTTGAGTTATCACGAATGGGTGGATTTTTTTGGGGGGGGGTGTATTTTATTGTAAAATATCGTTTAACTGACCTGTCCGAAGTTTTACAATCATGGATGCCGAGGGAAAAAAGAAGAAAACCAGCATTCGTTTTTAACCGGCGTCAGGCTATCGTGATTTGTTTTAAATAATAAGTAAGATATTTCTGCATGTCTCCTACCTTTAAACAAGTATGTTTAAAACCGGCCCATATGCCTTGACGCACCATAATGGGGTAAGAGGCGACGCACAATGCATTTTACTATATGCCACAAATTTTACCTGGCCGAATTGGACTAATATTAATTTATTTTAAAGTGAACAAAGAAATTGGGAAGGCGGGACTCGAACCTGCGACCTACGTTTTTTTACTCAGATTTCCCACGAGTATAAAAAGGCCGTTGCCTTATATTTCTTTACCCTTTTGAAAATAACTCAATTTTGAAGACAGAGGCCTAATAAAGTAAGAAGGCAATTAAATGACTTTGTATTGAGATAACACAGACACAACCTTGAAATACAAAAAGGAAACCACAATGTCTAGAAGAAAAAGCCGCAGAGTTGCAGATAGGTCAGACGACTGATATACTACACTAGGAAAGGGCATGGTGTGATTTTGCATTCAAAGTGGACACGGTCCTTAGCAGGATGAGATTTAAAAAAAAAAAAATCTAAATTCACATCCTTAGTTCAAATTCACATCCTGGGTTAAGTCGTCAAATTCAAATCCACCAGATTCACATCCACTTTAAGGGATCGTATACGTTTGGTAATTACTCAAAAAATTGATGGCAATAAAAACCTACTTGTATGGTAAGAAGTACAGCAGCTTTGGATAGTATGATGCATTTTTTGAAACTGTTCACTTTGAAGTACTGCGGTTATGGAAAAAGATATCACTTTTTATCCAAAAAGAATTGAATCTGAGAAGCGTTACTGCAGTGACGTTTCTCAGATTGTGTATTCCAACGCAGATTATTCTTCCTGCGTGGACATAACCGCTCCAGATTTTCGGCAATATCTCAAAATCGCTACCATATGAATGAAACAAACAGTGGGTTCCAATTACCAAACGTATACGATCCCTTTAATCCAGGATGGGAAGACAGATTTGAAAAATAATATCAAACTTGAATTTGTGTGATATTTTATTATTCTCACAAACATGTAATCATATAAACGATCCGCCAAAGTTGGTCTAAAATTATCAAAGTTACCCAGTGTTACGATACCTGTGGGCCCTATTAGGGAAATGTTCATACAAAATATTATGATGTCATTTACACTTTTTTCCCATTGCCTTGCACTACACTTCTGATTGGAGTTCATTACATAAACCGCACATTGTAGCGCGTGAGACGACAACAGTACGATCTTTGTTCCGGGCCCGAGCGAACCTGACAGCGGAATTTGGATTAGGGGCTCGGCCGTCTCTGACGGCGTTCTAACGGTATCAATAACAGTCGTCACCCGCCGCGCCGGTCCTTTTTAAAGGTAGAATATACATTTTGCAGCTATCCAAAAAGTAACAAACCAAAATACTGTTAACAAACTAAACTTACTTGTTGTAAATATATTAATGATTCTAAACTCCCTGTGAAATTATTCCTTCTGGCATGCTGTCATTTTAAAGAAAATAACAACAGAATTTAATTTCCAAAAATGCGTTTCAGAGACGCACTTTTGAAAATGCCCGCTAATACTAGTTTGCGTAAGCGTTCCAACGACGCACGGCTCACGCGTGGGCACTACTATTGGTCTGTTCGGAGCGTGACGCGCGAGTATACGGCTGGACGAAAACGCGCCCTGAAATTTGAACTGAAATCAAAATCGTATAATATTTTTTTTCTCAGAATATGCAGCTAAAAACTTCATCAGGGGCCAATTTCACGGAGCTGCTAAGCACAAAAATTTGCTTAGCACAAAAAAGTCTTGCTCATTAAAAACAAGTTATCAGCCAAAATTCTACGTGTTTTTTCATGCTAAGCAAAAAACCAGCTGATTATCAATCAAAAACAATAAAGATAACGTAAAAATTTAGTCTGTAACCTTGTTTTTACCAAGGACAAATTTTCATGCTAAGCAAATTTTTGTGCTTAGCAGCTTCGTGAAATTGGCCCCAGGTTGTTTGTCAAGCACCTTTCTTTACATTTTGAAATGTTTTGCTGCTTCAATCGATAAAAATGCACAACTTAACAAAATGGTATGGTTTCCCTTTAAAGGGATCGTATACGTTTGGTAATTAGAACCCACTGTTTGTTTCAATCCTATATAGTTATAGATATATACCATAAAAATAAACCTGTAAAAAGTTCATTTCAAAATGTGGTAGCGATTTTGAGATATTGCCGAAAATCTGGAGCAGTTATGTCCACGCAGAAAGAATAATCTGCATTGGAATATACAATCTGAGAAACGTCACTGCAGTAACGCTTCTCAGATTCAAATTTTTGGGGATAAAAGGTGATATATTTTTCCATAACCGCAAGTACTTCGAAGTGAACAGTTTCTAAAAATGCATTATACTATCCAAAGCTGCTGTACTTCTTACCAAGTAAGTTTGTATTGCCATTAATTTTTGGAGTACTTACCAAACGTATACGATCCCTTTAAAGGTAGTATACAACATTTGCAAACATAACTAAAACAAACAACTGAATTATTATGAAATACCTTACTTGACTGTAAGTGAATAACAGTCTCAAGCATCCTGTTAAATCTTGGCACCTGATGTGATTTGGTTATCAAGAAAAGTAGATTTTTGTGTCAATTTCAAACGATTGCCGAACGCCAATCGTTGTAAAAAACCTGACTATTTTCCAACACTGCCCTAAATGTATTGAATTCGTCTGAAGTCAAGGAACTAGACTGCAAGAACAGCACTTTTTGTGTAGTTTTCCAGCTTCTATGAACACAAACAGGTGAGCGTCACAATATTTACTATAAAATATGAATCTCCTAACACATCCATTTTCGAAAATTACCGCAAAAGCAAACGACACTTCCTTTAATACTTCTCTCATTAATGTGAGACTGAAGCCTTTCGGAGTGTGGTTGGATCAATTTCTTATAGTAAATGCAGGACATTGCCTGCAGGCAAATACATCATTGCCAACGGCTGTTTAGTGAATCATTCCTCTCAGTGCTACAATAAAGGAAATATTGTACAAAAGAAATAGGGAAAGTAGTCTGGTTTCCTGACCTGTCAACACCCTGACGTCTAAATTGTAGGCCATTTGTTGTTCACCTTGCAACTATCTTACTCCCGGAAACACCAGACCATCGCAAACGTTAACGATACCCGATTGTCAATGGAACGTATATTTTGGAAAGGTTCAGACGTTTTTAGAAACGGGGGAATTCTTCTCGTTTTGGTCACGTGACATTGGCAGCTGCCTGATCTGTTCCCTTGTGGTTTGTTTGTGATCTAAGACTCATCTGATAGTCAGAATCGTTTGGTCTAGAAACCGAACAAAATTGGTAACGCTTGTCTGCATGGGATGCGCCGCTTAGACTCTAAATGCACAGTATAATAAAGTGTACCTTGATAGTTTGCAATTTTTGCGTATTTTCGTTTCGTGAAAGGCTTATGCCTATATAGGGGTGCACTACATAGGGGTGCACTACCCTAATTGAAGGGAGAATTTATACGCAGTTTCATTAGCATGAAATGTGCCCCCCCCCCCCCCCCCCCCCCCACAGTTTCTTTTGAAAAAGGAGGCCGTTTGGTAAACAAAATGGTGGGATTGTGTAAATATAGCATGGGGTCAAAAAATGAGTCCTAATTGCCCTAGAACGTGGAGGGATGCCATTTGTAAAATGGCTGCTTGCAGGCTCGGGAAGTATCACATTTCGGGAGGTGAGTTTCTTTTGGTGTGAATATTAAAAAATGTAATTGGCTAACCCACTAAAAATTGAAAAGAAATGGAAAGATAAAGACCAAGACAATAATCTGATTGTTGTTTGAGAAACCCCAGTGATGTCGGTGTGCATGAAACTTGGTCCTGAACATTGTTGATTTTACACTGTTTTCAATGAGACATGAATTAGGCTAGTGCACCCATAGGTACCAAACGAGAATCGAGTACTAAGAATGTTAATCTCGATTCCAGTCGCACGAGTCTCTTTTTATAACGTTGCTTTGAAAATGCGAGCTGTGGGACCTCATTTCCTTTGATGTGGATCATCATTAACTCGTTATGCGTTCTATGCGGTGCCAGTCTCATGCTGGCAGCTTCGGCTCGTAATTCGATGGCTGTATTCACTTCTGGGAATACTTATAAGCGACTCGTGACCACGTCAGTTAATAACATAACAGGGTTTTTCTCTGGGTTTTTCTCTCAATGTTTTTAACATTCAGAGATTGCAAGAAACAGAGCGTGTAAGTTGACTTCGAGAACGTTTACAGAATAGGGATGAATTTCATGAAGCTGCTTAGCTTAGCACAAACAATTTTGTTTAGCACTAAACACATCTTGCTCAGTAAAAACGTACCACTGACATACTCGGGGAGCAGAAGCACTGAATCTCAGCACAAGCAGTATGTGCCAAACAGGTGATGGGTTTGCGCCTTTGATAACAATTGGAATTTGGTTCACATTCAAAGAATATCATGAGGAAGATATGTGACACGATCAAGCGGAATGAGTCGGATGTCGGGGAATCCCAAAAATGTTTTAATCACAACTGTGTTCTTCGTTGGTTTTTTAAACAAATTTACATAACTCGACAACAAAACATAGTATCAACATGGGGTTTTCAGTTTTTAAAACGTACAGATGCCCTCTTTGAAACTACATGAAACTCGTTTGTTGACCGGGGCCGACATCCGATTCATTCCGCTTGATCGTGTCACATATGTGAAAAAAATATATATAAATAGAATAACAAGCAATTTACACCATTTTCCAAATGGCTACATTGGTTGTTATTCTACTTATATTTTTTACCAAATATTTTGTTCATGACATACTCTGATTGTATCATGCTTGTATCATCAAAGGCACTAATTCCCCCATTATTTTCCCTGTCTGCCCCATCTGAGAATGTTGGAACCTCTTCATCTCTTAACACCGGCTCGTACCTGCCCATGGCATACCTCAAGCGACTATATCTATAGGGTGTAGGGTTGTAAATAGGCCCAAAATTGCTTGCGCCGACCAGATCACATTTTGCATGCCCAGGAAATAATTTTCTAAAGAGCATTTTGAGAGCCATGCATTTAAAGGATTGTACAAATACAGTGTACCACCTCGGCCCGGGAGTGTGAGCTTCTAATTCTGAGCATTTGGGATGAATCTGGCCCTGGAATTGGCACTACTTGGCTCTTGAGCGAGAGGGTATTTTTTTTTCAAAATGGACGCTCTGCAGATTGGGCTTCAAAACTAGTTTTAGGGGTGTTCTCCTTTGGAGGGAAATATCACCCAAAAGTTATCAGATGACCCCACACAAATTTAAAAGAAAATTAAAGATGGTGAAATAAGCTTCATTTTGGTGTATAGTTTAGTCACCTTGGAGAGTTGTGAGTATTTTCCCCAATTTTTTTAAGTTGGGGTATTTAACATTGTTGTATATGGACTTTATTTTGATGTGCGCAACCCTATAGCTCAGATATGCCTTGACCAATCTCCAAACGAGGTCAAAGTCTTATCAAGTGTAGGGGAGGGGGGAGGGGGGGGGGGGGGGGGGCGATTGGAAGGGGGAGGGGGTCGGATATTGCTATACAACAGGGTGCCCCTGGCCATGAATATACGGCGTGTTTATGGGGCAGGCTCCATCTCTCCCCCTCTCTCTATAACCCGGTTCAACTTAGCTGCTTATTCTCCCAAATTCGAAGGTTCCTCCGCGACCCATGATTGGGCTTCCTGTCGGGCCGAAGAATAACACAACACCGAAAATAGAACGACCTGCACGGGTAGAGCGCGGGGCTCGAGGCTCGGGTCGGGGGCTCGGGGGCTCAGGGACCGTTCGCTGGGTATAGAAGCATTCGCTCTCTTCATTTTGATTGTAGCCTAGCGATTCCACAGTTCTTGCCGTATAAGGTAGACGTAATATTCTTTAGAATGAATATTTTGTTGTGTCTAAATGAGACAGAACTGCATGGACATAGGTTGAAATGTTTGGTTTTTTTAAGCATGTTGAAATACGGGTGTTTTTTTCAAGCATTTCACCCTATTAAACAGATTAGTTAAAAATAACTACTTGCCTTGTAGTGTCTAACCAATATATTGGTCGATTTTAACTAAAATATTGGTTATTTTGACCAATATTTGTGTTAGAACGACTAATATCATTGGTTATTTCGACCACTTTTTTTGGATACAATTGACAAATATCGTTAGTTAAACACACACATCTAACAATCAGTTGGTTATTTCAACCATTCTGTTTTTAGGATGTACTAAAGAGAATAATATTCTACTTACAATACTCATTGGGCTAAATACATAACGAAATAGCAATTGCTTATTTGCTTCCAGGAAACAAGCTTTTGCTTTTGCTTAAAAGTAGACGCTTTTGCTTGATAGCAATTTTCTTATTTTGTATGCAAATGTTGAGAAAAGTTAAGCTTGTTTAAAATATGCATTCTCCAACATGCCGCCAAAGTTTCGAGTTATAGATCACATCAATAATACAAAAACACAATTCGCACATGTGAAAAGGCCATTGAAAACATTGAAAACACTTCTATTCCAAAAAAAAAATTACTATTTCTTTACAAATATAGTGTCCGGCAATCGTTGGAAATTGACACAAAATTCTACTTTTTTTGAAAGCCACAGCACACGAGATGTTGTGATTTCACAGGATGCTTGAGACTGTTATTCACTTAGTCATGTAATGTATTATATAATAATTCCGTTTTTTAAAAATATGTTTGCAAATGGTGTATATACTACCTTTAAAAACGAATTTGAACCATTTTCTTATACGAACTAGATCGAGAAAACCTAAAGAAGCTCCTAATTACCTTTCCGGTTTGAATTCATGGATAATAATGGTATAATTGGTGTCGTTTCCTTTGTTGGGATTTATTAGACAAGATTGTTTCTTGCAACGTTAATTTCATCTGACTGAAAGAGGCTGCAACGTTAATTTCATCGGACTGAAAGAGCCTGATTTGGCGTGGGTGCACGAAGCCCGCTGCTCTCCATTGGTTGCTACCTAAATCCCTCCTTTACTTTTCAGGACTTTAAAGCTTGTCGGCCTTATCGAGTGTTGATGTACAATCCATATTGCACCCCAGGGATAATCTTATTGAATTATCTCACGTCGGTCTCTGCGAGCCAACGAAAACTCTGTCCCGGACCGCATCACCCCCCCTATTCTCCTTCCCCTTTCCCCTCCCCTTTAACTTGTTTTAATCCAACTTGTGTTCAGCACTTTTTCGCGGGCGAATTATCAAACGAGCCTTCCCATTGGTTGTTTCGCCACTGGCCAACGTGCATGTCATATCGGCTGGCGTTATGCTGTGTCCTGTTATATACTAGTCAGTTGCCCTGAGAGAAACACACGCGCAAGGAAGTTGTACCACAGCCGCTGATTCTTAACAGTCCCGGTCGACATTGCATGGAGTCCTAACAGATCCGCAACCAGCAAAGCCACCCTGGTTCGTTTACCCCGAGAAAAGAGAGAGCCCTAAACAAAAACGCCCCGATGGATAAGCTTGTCAAGGTATGTTGTAAGTTTAAAACCCTTCCCGTTTTGTTTTTTGTTTTGTTTAACGAGACGCCGGCTACACGGGGTAACTTTCCCCCGCGATCAACCCGTGGGTTGGTTGAGAGTTGCAGGACCGTATACATCGCGGAGCGCGTGCGGTGATTCTCGGTGGTTATTGGTATAGTGTGATGGTGTTTTTCAGGCTGCGTTATTATGATTGTGCTATGTGTCCACGGGATATCCTCTGCCCGCTTCCTGCGCAGCCTTTCCGTTATGATTGCAAGAACACACATGCACATGTACACGGCAGCCGAAACTTGTAATACAGGATACGTTATAATTGTCTAACCCATTGGTGTGTTTTTTGCGTGTGTGCTATATAATTCACAGCTTCAAGGAGTGCCCAGCCCTGGCTAATTTGTGTTAAGCCAGGGAACAATCAATAAGGGATTTTCTAAGATCCCGCTACTTGATCCGTAATGTCTTGACACATGTCTTGAGACAGGTGCTAGTTGAAGAGGGGAAATAGTTCATCAGAATGTATGTGATTATAGTTGTGCCATTGTGTACGATATACTGGCATTGAGAAGCCCTTTGTTTTGCTTGACGGGGATTAACAATTTTTACATTCGCTAATAATACATGTATTGCCAGAATATTTCACAGATTTGAAAAAGGTTGTAGCAAACTAACCAAAAACAAATTCGCAAGGAGAAACCCAAGTGTCAGAGTTGGTATTTTATTAACCCGAATTCCAGGGTTGTAGTCGAGTCCCTGCACGTCTGTTCACAAGTCGATTCGGGAAGCCAGTCACAAGTCCCTTCATAAAGGCAGTCACAAGTAACTAGATGAACAATGACAAAGGACTGCTTTTGTCAAAGCTGATTTGAATAGCTTGTGATGTGAATTAGAACTGATGGTCTTGTGATGGACTTGCAGGGCCTTGCAGGGACTTACAGGGACTTACAGGGACTTGTGATGGACTTGACTACATCCCTGCCGAATTCGGTACATAAGTCTGGCGGTACCGACATCGAAAATGGAGAAAATTAGGGTCGTACTTCTGGATTTCAAGCAATGGCAGCTATCTTTCATTAGCAAGGAATAACTGTTACTATTAATCGAATGATTCCAACAGTATATAGCACTACATATAGCGGTAGTATCAATTCCATGATTATGTTCACTTCTTCGGCAATAGGGAAATCCATTATAAAGAAGTACTTTATATAATATAACTGTAATCAGTGGCTAATGCAGTCATTTCGAAACGAGATTATAGGAATGAAATTTTAAAGAAATCGGTAATTTCAAAACATCTTTATAGAACTATAGTTTAGAACACTAAACGAAAACTATAAGAAAGAGCTGTCCTTGTTTTATGGCGCATCGAAAGAGTGAACAATTACTCTTTTGGAGGTTTTTAAATAGTTATTTTCACTCTGAAAAACTCAGGTTTAATCGTTTTGGAGTGGTTTACACTACACTCGCTTTTCTTTTAGTGTGAGCTTAGTTTTAGAGCAAAGCTTCAATTTTGCATTGATTTCTCTTTATAATTTAAAATTTATCAACAGTTTTCACCTTAAGGGTGAAAATCTAGTAACCCCTTGACGCACTATAATACTAGTACTGATGAAGCTGAATTCTGAATAACAATTTTTGTTTTTTTGTATTTCAAATGTGTTATCCCAAACAGCTGATTATGTTTTTTGAATAAGGCTAAAACTGCTGCAAACTGCTTACTGGCTGGAATGACCAGCGGTCAATTTCATAGAGCTGCTAAGCACAAAAATGTGCTTAGCATGAAAATTTGTCCTTGGCAAAAACAAGGTTACAGACCAAATTTTCACGTGATCTTTATTGATTTTGATTGATAATCAGCTGGTTTTTGGCTTAGCATGAAAAACCCGTAGAATTTTGGCTGGTAACCTGTGTTAAATGAGCAAGACTATTGTTGTGCTAAGCAAATTTTTGTGCTTAGCAGCTCTATGAAATTGGCCTCTGAAATATACAAATCAAATAAGTTAAGAGGGCCTAATGTTTCGATCTTAAGAAGATCTTCTTCAGAGACTAAAAGAAGTCTCTGAAGTTTCTGAAGAAGATCTTGTTAAGATCGAAATATTAGGCCCTCTTAACTTATTTGATTATGTTTTTTGGTATGTGCAATCCAATCTGCGTAATTGATGAGTTCGTTGTTTTCTCGTACAGCTTATACGAGTTGTTTCAACCATTATGTTATTGGAAAATGGGGTTCGGATTGGCATACACAGTATGTAAATACAACTGTAACATCGGCGTGAAAAAGGGAACAACGCTGAATTGTAATGAACAGTCAGAGGCAATAACAGTATATACTGTAGTAAATAATAACAATGATGCAGTTACATTCAATTACCATTTTGTTAATGACTTACTTTAGACGTTTCGATTGAACTATACATGTATATGATTGTAAGCTCGAATTTCAGTTGTGTATGTTTCCGAATGCACGCTGGTGTCTTTGTTCTGGAAGTAGTAAAGCAATCGAAACAGTAATTAATTTCTTGTCATGAAACAATCAGTGGAAAATCACACAGATCGTTAGAACAATAGAAAGGGAGGGCTTTTACCAATCACCTTTTTGTGCTAATATCAACAAGATTTTTTTTTTTTTTAAATGGAATCTGTTTTAGAAATCCTTACAGAACTTTCCTCGCAACAGCTTGTCATCAGACAAAGCTGAAGTTTTATTTAAGGTTTCTCTTCTGTTCTAGATATATTTCAAAGACTGAGATTTGGACCGCGTTGGGCGTGTGTATTGGGTCAATAGGGATTGTCTTGGGATCAAAGTCCTCTAAGAAATTGCATTACATTTCTTGATCGAGGTTTTGATCAACTATACAGGGCAACAGCTCCCGTATACTGGCCAAGGATCCATGTTGAATCGCACGGTGGGGTTGGAGCGCATGGCCATCTCAGCTATTGATATCTGCTCCCGTTGTGTATTCTAAAAGTTATGACACTTTCCTTTCCTTAACTGTTGGTGCTGTAATGACAGAATCTGGTAACTTGTCTGCATGGTCTTGGTAGGAATGAGGTTTCTGATTATGTTCTCCCGTAAGGTTTGATTAATAAGGTGGTTTTCGAAACCTTTGGTTCTTCTTCGGCTTCGGCTTCGGCTTCGGCTTCGGCTTCGGCTTCGCCTCCGATTTCCGAATCACTGAAAAGCAAACAGAAATGGAAGCAAACTGAATTAAATATAATGAACTTGTGGGTACGTATCAATCGATTGAATGTTTCTGAAGCACAACAAGGTACCGAAATTATGGTTGGAGTTCTCACTCCTTGGAGCCTATAAAATCGACTGAAGTCTGAGGTGAAGACGGGGATTCGAAAAAGACCACTTTGATGCATGCTGGCAGTTTAGTTGTGTGTCTGTGGGTCATTGTATAGGCGCCTGGTGGTTAGTAGATTTTGGAACAGCTAATTCCCCTATGTGGACTTAACGATAGGAAATCCCCAACGAAGGAAACAAGAAAGTTAAGTTATTACACATAATTATTAATATTGCCTACAGTTGGTTTCATCCGCAACTAGAAAAAAAGACACGTGGAGTGTTGTAATGTCTTGTATGTTAAGAAAAGAGGTTCATTGACAGAACTGCCTGCAGTGGATTCCACACTAAACAATGGACTCAACTTTCATCGCCGCCATTTTTGATTAAATCTCGTCCCCACGGAATGATCTCAACGCAAGCAGCATCATCATCATCATCAGCACCCCCAACACATTTTCAAGCGGAAAGAACCTGGCCAAACGATTGTTTTCGACAACCTATAATACTTCGATGAAGGCTATTTTGGGGCGCCACTTCCTTTTCGATGTCGCGTGTGTATATACTAGTCTTATCTGGCTCGACCGATATCTCACGGCACAGGCCTGCCTGGAGTTACGGTACAAGCGGGTCAGCGTGACGCGCTATGGCCTAGCTAGCTGTACACAGTGTCCGTTATGTATAGGTTAAATTACGAGTATTCTAAGTTTAGAATACATGTATAATTGAAATATTGTTGCTCTCTGAACGAATTTGATCTGTGCATATACGAAACTACAATCCATTTTGTCGGCAACTAAATTTAAGCCCATGAAGTGCGGCTTGGCCCAAAATGTTGAACAAGCGACTTGTATATAGCTTCAGAAAAATCTGCACAGAGTTTTTTACAAACTAACCAAACTATATTATTCCTACAAATCTCAGTTTTCCAATTTCTATATTCCACTCAATTTCATGTTCATTTATTTTCCCCCAGCCTTCTGGAATAGTTTTTATTTCGTGGCTTGTGTCACTTCTTGAACATTGCCTGGACAGTCTGCGTTGGTTGATTTGAAATTATTCGCCTTTTACTTCATGAACAAGACTATACAAACAAACCTTCCCTTTTGAAAACACAATTAAAGGTTGGATACACCATTGGTAATTGCTTGAATTATCATGAATGTGTAGATTTGGGGGGTTGTATTTTATAGTAAATATCGTTTAACTGACCTGTCCGAAGTTTTGAAATCATAGATGCCGAGAAAAGCACGAAAAACAGCGTTTGTTTTTAACCGGCGTCGAGCAGTTATTCTTATGTTATCTTTGTTTTTTCGCAATCGCCGTCCGGCGATCGCGAATTTTTCTTTATAAAATTCGATTTTTCAGAATAATTACATGATATCTAGCGCAATCATTTTGCTGGATGCCTAGAATCATTATTTACTTTTAAATGAGTAAGATATTTTTAGGTAGTAAATATTTTTGATATCTGCAAATGGTGTATCCTACCTTTAATATACACATATTTCTTAGCTTTACAGCTCGCAATGCTATGCCTATAGTTCATTAACTAAATGTAACATGAATTTTAGACTCTATGAAATACGGACTCATTGGTATAGTATTGCCCATGCCTAAGTAAAGATAATTAGGATAGTCATTGGTCACGTGAGAGGGTTTGACCAATATACAGAGGGGAAATGAGTCCGATTTTCACAGGAGTCTGATTTTCATATGACACGGGCACAGTTTGACATAAGTTCGATGATACTTATGGCCCAGTCACAATGTCGGCGATCTGTCGGGGATTAGTTTTGGCCGGGGGTCGTCGTAGAAAATAAAGAATCCTTGAACAATCCTAGCAATAATCCTAATAAAAGTGGAGCAGTCACATTGTCTGAGATTTTTTCAAGGATTTTGACCCGGCTTTGTCGTTGCATCGGAGACGATATCTGCAGCAAGAGCGTCTCAAACTTTTAGCGATCCGATCGGAGGCGCCCTACTACGATTTACTACGCTTCCACCGTACGATTCGTCGGAGACGATCACAGAAAGCGTACGAATCGTCGCAGGGCGCCTCCGATTCAGTCGGAGGGCGCCGGAGACCACTCGCAGACATTGAATCTCAACCTGAATTTCCAATCCCACACAGAATCTTGCGACTAGTCTCAGATTATTCGGAGGACGCCTCCGATTAATCGGAGGGCATCGTAGGTCATCGGAGATTGTGTCTGGGATGCCCAAAATGGGTGAAAAATCTTGCGAGCAATCTTAAAATTTTAAGTTCAAAGTTGGGGACCGCGACGGGTGTGGCGATGCCTAAAAAATCTGCGACAAGCCGCAGGCGTCCGGAGAGCGCCTCCGACGGGTGCAAAATCGTGAGATCTGTCTCAAGATTTTGTTCAAATTTCCCGGTTTTACCCATCGCCGACGCATCGCAACTGATTTGTGACTGGCCCATTAGGTTAAAGGTAGGATACACCATTTGCAGATATCAAAAAATTGTACTACCGAATTATTAGGAAAAGTCATACTTATTTGAAAGTAGATAATGATTGCAGGCATCCAGCAAAATGATTGCGCTAGATATCCTGTAATTGTTACGAAAAAAATGAATTGTATTTACAAAAAAACAAGAACAACATATAACCACTGCCTGACGCCGGTTGAAAACGATCGTCGTTTTTCTTACTTTTTTCAGCATTCACGATTGTAAAACTTCGAACAGGTTAGTTAAACGATATTTACTATAGAATACGACCCCCAAATCATGATAATTCCAGCTACCTTTAAATGTTGTAATTTTCGGTTGACAAAAAGGGCATGTGTGATATTTTTTGTTGGTCAACATGTTTAGAAGCCTAGCGCACATGTACACTTCCTGAACATCAATGTTCAATGGCTAAACACTATCCGTCCTTGTGCTAAACATGTTTAGCATGTAACACACACATTCGCATTTGTGTATCACTGTGGAGACATGGCTTTGTTCTCGTGTACAAAATGGATAAAAAGTCGAGCACGTTTTGCTCAAAATGCTCCCATTTTTACCACAATTACTTTCCTGGGTTGAAATTTCGATCCAATATACCCTATAAATGCCCTAACCCAAACACTAACCCTAACCCACATTTCAACCTTAGTTTTTGAGTAATTTAAGTAAAATCCAATAGGGCCTAATCTAATTCGTTAAATTTCTAATGTAGACCTATTCATCTATAGAAATTACCCTTTGGAGAACTGTTTACTCTCATTGTCCCCATTGTGTTCAAGTCTCCAGAGGGTACCGTGTTTCGCACCACAATCACAAACACTCCCAGAAATTTGGACAATGCTTCCTTGCGGTGTTGACTCGGAGGTAACACAAAATAAAACAACAAGCGCACGGCATAGCGATGACACGGTGCATTGTGATACTGACGGGCTGTGATTAAAATCAACACTCGTCTAAACTGCAATCACCAGATTGAATAGTCACACTACTTCCTGTCTTTCAGTTTCACTATCCCAGACCGTTCAACCAGGGAATCTATTGTTTTACCTCTTTCTTCTTCTTTTTTTTAACCGAGTTTAAAGGGATCGTATACGTTTGGTAATTACTCCAAAAATTAATGGCAATAAAAACTTGGTAAGAAGTACAGCAGCTTTGGATAGTATAATGCATTTTTAGTAACTTTTCACTTCGAAGTACTGCGGTTATGGAAAAAGATATCACTTTTTATCCCCAAAAATTTGAATCTGAGAAGCGTTACTGCAGTGACGTTTCTCAGACTGTGTATTCCAATGCAAATTATTCTTCCTGCGTGGACATAACCGCTCCAGATTTTCGGCAATATCTCAAAATCGCTACCACCTTTCGTTAGTTTTATGGTATATATCTATATATCTATAGCTAGGATTGAAACAAACAATAGGTTCCGATTACAAAACGTATACGATCCCTTTAACATGTCTATTTGCGCATAGATACTTAGGGGGGGGGGGGGGGGGGTGGCAAAACGCTGTTCTTGTAGTCTGGTTCCTTGTATTCTTTCATACAAAACAGAGCAATGTTTTCACGACAGGAAATTCTTCCTGCGTGGACATAACCGCTCCAGATTTTCGGCAATATCTCAAAATCGCTAACATAATATAGGATTGAAACAAACAATGGGTTCCAATTACAAACGTGTACGATCCCTTTAAAGGTATAAAGTACACCATTAAGCTTTGGCGGTAATTTTTGAAAATGGATGGGTTAAAGGGTTTATCCGATAGCAAACATGACCATCCACGACAAAAGAGCTGTAAAGTCGCCAGAGCTTATTTTGAGAAAAGCAAAACAAAGAATTTTCATAATTAGCGTTACTTGTTGTAGCTAACCATAAATACCAACTATGTCTTGTAATACACCATTTTAAAGCTTATTTCTTGTAGGTTTCATTTCTCTCAATATCTCAAAACGTCAAGATGCCTACTTTACAGCCCTTTCGTCGTGGACGGTCACGTATTGTGACGCTGACCTATATTTAGAGTTTTTGTGTTCATAGATTCTGCAAGAACAGGGACATTATAGTGCTGTTCCTGGACTTCCCTCAGTCGAAACAGATTGCCAATTTATAGACGTCAGGGAATTTATAGACGATCAGGTTATTAAACCAGTCTGGCTCGGGCTGGCACCAATTTACTAACGTGTAACAGTATATGGCGAATCAAATGTGGATTAACTAAATGTAATACATTAGGGGAAGGTTTTCCCAAATATTTTCGGCCGACAATCGTTAGAAATTGATGCCAAATCTCACTTTTCATGAAAACCACAGCACACCAGATGTTGTGATTTCACAGGATACCTGGGACTTTTAGTCACTTACAGTCAAGTAAGGTATTTCATAATAATTCAGTAGTTTTGTTTGTTTTGTTTTTATGTTTTTTTATGTTTGCAAATTATGTATGTGCTGCATTCAAGTATAGACACTCTCTCTCAGGCCAAGAACCGAGGTGTGAAATACGGTACCCTCTGGAGACTTGAACACAATGGGGACAATGGGAGTGAAAAGGTCTCCAAAGGGTAATTTATATAGATGAATAGGTCTCCATTAGGAATTTCACGAATTAGATTTTTGGATTTTACTTAAATTACTAAAAAAAAATAGGGTTAGAATGTGGGTTAGGGTTAGTGTTTGGGTTAGGGTATAATATAGGGTATATTGTGTCGAGATTTCAACCCAGGAAAATAATTGTGGTTAAAATTGGAGCATTTTGAAAAACGTGCTCGACTTTCTAACCATTTTGTACACGAGAACAAAGCCATGTCTCCACAGTGATACAAAAACGCGAATACAAAGTCATGTTTACATCGTGTTTCCCTCATCGTGAAGCCCAGTAATCGGACATACATACATTTAGATAGAAGTAATACTATAACGTACATTTATATGTATTTACTTTTTCTTCTTTTTTTCTTCTTCTTTTTTTTTGTTTGGGGGAGGGAAGGGGGGAACAATTGGAAATGTCTGTTTTCTTTAGAATTTCCCTGCCCGATGGGCAACTGTGTATAGTAAGCCCCCTCTTCATGTCAGCGAGGTTGGATTGCGGAGTAACCGGGATTACTTCAACCAAAACCCCCTCCAATTAACTCTGGAAGTGGCCCATCCGTCGCATTATAGGAGGGACTTGACTTTTTTAATTCTGGGGCGATCGATTCCCCGGCTATATAATCCCATAGGAACCCATTCATTTTTGTTGTGGTTTCCTATTAGAGAATTGCAAGGAAGTAGTACAAGAAGCTCGATGCTCATCTTATCTCGAATTTGTTGCTGTACGCTGGGTGTCTTAGTGTCAATGGAGATTTCCCGTTGTGGGCTGAACTAGTTGGGCGAAATGAATTATTCTTTTATCTTTAGCTCTCCGAGCTAGCCACCCTATAGCAGTTGTTTATTGTCACTTATACCAGAGCTGTAATTTGTTGGCGACTCGACTCGACTCGAGTCCCGACAAGTAAATGACTATTACTCGAGTCGCTGCAGGCAAATGACTTCAATCGAGTCCCTCATCAGAATGACCTGAATCGAGTCCCTCGTCAGAATGACTCGACTTGGCTCAAGTGAAGGTTAATAAGACTCGAGTTTAAAAAAATAAGAGCTAAACTTTGCGGAAAATGTGTGCAATGACTGTAGCATGTGTTTATTTATTGTATAGTGTTTAAATATTTGTGAATCGACTCGGACTCGGACTCGGACTCGGACTCGGACTCGGACTCGGACTCGGACTCGGACTCGGACTCGACTCGACTCGAGTCCATTTTTTTAAAATGACTCGACAATATTTGTGTCACTGATATAGGGAGGGCGTGCCTCTGTGATGGGCTTATTTCACATTGCCACTCACTAACGACAGGACCAAACCCGATGCGTGGCATCATTTTAGTTTTCATTTTAAATAGGTCCAGTCGTGTGATGTGATTAAAATCGCACGACATCTCTTGTACATGAATATCGAACCCCTGACGTCACTGAATACTGATCATAACCACAATTATTCCGCTCATCAAACTTGTTACCACAGGTTAAAGGTCACATGCAAGCCTCGGGCTCAATAATCGAGGTCTTTGTATTCAAAGTGAAAGATCGTCATGGAGACTGTAAAATATGTACTTGTTTTAAAGGTAGGATACACCATTGGTAATTGCTTGAATTATCATGAATAGGAAGATTTTTTTTTTTGATTTTTTTTTTTTGGGGGGGGGTGTATTTTATAGTAAATACCGTTTAACTGAGCTGTCCGAAGTTTTACAGTCATTGATGCCGAGAAAAGCACGAAAAACAGCGTTTGTTTTCAACCGGCGTCAAGCAGTTATTCTTATGTTATTCCTTTTTTTCGCGATCGCCGTCCGGCGATCGCGAATTTTTCTGTATAAAATTCAATTTTTAAGAATAATTACAGGATATCTAGCGCAATCATTTTGCTGGATGCCTAGAATCATTATTTACTTTCAAATGAGTAAGATATTTCTTAATAATTCGGTAGTAAATATTTTCGATATCTGCAAATGGTGTATCCTACCTTTAAAGTGGGGCTGCATTACGTCACCGTTTTCACGAAGGGGCGAATTTCATGAAAAATCGTCTATTTATCGAAATTATTTTTTTGTGTGAAAACGATTAAATAATGATATTTCTACAACCTGGTGAAGTTATACATCCCAAAATCATTAAAACCCTAATTAACCTAATTAACGAATGGGCGAATTGGTCCTCAAGTGCCCTTTTGCGTTTTCACGAAGAGGCAAATTCGAAATAGCGTTGACTTTAACGTGTTTATGAAGGGGCGAATTGGTCCTCAAGTGCCCTTTTGCGTTTTCACGAAGAGGCGAATTGGGCGAATTGGGCGCGTAATGCCTTTTAGCGTTTTCACGAAGAGGCGAATTAGGGGCGCAATGGGGAAATGTATACATTCTGACTCTCACAGCCACGGGCGAATTTGCTAATGTATCGTTTTCTCATTTTCACGAAGAGGCAATTCTATTAATTGATTAATTCTGCAAAACTAATCACCTATTTTTCTTAACGTTTGCTATATTCAAGAAGATTGGAATCTCTTCTTTCCCATGATACCTTAATCTTGTATATTCTATGGATATTTATGTTTGAAACTGCCAAACGAAAAAAGGACAAACTTTACAAGCGATTTTCTCGAAAGTTTGTTCAGACCCTGAAAGGCTCAATTTGCCTCTTCGTGAAAACGGTGACGGCCGGATTAGGTTAAACAATTCAAGTTGCTCAACAAGTTGAGTTCTACTTTGTTTGTTGGATATGAAAGGAGGTAAATGGAACAAACTTCTTTACTTCTGCCGATATATAATCTTGTCCTCAAATAGATGTTTAAATGTCACGATCATCATGTTACTTAAAGATTTCACACAATAGTGCTGGACCTATACTGGATGGTTGGAGGTTTAAACTAGTCTGGTTCCCAGACCAAATTATTCTGATGAACATCAATAGTGCTGGACCTATACTGGATGGTTGGAGGTTTAAACTAGTCTGGTTCCCAGACCAAATTATTCTGATGAACATATAATATAGGTCCGGTAGCCGCCAATGTCACGTAACGAATACGGAAAAAAATTATCCTGTTTTCAAAGATGTTCGACGTTTTCCGAATACGTTCCGTTGACATCGGGTATTCCGTCGGGTATTATCGTTAACGCTCGCCTGGTCGAGTGTTTCTGAGAGTAAAAAAGTTAATACACAACAAAATGTCCATCGACCCAGATTGTTTTGCATTAAATCGAAGCTCGCGTTGTTAAAAAAATTAATAATAATAATTGATCAGAACGAGTAATGCAAGACTTGTACACACCGCCCTCAATGGGTAATTCAAACAGATGATAAACTGCCCGCCTTTTAGGGCTAAGTTAGATGCGAACACGCGAAACTAAATCGCTTCCATGCAACGGTGAAAATCATGTTCGTAACAAACCAAATAGTTAACACGTCCTATATACGGAGAAAGTAAATGCTAAACGAAAACCAAAACAGGTTATCAACGATCTGCTTAATTGGCCAGGCTCAAACCATTTAAGCTTGAAACGATTCATTTCGACGAGCGTTTGAGACCCTCTATAGGTTAATCAATCCTTGTCTCGAGAATTTTTGTCGGATCACTTCCCATCGGTGTCAGGACTGATTAAAGCAGTTGTTCCATTGGCTGACGGTTGGCAAGCCGCCATGCAACTAGCGCAGTCTTCACCCTATCCGGAACCTCGGTCCTTGGATGTGCGGTGCAATGCCGCGCACGGCGAGGACCCTGCACTCTTGATTTTATCGGCGACTGTTTGCCGAGTTAATCTGCGCAAATCGGGAAATTGAGACAAATTGAGTTGTTGATTATTGGAACTTGCAGCTATAAGCTAATCATAAGGATAAGCACTTAAAGGTAGGATACACCATTTGCAGATATCGAAAATATTTACTACCGAAATAATAAGAAATATCTTACTCATTTAAAAGTAAAAACAATTCTAGGCATCTAGCAAAATAATTGCGCTAGATATCCTCTAATTATTCCGAAAAATTTAATTTTATAAAGAAACATTCGCGATCGCTGGACGGCGATCGCGAAAAAACAAAGATAACATAAGAATAACTGCTCGACACCGGTTGAAAACAATTGCTGTTTTTCGTGCTTTTCTCGGCATCCATGGTAATTTGTAAAACTTCGGACAGGTCAGTTACACGATATTTACTATAAAATACAACCCCTACATCTACCCATTAATGATAATTCAAGCAATTACCAATGGTGTATCCTACCATTAAACAAATTAACCAAAATGACAACCCCAACCCTAGCAACACTAGTGGTGGGGCAACCCTAAGCCTTTCGTTTTGGTCGGAGTCGAACAGTGCCACTGCCACTGTAGAGCTTCTATTCCGAAGTAATTATAGGCCTTTTTAAATCACAGGCTTCGTTTTTGTCTTAGGCTTAGCGTGATTTTAAGCTGCGGGAACTCTGCCACACTCTGGTTCCTGTTGTGCTTCAGAAACATTCCATCGGTCAGTTTGAAGCCAGAAGTTAGAATGTTTTCTTTTGGTTTGCTTCTTAGCGATTTATAAGTTGAAGGCAAAGCCGAAGACAAGCAACAGTTTTGAAACAAAACCCACTATTTATTCAATTTCAAACAACCATCGTGGGTAAAGCACGTGTGCATGTGAGAAAACAGGAAACACTGTCGTTTTGTGTCGATATCGTAGGTACCCCTGAAATGTGTGTAAATATAAATGAGTTCATCACAAAGTTCCTGCAAGTCCATCACAAGTCCTCCAGTCCCACTTAAAATCGCAAGCTATTCAAACAAGCTCTGACAAAAAGCATCCCTTTGTCATTCTTCGACCGGTTACTATAGTGACTGGCTTTATGAAAGGTCTTGGGAAAGAACTTGCAGGGACTCGAGCACAACTCTGCCTGGAAACTTAGTAGGGAGTCGATACCTTGTTGTATGTAGTGTTACAATACTCTTACCTGTTGGAAATATTACTTTTTAAGTTTCATGTTGCTGCTGCTGCTCACTCGATAAAGACGCTGGATAGTGTGCTGCATCTTATTCTTATTGTCGACTTAGTAATCGTTACAAATGAACAACGGTTTTTTATTATAAAGTTCGTGAATTATATAATGTCTATCAACTCGAACCAAAGTCGGGTGACCCCAAGAGAAAAAAGTAGGATATCATGTGTCAAGTTGATGGGCCAATACACTGTCCCAATTTACCACCTCACTATTTTGGACACCAGAGGTTTAGTATGCCCACAAGAGGGCGACCACCATGTGGAGAGCGTTTACCGTGTTAATACACGTGGGTTGAGTTTCCAGTTCAAACAGGTGGGTCGGGTTTGTGCTTCGAACAGGTGCAATTAGTTTTCTGTTCTCCCTAATCTGTTTCTGGCATCATTTTCCTGTCGCACATCTTTTTTAGTGTGGAAAGTTTGAGGTCGGGCTTTCGAGAATGATTTATTTTTTCGGTTAAATTGCCCCAGAGATCTTCCATCAAACATTTAAAATTGAAAACAGACAATGATGTTCATGTAGCAATGTTCATGTTCATGTTAGGCTTGATTAAAGCTATCTGATTAAAGTTAACATTTTAAAAGTTAACATTTTAAAATTGAAAACGGACAATGATGTTCATGTAGCAATGTTCATGTTCATGTTAGGCTTGATTTAAGCTATCTGATTAAAGTTAACATTTTAAAAGTTAACATTTTAAAATTGAAAACAGACAATGATGTTCATGTAGCAATGTTTATGTTCATGTTAGGCTTGATGAAAGTTAACTGTACAAAACAATGCAGGTTGATAATCTGGCAATCTGCCCAATAATATCATAATATCAACTGTCTACAATCCTGGGCAAGTTATTCCCAATAGTTAGCCATGCAATGCTTACCTGAAATAACCAAGAATGTAATGAATTATGCCAATGCTGGGCGAATTACAGTGTCCAATTATATATGTTTTACCCAACTTTGTTTTACAGTGACGAGTTGAATGATGAATGCAAATTATGCAATTTATCTGCGTCAGTGCATAAAATAACAATTGATTATTGTTTATCTTTTTTTTTCTGTAAGTAACCATTCCCAAACAAGAACAACACTTGGAGAATGTTGCCACACAGGCTTTAAAATATAACTACTTTTTTCTTTTCTTTTCTCGACATGTTTACTATTTCCTACTTTGTTTGTCTCATAATACTTCTATCTCTTTGAATACTTGTTTTTCTTCATAGCAGCGTTACAACACTGACATAAGTATATCACACAGTGAATTATGGTTTTGGGCGCAGGAATACTGCAAAATTACTGTATACTAGTACCAATAGCTTAGTTGAGGATGGAGCGAGTGTTGCGAGTGCGGCAGAACATTTCAAAATGAAGTTTATGATGCTGTGGACATGGGTCCGGGTGGGTATCTACGAAAAATACTCCTGAAAAAGCCCACAAAAATACTACTTTTATCCTGATATATTTTAAGGATTTATTCCTATATTTCTTCTACTTTTTCACACGTGGGTCTATTTGAAAGCCTGTACGTACTACTCTATTTCATACTGTTTAGAAATGGTTTGTGTTTATTCTGCCAACTAACTAGAACAGAATATATCCCCCGTTGAAATATGAATATGAATATCTCTCCATTAATTGCTGATCTGATGGCTCTTTTCCCTATTCCTACCAAATTAACACCGTACGCAAGACAATCTGTACAGGCAGCCTGTACATCAATGGAGTGAAATACATCTCTCCGTCATGAACAAGTTGCAACGACGTAACAAGTAACTACATTCATACAAAGGCCAAGGTTTTTGGTTTTTTTGTTTTTTTCTGGTGGTGTCGATTCACGTGGATTCACAGTAAGTTAATTTGTAACTTTACTACCTATTGTCCTTGTCTCTGTTTATTTATCTACTTATTAGTGTAGTGTAGTCTTTGTTATGCCTGTCAGGTTTCTGTGTGTATCTTGTAACCGTCCTGTTAAGGTGAACCAACTTAAATTATGTTGTGATATCTGTAACAATTGGGTTCATTTGAAATGTACGCAACTCATTCGTGCAAATGTATCAAACCAGCCATGGTGTTGTCATCTATGTCTGGCCAATATATTACCCTTCAATTCTTTCTTGACTTTTCTAAAGCTTTTGATACACTGGACCACAATGTACTTTTACATAAACTAAATCACTATGGTATTAGAGGAGTCCCCCTAGCATGGTTTGAAAGTTATCTCACTAAAAGAAAACAATACGTCTCAATAAATGGCTGTCAATCCACTTTACAATATTTAACATGTGGGGTTCCTCAAGGATCCATCCTCGGACCTTTGCTCTTTCTCATTTATATTAACGACTTTACAAATGCCGCCCAACGTTTGTCCTGTATTTTATTTGCAGATGACTCAAATTTATTCTACAGTCATAAAGACATTAACACTTTAATTGACACCATTAATACAGATCTTGTTAGGATCTCTGATTGGATTAAAGCAAACAAACTTTCTTTAAATATTAAAAAAACTACCTGCATGATGTTTAGTAATTCTCTAAATTCCTTACCAAAGACCATTTATATTGATAACAATGAAGTTATAGCAACAGATTCTACCAAATTCCTTGGATTATACATTGATAATAAATTATCATGGAAGAATCATATTGATTACTTATGTAAAATTGTCTCCAAAAACATAGGCATTATTAATAGGCTAAAATTTTATTTCCCAAAAAATATTTTACTCAACTTATACAATACCTTAATTCTGCCTTACATTAATTATGGGATCCTAGCTTGGGGAAATTCGGTACAGAGTTTGCTAAATCGAATTTTACTTCTTCAGAAAAAAGCTTTACGTATTATAAATGTTACAAGTTACCTAGCTCACACTGATTCACTTTTTCTTAAACACAAGACTCTAAAGGTTAGTGACATATATTACTTCCAGCTTGGAATTTTTATGTTTCAGGTAACTAAAAATGACTTACCAGCCTGTCTTATCTCAATGTTTACCCGAAATAGCAAAATTCATACTCATTTAACCCGTCAATCGGCACAATTTCACTTACCAATTGTTAGGACTAACCTTGCCAGTGAAAATATTAAATTTCAGGGAACAAAATTATGGAATTCGTTACATAAATCTCTACAACATTTATTGTCTGCGTCAGTTTTTAAAAGTAAATACAAACAGTTATTTCTTAAGAAATACAAGGAATGTTCATAGATTTTCTTTTTAAAACAGCTATATTTTAATTGAATTATGTATTTGGTTTTTCTCCCAACACTTATGATATACAATTGGTACAAGATAATCTTTAGATTTTTGTTTTATGTGGGTGTGTGTGTTTTTATGTAGACGTGCACATATCCTTCATATTATTCAAGTATTATTACCTATTTTCTTCAAATAACCCAGCTTATCATCAATGTAAATTTATTATTTTGTTTTAATCCCCCTCGGTTCATCTCTTTATTTGTCTTTTTTTGTTTGTTTTGTTTAGTTTTTTTGTGTATTTATTTAAAATTGTGTTATGTGTTATTCGTACACAGGGGACTCGCACTCGACAAGCTTTGCTTCTTGTGGGTCCCCTCCATCCGTGATTTATATTTATTATCTTCACGATAGTATTTCATTAATGTTAACTTGTATTATGCTGTGAAAAGTGATTGATTATGTATTTAGTTCTTTGATGGGATGGAAATAAAGTCAATTCAATTCAATTCAATTCAATCTATAGACTTGCGTTCAAGACGTGTCATAATTAAAGATATTACCACGTGCCGAGCCAAGCCGATAAAACAAAATAGATTCTTTACTTCAAGAATAATTACGAGTAACTGAATACTTAGCATTGTTGTTCAGCAGAGTATTGTTTTTGTCTCTCGGCTTGTGACCTCTGTTCGGTGTATGATAACGTTTAACGAGCGGAAATCCTGTTTCGTTTCCATGTAGTGCGGCTATGAGCGCCGGTCGATGTTTCTTTCCCTGCAATTTTGTTCTGTTCCATTTCCTTGTTCTCCGGCCCTTTTTTTTTAACGGTTTAAGGTCAGCACGTATAAGCTTGGGTGTCTGATCCCGAATTACCATGATACATGTATGTATAGTGGCATGTACGCATCTGGTGGTGCAATGTGATCAAATTGCAAGTTGATTATGCATTGGAAGAAGGTGCGGCTAGCTCAACGTGTTGGATGCCAGCGATGACGGGCACAATTGGTTCATTGGCACAACAACTTAGTACCTAATAGGTAATGTGACCTGTCACCACAAAATGAGAGTAAAGTCGGAAATATTGAAAATTGAGATAGTGGTGTTTTCTAATTCTTGAGAAAGAGAGCTTCCCAATGGTACATGCGATATGGTTTTGCGATAAATACTTTTTACAGCACTCAAGAAAGTCATGGATTTCACAAAACGTGTTTGTGAGAAAACGTACTTTATACATCTTAAACAAAACACGCAAAATATTACAAAACAGGAAAAGTAAGGTTCGGTTGAGCATAGCAACGGCTATGTTCTAATCATTATTTCTTCATGAAATTTTCTACACATACAAACTATTGTATAAACAACAACCTATCAAAATATCGAAAACGTGGGATACTTACGAGGACCTGATTTGCATATTTAATTACCGTGTTGGTCTTTAATCAAAACACTAACTATGCAAACACTACGCAAAATCGCGTAATTTGAGAGGTTTTCGATCATCTGATCTCACCCAAAAAATCGGAATATGTAGAGGAGGACTTGGGCTTTCCAAATTACTCAAAATCTCAAAATTGACCACCCCTTCATATTTTGACTTTGGATGGCCATATCTCCGAATCACATTGTGCGACTTTACTCTCATTTTGTGGTGACAAGTCACCTATACGTTAGATTGCTCTATTTTGATTGCTCTACGTTAGATTGCTCTATTTTGCTCTAGGTAGTATATACACCATTACCAAAAAAAATTAAGCTAAATTATTATGAAAAACCTTACTTGACTGTAAGTAAATAACACTCTCAAGCATCCTGCGTAACCACGACACCTGATGTGATGTAGTTTTCAAGAAAAGTGGAATTTGCTAAAGGGCAATCGTTAAAAACAAACTACTATTTTCAAACACTGCCCCCAATTTATTAAATTCGTCTGGAGAAATTCTTGGAACCAGACTACAAATACAGCATTTTTATTGGATTATCTAGCATCTATGAACATAAAACTTAAAAACAGGTCCTATAACAGGTTTTATATTTACTATACAAATTAATCCCCTAACCCATCCGTTTTAGATAATTACAGCAACAGCAAATGGTGTATTCAGTATACTAACTTGAAAACAACATTATAGGTCTATCTTTCGCACCTATCCTAAAAGTAACCAACCAAAAATGCTGTTGAAAACTTTTGTAAAGATTATTATTGGCACTAAAGTCCCTGTGAAATTATTCCTTCTTGCGTGATGTCATTTTGAAGAGAATAATGAAAGAATATTATTTCCAAAGATGCGTCTCGGAGACGTACTTGGCTTGCAATCCGGAAATGGTGCGGGCGTTGGAACGACGCACACACGTACGTAAAGGCGTGGGCGCTAATTAGTATTGGTCGGTTTAGTGCGTGACCCACGCGTATAATAGCTGCAATCGGCTGAATAAGAACGCTCCCAAACGCCTATTGTGCTCGCAATTTAAATTGTGAATCGGCAAATTTGGAATTGAAATCGAAATCTTACAATCTTGTTTTCCCAAAATATACAGCATTCACATAGATTAATTTCATCCGATTTAGTTGTCAATCGCCTGTCCTTAGATTGTAAGCAAATGTTGCTGATTTAAACGATAACAATACACAACTGACAAAATGGTATACCATCCCTTTAAATGATTGGTTTAGTGTATGGTATTAATGGTGGGGCGAGGTTGGGTGAGCATAAGACAGGTATCAAACCAAGGCTAGGGGGTGGGAGATAACAACCTTCACGCGGTCCACCCTGTTTTTCACTAATGTCATCAAACCGATGTATGCAGTAACACGTTAAGCTGCCCATCATACGAAAAAAGAAGAAGGAACAAAGGCTTAAAAGAATCAAATCAAAAGCTGTCCGTGGTTGTCGAAGGTGGTTTATAGTTCGGGACGGTAACGGTAGGGTCTAACACTGCCAAAATAAGAAAATCATCAATAACACAAGAATGCTAAAGGGAGCTAACCCCGGGGATTCTGGACCAGCTCTATCCAACCAGAGTATTGGAATGATGTCAAAATATATTGCATGCTTACAGTTATGCTCGACTTTTCTGTTGCAAAGCTACAATCTGTCCGTTTGTAAACATGTTTAGAAGCTAAATACACGTGTCAAATTCCTAAACATCAATGTTCAATGTCTGAACACTATCCGTCCTTATGCTAAACATGTTCACAAACTGATGATAGCCAGAAAGTGTTTAGAAAAGTGTTTACTCGCTAAACACAGTTTTTTGTAGTGATATTGTAATGCCTATAAGAACTCACTGTCGTCGTCATGCTCGTTCGTTCACTGACTATATCCATACCGATAACTTGTTTTGCTAAGTCAGAAGGAAAGTGCGGTTGATTATATTGGGAGCGAAACTTAAATGATGGATTAGGCTATATGGCTGGGTAACACGTTTTACTTTTAGTCAGAAGTTTGAAAAGGCAATAAACCCCATCGTCCTATGCATTAATTTGGTGTACAATATACTGTACTACAAAAATACTACCCATTAAGTCAATTCGATGTTACGCCAACTATAGACTGAACAATGCATGTGTAAGGATAAACAAAACACGTCATGCTGTCACAGTCCAAACGACGGTTATTTTTTAGCATCACGTGGGTTAGTTTATCTAAAATTATGTCTCAGAATTCATTGCTCACACGAAACGTTGACTTTGCTTAATCCCATAGGCCAGTGGGTGCAGTATAGTACTGCGTATAACAGTTTACTATTGATTTTGTAGCCAGGTGGCGTTAGGGTTAGGTATAGCTATATGAGTGGCAATCGGGGGGGCCAATTTCATAGAGCTGCTAAGCACAAAAATGTGCTTATCATGAACATTCTACCTTGATGAAAACGGGGTTACGAACCAAATTTTCAGGTGATGTATATTGTTTGTGACTGGTATTCAGCTAGATTTTGCTTAGCATGAAAAGCACATCGAGTTTTGGCTGGTAAACTGCTTTTACTGAACAAGTTGTTGTGCTTAGCAGCTCTATGAAATTGCCCCAGGTATGAGGTTGTGATTTTAGTTATAGTGCGTTAAGGCCTGTTTAAAACAGGCCTGTCGATTTGGTAAGATGCATGGTTAGATGAGAGCATTGCATTCACCAGTCAGCCCATGTATGCAAATCCGCGCAAAGAAATTGATGTTAGTTCCTAAACTTTTACCCAAGATCCTCAGTTCAAAACTCAGAACGAATGTAGGCCATGGAACACAAGTAGCCCAGAAACCTGACCCAAAACTGTCGAAGTCAACGGACACGACAGAGCTCAACCACCACCACCCCCCCCCCCCCCCCCGACCGAAAATTGGAATTAAAACCCCCGGATTTTTCCACCTCTGCCCCGTGATTGGAACATCCTTTGCCTTTGCAAACTGCGCTGATGACCTAAATATAACCCCCTCGTCCCGAGCCAAGAACCTTTCACGGGCTCGCACTGACGGACGGCTCTTAATTATCCCCCGATTTCCTCTCCCCCTTGCACCAGCATGTCGGCTAAACATAGCGATGAAGCAGCACTTTTCCCCCCGTTTCTTCAACCCTTCTTTCCCCTACTTCAACACCTCCCCCTCTTAAGTCTTTTAAGGCCGGCTTGGAAACGGCATTTAGCTGCGGAAAGCAAATTGGTTGGGATGGGAGATCATGTTGTATTTTTGGTTTCGGAACTGATAGCACGCTCCCGCTTAAAAAGCAATAGGTTAGATATTTATTGCAATAGACGAAGGCCAGGACTAGAGAGAGTCAGACATGTTTTGGTTTAGGAGATTGTTCAGTCAGTTTGAGGGAAAACTGCTCTTATGGTTCCCAGAACACACTTCAGCCGGAACAGAGTGATTTACACACGTCAAGTTAAGGAACCAGACTAGCCTCTTTGAACTCATTAAATTACAAACAAAAATAATGTGGACTAACTAAATTTGAAGGGCAGTAATTGAAAATAGTCAGATTTTTTAATGACGGTCGACCGGTCATCGTTGGATGGGAAATTGATTCAAAATGTTTACTTTTCATGAAAATGACAGCACACCAGGTGCCGTGAATTCACAAGATACTTGTTATTATTCACTTACAGCAAAGTAAGGTAATTTATAATAAATCAGTAGTTACGTTGTGTGTTGATGTTGTTTATTGCCTTTGAGGCTTTCTTTAGGGGCACGAATGTTCTCTTTCACGTCATACGATTTAAAAGGTGTTTTTTTAGATGCTATAAAGTAACAATTTGACAATTTTTTTTTTTCCGGGGGTGATTTTCTTAAGAAACCAATGTACCAAAAATTATTTCAGAAACTCTTACTTTTACACGCTAATGTTCCTATTACAGGGTTCCGGAATTGCGCCACCAGGGGTCAGCTTTCAGGCTCTATTGCGCATGACTATAAAGTAACTTGTCACGTGAAAAGTGTATCCAATAATGGGGAAAAGTCGTCTGATTTTCATAATAGTCTGATTTTCATTTGACACCGGTATATGCCACTTTTGTGATCATTCAACACGATAGAACACAGAAAGATAAGCGGTATCGTGTGTTTACCTGTTGTATCCGATCCTATCCCACCTCAGTCGTCATGGCGCCAGGAAAAAACAAACCCTAATTTTCCTGGAATCAACTCGTCATATTCTGGTATTAATTACCTAATAATACTTGGTTTGTCTCTCAGTGGCTTTGTAAAAAAAGAATGAGGTGAATTTCTGTTTATTCTAATGTATACCTTTGTGGACGCTGTGTACGCGTACGAACGGTAGGTGGCGCTATATTACCAATCATCACGTTTACGACGGCAGTGGCGTTATGGCATTAAAATGAGGCTGTGTCCGAATTTCTCGTCGATAGGTCTTCGTCCTTTACCACCACGTGTGAGCAGGCCGAAATGTAGACGTATAGCCGTAGGCGTAATGCCTCTTTAAGCACGGACGAAAATTAATAGATACAACATCGGAAGAAGAGCTCCATCATATTTCAAAACACATTCTTGCATTATAGATTTCCTTATGACGGTGCCGCCGCATTCATTAAAACGGTTTAGTTATGCGTCCTGTCTTCATCAGACTATCGTTTCCGATCCGCTAACGAGCAGTCACTCCTTCGCCTTAGCCTTGCTGTCAGAAGAAAAAAAACTCCCCTATCTCTTTCTCTCTCTCTCTCTCTCGCCTCTTGGGGCTGGGAGAAGATTCGTCTTGTAAACGTAACAGGTGATGAGTGCCATCAGTGGAGTTGTTTATCGTTCATCAGATCAGGAAGTCAAGCACTCTGTACATTATTATTATTTATTATTATTGTTGGTTTATTCGTGGCCAAAAGGCCAAATTGTACATGATTTACAGATAAATATTTAAAAACAAATTGTATAAACAATAAAGACAACAACACAGGTAACCTTATCAATAGTTAAAATACCCATTACAAATAATATATATATTTTAAAAAACGACTGAATAAATAAAAGGACCCAAACAATCAAGACATAGACGTATAAGAAAAAAAAATACCCAAAACGTCAATAACATGTAAATATTAAAAAAACGCCAGTGAATAAAAGATATATATTCCCACACTATAATAACCACTTGAATTAATAAGATCAATATAATATGGAATTGGGCTATTTCTGAACCGACGTGTTTTAGCGAAAATAATTGAAATATTGTTAGAGTTACGAAGGTTCCTACCATGGCTAGCTATTCTAGATGTGGGGAATATCTTATTGGTTTAGTGCGATTGCTGATGGTGACGTATAAAAGCGATAATACCATAGGCCTAATGATGATCATTTTGTTTATGAGAGAAGGATCAGGACCAATTGAAAACAGCTACCTTGAAGCATAGAGAAAGGTTCCTTTCTCTATGCTTGAAGCAATAACCTTCAGCTATTTTGTTTACCTTCATAAGAGTGCCGTGGCTTAATGGTCTTGAGCATTTAATTCGTGGTGATCTGCAGGTTGTGGGTTCGAACCCAGCCTGTGTTAAGTGCACTATTGGGTAGAGGCATTATTGATGCCTTGCAGTGGACTAGTTTATATCCATCCCAACCCTATTCATACTTTGAAGAGATCAGAATGTTTTGTTCCAGTGTAAGGGGCTGGTTCTTCCACACTTTCCTCTGTAGCCCACACTTCGAGTGGCCTTTGACCTTGCGATAGGCGTAACACGAATTACACACGTGGTAAAGGGCGTGCGGCGGTTCTTTCCTTGCCTTTCACTGCTGTGACCCTGGTTCGAATTCCACCTGGGTCAATATGTAGATTGGGTTTTCAGTATCTGCTTAAAAACAGGGTTAAAGTTAATTTTCAGAAGATGTACATTGTATAAATTATTGTTTGTGACTGGTATTCAGCTGTTGTTGTTTTTGCTTAGCATGAAAAGTGCAATGCAGTTTTGCCTGGTAACCTGTTTTAATGAGCAAGATTTTGTTTGTGCTAAGCAAGTTGCTGTGCTGAGCAGCTTCATACAATTTGTTCCTGGTGTGATTCTGTGATGTTTGATATGACTTAAGCTCTGCCGTAGAGTGGGTAGACAAATTGAAATGAAGAATTTCCGGAGTCTTTCCCCTGTTTTAACAGAGTAGAAGTCTTTAATTGCCAGATATTTGATTTGGGGTGCGTAGCTATGTTCCCCAGTCCCTATGTTCCCCAGTCCCTATGTTCCCCAGTCCCTATGTTCCCCCATAGTTGTTACAATCAGTAATGTAATAAAATCGATGGTCGATTTTATTATATTACTGATTGTAACAACTATGGGGAACATAGGGACTGGGGAATATAGGGACTGGGGAACATCGGGACTGGGGAACATCGGGTTGACCCCAAGCGACACACTGGAGAAGGGGACAGTCATCTAGGGGGATTCACAACAGGTGTCAACAATTATTGTTATATCAAATTCCCACCACAAAAACATTTGGGTAAACTTTAGACTGAGACAAGATGGCTCCTGGGGCCAATTTCATCATAGAGCTGCTAATCACAAACATTTCTTGCTCAGTAAAATCAGGTTACCAGCTAAAACTCCATGTGATTTGTATGCTAAGCAAAAACCAGATGATTACCAGTCACAAGTAATTATTTATATTCACCACCTGACAATTTGGTTGGTAACCCATTTTGTTGCCAAGGAAGAGTTTTCATGCTAAGCAATTTGTGTGTACTAAGCATGCAGCTCTGTGAAGTTGGCCCCAGGTCAGTTCTTCCGTAGGCGAGGACGGTGCCTCGAAGCAGATTTTGGGACATTCCATGGGTATGACAGATCACTGGAAATGTGTTTGCCGCTTCGGTTCCTTTGAACCGGTACTCATGTACACGGGTGTACGCTCACACAGGTGTGGCTGGTTAGTATAGTCGGAGGCCTTGTTGGTTTGCTTGGTGGGTTGGTAAGGGGACCCGGGAATTTTGTTCGACATGGTCGGCCTGCGACCCAATGTGTCAGTTGCGGTCATTGGAGCAACATTCTTGCCATTGCCCCCCGGTATATCCGTCAATATAGTATCATTCTTTAGTGTGTGGTTGGCAACACGGTTTGCGTGAACATCACAACTCCTGATTGATAAAATGTTTCTATTTCCTGAATTCCGTGATCCCCACAAATGCACCGCGTCGATTTTTGTATATACATGTGAAAAATTTGATTGATGTATTTT
This sequence comes from Crossaster papposus, assembly GCA_037893245.1. Lineage (NCBI taxonomy): Eukaryota > Metazoa > Echinodermata > Asteroidea > Velatida > Solasteridae > Crossaster > Crossaster papposus. The sequence continues at coordinate 405,770 of JBAIAA010000451.1, forward strand.
TTTTTTAAAGAAAAAAAAAGTGTTGCGAAACTGTAAAACAGCACATTTTTATGAAATATTAAAATAATTTGTAGTATAAGAAATGATAATAATGGGAAAAAAGGTGGGCTGAGATAACTAGCTGTAGATAACTAACTTGCGTCTGTACATTTCGGGGCTTTTTAAATCCCCGGCTTCGTTTCGTCTTTGGCTTACAGCGATTTTAGATTCCCAACTGCGAGATCCCCTGACACATTTTGATGCCTGTTGTGCTTCACAATCATTCAATCGATTGATGTGAACCCAAAAGTTAAACTATTTCCATTTGCTTTAATTTCTATTTGCTTCTCACTAATTCGGAATTTGGAGGCAAAGCCGAAGCCAAAGGCGAAGGCGAAGCAAACGTTTCGAAAATGCCCTTAGACGAATCCACAGGTCTATAGCGCCACCAATAGTTCATCGCATGCCCCATTGAACAGATATGCTACCTTTTAAAATTGCGATATTTGTAGCGAGTGAATGAATACACAAATGTATCAATTCGCTTCGTCTGTGGCATCGGCTTCGCCTCCGACTTCCGAATCGGTAAGGAGCAAATACAACATTGAAGCAAATGCAAATAGTTATTCAAACTCTTGGGTTCATATATCATTCGATTGAATGTTTCTGAAGCACAATTAGGCACCAAAATGTTGCTGAACTTCCCGCAGTTGGGAGCTCAAAATTGCTTTAAAAGTAGTATACACCATTGGTAATTGCTTGAATTATCATGAATGGGTAGATTTGGGGGGTTGTATTTCATAGTAAATATCGTTTAACTGACTTTTTCGAAGTTTTACAATCATGGATGCCGAGAAAAGCACGGAAAACAGCGTTTGTTTTCAACCGGGGTCGAGCCGTTATTCTTATGATATCTTTGTTTTTTCGCGATCGCCGTCCGGCGATCGCGAATTTTTCTTTATAAAATTCAATTTTTTTGGAATAATTACAGGATATCTAGCGCAATCCTTTTGCTGAATGCCTATAGAATCATTATTTACTTTCAGATGAGTAAGATATTTCTTAGTAATTCGGTAGTAAATTTGTTCGATATCTGCAAATGGTGTATCCTACCTTTAAGACGACAACGAAGCCAATAATTCGAAAAGGACTATTATAATAATGAAAAGGTATCAGTTGAGTATATACCCTAATTTTCTTTTTCTTAAGATTGTTTTTGTTTTATATTAGGACTCTAGGAATGTTCAATTTCAACTTTGTGTTCGTGTAATGTAAACAATTCGCTGTTGGCATACATCGTCGTTTATACAGTTTAAAGGTTCAGACTCATTCTTTGTTTATGCTTGTATACAATGAAGACAACTATTGATATGAGAACGACTATTGATATAACACTTCGCAGGAATACATTTTGTCGCGGTCTTTTGGAAGTTTCGAACACAGAGAGACCAACACATAATTATGTGAAGTTCCTTTGAGGCCAAGGGGTCGTGTGGACGATGTGGTGAGTCATCTAAGTGGAATTGTGACCACCTGTTAGTTTAAAATAGCAAGGAAATTATGTGTTCTTCATATAGAAACACATTTTGCGTATATCATTGACTCCTGTAGACGTATAGCCAGAAAATCGATATAGATAATCGGTGTTGAAAATGTGTTCTATGGAATTAGCAAATAATAGTAAAGCTTTGAATAAGATTAAAACTGCTACAAACTGCTTACTGGCTGGAATGACCTGAAATATACAAATCAAATAAGATAAGAGGGCCTAATATTTCGATCTTAACAAGATCTTCTTCAGAGACAAAATGGCTGTGTACAAGAAACAAACTATGTGTTGCCCTATATTATGTTTCTTTCTTGTACACAGCCATTTGTCTCTGAAGAAGATCTTGTATAAGCTTTGTTATAACCATAAGGTATGGCGCTCACACGTGACATTTGATTCAAGTTCAAGCGGTATAGCTTTTGATTATTTCAAGATACGTGTATCTCTAAATATTTCAAGAAATCTCTAATCATTTTAAAACAAACGTCACTTTACGCGCGCCACAATAGTAAAGCCTTCTTTGTAATACCATTTATCGTATCTATAGTAATACCTATAATACGTATCACTTTGAACGGTACTAATCTGAACTTGTCAGTGTCAAAAATGTGACCCGCTCTGCAAAAATGGGTATTATGGTGCAAAATAATGAAATTGAGTTATATACATGGTTAGAATGCCTACAGCGTAAGCTTCCAGTTAGTATATAATAGAGCTCCATAGCTACTCCCGTTCTGGAGATATAATATGTTTGCTTTTGATTACTTCCTTGCCGTTCAAATTACACAACTGAAAAAACAGGCTTTGAAAAAGCCGGCTTTGTTGTAGAACAACAGAACGATGAACACAAAATGGGCGTGTATTCCACTTTAAACATCAAAATCAACATTCCTTTGAATGAAACCTTAAAATATTGGTGTTAAAGATGTCATTAATGGCAAAAAATGTAAATCACATTTTGATGAAATGTTTATCCTCTCAACCTTGAGTGGTCCATTACATGATAGTGCACAGGGCGACTTAATACCCTTTATTGCAGAGCCGGTCACAAATGGTTTGTATAAGGCCTGATTGTGCTCTCAGTTTTAGAGCGGTCTGCTCTTCTTAAAAACGAAACAGCGCCACCGATTGCCTTGTGGCCTAAAACGGTCACAACATTACAATACGTTCCAAAAAAAGAAAAAAGACAGGCACCATGTTATGGTGTTCTATAGAGACGACAGATCGCGTCGCCTTAAGGAGCGACGGCGACGGCGACGGCGACTTAATCTGTCGTCTCCTTCATCGAGGGTGTTGCATGTCGGCTGCGAGGTTTAGCTTGGGCCAAGTTCGATCAAGGACTATTGTTATAACTTTAGTTTGACTAACTCTGATTGAACTCAGGCTAGTCTACGATGGTTGGACTAGTCTAGTCGACTATTCACGGGCGACCAGCCTGGCGCGGTTGGTCGCATCGATGGTAACCAATAGCCGCGTTAATAGCACAGTACAGAGAGAACCAGTTTGGCAGTTATCAATAGTTGGACTATCGGGCTCTTTAGGGGAAAGTTTTGAAAAAAAAGTCACCCCTTGAATCTAGGTCAGTTTTATTGTCACCGTGGCTAACCTTTCATGTGCACATTTCCTGTTATTTGGCTCCCGTCTTTGCTTGTGGAAATGCTATACTCGACTAGAGCCGAAGAATGTTTCGATTGCTCAGGCCTTTCTCATCACTCGAAGGAAAACATGTTTCTCGTTCAGAGGAGTTTCCCGTGATTGGTCCAGACAACTTACCCGTTGTGATGTTGTTATCGCTCGGATCAGAACATAATGAGAAATCCGACTTGTACCCAAGACTATGCTTTTATCTAGTTAATTAAATAATGTTGCAGAAATAACCCTTAACCAAACTCTGCTTGGGAACTGGTTTTATTGGATTCAGCATACCAGAATTATGCTGAAATGTTGGTTGTCAACTTTTACCCTAACATTAATGTTCGAAATTCCACTAGATTATACGTTGTGCGTGATGTTGTCGCTCCATTCAGAAAATAATAACGAGACTGAACCCGAGACACAGCAGTTGCAATTTATTGGCCTCCATCATCGTTGTTGCTTGCCCTATTTTGTCGCGGCAGGACCGGGGCCGGGGCCGGCCTAGCCTTATCAATCACGCGCGGTGTCTGTCAGCAGCGGGCTTGTTTCATATACATTGCCCGGGAAACGACCCGTTTACACCGGCGCGCGAAAAGCGGTCGTGGCGCGCTGTGCCGAGCCTGGGCCAGGGCCAGGTGGCCTATAGCTCGCCCGCTATTCACTTCGCATCAGACACGCTAGCCAACAGCCTTCCCACGTCCCCTCGAGCAAATCCGTATAGCATTTTCTATTTTGTTTCTGTTCTGTCCTTGTATTATTTGTTTTCTCCTGTTAAGCTGCTGTTTCCATCGTTTTGCTATGTCGACTGGATGGAAGTGACGATGGATAGCTTGTGAATAATTGTGACAACCTATAACGGATCGTTGAAAGTCCCTATTTAAAAGGCAAATTTCCCTTGGCAGCCGTGATAACAATCTGCTAGGCAGCATGTTTTCTCCTGCAATGTGCACAGTTCGAATGTGAACAGTAGAAGTATTTCACACAGATCCTGTACAATTATGGTCTATTAAATAGATCGTATACGTTTGGTAATTACTCCAAAAAGTTATGGCACTAAAAACGTACTTGGTAAGAAGTACAGCAGCTTTGGATAGTATAATGCATTTTTAGAACTTGTTCACTTCGAAGTACTGCGGTTATGAAAAACAAATATCACTTGTTATCCCAAAAAAAATTGAATCTGAGAAGCGTTACTGCAGTGACGTTTCTCAGATTGTGTATTCCAATGCAGATTATTCTTCCTGCGTGGACATAACCCTCCAGATTTTCGGCAATATCTCAAAATCGCTACCACCTTTTGAAAAGAAAGTTTACAGGTTAGTTTTATGGTATATATCTATATATAACTATATAGGATTGAAACAAACAGTGGGTTCCAATAACCAAACGTATACGATGCCTTTAATATATGACCACTTGTGGGGCATAGTGCAAATTGTTTTGGGGAATTGCGCATTTGATGATACAAGCATGAAACTTGGCACACACTCGGAGTAAGTCAGATATTTGAATAATATAGGGCCATCGCAGATTTGTCCTTTGAACAAAAATATGGGTAGAACAACAAGCGATGGCAGCCATTTTGAAAATTTTGAAAATGTAAAAAAATTCACCTGTATTTTTTGTTCGAGGACAAATCTCCGATGGCCCTATTGCCAAATATCTTTCTTATGGCATACCCAAACTGTGTGCCCAATATCATGCTTGTACATCGTCAACGGCGCAATCGCATCATCTATCAGCCGTATACTCACAGACATATGAACACATAGACCGCCAGGTCCTATTCAAAACTACATGATACCAACCATGCAGGGCAAATTTCATAGAGCTGCTAAGCAAACAAATTTGCTTAGCACCAAAAATCTTGCTCATTAAAAACAGGTTACCAGCCAAAATTCTACGTGTTTTTCATGCTAAGCAAAAAAACAGCTGATTATCAATCCAGAACAATAAAGATCAGGTGAAAATTTGGTCTGTAACCTTGTTTTTGCCAAAGACAAAATGTCATGCTCAGCAAATTTGTGTGCTTAGCAGCTCTATGAAATTGGGCCCAGAGTTGTATTCGAGTCCCTGCAAGTCATTGCACAAGTTCTTTCTCAAGTCCAGTCACAAGGCCAGTCATAAAGCCATTCATAATATTAAGCAATGACAAGGAATGCTTTTGTCAAAGCTCATTTGAATAGCTAGTGATTTGAATTTGAACTGGAGGACTTGTGGTGGACTTGTGGTGGACTTGCAGGGACTTACATGGACTTACAGGGACTTACAGGGACTTGTGATGGACTTGACTACATCCCTGATACCAACTATGGGCAAATTTACCCTCGATATAGGAAATTTGTACACACCCGAAAGGTTCTAGTCAATAAAAGCATTTATTGAAAGCATTTACCGATTTAAAAGAAAATTCCATAATGTTGTATCATACTCATAGGCCATGTAGATTAAACATATCCATTGTCAATCTTGATACTTTCAAATGAAGACGGTTAGGCCCATTTGTGTGTTAAGCGCGTTGCCCAGTTTGCGCACAGAGGGTAAAAAGAGCTGAGTGCGTTGCCCGTCGAACGAAAGATACTGTAACAAAATTATATGAACGCGCGTTTAAAGGCGTTGCGCAATAGGCGCGTATAACTCGTGCGGTACCGGTTACGCGCAAGCATTCACCGACGCGTCGTTTTGCCCATACTTTTTTCCAAATCACGGTTTTGTGCACACGACTGGCGTGTGTGCGTTTGTTATGTCTGTGGCCGTACTACCACACTGACTTTCTACATGTACCACAACGACTTCCGAGCAATAATAAACATTCAACATTCATAGGACAATTTACGTTAACAAGTATTTACCAAGCCGATCAATTAGCAATAAAACACCTGTCGTTTAATTAAAACAGGAAATGTCTCCAGCCAGTATATTTTTCACTTTAATTGTTAGAATGTCAAAACCTGGAACAAACCCAATACCATTAATTTTTACTTGTTTTACATTATGCACACACTGCGGATCTAGTCCTCTTATTTTATATAAATGAGCGCCACCAACAGTGCGTACACAGAGCCAATACAGGGTGCACACAAACCTCGATCTCTCACTTGTCGGCGATGGGGGAAAGCTCTCGCTTGCCCGGTGTACTACTACGTATACTTGACTATAATAGAGTCACACTCTAACTTTACCGTAGCTAGCTAGCCCGAGTTGCGTTGACGTCACACGCCCACGCTGTGCACGAGGAACGCCGCGGATCGCAGTATCGATCGACCGCGCGCTCGCGCTAAATTGGATCCATTCTGTAGAGCAGAGCCGAAGGGGAAATTTTTCATCATTGCTTGCAGGGGGCCCGGGTCCCTTATCGCGCTCCAGGTAAAGGCACCAGGAAATGTTTCATTTGGGCTTTGCTTAATACTCAACTGAAAACGGCCTTCCTCCAGGGGCACAGGGGTCGGAAACCAGCGTTTCCCGTTTGGATGTCGAGTTAACTACTGTGTAATGTACTCTTCTGGACATAGTTTTTATGCGAGGTTTCGGGGCACCAGCTTTGTATGTTGTGTCAAAGGTCACACGGTGCGATTTGGTTTTAACCTTTGTTTTATACCCTTTAATTTGTTTTAATCGTCTTCAAAGTTATAGGTATATATATACATGTAAAGGTTGGGGCAAGGTGTATTTTAAAGCGAAATTAAACCTTGTATATAAGGCCTATATTTTTCTACAGGGTCCATATATTTTGACAGGTTTTGGAGCATTAAAAGCTTTAAAAAGCGTTTAACATTAATGTGTGTGTAGTGAAGAAGCCGTTTTAACAATTGTAACGTTTGTTTTAAAGGTAGTCTCAATAACACTCTACGGACTTTTTCGCATAAGTTTAAATTGAATGCTGCATTTCGGCAACAGCTTGGTCGAATTTGATCTGTAAATGACAAATATATTCCCAAGAAATGTTTAAATAGAGTTCACCAAAACTTGAAATTGAATGGTACCTGACTAAAATTAGTTTTGTAAAAGCGTGTGTAATTTGTTACATTGTTACATTTGTTACATTACAACAAAATGTAAATAGCTGCACGGGGAAACCTCCTGCAGTTATAGTCATTCTGAACAGAAATTAATGTAATGTATTGAGTTTAACAGCTGTTCACATTTCAAAGCTCTTACACTCTAAGAAATAAAAGTTCAATTTTGCACCATATAGTTGATACAATAGCAGAACCCCTAAGGGTGCAAAACAGAACCTATTAGGGTTCAGCTATAACACATTGTACCCTTAGAGGGCCATATTTGCACCCTTCAAATATTTACTGTATTTGAGGGGTGCTGCTATTGTATCAATTAGGGAGCAAATTTGTATTATACGAGCCTCCACCTATAGTTATGGGGACAGGCTCTTTTGTTTGAAAAGACATACCGAGTAGTGGGGACATTTTCGAGTCCCCATAGCGCGTTGGGTCTTCAGTAAAGGTAGAACAAGGGAAAATTGGGTTAGGGCATAATGAAAGAAAATGAAGAAGAGTACAAATTACTAGGGTGATGCTGAAAATTTTAGAATTTTAGAGTGTTCTGAGTTTGAGATTAGAGAGATTTCAGTTTACACACAAACCCTATGGGTTGTCCCCATAACGCAATGTACCAACATAATTGGTGAACCTTTATTTCTTATAGAGTGTATTATAACCCTATACGATTTCATTTCCACACGAGAAAAGAGGATAATTGTTAAGACATGGGAAGTAGTGTTTTTCTTAAAGAGTATGCCACTCAATTCTGCTTTTGATGGAGCCGATTGACGAGTTTCAACGGTGTCAGATTGGAATGAATAAGTAATGCGAAGAAGAGTCCGCAGTGTCCTTCCGTTTAGCGTCACCTGCCTGTCGCACGCGGCGGGCGATATTGTCACGGTTCCCCCTTCACAGAAGCCGCTTGTCACCGCTCCCACCTGCCCGTCGTCAGCTTGACGAGGATTGGAGGCGACCAGGGGAAAATTTCGTTCACGGGGAGAAAAAACAAACAAACACGAGAGCGCGGTTGGAGGTTCGATTGGCATGCATTTTGGGGCCTTGATGGAACAGACCTACTATTAGACCTAATGACGCCATGTTTTATTTACATAAAGAGTGACAAAGTGCCTTGCCCAAGGGCACACGCACTCGAATCCACAATCTGTAGCTTTGCCCACATGCTGCGAATTCAATGCTCCAGACCACGAGACCACGGAACTCCTAACCCTATAACGTCGCTTCTGTTGAACAAAACCAGAACTTGTAAAGATTCGTTATTTAATGGAGGTTTACTTCATTCTTTGAACCGACACTGATTTGAGAAAGAAAAAGAACAAGTAGTGGAAAAACTCAGCGACATATGAAGCAAGTAATGAGACAGAGGGACACCCCCCCCCCCCCCCCCCCCCCCCCCTCCACCCTCCTGCTTTGTGGTGGCCATTGTGCTGGCTGAATGTTGTGGTTTCTCAGGAATTCGTTTTGGGTTTTTAGGTGGGGGTGCGTTAGGGTGGGTTTTCACGGGGCGCGCGAACGATTCGCGAATGATGCGAATGCCGAAATAATGGCAAAGTCCAACATTTGTATTTTGGGTTCCAAACGTTCGCCAAACATGCGCGGGGGTTCGGACGCGTCGTCAATTGTTCGCGGGGGTCGTTTTTAGTTTGGTGGGAATTTCAAAAATGTTGCCCCGAGATTCTTGCAACATTCGTGTTGTTCGCATTCTAGTCGTATGTTCTTCGTGTATGTGGATTGGCCATAGTTCGGCAACGCTACACACGACATTCGCACATACGTTGTGAAAACTACGCACAAACTGCATTGTCGCGATACATTTGGAGACAAACTTTTCCGAATGTTGGACTTTGCAATGTTTTTGGCATTCGCAGCCTTCGCAAATCGTTCGCGTGCCCCATGAAAACCCACCCTTAACAATAGTCTAGATAGTGTGTAGGTAGGTGGGGGACTAAGGGGGGAGTCGGTCGGTCTCAATTCTTGCTGGGTATACACATTGACGATGGGACCAAGTTTTCTGATTTCGTTTGGATGTGCAAGTGCTGCAATGTGGATGAGCTGTTTTTGGTTAGCAGCTAAACACAGGTGTCCAATTTCTAAACATCAACGTTTAATGGCTAAAAGGCTAAACATCCTCATGCTAAACATGTTTAGTATGTAAACATGTTTACAAACATGGATTATGTTGTATCGCTAAAGACAGTTTTTGAATTATATAGTCCAGGCAAATATCCACATAACGACAAGCAGGGCATACACCTTTGTCCCAATGCCTAAAATTGAAAACTTGGTCCCCTGGTCAATTTGACCTCTCTTGGGAGATTACTCATAACTCCGTCAAAAATTATCAAATTTGGATGTTTGATATCTCGTTTTAAAGTGAAAATGTGTATCTGTCGAACCATATCTATATTATCTATGTTGGTTACACATGCTATGTATAACATTCCATTATATTTTGTTTACATTTTTTAACACAAATATACCTGCAAGCAATAATATGATCCTCCAAAGACAGTATACTCAAAACATTTATTAACGCTTGAGTGCTGCGTTTTCGTTTAGGCAAGTGTCACGGAAAACATCGGATCAGCACCGGTGGTTCGAGCGGCGTGTGGAGTTGTTGTACTGATGGGACCGTCAGGGCGCGATATGCCCGCGGGGAGCGCGCTGGCGAACACCTGCTTGGATCGGTTTCTCGGTGTGATATTTGGAGACTATTTTTGCCATTACTTAACTGCGAAAGGTCATCACTAGCTATACGAAAGTGTGCTAAGCACTGTTGATATACATGTACATTGTATACATTGTATACATGTCCCGTGCTTTTGTATTGGGTACAAATTCCTTAAACACCATAAACATTATACATGTAGTACATGTACAATAATAACATAATTTTGGAATACAACCGACTGTTATAATGTACATGCGCTCTTTGTCAAAGTAGCATTAGGAAAACATGTTATCGTACTCATTAAGGCATTAGAGAGACACGCGACATTAGGGAGACATTTCCAGACTCATTTTTGGTAGGGCAAAGCTCTATTAAAGGTAGGATACACCATTGGTAATTGCTTGAATTATCATAAATGGGTGGATTGGGGGTTTTATTTTATAGTAAACATCGTTTAACTGACCTGTTCGAAGTTTTACAATCATGGATGCCGAGGAAAGCAAGACAAACGGCGTTTGTTTTTAACCGGCGTCAGGCAGTACTCGTTATGTTGTTCTTACGCTTTTTTTCGCGATCGCCATCCAGCTATCTTGATTTTGTTTATATAAATCAATTTTTCGGGACATTTATAGGATACCTAGCGCAATCATTTTGATGGATAGCTACATTCATTATTTACTTTCAAAATAAGTAAGATAATTCTTAATTATTCGGTAGTAACAAAATCCATAATCTGCTAATGGTGTATCATGCCTTTAATGCTGTAACGAATGCCATTCTGTTGCAATGGTAAAAAAAAACCATGTATTTAGCTCAATCGAGTGTTACCGATAAGTTCTCATTTTTTTTAAATTTCTTTATCGTCGAAGAAGTTTCCAGCACATTTCGCGTTGTGTAAATTTCACCCCGACGTGTTACTAAGCAAATCAAGGCCAATGACCGTTAATTCGCTCATTCCAGCTTGCACCCATTTCAATTTACACTCGGATGTTCCTTGCAAACCCAGGGGACGAAAATACCGCACAGACGCGTCTCAAGACTCATTTTTTTTGGCTAATTGTCCCGTAATTGGGCCCAATTTTAGCCAGCCTGTTTGTGCCCCTCTGCGCTACTTGCCGTACTAATTGCGCTTCTAATTATAGAAACAAAGGATGTTGGTTTATAAGAGCGCAGGGAAATGGCCCCAGATTCTGAGCTAAGTCGGTCTGTGGGTTGCGTAACAGTGTTAATAGTGTTTACTGGCGTTCCCCAGAGGGAATGTTGTCTGGTTCCAGACTCTTCTGTCATTCATCAGCCTAATTGGAAACTGTTTGTGGCGGGAGGGAACGCGCGGTCGTTATTAATTTAGCGGATTGTTGACATGTTGAAGGAGTCTGACGACTGACCTGTAGCGACCGTTGACATGTCGCTCACTGTCTGATGGATCGATCGCCTTTTAATTGATTGGAATAAGAATTGATTATATACTTGTTGAAACCTGTTGAAATTGTCCACAGAGGGTTTGCATTGATTGGACACCTATAACATCAATTCTGCTGACTAGTTTACTCGGTAGTACAGAGTTTCTTTGGTTTACAATAAAAGATCCAGTACGCTATTTTGTGAGTTGTGCACTAGGAAGCATACCAAACCTAACAAACTTCAACAGCTCACACAGGTTCAGTAATTTTTGGTACACTGTACTGAACCTAACAGTATACTAAACCTGCCAAACTCCAACAGTTGAAGTTTTATTGACTTGGTACAGTGATAACTGGCCAGTGGTATTATGTATTTTAGTGGGGACACACATACAAGGTGTAAGTGTGTCATACACTTACAGTTGACCAGGAACTGTGCCGTGACCATGTGGGTCACTCACATATAAATGCCTGTGCATTCTCCAAATTTCTAACATTTGGACAAGTCTCATGCCTTTCTGTCCTGAACCTCACATAATTCAACAGGGTCTCCCTGGGCCTTTGGTACTGAGTCAAACAAAGTCTAACAACAAGTTGTTACGGTTTGGTACCAAACCTGCCAAAACCTAGCGAAAGCTGCAGTTGGTGTTTGATGGGTTTGGGGTGTATGAGTGGCCGTGTGCATCGTCCCAACACAAGCGCGTACCATTATCGGGTTACACACCAACTACTAACTACTTTTAACTACTACATGTACTATAACTACTAACATTTCCAAAAATGTGTCTCTGAGACGCATCTTTGGAAACGACCTTCTTTAGGCAATGTTTATCCCCCATAATGATAGCTTGTGAAGAAATAATTTCACGGGGAATTTAGTGTCATTGATATCTTTACAAGTAAACTTTTGAGCAATAATTATGTTGGATACTTTTTAGTTACCTGCAAAAGGTATACTTTCCCTTCAGTTTGGTATATATTACGCTCGGTTCAGACAGGCGTTCCACAGTCGCGCCGAACCAAATGAGCGAACAGAGTCCGACGTCTAAAACGGGCGACAAGGCGCGCCAGACGGCGAACGATCGACTGCTGGAGTTGTTAGAGCGACTCAGGAGCGACTTGGTTTCAATTTGGTTCGGCGCGACTGTGGAACGCCTGTCTGAACTGAGCGCCAGTCTTCCATTATCTTACTGGGTATAGCTATAATTATGTATGCACCATAGATAGGTATAGTTTTTTCGTAAGCAATGACTGTGTTTTGTTAATCTCGAGCCACTTATTCCAGATGGGATCTGGGCAAACACTTTCAGGCTCCGGTCTGGAACAATATCTGCCATCCGGTGAATCTTATAAAGACCGTAGACTAATTCACTTAAAAAACAGTAAAGATGCATCAATATGCGAACACCGGACACCGTTTTATTTTGACTCTATTATAACCTAATCAAATAAGTTAAGAGGGTCTAATATTTCGATCTTAACAAGGTCTTCTTCAGAGACTACATGACTGTGTCAGTGTTGTAGTCGAGTCACCTATGTCGAGTCCGAGTCCGAGTCCCGAGTCACTTGGTCCGAGTCCGAGTCCGAGTCCCGAGTCACTTGGTCCGAGTCCGAGTCCGAGTCACGAGTCACTTGGTTCGAGTCCGAGTCACGAGTCACGAGTCACTTGTTTAAATAATTAAATAGTTAAAATACTAGTTCAACCAGTTCACTTAGATGACTGGAACACTATTGATCTTTTTTTTTTAGGTTTTACCAATACTCCTTGCCCCTTCTCCAGAATATCTTTTAATTGTTTTTTTCTTCAAAATAACAAATTATATACTGATTTAGTTATTTCATAAAGGCAGGTAGCCAACAAGTTTTATATTTTTCGCTTGCAAAATTGGCACATCGCCCTTGATTTTGAAGTTTCAAAATTTGTTTTAAAGTTGGTGTAACCAAAAGAAACAATACGAGGAACGACAGATGCCATGGTTTAACAATTGTTGTAGCGACTAGCGAACTGACGTGACGTGCCAATAACTAGCGTGTGTGGTGGATATAAATGTGTCGACATGTGTGAAAACTGGTGCAAACAACACACAGCCATCTCAGTGCAATATACAGGCGGTGTTTTTACACGTACCAGACATGCCAGACTATGGTCAGCTTCGGTTGCGTCTATGGCTAGATCAGCGCGTAAGCCGCCTATGTTTTAACATTAAAAAGAGGTAGCGATATAGCCACAGCCAGCTAAAGCCGTCATTCGGACTCCGAAGACGAATTCCCATTTCCCTGGTAATATGCATCAAGCAGTGGCTATGGTGTTAAGGTTGACAGAATACCAGCGTTAATATTGGTGTCGTGCACAATAATGATTTTACAGAAATATATCCCAGTGTTATTATGTGTATTGAACATACACATGTAGGCCTACGTGCGCTGTACACTACATGGCCATAGCAACACAGTAATCACGAACACTATTACTTGCAACATCAGTGTAACTGCTTATTCCGTGTGCTAAACGTTAATATACCTCCATGTGCATGACAATCGGATCATTGGAATTGTTTTTAATATTTACAAAAAAATAAAAAAGGTATTGTTGGTGAAAATACGTGACTCGAGTCACGAGTCCTCGAGGTCAAGTCCGAGTCATGGTAGTCGAGTCCGAGTCCGAGTCCGAGTCTTTTGCCGACGTGACTCGAGTCGAGTCCGAGTCACCAAAATTGTGACTCGAGACGGACTCGAGTCCGAGTCCTGGACTCGAGTCATACAACTCTGGACTGTGTACAAGAAACAAACATATAGGACAACATACAGCATGATGCACATCACATCAAGAAACACAAAAGAAAGTATAACCTCTCAGAAAATAATCAAAACTGGTACAAATTGCTTACTGACTGGAATGGCCGGAAATATATAAATGAAATAGATTAAGAGGGCCTAATATTCAAAATATCTCAACCAGATTTTCTTCAGAGGCAAATAAAATGGCACAGGTGTAAAACAAAAGGGTTACTTGTTATTTATGTGCAGGGTGTTGTTTTTTTCAGCTACGACTCTGATTCGTCTATTTTTGTTTAATGTTTCGTTAATGCTCGTTTCACCTTTACCCTTTTTGTTTAATGTTTCGTTAATGCTCGTTTCACCTTTACCCTTTTGTTTAATGTTTCGTTAATGCTCGTTTCACCTTTACCCTTTTGTTTAATGTTTCGTTAATGCTCGTTTCACCTTTAACCTTTTGTTTAATGTTTCGTTAATGCTCGTTTCACCTTTACCCTTTTGTTTAATGTTTCGTTAATGCTCGTTTCACCTTTACCCTTTTGTTTAATGTTTCGTTAATGCTCGTTTCACCTTTATTCTTTTGTTTAATGTTTCGTTAATGCTCGTTTCACCTTTAGAGTTTTCAAAACTAAAATTTACCTTTCCTTCCCGAAACTGTGATTTTGGTATAAACAACGAGAGTTATGGAGTAAAAAAACAAACCAAGGTATACCTAGGATTTCAGCACCGGGCACACAAGCAGAGGTTTCTCGCCTCGTTAACGCGCTAATAACAGTGACATCCTGTTATTGCCGTAACTGTTGGGCGCTCAATCATTAAACCCTTAGTTTCTTACTGCGAGTGAAGTGACCGCAACTCAGGTTTTGTTTTTTTGTCTGGGGTGATTTACAACATCTGTATTTTGTATTTTTTTGCTTCTCTTTCCAATTTTACCAAAGGCGAGGGTGGCGATATTCTTGTTAACAGACCTATAACAACCCCTAATTCGTATATATTAATGCGCAGTGGTTATTGAGTTGTTTTTTCCAAGCTAGCGCGTGATGTGTTTCGGTTCGTGAATATCAACTCTTGCAAACAAGTTTGGCCTAAGAGCTGGAAGGGAGGGGGGGGGGGGGGACAAACATTGGTGTTTGCCGTCACCTGAATTATTTTTCCTTTTTAAATTGCTCAAGACGGGTCAGGATGCAAAAACATTTCCTAGTTTCGGTTTTCTTCATTATCTTGTTTTTTTGCGATGGAGAAGTAAAGTTTGCAAAATAGAATTTATAATTCCTGTTCGATAAGTTACATTAGGTAGGGGCATGAGGTGATTTTGCATTCAAAGCAGACACGGCCAGTACTGAGCAGGATGTGATTTCAACAAAAGATTTCCAAAATCACATCCAAATGCTCCAATTTTACATCCTCTTCCCAGATAATGTCGTTGGAGTGGAGTGCCGTGGCCTCGTGGTCTGGAGCATTGAATTTGTAATATGTAGGTAAAGCTACAGGTTGGGGGTTCGAGTCCGACCTGGGACTATGGTGCATTTGCCCTTATAGGCAAGGCACTTTGTCACTCATTGCTTTTCTCCACT
Organism: Crossaster papposus; assembly: GCA_037893245.1. Taxonomy (NCBI): domain Eukaryota; kingdom Metazoa; phylum Echinodermata; class Asteroidea; order Velatida; family Solasteridae; genus Crossaster; species Crossaster papposus. Next base: position 421,369 of record JBAIAA010000451.1, read on the forward strand.
CGGGAGTAAATGGGTACCTGTGAGGGCGGAGATGGTTGCTATTAGCTGATTTGCGCTGAAAACGGCAGCATTGAACTGTATACTCCCCAGGGAGCTGAGATGGTATTTGGAATGTTTTGTGGGCCCAACGACTGGGGTAATAATATGGAGCGCTTTAAGACTTTTGGTGTAAAGCACTGTATTATTATTATTATTTACATATTGAATGTAAATTTGGGCTTTTGACGACTTAACCCACTTGTGTGAATCCGGAAGAGGGTGTGAATTTGGAGCATTTGGTATATGATTTTAGAAATATTTTGTTGAAATCACATCCTACTAACGATTGTGTCCGCTTTGAATGCAAAATCACATCATGCCCATTCATATAGAGGCAGCCCTGTAGGTATACGTCAGAATAGATACATCTGAGTTTGTAGTATAGATTTGCTTGGACATTTACTGTTAGTCTATTTCCTTTGAAACAAGTCTTGATTCTCAGCGAACGGACTACCTAATTACCCACTCGTCCAATGTTAGTATTACGTCTCCCTATAATAAACAAACCCACACTGACGAACAGACGAGGATACATGTACCAGTAATTTTGCCCGCAAACAAGAACCTTTATTAGCTTGTCTTGATCTATAACGGCAGAGTTCGTGTGAGATTGACATGAGCTTGCTGCATGGAGCAAGTTCGATCAAGGACCAATAGTTAACTAGTGGTCGGTTTGTGACGTACCTATAGCACATGCGCTGCAGTGCAAACGACTCTAGTCGAATGTTTGTGGCGCTGAAACATCAAACTCACAACGACAAAACAATATTTCAACACGATTTTACTGCCCATTGTATGGTTGATTGTTAGTCCCTGCTGCACTATGCCCTGAATATTTTGCTATTGGTAACCATCGCGACCAACCGCGGTAGGTTGGTCGCCAATAGTCGACTATAGACTACTCTATTCGAGTAGCATGAGTTTGATTAGAGTCAGTAGTCGAACTTTGGTTTACTAATTATTCCTTGATAGAACTTGCTCACAGGTATGTAGTCAGTCCATCACAAGTCCCTCTAAGTCCCTTGTAAGTTCCTGCAAGTCTATCACAAGTCCTCTATAGTTCCAATTCAAATCACAAGCTATTCAAATGGGCTTTGACAAAAGCATTCCTTTGTCATTGTTCAACCAGTTACTTATCACTGGCTTTATGGCTGGACTTGTGACTGGACTTGTGACTGGACTTGTGACTGGACTTGTGACTGGACTTGTGACTGGACTTGTGCAAGGACTTGCAGGGACTCGAATACAGCTCTGCTTGCTCATGGCTTTAAGATTGTTAATATAACACTATCAATCTCCTTATTTAAGTAATAGCGCCACCAATTGATGGCGTTGTTACGTCTTGGGGGCCATTCGTAAATACACATCAAGCAGAGCTGAGCCAATGTTCGTTGAAACCCGTCTGTTTCTCAGGTCAATTTTGATATCGTCGGGCACCGCAATTCGTGTTTGCTTTCCAGTGAATTATGTTACTTATCTGCAGGATATTATTGTAATACCAACCTGTTTCTTAATGTGGCTTTTTGAACAACGTTGTTTCGGTGTCCATGTTCTGAAATGCCTATTTAAACGCGAGCCAAAATCATATGTGCACATAAACCATCCATGAATGTATGTTGAGAGTATCGTAATCGATACGGGAAGAGTAGGGCATTTTTAAAACCCTAGCTTCGTTTAGGCTTAAGGCGATTTCAGGCTTCAACTGTGATAACTCCAGCCACATTCTGGTGCCTGCTGTGCTTCAGAAACATTAAATCGGTTGACTTGAACCACAATGCTCAATAATTTCCATTTGCTTCCATTTATATTTGCTTCTAAGTGATTCGGATATCGGAGGCTAAACCGAAGCTGAAAACGTAGCAAAGGTTTTGAAAAAAACAAAAAAAAACATAATCACGTCTTTATACTGGCATAGAACTTTGACCGCCTGTTGATGGCAGCAGACACATCAGTCATGTTTCCAGTGTTCTAACATTTCTAGACACGCGGTTTTACACAATGAACCAGTCCAGAATATGGTCAAAGGATCAATACACATGCTGCCACTATAAACCTTTGCTTCGTCTTCGCTTTGGCTTCGCCTAGTATGAGTTACGAATCACTGAGAAGCAAATAGAAATGTAAGCAAATGGAAATATTCGAACTTTCGGGTTTATATTGAATGTTTCTGAAGCACAACTGGGGCCAACATGTGGCTGGAGTTCCTGTAGTCTGGGGCCTAAAACCGCCTTAAGCACAATACGAAGACAAAGCCAAGAATCGAAAAGGCCCACCAGCGTTTCATTGCTCTTCCTTCATGCTATTTTGGTAGTTCAATCCCTACAGCACGCGGCTCACCTTCGGCTTTAGGCCTATACGTGCATATACCTGTCATCACAAAATGAGCGTAAAGTCGGCAAAATCAAAAATTGAGCTATGGGTATTTCTACATTCTGTGAAAACAGAGCTTTCTAATGGTATATAACACTTGGAGGTTTGATACTCAATATATTTTTTATTTAATTTTTTTAGTCTGGAGTCTTAAAACAGAGATTATGAGGAAACGGGCATTTCTTGCGAGAAATTGTGTGAAAGGCATAGAAAGGCATAGTCAAAATTGTCTCAAAAACTAATTTTGTTTTTATCTGATCGTCCTGAAAAATTGCGAATTGATTGTTGGGGATTTACTCTTTAAAAAAAACATATAATCTCAAAATCGACCACCCCTTCAAATTTTGACTTTGAGTGGCCGTACTGGGAAATCACTCCGTGCGACTTTACGCTCATTTTGTGATGACAGGTCACATATACGTTCCTCGGGCATATATCTCAAAACAGCCGGTCTGTTGTCGTACAGTGCAGCTAGGCAATCGATCCCCACATTGCCGCGCAGTGTTTTGCGCGCGTAACCTAAGCCAAAAAACCCGCGCGCTTTGCACCTGTGGTTCTGTAAATGAATGCCGTTGGAATTGTTATGCAGATGACGACTGCTTGGTTTAGCAAACGTTCTGCAACGAAAAATGACCCCTCCAGTTTTTGCATCTATCTTGAAAGCGTTTTTGTCCGATGATTTTGCGTCTTAAATTTCAGGGCGCACCAAGGTAATAACAAATGACAAATAGACTCTATCTGCGTGTTCGATTACTCACCCGCGCTTACTGGTGCTTCTAAATTGGGGAATGGTTGCACATGCGCAGTACTTGAAAGTAAACGAACGATCTTTGGTCACTCGACTCAACGAGTGACGTTCATACGTAAATACACGGCCACATGCTAGAGTGATGTATTTTCCCTCCTTGAAAAGTCTCAAATGAATGCATGTCGCCGCATCGTCCAAACTAATCTCTATAATACAACACGCTTTTTGAATGTTCCACCGCTAGCGTATCGCCGGACGTGGCAGCCATGTTTTTGCATGGCCTTATGGGATACTTTCCCCAAGTAACAGACTCGACGGGTCGGTAACTCGCGCCAGGCCTGAGTAAGCGCGAGAAGTCACGTGAGCGACAAATCGAACGGTGTCGCGATTACCCGAGTATAAGCGCGGGGGAAGTAATCGAACACGGTACTTTATTGACACAGTAATATAATCTGTTACTTGAGTTGTGCTATCGATTAGTTTTAGTAACAAATGTAATAATTTAAAGCTCTTAATAGTTAAAAGTCAAGCTAAAGAAACAATTACTCATGAATGTCGCACAGCTGCACTGTCTCCATATAATGATTCCATTTCTCGTAGAAAACCTTTAAAAAACGTAAGTCTATACAATGTATTACACTAACGCAAAATTTACGTTTGCGTGAACATTTATAGATGTGTAATCGTATTTTTGCAAATAAAATGTGGACCAACTATATTTAATCAATCGGGGGCAGTGTTGAACATGTAGTCAGGTTTTTTCCAACGATTGCTAGCCGTCAATCGTTGGAAACCACAGAACACCAGGTGCTGTGATTTTACAGAAAGCTTGAGACTGTTATTCACTTTCAGTCCTGAAGTATAAAGATGTTTTTAAAAATAATAATTCAGTATTGGTTTGTTTTTTAATGTTTTTAAATGGTGTATACTACCTTTAAATAGAGAGGGATAATTATTTGACATTTACAAGTAACAAAACGCGGGTTTGAATGCCAGCATTACGCAGGCAGTCTGCAGGTTACGTTATGAGCCCTGACGCGGAAGGCTCTTGTAGGAAGTTGCTATTTAAACAAATGAAAGGTTTTGAGCGCCATCTTGGATGGGTCTCAAAACAGGCGCCAGTGATGTTTTTCAACTATAGACTGGAGGAGAATTGGGGGGGGGGGGGGGGGAGGGCATGAATTGAACTACTTCCGTAACTAGGTTGTTAGTGTAAATTAGCTTAGCCTTGGAGTGATGGGATAGTTGGCAACATATTCTCGACTTTAATACATCATTTGCTTTTGCAGTAAGTTTGGAAATAGATGGGTTATTTATATTCACAGTAAATATTGTGACACTGACATATTTTTTTACCTATTTTTTTTAACCGAGAACATAAATGCTGTTGTTATAGTCTGGTTTCTTGATTGTCTTCAGACGAAACAGAGCAATTTATAGATGTCAGGGAATTGTCAGGTTGTAGGAAACCATGCAGACTAGTTGGCTGGCACCCATTCATAGATTGGCCGGCAATCGTTGGGAATAACCCCTGGCTTCGGCTCCGTCTCCGGCTACAGCCTATTGCTAAACTGTATGAATGAAGCCTAAACGAAGACAAATCTGGGGTTTGGAAAACAGCCCTGGTTAGTTTTATTTGCAACATTACACATCCGTGGATGGGTACAAGATGGCTAGTCTGGTTTCCTAACCTGATAATTTCACGGCTTCTATAAATTGTGACCCACCAGGCCAAAACCAGGCGGAAGTCGGCAAATGCCATTTCGAGATATGGCATTGTACACAAAAACATGTGTTGCCGGTCGATTGTTTTTTTCTTCTCATAAATCGTTAGTTAAAACTCTAATTTATAGGCTGTTCATGTTTAAACCTTTTTAAAAATCCCCGAAAGTGATAATATCGCCCTTCTCCTGATTTTTGTTGTCGTTGGTATTACTCAAATTGAGCAAACTTGTTGCCGCGAACGGCAACAAAATGTCACTTTTTGAAGCGTCGTTACTTTTCATTCCATAGCGGTGCTGCATGGTGCATGTGATGTATCATTTTAAAGCTTAAAACGCTAGCAATCCAATGGTATAACAATCTCTCATTTGAAAAAAAATCGACTTTAGCCTGGTTTTGGGGTGGTGGGTCACGATTGGTCGGCTTCACAAATCTTGTTTTTTTAGGTATCTATGAACGTAAAATTTTAAACAGGTCAGCGTGACGATAATTTACTATACAAATATATAAATCCTTTATAAACCCATCCATTTTTGAGAACAATTACAACAAACTAAGCCAGGGATTCGAAACGGGGTCAGATTGCAGATGGTTGTACCGTCTGATTAACTTTGTACTTTCGCCTATGAATCGAAGCATGCGGAAATTAATATTAATGACGGTTGTGACCTTGCTTGTCATATTTACGTTGTCACTTCCATCTTTTGAGTGTTGGCATGCTCAACAGGCCTATGTATTATTTTATCTTCCCGACTACCGAGCCGACCTAAATATTATTTAGGAATGAAAACCTTATGGTGTAAAATTGGCTAAATGATTAAAAAGAAGATAGAAATGGAACGTGTGTTCTATTTCCACATGTGAAACTTATCCGTCAACCTGCTTTTTAAAGGTTGACTGTACTGTTTTAAACGGTTGAATTTCTTGAATTAAGACTAACTCGCGCGGCATATTAAAGCTGCACTAATTGGACGAATTGTATCAAACACGTGATACTGTAATTTATTCGGTGACATCGATGTAATAAAAAAGCAATCTTCACCAGATTTTTGCACATAATTATAGTATGAGAAAGATATTTGGCTTTATGGCCATCGCATATTTGTTCTTTGACAAAAATATGGGTGAAATAACAGGCAATTTAAAAATTATCTCCAAATAGGCACTTGGGGAGACAATCCCATAGAGATGTACACAAACTTAAAACAGTCCTAACTTGTTTACCCTAACCCTTTTCTCTAAGATCTTCGAGATTTATGTTATTTAGACCAAAATCTGTCGTTCTAGGACAAAAATAACTCCCAAATATCGTTTTTTTGTAGGGTAGCTAGACACTTAGGGAGACACTAAAATGTCTCTCTAAGTGCCACTGTGTCTTTATTACCTAAAGACTTACGCTAATTTGTCTCTCCAAGTGCCTATTTTCAAAATGGCTGCCATTGCATGTTATTCTCTGCGATGACCCAATAGCCAAATATCTTTCCAACGACATCTTCTGACTCTTTGTCAAATGTCCTGCTTTTATCATTGCATTATAAAGTGAACAATTCTATCCTATTGTGCAGTGTGCACCAATCTGTCTGACTATGAATGTTTTGGGATTAGACAAAGAGTCTAGGCACTTGTAAACATGCATATTACTTCAGAAGTGGGTATAAAGGAGGTCTTGGCAATATTGTGAACTGTCACCACAAAATGAGAGTAAAGTCGCAAAAATGTGATTCAGAGATATGGCCATCCAAAGTCAAAATATGAAGGGGTGGTCAATTTTGAGATTTTGCGTAATTTGGAAAGCCCAAGTCCTCCTCTACATATTCCCATTTTTGGGGTGAGATCAGATGATCGAAAACCTCTTAAACTACGCGAGTTTGCGTAGTGTTTGCGTAGTCAGTGGTCTAATTAATACGGTAATTAAATATACAAATCAGGTCCTCGTATAAGTATCCAACGTTTTCTGTTTATGCTGTTTATACAATAGTTTGTATGTGTGGAAAATTTCAAGAAGAAATAATGATTAGAGCATAGCCGTTGCTATGCTCAACCGAACCTTACTTGTCCTGTTTTGTAATCTTTTGCGTGACTGTTTTGTTTAAGATGTTTAAAGTAAGTTTTCTCACAAACACGTTTAGTAAAACCCATGAGTTTCTAGAGCGCTGTAAAAAGTATTTATTGCAAAATAAACAGTGTTATATACCATTGGAAAGCTCTCTTTCTCAAGAATTTGAAAATACCAATATCTCAACTTTCAATATTTCTGACTTTCCTCTCATTTTGTGGTGATAGGACTGTGCACAAACACAAATAAGACGATTTACTGATGGCCAATGGTCGGGCTGGAATCGAGTCTTAACAGGTGTCGTGGTTATTGTCACCGCTTCGTGTGTAATAAATCCGTGAAAATAGGCGCACTTGGCAGCCCCCTCCCCCCCCCCCCCCCCCCTATGGCCGGCATCCGAGTCAAAATAACATGTTGATTATTTTAACGGGGGGCTTCAAATCCGGAGCCTAATCCGTTTCACTTGGCTCGCTTCCTTCCCCCTGCCAACTTGTTTGTTCTTGTTGTGAGTAATCAGATTTCAGACTGTTGAAAGACACGCCGCTGTTGCAATGGCTGTGTCGCTCTGGTGTGATCGGTGGGTATAGCCACTGAACTGGGTCAGGAGTAGCCATCCTAAATGTCAAGTACTGGTTCTCATTCCCCCCCCCCCCCCCCCCTCACCCCCCCCCCCCCCCCCCCCCCCCCCCCCCCCCCCCCCCCCCCCTCACCCCATCCCCATCCCCCTAAAATACGCAGTGCATGCCCCAGATGACCAAGAAGGGGTATGCAGTCTGCGACTATAACCTGAACATCAACATTGGATGTTAGTGCGTGCAACATTCAACCAGTCTTGCCATCCCTTAACAATATTTTGGGGAAACCAAATATGAGTTGTTCATCATGCATGCAGGGGCCAATTTCACGGGGCTGCTAAGCACAAAAATTTGCTTAGCACAAAAAAGTCTTGCTCATTAAAAACAAGGTATCAGCCAAAATTCTACGTGTTTTTTATGCTAAGCAAAAAACAGCTGATTATCAATCAAAAACAATAAAGATCACGTGAAAATTTGGTCTGTAACCTTGTTTTTACCAAGGACAAATGTTCATGCTAAGCAAATTTGTTGTGCTTAGCAGCTCCGTGAAATTGGCCCCAGGTTACTCAATTGTTGGCAATAGACCGATCCAGTGGGTCACGCCTCTCTCAAAAATTGACCAATCACGCGCAGTGCATGCTTTTACGGTCCGACAAATTGTCGCCATTTTGTCCGACCAAAATTATCCACTTCTGCGTATAGTATAACGCACGCATTTTGATTGGTTTAACGTTTGTTTCAGATGTACGCCCCAATTCCATTTTCAGTTGTAACCATTGTCGCGGTTAGGCTAAGTTGTGTTGTAATGTTATTTGTAAACCCCGACTTTATACTGTTAATACAGGGAAATGGTATTTATTTGGCAATTTCCTAAGCCAAAAGTGTCACCAAGTTGTAATGCATTGTGCAAGTAATTGGCAGGCACGCGTCACGCTACTGTATGTAGTAGCTTCGGTTTATTACATGTTTTACTCAATAAGCAAACTACTAACGGCATTCGTTCACTTAAAACCTTAATACCCCAAATCAATTTATTATGGCGGACTAGGAATACATTTTGTAGATACAGGAAGCCAGGTTGCATTGACCTGTACTGCTATTCGGTGCATTCACGCCAATTCACTTCCTCGAAAGTGTTACATTACAGTTAAAACTGGAAGGTTTACGATATCATAATAATATCTTGGTATACGTGTACTTCGGTAGGCTCACTTCTCTTTCAAAACATCAGTGTCGTGAATATCGAATGCAGACAAACGCGATTACATCAATCATAATTTGATAGTCTGGGAGCCAGCTCCTGAAATCTGTCGTTTCTCCTGGAATCTGTCGGAAGGGTTTGGCACTTGTATATGAAATGGAGTGTCTCAGGAGTATTTTAAGACCGGGTGTAAGCATCCAAGGTGGCAGCAAGGTACTTTAATTCACCAATCTTTCTAGGTACCCCCGCCTTGCTACTCACATCCCCCAAATGTATATTTTGTAAGAACAAAGTAAAGGCTGAGTAAACAAAAAATACATCAAAGTCAATTTTCTCAGAAAAAACATTAAGTGTGCCCAATATTTCCGGCTATTCTGAATAGATCATTCCAATTTCATTAATGTGGAGCTAAACAAGGCGATTGTGTTAACACCTGTTTATTGTTAATTCCCTTCAATTATTACCATTCCAAATCCCGTTCTGATAGCCGAGAAAAAGTCAACGTGGGATTGGTCTGATAGGAAACAACACCATCCTTGGACCATTGTTTTTCAATAGAAACATACATGGTGTGTAACATTGGTTTTGTTTACTCAGCCTATACTTTGTTTCTACAAAATGAACATTTAGGGGATGTGAGTAGCAAGGCAGGGGTACCCTGAGAGATTGGTGAATTACAGTACCTTGCTGCCACCTGGGATGCTTACCCCCGGTCCAGAGACACCTCCTTTTTCATGTAAAAGTGCAAAACCTTTCCCCCTTTAGTGGTGAAACGAACAACAGAAATAAGCTTCTTTTCGAACGGCTCCTAGACCATGACGGTTGTGGGTTCCTATATGGCATGGTGTCATTTTGAAGAAAATACAACAAGAAGTAAAAAAAATCGTCTCAGTGACGCAATTTTGGACAATTCCATTAATAGTAGGTTCAAATTCAAAACCTCAGAATATTACTTTCTTGAATCATATAGCATTCACGGAGCTAAAACGTTGTCAAGAACCATTCTTTAGATCTTGAGAACTTTTGCTGTTTCATACGAGAAAAAACAACTCATTTGATTAGGATCCGGTAGTGGTGGTAAAAGTTGAGTATATAAACAACTCACCTAAAGTAAGTCCCCCTCTCAACACTGTTCGTCATAACATCGTCAGGTAAAACATTTTACCAATCAAACTTAGTTAAAATTAATCCTATGACTGTTTCCTAAATGTTGTTTGAAAATAAAAGATGTCCATAACTTCATAGCTGAATGAGCTCAAATGAACGAAAAAATCTGCCCTTCTCAAAAGTCACAAAAGTTTATGAATGGCTTCTTACTAATGGAAAAAACACCTGTGGTTGAATGCAGTTTAAAATACCCACAAAGTGTACTTTACTCTAATCTGTAATCAATTCAGGATCATTCAACCATGCAATTCTCTTTCTTGGCTCAGAGCTTAGCACAGTGAGATGTTAGGTGATCAGTCCCATTCCTTGTCCCAATACACCTTGCAGTTGACAAGCATAGGCCTACTGATTTTGTTCGTGTTCTTAAATTAAGCATTATGCCCAGACTGTCTGATCAAGACAGGGCCATTGCCATTGGTCTCTTACAGACTAATACCCCTGTGAAGCAGGTGGCAGATCAACTTTTGTGACTTTTGAGAAGGGAAGTTTTTGTCATTAATTTGAGCTCATTCGGCCATGAAGTCATGGACATCTTTAATTTTTAAACAACACTTAGGAAACAGTCAAAGGATTATTTCTAACTAAGTTTGATTGGTAAAATGTTTTATCTGACGATGTCATGTCGAATGGTTGAGAGGGGGACTTACTTTTGGTGAGGTGTTTAGACTATGGAATACCTCAAATTTGCAGAGCGTTTGTTTTCACAAAATGGTTTTCTGGAATAAAACCAAACTTCGGCGCCAGGTGGTTGAAAAGAAACCATTCACACTTTCAAGAAGTACAACCGCCCGACGCCCCCGCTAGTATATCCCCGCAGCTATAGCTACGGATGCCCGGCCGGCCGCGGGCCATCGGCCGGAAACCTACGCAGACAAGCGCCGCTTTGCAAACATTTCGACTGGCCATGCACCTAATCCGTATTGAAGGATAATGTTTGGAAAGTCTCAGTGTAAAATGCCTGTAGTTGGCGAGTGTGCGAGAGGGGAAGCCGTATGCCTTTTGCGTCATTTGCTGTCATTTGCTATCATGTTATACATGTGGATAATAGGACCGACAACTGTATGCTGTAGGGTGCAACGAAGCAGATACATCCACATAGACACTAGTGCTAACTGTCAAATACTCTCAAAATCTTTCGAAAATGTGTTCGAAATTTGTGTTCAGGCTCCACAGAAAAACGATGACCAAAGTGTCCGCGTTCATTTTCTGTTGGTGGGATGCAATGACTTTTTGAAGAAATTCTTCCCCTTAAAAAGTTTTTAAAAGTTAATTCTTTCCTCCACAACGTGGCTAAATAGCGCCACTTTCGGACCGAATTGCCTCCAAATAAATACTCATTATTGGAAGCTCTGATTGCGGGCTGGAGGTGCAGTGTAATATTTCTTTAATTGCCCAATTTCATGGCTCTCAGAACTCTCTAATAATATAATAATTTCAGTGTATTATAATGTTTATTCATGATCTCGGCGGACTGATTTTTCGCCTATACCCTGTATAGAGACATTTTTATATTGTCCGATTCGCTGCATTTCGCAGGTACCCAAGATTCACGAATGAAGCATTCCGACGCACATGCAGTTGTTTTAATTAGGCTTGGCAGTGTGATATTTCTTCAATTGCCAATTTGCATGGCTCTCTGAACTCTTTAATATAGAATAATTTCAGTGTATATATAACTTTTATTCATGATCTCGGCTAACTGATGTTTGGCCTATACCCTGGAGAGACATGTTTATATTATCAGATTCGCTGCACTTGGCAGGTACCCGGTATCCATAAATGGAGAATTCCGACGCACTTGCAGTTGTTTTAATATGAGGCTTGGCACTTTTAAACACCGTCATCGTTTTCGCATTTTGTCACTAACCCCTTGACGCTGTAAGCGGATATATGGCCGCGGCCCACTAATCCGTCCGAAATAATGACGTCAGTTGTGCTACGCCGTAGAACACGGCCTGTGTGACAGCCCACCTCTAAGAGTGTACCTTCTACTCATTGTCTTTTCTCTGCAGGTTTCTTTCTTCAGGCTTACGAGCTGCAGTGCGTAAGGCGCTTTTGAGGGATCATTGGTTTTATTACAGAAATAAATAAATAATAATAATAATAATAAATACAATAATAGAAGGGCTATGGCCATAATGATTTTTTATTAGATCGTAATATTCAATATAAATAATTTAATTTAAAAAAAATACAACTCTCCATTTCGAAAACAAAACTGCTTCGTTCGCGGCAAAGTGGAAAGAAATGATACGAAAACAAACATATGATTGTTTCTTATACTAGATATAGCGTATCCACATTCTATGGTTGCTAGAAAGGGCTATAGGCTATTAATGAATCAGGAGCATTGTGACAACTTAATAAGACGTTTTGTAGTGTTACATCCCAGACGAGCATCTCAGACTATATTGACATCTCCGTGAACCGAAATCGCCGCAGGACTGACGCGCATTCATCAACTCCAATCCTGCGTGTACGATATTTCGCCCCGCCGCGTCCGTACACTCGTCCTGTTTATTATTAATGTACATTTTCTCATTGGACTACGGAGACCGCGAAATGTGTACACATCAGGCGGACTTCTTCCATTGACGTGAACGGTGTATGGGCCTATGAGTCGTGGCCTGAAGCGGCAATCGGCTGGAAACGTCGCGGGGGAAAACGCACCGACTAGACGGTTGAGGAAGGGGCGGTTAGCCCCGGTCGTACGTCGGGGCCGGGACTAGAGAGAGAGAGGGAGAAAGAGGAAGAGTGGGGGTTACCACAGAGAATTATGCCGCCGTACTGCGGGCGATCATGTACCAGATCTACCCGTCCACCGTGCGGCGGTTCTCGTGCGTCTACCACCCGGGCGTGGCGCGGCGGCTTTCGGCGCTTCCTTGCCGGTGCCACGGTGCGTACACGGAGGTTAGTTTCTCCATCAGCTTTTTGAAACTCTCTCGCAGTCTCACATGAACTAAGTGTTTGCCTAGACACTAGTCACACAGGCAAAGGCTTCAGTTTGCTTTGTTTCCAATATGTGGTTTTTCTAGACTAATTCAGTTGTGTTTTAAAGGGAGTGCACATCATTTACTTTTGCTGTACTTTTTGGAAATGGATGGAAATTGTTACAATAACTTGTTTTAGGTTTTGGGTTTGCAGATGCTGGCAAACAAATCTAGAAAACCAATCCTGTTATTGTAGTCTTGTTCCCCAGACCGCGCTTAAACAGTCTGGGAGCAATGTATGGACGTTGGGGAATTGTCACGTCAGAGAACCAGTCTAGCTGGATTGTATCCTTCACGGGTGTGTAATCAGTTGCGAAGAACATGTGGAATAACTAAAATGAAAAATTGGCAAATCAGCGTTGGGAATCGATACAAAAATACCACTTTATTTGAGAATGCTAGCACACCGTAGCCATGATTTTACAGGGTGGTTTAGGCTGTCAGTCCCTAACAGCCTTGTAAAGTATTTCTTGATAATTTTTGTCATTTTGTTTTGTTTATGTTTGCAAATGTTGTATATTCCCTTTAATGTGCTGTACATTGTAGTTACTAATGATATAAACTAAACCATTTTTATGTGCTTGGATTACGGTGTACTTGCCTGTCGTTTGGCAATCTCTGGTTTCTATGGTTGCCCTGGAGGGACACGCATATCGTGAATATTGACGTCAATATTCACGACTTTGTGGGCAAGTCGTGAAGTTTTTGTTGCGAATATTGACGTCAATATTCGCGACTTTCGAGAAAAGTCGTAAAATTTGACGCGAATAACGACGTCAAATTTGACGTCAATATTCGCGACTTTTTGAAAAAAATTTGAAATTTGACGTAAATATTGACGTCAATATTTGCGACTTTGGGGAAAGTCGTGAAATTTGTCGCAAATATTGACGTCAATACCATGAACAGAACCGTATCACTGTGGCGTTTCTAGTCTAAGTTGTGTTTTAATATGCTATACATTAAATTACTTCAAAAAAACTATAAACAATTTGTATGTGCTTGGATTACAATGTGATCCAACCTTGCAAACGCTATGTGGACTTGCAAACAAAAGGTGTCCACATGATACACAAGTCCACATAAGGTTTCTCACTTTTTGAAAAGGAGTTATAGAGGTAAACAAATGGGTTAGTGTTATTTTTCAATTTTTATAAAAGTCAAGAGGAACACTTTAGTGGACCACAGTCACAAATATGGGTTGAAAGAATTGTCATGGTGTGAGGAAAATTAGTATTTTGGTGAAATTTGGTCCAGGAATCGTTTACACAAATTTAAAGGAATGTCTACCATATCACACAAGGTTAGTAATGTAAAGCTGAGTTTGTATCTGCATTTAAATGGTGGACGTTGAACAATATAATGATAATTGAGTCCACGATTGACGGAAAGTCCACGGTTGAAATTCGTGTGCAAAACATATGGGAGGCCTTCTATATAACATATGGAAGGTGTTTACACACATGCACCTCGATTTACACCATAAACAAACGTGCATATACACGCAGTCGTGAACCACATAACGATCGAGGATCGATAATGTGTTTTCCTTTATTCCTATGTTATACCCTAACCCCATTGCCTAGCGCTTGCACCGTCGATCGAGGACCGTTCTCTTTTGCGCTTCGACCCTCGGTCGTTATGTGGTACCAGAGCATGTATGGATGTCTTGGCAATACCTGTGTCACCAATCATACATTGAACAGAACCGTAGTCATTGTGTATTCGTTTATTGTTTTCAGGCACATTGTATATACAAGGCCACTGAGGACAAGAATAATTGCAGATTAATTTGACTACAATGTGTCATTCAAGAAGAAGAAAGAAAAAGACAACTGCCTTTGTTGTTTTTGGAAATACAACAACAATATGTTGGGATCTGTTAAGGTTTAGACGGGGTCAGCTTCTCGTGTTTCAGCTTCCGATGTGTTCGGGCAGCTAAATTACACACAGGATGTGCACGTTTCCTGCGTATCCACCCATACAACCCAACCTATTGAAATCCGACTCGTTTGTATACAACATAGTGCTTTAATATTATAATGCAGAATACTATGTCCCTTTTTTGTTTGTATTTCTCCGTTGATATTTTCAAAGAAACGGTTCTTGAATTAATGAAGTAAATTACCGACCGTAATACTATGACCCTTCTATCGGGTGCGTGCCTATATGTTCCCCGGTCCCCATGTTCCCCGGTCCATATGTTCCCCGATCCATATGTTCCCCGATCCCTATGTTCCCCGGTCCCTATGTTCCCCGGTCCCTATGTTCCCCGGTCCCTATGTTACCTGGTCCCTATATTTATATATGTTTCCAGAGCCCATGTTTCCCGGTCCCTGTGTTCCCCGGTCCCCATTTTTCCGGGCCCCTATGTTCCCCGGTCCCTATATTCCCCGGTCCCTATGTTCCCTGGTCTTTATATTCCCCGGTCTCTATGTTCCCCGGTCCCTGTGTTCTCCGGTCCATATATGTTTCCCGGTCCATAAGTTCCCCGGTCCCTACGTTTCCAGAGCCCTATGTTCCCCGGTTCCTATGTTCCCCGGTTCCTATGTTCCCCGGTCCCTATGTTCCCCGGTCCCTATGTTACCCGGTCTCTATGTTCCCAGAGCCCTATGTTCCCCGTCCCTATGTTCCCCGGGGCCTATGTTCCCTGGTCTCTATGTTCCCCGGTCCCTATGTTCCCCGGTCCCTATGTTTCCCGGTCCCTATGTTCCCCGGTCCCTATGTTACCCAGTCTTTATGTTCCCAGAGCCCTATGTTCCCAGAGCCCTATGTTCCCAGCCATATTTCCCCCGGTCCCCATGTTTTCCAATCCATATGTTCCCCAACCCTTAGAATTTGGCTCAGGATTTGGGACCGGGGAACATATGGACAGGGGAACATAGGTATATGCATTAGTCCCGATGTTCCCCAGTTGTGATTAATATGTTCCCCGGTCCCAAAACCTAACCCAAACCCCAATATATCGGGGGAACATAGGGATCGGGTAACATAGGGATCGGGGAACATAGGGATCGGGATCGGGGAAAATAGGAATTGGGGAACATATGGATCGGTGAAACATAGGGATCGGGGTACATAGGGATCGGGGAACATAGGGATCGGGGGAACATGAGGATTGGGGAACTAGGGATCGGAGGAACATAGGGATCGGAAGAACATAGGGATCGGGGGAACATAGCGGATCGGGGGAACATAGGGATCGGGGGAACATAGGGATCGGGGAACATAGAGATCGGGGGAACATCGGGCTGACCCCCTTCTATCTATAGTATATCGACTCGACTCGCTTCTTGACCCAATGACTCAACTCGACTCTCTGACTCTAAAATGACACGACTCTACTAGAGTCACAGCAATAAGTGACCCGTTACAACTCTGACCCTTTGAACCTAAAAGCGACCGGATGGGGCGGGTAGCGATAATTTTATCTGCAGGTAGGTTGGTACATAGTGTACATTTATTAGCCAATCAGAACACAGATGGTGTTGACCTCATCGATGATGTTAAAGTTGTCTGGGATCTGACTAGCGTTAGGGGTTATGGGTTAGGGCATAGAGAAAGGAATTTTATCTATGGTTGGGGTTAGGGTTAGGGGTTAGGGTTAATTTGTCCCAGACAACTGTAATATCATCGATATGATGACGTCAACATCATCTGTGTTCTGATTAGCTAATGTACCAACCTACCTGCAGAAACAAATTATCGCGGGCGGGTAACGTCATTAAAGAAAACAAAAACTACTGAGAAACTCATTTTAATTTCTCTTTAGCATTGCCAGACAGAATCTAAAGAAAAATTATCGATACGAAATCGATGGCTGTGTGCGTTTATACCCAGCACAATAACAGCCCAGCCGTTTGCTATTACACTTTATCCACATGTGACGGGAGCAACGCGTATAGTATAGTCCTTTAATTTCTTCCTTCCATGGTCCCCTTCCTTCCGTGGTTCCCTTCCCTTTGCGGTATTGATTGCACACGGAAACGCATGGTTTGCCAAACATGAGTTCAGGGATCGCTTCTAAAATGCACTTGAGACCTCAGAGTACACGGAGACATAGTGTTTCCATGCATCTATCTATCTAAGTTTGTGGGTTTATGATGGTTAAAACCCAGCCACTCCCCCAGCCACGCCTTAAACTACACCCTAACCACACCTCACCCCATTCATCCTGAAGGCTATTATGCTTTATGCAATTTTTAAGAAGTAAAGGTGGGACATCTATATTAAGTTGTGTGTTTCTTTTAACTGTGAATACACCGTGTATGTCCTTGATAAAATATCAATATAAAATATATTTACTAATATATATCCCAAACTGCCAAACCCTGAGATGTATACCCAGCACGATATGTAGCAGTAGGGTACCCCCTATTGTCCCTATACCCTATACCCCCTCAAAACTATTGTTATACCCCCCCCCCCCCCCCCCCCCCCCCCCCCCCATCCCCTCCACCCTAAAACCTGAACATAATTCCTGAGATTCTGGGAACACAATGGCTAACACAAAAGAGGGGGGTTACCCTCTGCCACATATCGCGCTTCACATGCTGAGATAATGTCGTCATTCAAAGTCTTAAACAAATCTTGCCTCCTTGCTTAGAATATAATGCGCAAAACCGCATTATACATGTATTCCTACAAAACACGGTTCATCTTTCTGGCTGCCCGACTATCCCACACATTTCACGAAACCCGTTTTAAATCTTACTCAGTCCACTTACTTCCTTCAGTCAACGGGTCACGTGGTTGTTGTATGCAAAGTGTTTGACCCTGATGGGCTTGATCGTCTGTACATGGCCACCAACACCAAGCGTCAATATAGGTTGTCAGTGGTGGGGCCTTGTGTCCATGAGCAACAACATGGCAACAATCTACTTATAATGGAGATGACAATGCCTCACTTGAAGCCTTTTCGTGGAACATGTTTACATTATTGCAGTTACATTTGTCTTCCTGTGGTGAACTATTCTCGCATGTGAAACATCCCTTAAACTGGTATCCCTTAAACATCCCTTAAACTTTGTTTATTAAACTGTCAACCCTCCTACAGCAGTTTTGCTTCGCACCGCGGCACCTTGACTATGTCTAAGAGTCGATGAACAAAAGCAGTGAAGGAATATCTCTCAATTTCCAGAGATAAGCAAAGTTCAATAACTTCCTAAATAGTAAAAGCTCCCTTTCCCTACACTTAAAATACAGTGCTATGTAGTCGAGAACCGCAAAACCCGGTGGATCAAAAGGCTTCCTTCTGAATGCAAGTCTCAATCTGATCGGATGACCTGCAACAATTTCTCCGGAAAAACATGGGACCGCGCGAATCCCCCCTTAGTCTCCCATGCATATATACTCCCTAGACTATTGTTACCTAACGCACCCCCCTAAAAACCTCAACAGAAACCACAACATTCCGCAAGCACAATGGCACCACAAATTAGAGGGGGGGGGGGGGGTTCTCTCCGTCCCATTGCTTCATATGTGCAACAAAGACATTCCCTTATCATTGTTTGTGGCCTGTTACGTGTAGCTGGTCTTGTGAATCGTCTGTTTGCTCTACAATTGTTGTTGTTAGTTGGTCTTGTAGTTGGCCAAAATGTCTTTATCATGAGACACTGTCTGCGTGCCAAATGCCATGCTTGTATCATCAAAGGCACATCCTATATAGACACATTGCAAGTTGTGTTCTTTGATGAAGCATAGTAGACAAACAGTTTTCAACATGGCTGCCATTGCTTTTTATTCTACCTGTATTGTTTTTAAAGGCCAATTTGTGATGACCCAATAGCCAAATATCTCTCTCGTGACATACTCTGACAAATGTCATGACAAATTCATTATTGTAATCATATTCAAAGGCACGATCCCATCCACTATCTGCCGTACTATTATATGTCTTGTCTCGTGATGGTCTCGACCAGATCACAGTCAAAGTGTACAGACAAACACGGTGACTGATAATTGAAGGTGACGATAAGAAGACGCAACGTTGTTAAGTACAACAAACTGGGTTCCTCGGGGAACATGTTAAATGGCTTCCCGTGTATTATACAATCGGAAGCAATGATGAGTATTTTACTCAACAAATGGCTTCCATTCCGATGGAGAGATTCAGTCCTGCATGGGAAAGAAGTTGGGACTGTTATTGATAACTTCGGGATCTCATTATTTGTCGCGACAAGTCATCGCCAACCTTATTTTGTCTGTGCCCTAATTTGCCTCCTAACAACTTCCACGACGACAACAACAAGATGGCTCGTGAGTCGTGACCCGTGACCGCGGCCTTAATTACCGGAACAATCGGTTTAAGGCGGATCGGACCCGTGCACCTTTTTGGCAACAGGTTGGCTAGGGAGGGTTGACCCCCCATCACCTTGCTCCCCCTTTCCACCAATCACACCACCTTCAGATACACTCCTAGTGTCTGGATTTAGCTTTTTGTAAAGTGACCGGTCACGGTTTCTGTGGCGGTCCCCTGGGGAGTTACCCCCACCGCTGCTCTGATTGTTTCCTGTCCCGAACTCCCCTGCCCCACTGCGATAAGAACCCGTCCATTTCCTTGCATTTGGGAAGCTGAGCCCCCCGGCTGATGTAGCAGGGAAAAAAACTGCTGTAGCAGTGAGAGTCTAGAGCTTCCAACATTGAGCGTCTTCTCCCCCACCGTCTTGTTGACTCTGATGCAGTGGCTAATCCCAATCACATGAACTTTTCAGCACATTGTCGGAAGAGACTTCAAAGCTCGTTTGGGTCTGAAACAGTCGACGTTTCAGCGTTGCCTTTTCGAGCATTGCAAAGAAGACCGATTTGCTTGAAGCAAGTATATGAACAGCCAAGGTCAGTTTCTGATGATTTTAGGACTTTTAAACCACAAGGCACGAGTAAACATAGTCCTGCGAGTATTTGGCTCCATCCTTGCGTCTTATATGGTAATTTAGTCACTATCTGACACTACCCTCTCGGGGCCAGTAACATACCGGCGAATTGCTCGCAGAGCCCGTGGGACATTTTCGCGTCATCGCCGACGTCACATCTTCAGAAGTGGTTCGTAGCCTGAGTCAGAGACTGCAAAAACGTATACTACCGTGTGTGACGACCAGGGAACGACGATCGCAGTCACCAAAGCTTATCGATTATCACCGAAGACCCTAATCGATTGTCGATCTCCCAAATCAAAGGACTGTGCTGAACTGGGAATTACTTGTCAATTCGGCCAGCCCACGTGTTGGTATCTTTATTTCTGAACTAAAGGTAAGTTTAGAAAAACATGTTTATGGTGGGACGAGTTGGTATAACCCATTTACTGGGGTGCGCCATCAAGCCTCTACAGTCATGTACATTTTTATTTACAGTCGATTGTAAATCATTCGGAAAGCTTCATTTTAAACCTTACAACTCTGGGATAAAATATAACATTTGACACGGAGGTGAATACTAAATGTCTCAGTAAAAGTTTACTGCTACTAACACGAGCAATTTTCTGCTATTATCGAATCTCCGATTAAAATATTTTCAAAAATGTCTTGCATCAACCAACTTTCTTTTTATGGACGGTCTCGCAATAGTGACTATGTTTCTGATCTGGAAGGTATCTCTCCGTAAATGTATGCAATATCGCCTCTATCAAGTAGCAACGAAACCTCTACCAGTGTCTATTCTGAGTTCGGAAGTTGTCTCTGTAGGATCCTAGTGCACGAATAATACTCGTTGTTTCATAATATCCAGATAATACTAACTAATTTTACTTTTAACAGGTCCAAGCTGTCCACAAATTGTATTGGAGTTTTTTATATACATGTACAAATAAATGGTATTAAAGGATTCTGTCTAAGACCCTGTATACATAGTAAGATCGTTTAGACTCCAGACTTAATGAGAGGGGGAAAGAACATTACTTGTATTGCCGAGCGAAGTGTTGATGGTTGGGGCGGTGATCTGCGCTCTACTGGGTGTTTTTTGTTGGTATTTCATTTAGGATGTGGAAGATTAACTGTATAGATGTTTGTAGTACTGTTATTAACAAAATATTGTTACGATTTTCCACTCCACTCCTTTAATACAAGGACGGGTCGAGGTGTGAGAAGGAGCCCATGTCAATCAAAAACTGACCCCGCCCCCTTTCATTCGCGTTTTATTGCAGATCATGCGATACTTTGCCATAACATTAACCCTTTTTCCGCTTGGGGCACAATTTTCCCCCAAAACTAAAAGAAAATGCTTTCGTTCGGTGCTCTCTGTCACAAGCAATCAAACCCCTCCATTTATTTAAATTTGCGCCTTTCCGAGTACAAATAGGCAAACAGGAACCAATTATAAGTGTCAAGCAGTTGAAATTTGATCTCTCTTTCTCTTCCATTTTTGTTTGTATTGATGTTTATTGCAGCGCGCGCTCGTGAATTGTCCTAAAATAAAGACAAGTTTGCATTGTATACCAGACGCGTCTTTAGGTACAGGGTGGTCACCTTAAATTGTAGTCTAGACACGGCAGTCCTGTTTCCGACATGCAGGCCGAATAGGCCTGTTTATATATACGTCCGTGTAAAACATCATGTAACCTGGGTTCTCATTCGGGAACATTTCCCTAATCCGGCGCTTCCTATGTGGGCCAATCTTCAGACGGTTGCCGCACTTGGGTTAGCCGAAGGATCGTTCCATAGTTGATAGACCCCTGGCTTCAATAGTATTGCATATGAAAATACCTGTTTTTCTTTTTTAAATGATGGCACACCAGGGGCCATAATAAGCCGATTCACTATTTCCGCGGCGCTAGGCATGCTGGGTATTGTCAAAGGTCACGGGAGATAAACAAATTGCGTTGTCAGCGGTAACGTATTAACTCCCTTGCAGAAAACTAACGATAGTGTGGAAATTTCTGGGTATAATATGCGATATTTATTTCTGTTTTGTTTTTTAAGTAGAATGGAAGATCTTACATTAGAAGAGACAGTAAGCACGTTCGTTTCCACAAATGACAACAAATTATCTAAAATACGGCGACGGTAACGGTTGTCTAAACACATGCTAAAAGGTACGCGGGTGTATTGTTTATCTTCGAAAAGCAGTCGTCAGGTCATGTAACGGACATGCGCAGTTGCAATAGTGAATCGGCTTATTGTACAGGTGCTTTACAGAAGGTCATTCACCGACAGTCAAAGAAGGTATCGCATAATTATTGTTTTGGTGTTGCTTTTTTGATGTTTTGCAAAAGTGGTAATATTTCTTTGACTGGACACGTAGTCTTATTATCAGTGTTATTAGCGCTGGAGTTCCCTTTCTTTCTGCTCTGTACATCATCATCAAACCACCCGATAAGAGGCCAAGGTCCTGTGAAGCCCTGCCCAACTTTAGATTCCCCAATCGCACACAGACAGGAAGAGGACATTAGTGCATTTCGATAATTATCTTTATTGTCGTCAAACACGTATACCCGAAACAAAAATGTTATAATTTGTCACGGGTATTATAATTATGATGATGAGTTGGTGGTTCGTAATTGAATTATTCGGTTCCGTCTTGTCGATTTCTGTGTCTGGACGGTGTCGTATAATCGAGGTTTTTTTGGGGACGGGTGTATATAGGGTGCACTGGCCTAATTCAAGTCTCATTGAAAACAGTGTAAAATCAACAATGTTTAGGACCAAGTTTCATGCACACCGACATCACTGGGGTTTCTCAAACAACAATCAGATTATTGTCTTGGTCTTTATCTTTCCATTTCTTTTCAATTTTTAGTAGGTTAGCCAATTACATTTTTTAATATTCACACAAAAAGAAACTCACCTTCCGAAAAGTGATACTTCCCGAGCCTGCAAGCAGCCATTTTACAACTGGCATCCCTTACACATTCTAGGGCAATTAGGACCCATTTTTCAACCGTAATTTTGTCAAGTCTTCCCTCAGATTGAATCTCAAAAACCAGGGAGTTGATCCTATGCTATATACACAATCCCGACATTTCTTTCACCAAACGGCATCCTTTTTCAAAAGAAATTGTGGGGGCACATTTCATGCTAATGAGTTAGCGGATAAATTCTCCCTTCAATTAGGGCAGTGCACCCACAAGCATTCCTAGTCTGGACCTCTGAATAGATGGTGTCCTCATGGTAAAGGTAGTGAATACGCTGTGTGGACCTGCTTTTGTCTACATATACAAGTGTGTAAACACCTTCCGTCGTAGCCC
Organism: Crossaster papposus; assembly: GCA_037893245.1. Lineage (NCBI taxonomy): Eukaryota > Metazoa > Echinodermata > Asteroidea > Velatida > Solasteridae > Crossaster > Crossaster papposus. Next base: position 444,414 of record JBAIAA010000451.1, read on the forward strand.
CTATTGTCTCTCAATCAAAATACCTCCCATAGGTTTTGTACACGAACTTTAATCGTGGACGTTTGGTCAATCGTGGACCCTAATCGTCCTCTATTGTTCAACGTCCACAGTTTGAATGTAGATACAAACGCAAGGTTTTACCCTCTCTAGAAAAACATTTTTAGAGGCATTTTGCAGGGTTAGGCATGTCGGTGGCAAAATTGAGTAACACTCAAGGACATCACGATCGAATTGGGTTGAAAGAGTTTTCACGGTGCGAGTAATTAAAATGAGTATTTTCACTTTCTTTTTTTACTACACAAAAACAAAGGAATGTCCATTGGGTAACGTTTACATGAGTGTGCTAATAGAAAATATTCTTCCTCGGACATAGTCTGAAGCAGCTTTGTGCGACAAAACAACTTGATTAGCAGGCTATTATAATACGAGATAAAATCAGGCTCAAAACTTCGAGAAGATAATGGCCTATCCAGAATGAAAACTAGCTAAGTCGCAAAGAGTTGATGATGAAGTATGGTTCAACGAGCATCGATATCAACGTAACATCAAGTACATGTACTTGTGTATATCGAAAACGTGTCTTTCACAGCATGCTCTTTGTTCTTAGTATGTTTATTATTCTGTATCGGTGTAGCGAACATCACTGGCACTGATTCTCCGAAAGTTTAAACCATTGCTATGACGTCACGCTATTGTTAAAAGTGTGGATTCGTATCTACGAATCAACGCTTTGGACAATAACAGTGGATTCGTATCTACGAATCTTTAGTAAAGTGTGGATTCGGAACGGTTTTTATCTTGCCTACATTTGTAACAATTACGAATCCACGGTTATTCAATTCCTCAACCCTAATCCAACCCTGATTACGTAAGAGCCTCGAGAACCTCCCTTTAGGCCAAATAATACAAAAAACATGTTTGTCTTTTTTTTAGAAGGAAGGAGGAGGCCTTTTTTTTTTTTTTTTAAATAGCCGCTCGACACATTTTAATATGGGTCATGTAGTGAACATGTCACGCCCTATCTTTCTATTTGAAATTAAAACATGTCTCACCCACGAATACAAATCAAAATTCATGTGGGTCGATCATGTATGCACCATACACGTCACACCCTAGCCTTCCCATTAGAAACAAATATATTTTCACAGCATGTACACAGTGATGCTAAAGTCCAAATTACGATCTTAAAATTGTATTATTTTTTGTAATTGGCTTTTTCGCAATTTTGCGAAAAAGCCTTTGTTTTTGTTCTGATTTTTGTTTTACTTCTTTTTTCTTTTTCTTTTTGGGACCAAAATGCAATAGACTTTGTACACGTTCTTTCGTACAAGCACTTTTCATAACAAGTCGTATCCAAACAAAACTTTACCCAAGTGAAGACCCTATAGTGAGCTCGTGTTTAGCAGACAGACATCATGGTGATGCCATCAGGGGGTAACGTGACGTCATATTACATTTATTTAATCTTTGAAAATCAATAACAAATCACGCGCAAAAGACCGGGACTTTAGGTTTGTGGCAATTGATAGGATAATCCAGGATCTTCATTTTATCTCGTGTGTGAGAAATCACGTGACCCTTCTATTTCGTCCAAACCGAAAGTACCTTATAATTTGAAAGTGGAAAATGATATGAACTTACTTTAAACGATGTTAGTGTTTGGCTAGATGTACTTTTCAAATAAATTACCGGCGACGTCATAACATGTTATAGCACCCTCTGGTGGCAGGTTCAAAATTAATATTCAGTTGATGTGTGTGGCGAAGTTTGCTGAAATCACTTTATAATTGATGTATATAATAGCTTCATGTTAGAAACAATTTGACCGGGAGAACAAAAATATGACGTCACCAGACCGGAAGTTAGAATGAAAAGACTTAAAGCCATCATTCAATTGTATGTGATTTATTACGTTTTAAGACCTTGAAGCCATATCTCAGCAACGGATCATGCTAAAATAAAAATAATTGTGTATTGGGTTGGTTAGGTAGTTCACCAACAGTTTACAAATGTGTGACGTTATCGTTTTAATCACTTTAAATTACCTTTAATCTGTTTAAATAACCTAAATTCGTTTTGATTACTTTTAATGTGTTTTTTTAATTTGAATGGTTTTTACGGGGGGGGGGGGGGGTGCGAAAAGGCCCTATGTTCTGTTCCTCGAACAGACGTAGTTCTAGTTATTATTATTATTATTATTTTTAAGATAATAAAATGTATTATTTTTGTGAAAAGAAAAGAAAAGGAGGCGGCCTCTAAAAAAAGAAGCGGGCGGTGACGCTAAACATATTTTTATTTTTAGTTGGCCTTATGTAAATTACGTCTATGGCCACGATACATGCATGCCTTTTCATCTCCACTCAACTGGGTAGTTAATAACAATACTTCTTTTGACGCAATGGTTTAAGTCAGAGAATACACTCGCAAGTGTGGATTCGTATTTAAGAATCCACTCGGCGCTTCGCGCCTCGTGAATTCGTAATTACGAATCCACACTTTCTCGTGTATTCTCCTATACGGAATTAATAGTAAAAGTCTCATCGTAACGCCAGTCTAATATGAAACTGTGATTATAAATTATATGCGTAGTCCATTTTGTGAATGGGCCCAATTCACGAGGACGCCATTTTGGTCGTGTTCTCTGAATGTATTTTATAAATTGCGAACTGTTTTATTGGATGGTGCCAGACTATTTTTGCATTTTAGCCTTTCTTTTTTTTTCTTTTCTTTTTTAATGTGGCTTAAAGTATGTTTATTCACACGTTTTTAATTATTTATCAGAAAAGACCGGTATGAATTTGTAATTAACTTTACGTCATTTATATCCGCAACCTTCAAAAATAAAGATTTCACCTCGCTTTCAATTTAATGGCCGACTCGTGACTAAAGCCCGTATATATAATTTTGAACGGATTTAGTGCCAAGTAACAATGGATGTTTATTGTTAGTACACCATGGCTCTTTTGTTAGATGTTCATAATACTAGTGATAGTGAGTGGCCTTATACAAAGAATTCTTGTATCAAGTTTAACTATATGAAAATGACCCGAGTCGGGCTTTTCCAATAGGTTAGCACTGCCGTATATCGATCGCCTTTGGCTATTATCACGTCCCAATGCTAACCGTGCATTCATCTTACAATAATCTAACACGTGCAAGGGCAGGGAAGGAATATTTGAAGGGGGGAGGGTGAGCAATCCAGCAGACGGCAATAATCGCTGCGGCAATTCGATTCCCGCCAAAACAAACTACAAATATAGCAAAGAGCGAACCTTCCTCCCCCCCCTACCACATTCGGCTCTCGGCTGTTTTTTTCACCTGCCGTCTCATTCAGTGGATTTGTGTACGTAACGCCTCTCATAGTGCGTGTACACACGCACGGCAACGCGGGGGAATTTACGGTCTATCGAAACTAGGTACAACCGTGGACATAAGGACACGATACGTCATTTCAAAGATTAATTTGAATGGAGAAAACAAATGTTTTTTCGGGTTTAGTGGCTTCTCCCATGCATACATAAAGCCAATTGGAAGGCGTCAGTGAAGTTCAATGTTGGGAAGCTTTGAGCAATTTGGAACAGGTGTGTTTTGTTATGCTAATAGGTGTTATTCACGAGTCCGCCATTATTGAAAGTGAGGTGAAATCTTCATTTTTGGAATATGCGGATAGAAATGAAAGCAATGACCAAAAGTTATTGCAAATTTATACCATTCTTTTCTGATGAAGAATTTAAAATTTGTGATTAAACATATCTTAATGGTTTTTTTAGCCACATTAACTAAAATATTGAAAGTGAGGCTAGAATGCAAAAATAGTCTGGTACCATTTCATTCAACACGACCAAAATGTCTTCCTCGTGAATAAGGTCAATAGGTTTTGGGTTTTTTATGTTAAAATATATGTTTTGTTATAACACACAATAATACACTAATTAGTATCTCTACTGTACAAAAACAGACACCTTCAAGATGAATGGCGGCAGTGACAACGGCCTATAGATTCATCTAATTACCCAGCTACACGATTGCACGGTTGCAATGACGAAACGACCTTATCGATTTAGAAGGGCACAAATAAATGTTTATGTACGTTTTCTTGTTATTGAGGTAAATTAAAACTTGGCAACATTATTATGAAGCCATGCAGTTTGACTACAGCTTTTTGTAAAAAAAAGAATAACGAAAACAAAGCCTGGTGTATGCCAGAAAACCACACAATTAATAAAATGTATTTAAATATATTAATTATAATTCTAAATATAAATATCTTAACTAAAAAAGTAATATTTAAATAACTATTCAGAGGTCACCGAGCATGCGCGCTGAGCTTTTCAGTCGAGTGGGGTGGTTATAGGCATATCGGCATGATACGTTGTTGGAGGGGAAAGTCTGCATCGGAGTAGGGCTGTGTTTATTTTAAGCTCGGGGAAAGACTTCGAGACGGTTAAGCCTTCTTGAACTTTTCTCTTTCTCTTAGTCCAGTCCTGGGGGACAAAAGAAGGGGGAACGTCGTTGTCGAAGGACACGCCTTGTTTGCTGTGACTCACGCCAAAAAAAAAAACGTTGGCAACGAGCATCTAGCGAGCAGCGATATTTGTTAATCGACTGTTTGCATACACACGAATTATATGATAGACAATAGTTCACTCTACGAGGCATTTAGCAATCCCGAGTTTTACTTTCGCCAATTCTCGATGTAGTGATGGTGGTTTCATGCTGAAACAAAAACTGAAAGAGCAGCTATCTCTGTGGCATGTGGTCTTTGTCATGTCTGAATCTTTGTTTGTTTGTTATTCAACCGCTTTTGAAACGGTGCATTTACAATCAAGCAAGATGAACAGTGTGTATTACTCTGTAACAGTTCGGGAAGGCAAGTAATTTTCGTGGTTTATTTTTGTTCAAATGGTTTGTTTAGCCCAGGCCTATACTCATACTGTGCACTCCTGTACGCGTTGTTTGTCAGATGACGTTGCCGAGTTCAAAGTATCATAGTGACGTCAGGCGTCACGGCTTGACCTCTCTAGAGGGGATTAACCGTACTTGTGTTGCTACCAAATGGATAACGACAGTCTAATGACGTCATGTTTTGTTAACGTGCGCTTTCCTATCTGATACTGTCCATACTTCGTCTGGCGTCCACTTCGCTCCCATAGGAAAGCTCATGTAAACAACGCCATTACGTCATAGGTCTCAGGTTTATTGGTTACTGGGAACGAACTCTTCAACTGCGGTGTTCGGATGCACGCCATCGGTAGAGTATAGTACAGGCGTTCGCGAATGTTATCTCTACTGTCTGGGTTGTGCTGGTTGGTGCAGGTTTCATCGTGCATACAAATTGTGACGTGTTCGGGGTGAAGACCTGAGCTTCGTTCCGCTACCGCGAACTACACAAACGTTCGCCAACGTTCGCCAATTGTTTGTGAGCGCCGAATTATATGGAACATTGTTCGCGTGTAGTTGGCAGAACGTTGGCTATATACGTTCGCGTGAGTCGAACGCTATACCCTTGTGTATGCAGTTCATCGTTGTGGAATTCCGCATGCACAAGATAATAAGGTCTCGATTGCTGTAGCTCGATTTTAAAAGCTCTTTGGTCAGATTGACCCCGAAAAGCATCCGATTCTGCACAATCTTTTTCCTGGTAGAAAACCACATATTTCCGGGTTTAATTGATTTTTTTAAAGTTAATTTTTGACACCTAAAATATTCATATTTGACCGGGTAAAGGGTTGTGCAGATTTATATACTTTTGTGAGTCAATTCTGACCCAGGAGTTTGTCATGAGAAGATACAATTATGACTATCATTGGCAGATTTGTCCTTAGGAAGAATAACATAGGAAGAATAACAAACAATGGCAGCCATTTTGAACAATATTAACCAGTTCGCGCCGGATGACGTATAAACGCAATTTTTTTTCCCAAGTTCAAGTTTGTAAATGTCTGTCAGCAGCGAGCAAGGCCTGAAATGCGCGGGTGTGCTTCCCGGCACTATCGGCCTGAACCCGCTTCGGATCGAGTTTCGTTAAAAATAATCCCGCCCCTCTGCTCGGTGATGTTAAAATAATCCCGGCGCGAACTGGTTAAAAGTTCTTGTTATTCTGACTAACATTTATTTGAGAGAACAAATCTGCAATGGCCCTATATTCATAATTATATCATTCTTATGACATACTCATGTGCCCGATTCCACGCTTTTATTATTATTTTCATTGAACAGTGTTTATACCAATCTTACTGGCTATATGATTTATTAGACTAGAACTAGCAGTATCCGCTATGCTCTCCCAAATTATTCTTTCCTTTATATGCAAAATCTTCACCCATTCCCGTCCGCGATATATTTTGTATCCGTACCACAAACGAGTTGGGGTCGTATACCTAAGCACTGTGAGTTGCAAGTCAGGTTCTCGGACGTTAATTCCCTTTAAACAAATTCTCTCAACCACAAATTAGTAAAATATTTGTTTTGCAAATGACTAAAAAAACTTTTTAAGAAAAAAACAAAAAACAAAAAAGAAGAATAATAATCCTGTGCCTTGTCCACTATATTACAGCAATGTCTCTATCACTTACGTCGTTTTAATAATTATATGATTGCGTATAAAGTACCCTCCAGCATAATTCTATGTAATAGTACGTTAGTGGTACTTAAACAAAAGTCGCTTCACGTCCCACCGTGTAAATAAATAGCTCTTCACCTGGGTCGCATAGTGGTTTATCAACCTGCTCCAGTTCACGTCACCTGGCACAGTCTAGGAACTCGAATCTAAACAATCGAAATTGCTATCGGGAGCAGTTCCTGGGACCACCATGGTGCCACCACATACCCCCCGACCCCCACCGACCCCCACCCCCACGACCCCAGGCTAGCCGCTCGCGTGCCAAGTCGCCAGCACGTGCCACCAATAAACGGTCCCCTGAGATTGCCCACCGAATCGTCTTGACCTTATCTGTCCCCTAACACTGGCCAGAGACCATAAAAGTGTGCTCCCCGATCCTTATCTGGCCACCGCACGTGCCACCGTCACCTTGCAAAAGTTCCGTAATAAACCATTTCCCCTTTGTAATCCGGTTTACAACGGAGCGGAGCCGAGCCACGCGCTTCATATCTCGGCACTTCCGATACAACTATATACAATGATCCTCGAACTGTTTATACCACTTGCACTGTTGTTAATTGCTTGCTTGATTTCTCGTAATAACTCGCCATACTTTAACCATAGAGCTTCAACGCAATGCATACTCTACGATCGTATGAATTACACTGCCAAGTGTTGGTGCATAAACATGTCTTTACTAGAATATTAATGGTATGTTTAGTTTTATAAACTGTAAACAGTACCATGTTCTACGACATCTTTAATGTCCCCTTTGTTGTGCAGGGTTCTTCCTTAGCAGACATAATTAAGAAGCAAGATATTATGGCAGAGGATCACCCTATTTTGTGCTGGTCATTGCGTTCCCGGAATCTCAGAAAAGGGGGCCAGGCTGTGTTAGGTAACAATAACCTGGAGTGTGTATAGGGTGTAGAATACAGAAAGGAATAGGTGTAGGGACAAGAGGCATCCACCTCTACCATAAATAGCGCCGGGTATTATTAGCAATAGTCTTCAAGCCAAATGCGAGTAAAAACATAATGGATTGAGAAGTATTGTGATCACTTTATCAGACATGCAACTCTAAAACAAATGCGTACTCATAAGTAGTACTAGTGAAAAAGTCGGCGGACTATAGTTAAAAGGATCGTATACGTTTGGTAATTGGAAACCACTGTTTGTTTCAATCCTATATAGTTATAGATATATACCATAAAACCAACCTGTAAAATTTTCATTTCAAAAGGTGTTAGCGATTTTGAGATATTGCCGAAATTCTGGAGCGGTTTTGTCAACGCAGGAAGAATAATCTGCATTGGAATACACAGTCTGAGAAACGTCACTGCAGTAACGCTTCTCAGATTCAATTTTGTGGGGATAAAAAGTGATATATTTTTCCATAACCGCAGTACTTCGAAGTGAAAAGTTTCAAAATATGCATTATACTATCCAAAGCTGCAGTACTTCTTACCAAGTAAGTTTCTATTGCCATTAATTTTTGGAGTAATTACCAAACGTATACGATCCCTTTCAGAGCACGTGTCAATATTATTCTGGCTGGTTATAGTGAAGAAAACATTTAAAGGCCTAACTCTGCCTTTGTGTACCATGCACCAGTTTACCTCAAATTTACTGGCTTTAAATCTAACTGCTCAGATCTAACCTGGACACTCACCTTTCAAAGTGTCACTGACTGTCATCCCCCTTAGGGGACTAATTCAACCACAAGATATTATCAAGTTTGGATTTCAAACACATGTGGTTCGTGAGGAAGATTTGTTTCCGAGAAAAAGGAACCTTTGTTACTTTTGCATGGCCCTGCATTTTGTTTTCTTGCGATACTAATTACCGTTTCCTCTTCGGCCACTTTACTTAACTGCATTATGGTCCTTCGAAAATTCTGCTAAGCGTGGTGTCTGACATAACAAGCAATTTTACAATTTGTATTGGAAGTTGTTGTGATAACTTTTGAATGTTTTCGTGTGTAAAGTGTTTTATTTCATGCTATACTCATAGTCGGAAAGATAAAATTTGCCCATATAAATATAAACGTTGGTCATTTTCTCGTAGGCCTATATCAACCGTAACTGAAATATAGAGGGGAAAGTCAACGTACATTTATATAAACCAATTTTACGTTCGTAACTGACATAGCTGACTGAGTACAACGGTGAACCAGGGGCCAATTTCACGGAGCTTCCAAGCACAAACATTTGCTTAGCATGAACATTTGTCCTTGGTAAAAAAAAGGTTACAGACCAAATTTTCACGTGAACTTTATTGTTTTTGATTGATAATCAGCTGGTTTTTTTTGCTTAGCATAAAAAAACACGTAGAATTTTGGCTGATAACTTGTTTTTAATGAGCAAGACTTGTTTGTGCTTTTTTTCCTTTTTTTACCTATGTTTTTTCAAAGGAACAATCTGCGATGGCCCTATATCCCGATATCTGTTTCATGACATACTGTGACTGTGTGCTAAATTTCATGTTGTTACCATCAAGTGAACATTTTGTTTACCAATTCTGCTTAGCGGCTTTGTGAAATTTAACCCGATTCGAATTAACACCCGATCACTGATTGCTGAACAATGTTCTTGTCACTTCCTGTTTGCCACTCCAGGAAGCGCTGTCCGTAGTCTCGGAGGATCAGTCCATGTTTGAGAGTACCTACCAACACCACCACCACCAGGAGGTCCCAAAGGCGTCCCCCGTCTCTTCCGCCGTCAGCCCCCATCACCACTCCTCCTCCTCGGCGCTCCAGGGCACCGTCCCGAAACCCAAGCTGTCCCCTCAATCCTCACCGGTGGTAGACCACGGGAATACCCTCCCAAGCCCACAACAGCAGCAACAACAGCAGCAGCAGCAGCAACAACAGCAGCAACAGTGGGCCCAGTGCCGGCAGCAGCAGCAGCAGCAGCAACAGGAGATCATCAGGATGAAGCAGGAGCCGGACCACGGAAGCCACGGCCACGAGGCCGGCGGCATCGGCGGCGGCCGGGTGGTGGAGGCCGAATCCCCGCTGGACTGCAGCGTGGTTAAGAGGCAGCCCCACGGGGGCATGACGGAGGCCAGCCAGGCGGCTCCCCCTTACCCGTGCCCGCCTTACCCCGGGTCGGAGTCGGACCGAACTCGCAGCTCGCCTCCGCCGAATGTTACAACCAACGAGAAACGGGTCATCGTACCGGCTGGTAAGTGTCACAATCTCATCTTCATTTTTCTTGTATACAGGGTGGTCCCAAAAAAAACACAACCTTAAACTTCGACTATTCAGAGACCTACATCTTTGATATACAGGGCGGTCAAAAGAACGGAACGGCCTATTTCCAGTACCGCCGACCAGAAAACTAGTTTGGATGGACGGGAAATCTTTCAAGAAAAACAATTATACCATAACAACCCGGTACATACAAAATAGTTGTGTTATTACTCTATTATATTCAATCAACTCCTACATCGAATTTGCTCAGGTAAATATACGGGTCAAGAGAAAAAAATTGCTAATTTCAGAAAATTATTTATATGGCTCACAAAGTTTTCGCAAAAAAACAACAATCAGACCACATTCACATGCGATAAACGTAAAAAAATCACATACAAAATCATTACAGTCGATTGTTTCGCTTCCTTTGATCTGAAGGAAAATGTAAGCAAATTATCTTTTGAAACGATGTTTTTTTCATATTTTATACTTCAGCTTATTTTTGCTAGCCGGTGCTCAATAATTGCTATAGAGAATAGCTACACCACAATATAGAGCTCGTTCTAATGATTAAGGCATTTAATTTAAAGGTGGGATACACCATTTGAAGATATCGAACAATTTACTACCACATGTTTAAGAAATGTCCTACTTATTCAAATAAATAATGATTCTAAGGCATCCAGAAGAATGATTGCGCTAAATATCCTATAATTGTTCCGAAAATTTGAATTTTATAAAAACAATTTACAATCGCCAGACGGCGATCGCGAAAAAATACCTCCAAACCCCCCAAGAACAACTGCCCGATTCCGGTTGAAAACGAACGTCATTTTTCTTGTTTATTTCCTTGGCATTCATGATTTTAAAACTTCGGACAGGTCAGTTGAACGATATTTACTATAAAATCCCCCCCCCCCCCCCCCACAAATCCACCCATTCCTGATAATACAAGCAATTATCAAATATTAATGTAAATACCGAACGTCTAAATGTACACACTTCGTCGATGTAACTCAATACGTGTATATTGAAGATTTAGCTTATAACCAACGGATTATCTATCAACAACCGATAATGTCACACAAGTTGACCGATAACACTAATCGATAATGTAACAACAAATGACCTATAATGTAGAAACTTGTACTACACTTTCGGTTAATTTCTGTTACACTATCGGTTAGGGCCGATAATGTAATATCACTTGACCGATAGTGTAGTATTACTATCAGAATATTATTTTGGTTACATTATCGGTTAGTGATACAGTCTCGGTCAATCTGTGTGACACTATCCGTTGGTTACTAGTACAAAGCTTTAGCCTTCCCACTCGCAGTAAACCTTCATTGCAATCTCTTAGTCTAAATCTGCAGAAGTCTGATAGACACGGTGTGCCGTGCATGGATATCTCTCATTATGCGCGCGAAGACCGAGGACCCGTCGTACTATCACCTGTCCCTATATCGCTCTGCGCTATCGCTGCGCTGGAAGGAGAGGGGAAAAAATGCCCCAACCGGCCAGCGCCAGCGCGCGGTCGCCAGCTCGGGTCTACCGATCGATGAAGCCTTCGTCCCCGTACCGAAGTTAATCACTGAGACCACCTGCCTTTCGCACTCCTACGTCGCGCCGACGGTCTTTTTTTTCCTCTCTCTCTCTATCTCTGACTTCATCTTCCATTCTTCCAATCTTGTCGATGGGACCGGGCATGCATGCATGCATGCAGTTCATAACTGTGTGGTTTTTTCTCAGTACCCACTCGCTGAATACACACATTGCGATATGATCATCGTATAGGGGAAATGTAAATAACTGCCGTGGTGCATGTACGATAAAGCTGGCGGTTGTTCCGAGAACTTTGAATTCTAGCTTCACTTTGAACGGCCTACGCTATACCAGTAATTGTCGTCCTCCGATCATAATTAACTCAGATATGGCGGAGAACCCTCTCCCCCCCCCCCCCCCCCTCCCCCCCCCCCCTCCTCCCCTTTTTGTTTTGTCATTGTGTTCCCGGGATCTAAGTAATTCTTTTTAGATATTGTGATGCACCTGTTTTATTTTTACTGCGTAACAAGAACTTTATCATGCATGGATTAACGGTAATCCGATTGGGATTCGGTTATAACAGTCCAGTTATTTGCTGTGCAAAAACTATACCCAGCAAAATGACCGAGGGACTCCCCCTTAGTTCCTCATACCTATACACTCTCTAGACTATTGTTACCGAACACAACCCCCCTGAAAACCTAAACATTATTCCTGAGAAACCACAACATTCAGCAATCACAATGACCACCACAAAAGAGGGGAGGGGGGAGGGGAGTGGGGATCTCTTCGCCCTCTCTCGCTTCATATGACAAAATCCATGGTCTTGCTTTGTATGCACTGGCTGTTCTGTGATCCAGAGTGGTGGTCGCCATTGCTCCCTGTAGATTGTGTGTAGTCATGTTGTCTACATAATTATTGACAGTACGAAAACAAATTATCTCTGTTTGGCGTCTTTAGATCATTTCCGAGTTCTTGTTCGTAAAGTTGAATCACGGAATGATGGCCGAAACTTTGTCTATCACAATATCTTTGGGGATTTGTTGGGTATTAACAATAGTCTGAAGTGTGTATAATGTATAGGGACAATAGGTATCCCCCTCTACCATAAATCGTGTTGGCTATACCTTCGAAGGGCAATTGCAATACAAACCAAAAGTCTATAAAACATAATACTATATATATATATACTATATATACTAACCTGTCTGCTTATCATAGATAATTACATCGCTTATAATGTGCAGCTTTTCCACTTACTGGTTCCTCCTTAAAATCTGTTGCTTTTTATGTTATCTTTCATTGTACTTATTAAATCAATTCATGCCGTGTTTAAGACAGTCTTATTACTCATGCGTATTTTGGTGAACTTATTTATCGCACATAAATTACCCTCGGTCGTAAACTTGAATAAACCGACTCTCTGTTAATGTACTACTTCCCTGGTAACGACATTATAATTGTCATTTTTCTTCTCGCAAGTTTCATCTGGTCTATATATAAAAACAAATCGTGTCAATCAAATTGTATGCAGAGACAAACAAAACACGAGAAATATCTAAGTCTTCAGTGTTTGTACTGTTTGTACTTGTACATTTTGTAATGCTCACAATTAGGGCCATCGCAGATTTGTCCTTTAAATAAATATAGGTAAAAAAACAAGAAATTGTTCAAATGTTTCAAAATGGCTGTCATTGCTTGTTATTGTGTACCTTTTTGTTTTTACCTATACCTATTATACATATACCTATAAGGTTTTAGACTCTTGGTGGCAGCAGACGGACAAGTTTAACAATACTGTGCACATGGTTTTTTAAGCAAACATTAATCCGCTATAGGCCTAGTTAGACAGATTTGGCGCAAAAAATGATATAATAATAATATGTTCATGATAAATGCATGAAATTTGGCACACAGTCAGAGTATGTCAAGAAAAAGATATTTGGCTATAGGGCCACCGTACAATATATTTCTGTATAGGTTTACGGAGTCCGCATTGTAATTACAGGCCACATCTATCTTCACCAGTTATCTTACACTTCAAATACTGTGCTTAGCACAACAAAAAGCACTTTTCTTGCTTAACGTGTTTAGAAGCTAAATTCCTAAACATCGATGTTCAATGGCTAAACGCTATCCGTCCTCATGCTAAACATGTTTAGCACGTAATAATGTTTACAAACTGATAGCAAGAAAGTGTTTAGAAAAGTGTTGTACTCGCTAAACACATTTTTTTGCAGTGTATGATATTCTCGTGACGAATGCGCCAATGTCATTAAAAGTATACTGGTACCTAACAAAATGACAATGGAATAAATTGAAGAAAACATTTTTTGTTTTATTCCTGATGGGTGTAGGCCTATGCATAATGTTGGAAATCTAGTTTTTTAAAAATTGTCAGTCGATTTGAAATCATAAACTGACTATCCTTCGAGATGTTTTAAACAGAATTTATTTTCATTTTCCTATCAAATAAACATGCCTATTTACATGTTCGCCCTTTAGTGACGATCGATATGCGACAATAATTTATTGACAATAACCGCTGTGATTCTGCAGTTTCGGTGCCGTACACAAAAAGCCACAGGCTTAAATCAGCGTTTTAAATAGACTCGAATCTAAGCCCCCTAGCTTTAACATTTAATCATTTTGTGTATCACAGTACCGCTGTTCCCGCCTGTAACCACAGTCGTGGCCAATTGATCTCCAAAACAAAAAGCCCTCGCCGCCAAATCCCTGAGAAAATCCACGCGATCTGAATCCCCCTAAAAAAGAAGTCACCACATTATACTCTCAAGCAAGCGCACGCGGTCCGGTTGGCCAGCAGCGTGCACTAGCCGCCGGACTAGCCCGTGAAGACAGCCGGAAACACCGGGCGAATGCGATAGGCCATCGTTGGGGAAGGAAGGCTAACCCCTGTCCGGAACGGAAAGCTGTTAATTCGATAGAAGAAATATCGGACGTCCTCCTTATTAATGTACCGAGCTAAGGCCTTGCGCTGAATGCATGACGTGCTCGGGCGGGCTACGCGTGCACAAACATGAATGCACTACACACACAAAAAACAAGGATAATCTTCAATCCCGCGTGACATTGCTAGTTCCTCTTTGCCTCCGGGGAAGTTGTCGATTTCGAACCCTTTGTGTTTGCTGTCCTCGGCAATGACTTGCACATTTTGGAAATTTTAACCCGGTCATTTTGACCTTTCGATTAGAGGATACAAATCCTGAATGGTGCCTTCCCAACCAAACAGTATTTTGGTTCTAAAACATTTGGCTCGAAAGTTCTTCTGCCCCAAACTTCTAACAACAAACACAAAATAAGTTAATTGGGGCAAAAATTGTTATGAATTTGACCAAAGCATCGACACACACACGCCATTTACATATTATTTAAAGTGCCTTTAAAGGTAGTATACACCATTGGTCATTGCTTGAATTATCATGAATGAGTAGATTTGGGGGTTGTATTTTATAGTAAATATCGTTTGTAAAACTTAGGACAGCTCAGTTAATCATGGATGCCGAGAAAAGCACGAAAAACAGCGGGTTTTTTCGACTGGCGTCGAGCAGTTATTCTTATGTTATCATTGTTTTTTCGCGATCGCCGTCCGGTGATCGCGAATTTTTCATTATAAAATTATATTTTTCGGAATAATTACAGGATATCTAACGCAATCCTTTTGCTGGATGCCTAGAATCAACATTTACTTTAAATGAGTATAAGATATTTCTTAATAATTCGGTAGTAAATAGTGTTGATATCTGCAAATGGTGTATCCTACCTTTAAGCTTTAATTTACATTAATTTTATAAAGTAAGCGAGACGAAAAATTTTGAAGAAAAACTCAACTGGCCAAAGAAAGTTAATAATGCGACTATCACAAGTTTTTTCTTCTACTTCAGATGAGTGGAAAAACATGTCCGTTTTACACGCTGATTTAATCGCTTTATTGATTGATTTATTGATTTTCATGTTCCAATTTGTTAACTAAATAATTAGACAAATACAATAGTATTAAATCAACTAATTAACCAGAATATAAATGAACTTTATAATTCAGACGTAAATAATAAAATAAATTGAATTCAAGAATGGAGACAAATGTACATGTAAAACGACATAAACTATACACTCAACTGGCTAACGAAAGTTCATAATGCGATTATTACAAGTTTGCCGATTACAATAATTATTGCTAGTCATTTAAATTTACAACTTCCGAAAGTGCAACAAAACTGAAGTCGATTATTTTCATTTTGTCTGCGCGCGCGATGCCAATAGACAAGTGCGAACAGCGATTACGAAGGCCCACGTTAGTTAGGTATGGCATTGTGAGTATCGTTTCCTTTGAAACCATGCGTTGAAACCAACGCGAGAACACACCTATTTACTGACGTACTACATGTATTTCTTGGAACAAGAATTACAATACACTGTTGGTGTAGCTCTGTTCCTTTCTCTATGGTGTAGCTAACAACTTTCCTTTGATATTCATCACCCCACGATAATCACACACTTTCGATTACCCAGTCTGATCTTTAAATGTCTAGCAGCCCGCTAGGAAGAGCATAATTATACTAAGCCAATATCTGGCTAATCTGTCGATTAGAGGGGGGATTAACAAACAAGGTAATATCGGGTTTAACGCCAACGATTTAACGGGATGATGAGGAAAGCTGAATTACGTTGCAGATTTGGGGTTTTTTTCATGTAACTCGCTCGTCCATCAGTCACCGCTGCGGCAGCTGTGTACATCATGGATTTAGATAACGGATTATCGGCTGACACATCCAATACGCCGACTGACTTGGTGAACGTTTTTGCCCCCGCTATACAGCGTGTCAAAACAAATTCAAACTAAATATAACGGAATGCCACACAGTAGGCTGTGTAACCAACATACACTGAACACAAATATAAACGCCCCCAAAATGGTTATTTGTCTTGATTTGTAAACAACATTTGTGTCTATCTCTGCCAGTGAGGAATTGACCATTTGCGTGTGGAATTTAAATAATATCTGGTACACTGACTTGTTCACGCAGCTTGGCACAGTTTGACTTTAAATTATCCAGACCTAATACAATGTTGCTATATCACGTGATTCGGGGCAAGCTCTTGCATGAGTTACGTTAGAGACGCTCAGCACCAATACATTGTTCACAATGGTTGAGAATGGTACAAAGACACCAGACCATTCCAGAGCCGGGGGTTGCTAGCGTAAGGCTTGCCCCGAATCACGTGATATAGCAACAGTGTCTTTGGTCTGGAGAATTTAAATGTAAACTGTGCCAAGCTGTGTGAACAAGTCAGTGTACCAGATATTATTCAAATTCCACACGCAAATGGTCAATTGCTCAGTGATGCAGTGACTCCACCCACATCTGTGTTTTAAGTGGAATCACTGCATCACTGAGCCGTTCCTCACTGGCAGAGATGGACACAAATGTTGTTGACAAATCAAGAAAAAATAACAATTTTGGGGCGTTTATATTTTTGTGGGCGTTTTATATTTTTGTTCAGTGTAGATAATGGGTATAGTTTGAAAGATACGCCTTTTTACTTTTATAATGAGCCATCAAACGTCCAAAACCTGAAAATGTTGGACAGAGTTATGAGTAGTTTTTCTAGAGAGGTCAACTTGACCAAGGGACCGAGTTCAAGTTGTCTGCATAAAATCTAGCTTAGGACTAGGACTGACATCGCAGGTCAGATCGCCTTTGAATTATGTGACATAATTATGATGTAACCTCTTTAACAACATTTTATGTAAAATGCGATACGTGCGCATACCGCTGGGCACATTTGAATATATACATGTAGGTGTAAACAGAGGACGCATTGTCTATATAAATTAACTAGGTCAGTAATAATATGGTGGGAAAAAAACTCCCCATAAATCATTATTGACAGATACGTTTAATTGTTCTAGTCATATCTTATTCAAATTTGCATATTGAAAATAAGCTCGAATGGTGTTTAGATCTTGGCTGAAATACAACATGACCTTTCATGATTATTTATTTAACCATTTCGAACATATAACACTTTTCCCTTTGAATGGTGAGAGTTTTCACTGATGTAATGTCATTTGTGACACTGTGAACATAACTTACAATTCTCCATTTTAAAAGGTTTATCCAAAACTGCCTATGGAAGAACGTGCACAATAAACATGTATAGCTCACGGTATAGTTGTCAGCCTGTTTTCTGAACCACACCGGCAAACTCACAAAAGAGAATTACCACATGGCGCTACCGCAAACAACTTATGTTATAAGCTTCAATCCTTGCAAACTATTAGTAATATTATTATTATTATGGCCAGAAGTAGCCATTATAAACACAGGATTTCCAATGTCTTGTTGTACACCCATCCCCATTGCCCTTAATAATTTCCTTCTCTTCCGCCATAGTGGCATGTACCAGTAAAGGCATGTACATATCTATTACTAAAAAAATACTACACGGAAGAGCCTTGAAAATGCTACAGGGTCATGACCTTTGTGACGTCACAGGCAGATGGCATTCACATCAGCGAACGTTCGGGCGCCTTGCTTGTTGTACTATGTGGTTCCTTCCCTAAACAGGAAGGATAGACATCCGTGATCTGATCCCAACCCAAAAAGGAAAAAAGAGAGTATTTGTTTTCTTATAAAATATTGTTGTTATCGCTTGCAAAAAACACACAACCTTTCTGTATCGCGGACAAACACACATAATTATGGGAGGTCAAACCGCAACCGTCTCATCAGACAAGAAGGAGGGAAAAAAAGACGACTGGTTTCCGGGTTTGGGGATGAAAATGATAGCCAAGTGAACAACCAGACATTGTGGTCGTCAGCTTTGAATGACAGTCATTGTGGTGTTCTTTTTGTAATAATATAAGTTGTATTCGAGTCCCTGCATGGGCTGCAAGCAGGGATGTAGTCGAGTCCATCACAAGTCCCTGCAAGTCCCTGCAAGTCCATCACAAGTCCTTCAGTTCCAATTCAAATCACAAGCTATTCAAATCAGCTTTGACAAAAGCATTCCTTTGTCATTGTTCATCCAATTACTTGTGACTGCCTTTATGAAGGGACTTGTGACTGGCTTCACGAAAGGACTTGTGAAAGGACTTGCAGGGACTCGACTACAACCGTGGCTGCAAGTCCATCACAAGTCCTTTAGTCTCAAGTCAAGTCACTAGCTATTCAAATTAACTGTTAACAAAAGCATTCCTTTGTCATTGTTGAACCAGTTACTTGCGACTGGCTTTATGAAAGGACTTGTGACTGGCTTTATCAAAGGACTTGCGACTGGCTTTATGAAAGGACTTGTGACTGGCTTTATGAAAGGACTTGCGACTGGCTTTATGAAAGGACTTGTGACTGGCTTTATGAAAGGACTTGTGACTGGCTTTATGAAAGGACTTGTGACTGGCTTTATGACAGGACTTGTGACTGGCTTTATGAAAGGACTTGTGACTGGCTTTATGAAAGGACTTGTGACTGGCCTTATGACAGGACTTGTGACTGGCTTTATGAAAGGACTTGTGACTGGCTTTATGAAAGGGCTTGTGACTGGCTTTATGAAAGGACTTGTGACTGGCTTTATGAAAGGACTTGTGACTGGCTTTATGAAAGGACTTGTGACTGGCTTTATGAAAGGACTTGCGACTGGCTTTATGAAAGGACTTGTGACTGGCTTTATGACAGGACTTGTGACTGGTTTTATGAAAGGACTTGTGACTGGCTTTATGGAAGGACTTGTGACTGGACTTGTGAAAGGACTTGCAGGGACTCGAATACAACTCGGCGGAGTCCATTGTCTGTCATTTGACTTCCCAACAATCTTTTTTAGTAATTTGATCTTGTAACCGGGTTATCAGATTTCTTGGCTTCACAAAAAAAAACATCGCCCATGACTTGTCAAAACCTATGTTCCTGATATAAGCAAAAACCGAGGTTTGGTTTTAGTGGCATATCGGAAATTATGAGCGTATAAGTGAAACTAAAACGTAATTATGAAAGTCAATGGCATATCAACAATGTGTCGAAGGATAACATATTATTTATGTACAACTTAATAATCGTCTGAAAGTAACGGGGAAAAAAAAGGTTTCTGTCTTCAATCAAAATTAAATTTCAC
This sequence comes from Crossaster papposus, assembly GCA_037893245.1. Classification (NCBI taxonomy): domain Eukaryota; kingdom Metazoa; phylum Echinodermata; class Asteroidea; order Velatida; family Solasteridae; genus Crossaster; species Crossaster papposus. Next base: position 463,889 of record JBAIAA010000451.1, read on the forward strand.
TTGTATTTAAATGTCTGTGCGTATAATCTCTGATGCAAAATCATCTTGGTATCCATTTAATGGATCATTTTTTACATATTTCAGGATTTGTTTCTTCTTCAGATGAGTGGAAAAACATGTCCGTTTCACATGATTCTGTTTATAGTGTATCCAATTTAATAGCTTTATTGATTGATTGATTGATTGATTTTCATGTTTCATGTTTTTAGCAAATTAGACAAATACAATAGTATTAAATAAACTAATTAACCAGAATATAAATGAACTATATATTTCAGACGTAAATAATCAAATAAATTTAATTTAAGTAGAATGGAGATACATGTACATGTAAAACGACATCAACTATATACGTAAATAAATTTAAAAGTTTCAAAACACAGAAAGCATGGAGCCATTTTCTGAAAGCCGAAGCTTATGAAGAAATGCCTTTAAACAATAATTACAGAAAGTACACAGACGGAGAATCGGGGAACAGTGACACGACATGGGACGGACAATGCAAGAATGACATTGTTGAAAGCAAACAATAAAAACGCACAAACACACACACGTTTGTTTATGGTGTAAATCGAGGAGTTTCCTTTGTTCCTCTCGAAAATTTCCTTTGTGTGTACTCTAACGTTTTTCGACGGCTCTCATTGGTTTTGTACACGAATCTCAATCGAGGTCGTCCTCGATTCTAACCCTAACCCCAATTAACCTTCGTGTCGCCAGGTATGTGTCCTCGATTTACACCATAAACAGACGCATGTACACACGGACATTCTATGCAAATTCACGGAAATAATAAATACAGTAAACAACTTGTGAAATTAAGAAATTGTATTAGGCTAAGTAATCCATGTCGGTCAATGCTTAACTAATTCCTGTTCCTCCCAGCCCCTAGTCTGAAAAAGGGAAAGAGTGTTTACAAACGCCGAAAACCGAATCAGGATTCGAACCCCAGACATTTGTGACAATTCCCTCAAGTAATTATACTTCCCCATCCCGCATATCGCACACATAAAGTTTATTTACCACTTTCAACATTGGGATTTTGTTGTTGTTGAGAAATTCAAGATGTTACGCTACATCTAGTTCTACAAAGGCTCCTATCACAGCCAATACATCTTATGTAGATAAGGCTACATATAAGTTCAATCAAACGGGATTCGAACCCCGGTCATTGAGAATAACCGCTTTTCCCACGTCGTCCTCTAGGTCCCTTAACATGTGGACGATTGATCAACCACGTGCAACAATACGGCCCAAAGAGGAACGCGATAGCTTGAAATTGATGACCCACACTGGATTCGAACCCCAGACAGTGATACAACCCCTCACGGTCTCTCTTTTCGGTTCTCTAGACTCAAACGTCGTGACATAGACGATCAGCCACGTGCAGCAATGACAACATGGGAATTCGAGAGCTAATTATAATTTAGAACCCAAATTGGATTTAAACCCCCAATCATTGACAATTCCCTCTAATTTTGTTTGTCTTTTCTTCTCGGTCATTTTAGACCCCAACATGTGGACGATCGACCACGTGCAGCAGTGGGTGCAGTGGGCAGTCAGGGAGTATTCCCTGCAGGATGTTCTGGTCAGTCGGTTCGGCATCGACGGCAAGCAGCTCTGCAAGATGACCCATGAAGACTTTACAAGGCTGACCAGCTCCTACAACGCCGACGTGCTCCTCTCCCATCTCAACTTCGTCAAACAAGGTAGAGATTAGCTCCCCAGTGTTTCTGAATAGCGCCCTCTGCAGTTGCAATTACCGATATGTAGCGCCCTCCATTGACTGATAAGGTTATTTCGGGAACAAAATTAAAGGCTTTTTTAGTTTCGCTCTCGCGCCCCAAGTACTAACTGGCCTGAACAATATTATAATAAACAAAACTCGTCATGCAATCGTAGTTTTTTTTAAACCTCTACTTTGTCCCTGCCTTCAACTTTGCCTCCGACTTACGAATCGCTAAGAATATGCTGAAAACCAAACCAAATGGAGGTATTCTAATTTGTATGGCTATTACATGTACCATATCAACCGATTGAACGTTTCAGAAGCATAACAGGCACCAGCATGCAGCTGGAGTTCCCGTAGTTAGGGGCCTGAAATCAACTTATAAGCCTAAGACGAAACGAAACCATGAATTCGGAAAGATCCACACAGTCCAATGATGGCTAGCTTTCAGCATCACGTGGGTTTGTTTATGCCAAACTCTGTCGCAGAATTCGCGGCTCACGTACACAAAAATCAGTCCACAAATTTAAGGCTCGTGATGTGGATTTTGCTGTGTATTATGCCCTCTTAAATTATTTGATTTATAATAGAAAGTGCAAGCTTTGACCACGAAAATTACAAAATTGTTACTTTAATATCTCTTTAAAAATAACAAGTGTTTCGTCACTTGCATGCAAAACACGGAGATTGGCATACGTTACTTCGTGGTGAGCAGTTTGTTTTTTTTGTGGGTGTTACATTTTGAAAGATTATGTCTCGGCCAACTTCAGAAAACAAGTTGAGGCCAACTTAAAAACAATGGCTTAATTTTGTAAATTCAATAACAAATCAATGTTTTATAGGGAATTAAAACAAAGGTACAAATGTTGATTATAATTCCCCCCCCCCCCCCCCCCCCCCCTTCAGCAAATTAATTTCCTATAGTGTGAGGAAATGAAAACCGCTACTGTTTTGTTAGCGTCAACAATAAATCTGGTACTGAACCAATCTGGCCTCTTGTGCAAAGGAAATAGCGCCCTCAATGCACGGGTCTAGTCCCCAGACGAGTCCGATTCCTTTTGAAAGAGAGACAGCCGCGGTTTTATGTTATCATTTGTTGCAATTTGCGATTGTTGTGACCTTTTCGTTTCAAAAATTGACAACGGTGTAACAACGGTGATTACAACACTGTTGTTAGGTGTGCTACGCCGTCGCGCCCGCACGCAGCTTGTGTCACAACTGCACGTTCGGGTCAATATTGTGCAGTGAGAAATTAATACCGGTGTCATTAGCCTCTGTCATGAAATGACGAAAATCAACCGAAGAGGGCGTTTTGCGGAAATTTGTCAATATGGCTTTCGAGCTCGCGCGTAAAACTAACGTAAGTAGCCATACCATGGAGGAAAGACAACAGATAGTTAATGAATTGCGGGGAAATACTTAATAAAAAATGGCCAATCATAAAACTAGATTTTCTTTCCTGCACTTGAAAAGACCCGCCGTGTATTTATGCTCCTTAGAAAACCGGTTAGGCCAAATTAACATTTAAACAAAACAAAAAATTCAGTGGCACTGAACTGAAGCTTTATTTGAAAGCCATATTTGAATGCCATACAGTAAACAAACAACTTGATACATGTACAAGCAATATTATTTTTGTATTTTTAATTATTTACACACAAGCACTTGGTTCACATAATTACTATATGGACGTTAAACCTCAAAATTCCTGATCCTGCAATGTTAATTTAAAAACCAGTTTTAAATACTGTCACATTAAATGTACAGACGCCTGTGAAATCTAGTAATATTTTACCCTTTTATTGACTGAAACCTGACATTAAAAGAAGTTCGTAAATATTAAACTTGGATTTTCCAAAAATTATTCAATTGCGCCACGACCAATTAGGGAGCACTCGGTCGATTGTGTGCACAATTTCTGGACGCCACCGTTTTGGTTTTTTTCGGACTAAGCTTACACCTAAATTGTTAACAGAGGGTAAATAGCAAGCATTAATAACATTAACATGGTAAAGGTACAATGAATTTGCAGTTTGTCAACAAAGAAGTATGGCAACATTGCATGAGGAAAGTCGGCCCAACACTAACTGTTTATAAACAATGTAAACGTCGAAGTACAGCTATAGCTCTCCCAAAGGTCGAGTTGTCTCAACGGGCGAGTTGTCTCAACGGGCGAGTTGTCTCAACGGTCGACTTGTCCCGAGTCGAGTTGTCTCAACGGTCGACTTGTCTGACATCCGCTAGCTACGCACGTACGTATATAGCGCAGCACGCTTTCACAAACTGACCATTTTTTCAGTCGCTGTTTCTTTTTCTTTCGTAATTTTACGGTTTTGGATGACATTTAGCCTTATGCCTACGGTTTATCCTTTCGAAATAACCACAGCCTTTAGAGCTCCGTCGTAAGCCATAAAGTTCTGACATCGACGACACACGTGTTGCTGTTGGTAAGCGCCGCCATTTTGACAATTTTCCTCGCGTTGACCTTTTAGAAAGGTCATGACAGAGGCTAATGGGGCTAGTGGTAAAAACGGAACAGTTAAAATTCTGACTGGGAAAGTCCGTAAAATTGAGTTTTCCAGTTCCTATCGTATGGGGTTCTAAAACGGACAGGCAAACGTCGTGGTTCAACTTTCAAAACGCCGTACTTCAACTTTCAAAACGTCGTGGTTCAACTTTCAAAACGTCGTACTTAAAGGGGTCGTATACGTTTGGTTATTACTCTAACAATTAATGGCAATAAAAACTTACTTGGTAAGAAGTACAGCAGCTTTGGATAGTATAATGCATTTTTAGAAACTTTTCACCTCGAAGTACTGCTGTTATGGTAAAAGATATCACTTTTTATCTCAAAAAATTTGAATCTGAGAAGCGTTACTGTAGTGACGTTTTTCAGACTGTGTATTCCAATGCAGATTATTCTTCCTGCGTGGACATAACTGCTCCAGATTTTCGGCAATATCTCAAAATCGCTACCACCTTTTGAAATGAAATTGGTACAGGTTAGTTTTATGGTGTATATCTATAACTATATAGGATTGAAACAAGCAATGGGTTCCAATTACCAAACGTATACGACCCCTTTAAACTTTCAATTAAAATCTAATGATACAGAACTTAGTTGAAGAGCTGTTGTGTTATTAAATGAAGGAACAATTATCGTTCTCATAAAATCTGGCGTGGTGAAATTAATTGTTGAAAATGTTGATTGACAAAACTGAATCACCGAGAACATCGCGAATAAGTCGAACCACGACATTTGAAAGTTGAACCAAGACGTTTGCCTGTCCGTTTTAGAACACCATACTATCGAGAGAGATGGTGACCGTCGGCTACCGCCTACATACCGCCTGCTACCGCCCGGTACCGCCTACATACCGCCCGCTACCGCCTACATACCGCCTACATACCGACCGCTACCGCCTACATACCGCCCTTCTCCGTTTGATACCTTTTCTCAAAACGAACTCCAGATGCTGAGGGGGATGTGCCGCAAGGTGCACAACACCAAGAATAATATCACGTGAAACTTGGTGAAACTTGGTGCAAGGGGGTGCCGGATCGTCATGATTAGTTATCCGCTCCCTCCCCACTATTGCTTGCCAGTACTGAAGCTCTCCTTAACTTGCCAAAGGCCAAGGGAGGGGGTAAAGGGGTGGGCAGGTTTACGTTCCAGGGGTGGGGATCTGAGAGCCGCTACCTACGCATTAGCACAGTTGAAAACAAAACTGTACATTGTATATATATTTTCTTTCCTTGTCGTCATCTACAAAATTGATTTTAATTTTCCAGAAAAAAGGTACATCATTTGCATGTAAGTTTCGAAAGTGGATTGGTTTATAGGGATTCATAATGTTACATGTACAATAATACATAAATTATATATATTAAGTACAAACAGATTACCAGCCAAAACTCTATGTACTTTTCTTGCTAAAGAAAAAACAGCTGATTACCAGTCACAAACAATAAACATGACTTGAAAACTTGGTTTGTAACCCTGTTTTTGCCAAAGAAGAATGTTCATGCTAAGCAAATTTGTGTGCTTACATGTTTTATGAAATTAGCCACCTGGCTATAGCAGGGCTATACGAGTGGCTTATTATCTGATGAGCAAAATAACAGCAGCGCAGCGCAGCAAGTTCTTCCGCTGGGCTCTAATTGACAAATTGAGCGGTTTCCCCTCTCTTGGCCAACAACTTCCACGAAATAATACAATAAGAAAAAACTAACAAAAATACAGGTCAAAGCCGATCAAAGTTTAGGTCTAGAGTAACGATGACATGACTCTTGGTTGATCATAGGCCTACACTCTCTTTTAAAACAAGTACACATTTTGAAAGTGAAACCCACCCAAAAAAAAAATACTACAGAATCGTAATTGTGTATCTTAAAGATCAGAAGTCCACTGAATTTGATGAACACAACAGCTTTAGACGTTAAAGGGGATATACACAATTTCCAAATATAACAAAAATATAACTATAATAATTTGTGATAAGCGAGTAACAGTCTCAAGCATCCTGTGAAATAACAACACCTGGTGTAGTGCATGTGTGGATTTTAACCGTTTGAAAAAAAACCTTACTATTTTCAAGATTTCCCCCTAATTTATTAAATTGGGTCACTCCACATGTTATATGCAATACAGTTTTATTACACATCTGCAAATGGGTGCAAGCAATTAGTCTGGTTTCCTAAAGGCCCAGTCCCACTGCACTTGCGCACGAATTACTCATGAATTGCGCATACAATTTTCTTCGTGCGTGATTCGTCAGTGATGTGCGTAAATCCCACGTGTTTCACACGTGGAGCATCAGTTTTTGTAAGTGATTGTACGCGGAGACGGGTTTGTGCGCGATCGCCGGTTTTGAACGGTTCAAAAAAAATTTCACGCACAACGTGCGCGATTATACGCAGTTTATGCGCAGTTTGTACGTAGTTTGGACGTGGAAGGTGCGTGATATGTCCGTGTTCTGTCAGTGTTCCGTCAGTGCTTGTGCGTCAGGAACTGGCTCCTAGCACGCACATCACTGACGAATCACTTACAGAACACGCACATATCACTTACAAAACACGCACAATCCACGTATGTTCCACTTACAATCACTTACCAAAATTATTATTGTGCGTGGAATGTTCTTTGTCAGTGATTGTAAGTGATACATGCGCAGTTTATACGCGATTCATCGGTGATTCTGACCACGCACAACCCCAGAAAATGACCAATTTCTCCACGAACAATCACGCACAAACCAATTTTATGCGTGATTTATGCGTGATTTATGCGTGATTTATGCGTCATTGGCAATGGGACTGGGCCTTAAACTTGATACTTCCTGTTTCGTCTCAAACCAAGTCAAGAAACAAGACTGCAAGAATAGCAATGTTTTGGTTTTGTTTTGTGCTAAGCACATTCTGTGTGCTCACACAACTCACAAGCGCTAACAGAAGTAAAGGTTTTTCCGACTTGTTTCTAGTCACCAATTTAGTAATTTACCATTCAATTTATAATTTTTGGTAATTCTATTGAAATATTTTCTCTCGAGAATATTTTTCATTACAGATCAAATTCGTAATTTCTTTTTGGCCGAAAAGGCAACATTCAGAGATCAAATTCGTCTTATATCAATCAAACAATTTCAAACGTATGTTAAATAAATAAGTCTGATGTTTGCTTGACTCGATCACACATTATACTAATTTACTTGGCATAGGTTTTAAATAGATTGATATACGACGAATTAGATCTCTGAAAGCCTTCGGCAACAGCTTAGACAAATTTAATCTATAATGGCAAAATATTCCCGAGAAAAATGTTCAAAAAGAATGACAACAATTTGAAATTGAAGTGTAAATGACCAAATTGGTTTGGTTAAAGCCCGTGATATTATTTTTTCTCGGACGAAAATTAATGTGAAAGTTGGTAATTTTGAATGGAAAATGTTTTAAAATAGCCGGGAAAACCTAGAGTATGAAAAACGGGGCAACGTCATCGATTTGAGAAGTTTAGTGCCGGGAAACTAAAACTACATGAAAGCCGTTGTGATTTGTTAGAGTGTGCTCTTACGTGGTAATATAAATTTTCAATATTTCAATAAAACTGTTTGGCAATGAAACTGATTACAAAGCCGAGAGCCCTGTATCACAGACAACATGTATCAGGGCTAAAACTATAAAACCTACTATTGGGAAACCGTTTGGTTTCCAACACCCGAAACCTACAATTGTTACCCGCTCTGTGAAAATGAGTCGGATGTCGCACAGTGTGCTTACGAGATTTGAGTGGTTGAACGCGGAGAGGGGGGTTTTCGTACGAACATTCGATATTCCTATTTCATGATTTTCACCTTGGTTAGGATCTATATTTTCAATTTCTACATTAAAACATGCTGAATTAAATGAGATTTAGTGAGAAAAACCGGTTTTGTATTCTATTGCATACATCTCCTAAAGGGAAATAATTTTTTTAATGCATGATTTCTTGTCCATGGGGTTTTTAGATTTCGCAAAATCGTCAACATTAAAATCGGTGTATCACAAGAACGCAACATGCTATAGACCTCCAAGATATATCAAATTAAAGAGGACAGTGCACTCTTTCTAATGGTATACATAACTCTGTTTGTCAAATTTTCGACATCTGACTCATTTTCACAGAGCAGGTCACAAATGTTCCTATGCGTCCTGTTGTAGAGCAATGTTTGCTAACAAATTCCCCTTCATCCGATGTCTTACTTTACTTTGTCGTTTTCGAACTCCCATGTTGGATTGTTTAATCATGGCTGACTGGTATGAGTATAAATTGAAAAAGAACACTGTCTTGTAGTAGACTTGAGACAAGCTGTCAAATAGTACGCAAGACGACGTGCAGAACTAACTGCCTCCAACGCGGGCTGTGTTGTTGAGCGAGCGTATATACTGCACACACGCAATACAAACACGGATGGTTTTGAGGCCATCTGGTTTGTAGACGCGGCTCGGGGTCTGATGTCGTCTGGTTTCCGTGTCTAACTAGCCCTTTCCTCTCTCCCCTCCTCGTATCCTGCAGTGGGTCGATATAAGCCACAGCCGGCCCGGTTATCCTCATGCAAGGCCGCTCCTTCCTGCACGGCTCTGATTTGTTTATTTTCTTTTTTCCCCTGTATTTTGTTTCTCGTTCCTGACGCTGAGGGCGCTAGTCAGGGTTAACGATCCGCAGGCCTTTCAAATTGTCCGTTTTGTGTGCTGTTGTTTGTCCGCAGTGGTGCGACAAACCAAGCGCTTGAAAATGGTTATCTGCAAAGTGTCCGAAACGTTGAGTTCCCCCCTGTTCTTTTTCGAAACAACACAACTCACAAAATATAATTTACCACATGTTGCTAACGCAAACAGCTTATCTTATTGCCCTTTAAGTTTCACCATGCAAACCTTCAAGTCTCATCTATACTTAAACTGTACACGACTGTTTCAGTTGTGTCCCTGGATAGTCACGCACAATTAAAAACATGTACATGTAACTGTTGCTTACTCATCTTCGAAGCAAAGTAGTTTGCTTAGGGACACGTCGTGTATAGGATCCTCTAGAGCACGAGAGTTGATAAGGTCGCATGCGAGATTATTGTCTATAGGGCTATTGTCTAGGCATGGACCCCTTTACAGTTACGTGGGGAAATGCTGGCAATAGCCGTAGCCCCTAGAAGCCCATTTTGGACACGGCTTACTATACTGAAACTAAAGGGAACAAGTTCGGTCAAGAATAAATGTTATGTTATGTTTTATTCCACAACTAGGAACAAACCCCAGTAACCTTGGAAAGTGTTACAACAGAAAAGTTAAATATTCAATTATTTGGCAGGTGGGTTTACAAAAAGTATTTGTTGAAATTTACATCATGCTTTGCCTCTCCTTAAGTTTTGTAGATTGGAAAATATATTTAGCTACACATATAATAGTATATTTGTCGGTAGACGACTTTAAAGGGATCGTATACGTTTGGTAATTACTCAAATAAATAATAGCAATAAAAACTTACTTGGTAAGAAGTACAGCAGCTTTAGATAGTATAATGCATTTTTAGAAACTTTTCACTTCGAAGTACTGCGGTTATGGAAAAAGATATAACTTGTTATCCCAAAAAAATTGAATCTGAGAAACGTTACTGCAGTGACGTTTCTCAGATTGTGTATTCCAATGCAGATTATTCTTTCTGCGTGGACATTATCGCTTCAGATTTTCGGCAATATCTCAAAATCACTACCACTTTTTGAAATAAAATTGTTACAGGTGAGTTTTATGGTATATATCTATAACTATATAGGATCGATAAAACAGTGGGTTCCAATTACCAAACGTATACGATCCCTTTAAGAAAGAAATATTTGTCGTGTTTTTGTTAAACCATTAAAATAACCATTCCTATGTTTATTTCGTTAGTTCTTAAGAAAGCCTACTCCTACATGCAATGGTACAGGGAAGCAACACTAGTTGGTTTATATGTGCCTTTCGTCACCCCCACCCCCCCCCCCCCCCCCACCACTCCCGAGAAGTCGAACATTGTACGCGCTCGTCATATTTTATCAGCTCAAAACATTGACATGGCACGAAAAGTAATAACATTTTCCTGTCAGCTAAATTTGCAGAACCGCGTACTTAAAAATAATGTTTACCTGACCTCCCTTTATGAGTACCAACTTTTCTTTTGATTTCTTTTCAAATGAAATAATAAAGCATTATTATTAATCTCCCCACAATAAACAATTTGTGTTAGGGAGACAAATTGAACTCCGTGTTTTGCCCACATACCACTTTAGCTCCTAAGGTATTCTTCCAGCGTCCAAATTGCCTGAAAAATCACTACGTCCTCCCGAGCGGGGCGATGTCAAATTTATCTTAATTCGGCCCCAATCTCGGTAACGAATGAAGTAATTTTTCTGTCTGCGTTGAGCGCAGAAATCAAATTTAGCATCTGAAAGCATTTATCAATTATCGGCCCATCGTGTTTTGGCTGACCCAGTTCTTCACCGTGTAAGTGTGTTAGTCAAACGCGGGGAAAATCAGATTTCCTGGACATTAAATTGTTTCTCGGCAAACATGACTCATGTCAGATTTATTTAGGCCTTAAATCTCGTCGTGACATTTCCACAGCTCAACCACATTTCCACATTTCGACGTGCCCATGCCCCCCCCCCCCCCCCCCCTGCAAACAAATCAGAACAGTTCAATGAAAAATTCCGACACGGTACAAAACAAAATTGTTTGTGACACATTGATGTATTTTTATTGAGAGGGAAACAAAGGTTTGACAAACGCCGTTTTGGTTTTGGGCGAGGAAAGGTTAGAGTTAAAAGATGTCTTTTGTTGAACCGCCAAAAGAATCATTTTCTTACAAAATTTCCCCATTTTTAATACGAAATATAGGGTTTCACCAAATACACGCGATGCGTAGTTTAGGAAGATTGGTGATAACAATTATTCAATAAAATTATAAAACCATGAAATTTGGCACATAATTGTAGTTTTAGTATCTCACGAGAAAAATATTTGGCAGATCTGTCCTTTACATGTTATTCTACACATACATGAACTTTTTAATAGGTCAAATCTACGATGACCCTACAGCCAAATTTCTTTCTTGTGACATACTCTGACTGTGTGCTAAACCCCAAACTGTTATCATGAGCATATTATATCATTTTTTTGCGCCAAATCTGCTTGACTACAGCGGATTAATGTTTGCTTTAAAAAAATAAGCGCACTGTAATGTTTAACTTGTCTGTCTGCTGCCACCAAGAGTCTAACATCTTTGTGCACTCCGGCTACCCTGCATAGGCCTAAACAACTAAAAGAAATAGTAAAAGTGTATAGGATTGCGATTTCGACGGTTGGTTGTTGACTAAGAAACAGACTTCTATGTTTTTGTTCTGGAAGGCTTTTAACCAAAAGAATTCAGGCCTCGTTGCCTACATAAAAATACCGCTTGGTGGCGCGCTTCATGCCGTACAGTATTAACCGCGCAATTATTACAACAACTGCAGCCCGAAGTAAAACGTCTGAACATAAAGCCTTATGGTGACCATTGCATATCTTCAGCTTCATGGAGTGAGTCTTAAGCAGGAAGAGCAGCTCCTACAAAATTGCCAAATCAATCTTAATTATAGGATCAGTATCGGCAACAATTTGTTAAAATGCACACATAGTTTCCCGCGCATGTGGTTTTTGTGTAATTTGATTACAATGGCCGTGAGTACCGTGCAGAGTTCATCAGGCAATGCGCTCCCGCGTCTGACAACCCACGATGGTGAATCCCATACCGACATTTCCAATCTAATTTGATAATCAAGACTGTTATTATTATGTAGGGGCTACTGTACGCGTCTTAATCCGCGGGTATAACATACCAAATTGAAAGTAATTATAGTAATAACATTAGTCGCACATACAACCCAATTTTGGTAATTCCTCTATCGTCACTGCTGGAGATTCTATCTCGAAACAAAATACACCGTCTTTCAGGTCTTGCGGAGCAAGATAATGGTGTGTGTGTGAGTGTACACATTCAATTAGGCAGAACAGTTAACACAAAATACAAATACGTTAGTGAGTGCGATGGAGCCAGAGCCGGCTTGAAATGGGGACAAAGTACAAAATGTTCCCAGGAATAAAGCGTCACACTTTCAATGAGAGAGGTGATAATAAAACCATTGGTTTTGCGTCAGCGGTTTTGATATCAGCAGTTTCTTTAATATAACTCGAGACATTATAGGTAGCATAGAACACCTGATACGGTCATTTTTTACGTACATTTGAAGCGGCCATTTTACCCGACTTTTCTACACCTGATTTTTTTCTTTCACTGGTTTTACCGACATACTATTTATTTATTTTATTTTATTTATTATTGTTAGTATTTTTATTTGTTTTTGTAGGGGCGGGGGGGGGGGGGGGGGGGGGGGGTGGGGTGAGGGGGGAGACACGACAAGACAAATAAGCTATGGAAGACGATGCAAAATACTGCAATTTTTGAATGTCTAAAGACTATAACAACAACATAGTCATTGCGCAATAACGGGGCTTGCTGTCCAATCGTGCGCGTGCGCACAGCGTGATATTGCAACTAGGCATTTCCTGCCACTAGAGGGCCTTGTCGCGCGGGGCTATAAGTTTGTCTGGGGTGCGTTCCACTTAATACGCGAACTGTTTGCGTTCGCGTGAGTGGAACGCACCCCAAATGTCAAATTTCAGTAAATTTTCTTAGTCTAAAAGTTGTATTTTTTTAACATTTTAACGGGACTTCAACCCGTAAAGTTGCACAAAACAAAAAAAACAAAAAACACAAAAAAAACTAACATCATAGGCTTTTATTTGGGGTACAGTACACTGTACTACAAAATACTAAGCTCTCATAGGCCAGCGTAGTAAAACAAAATGCATACTACAGTTTACTCAAGTAGTATTATATAATAACGGTTGACGTTCAAACACGGCTATCCTTTCTATACAATTCTCTCTCTTTCCAAATGTTAACGTTTTCAGTTCTTTACTTTTTGTTTATTTTCTCTGACAGCACCACTGCCTAATCTGACATCAGACGACGTAGACAAGGCCCTCCAACCTTCCCCACGGGCTCCGCCTAGCTCACAAGGTAGAACCAATTATAAACATCCATGAGCTTAAACAAAAATTAAAAATTAATAATTACCTGAGACAGTTTAGCCATTCTTATTGGTAGAGCCTGACACGTGGGTATGTTTGAACGGCCGATAATACATAGAGCCTTTTTGAAATCTTTGCTTCGGTTTCGGCTTCGCCCCCCAATTCCAAATCTCTGAGAAGCGAATAGAAATGGAGGCAAATGGAAATAGTTTAACTTTTATGTTCATATCAATCAATTGACTTTTTCTAAAGCTTATCAGGCTTCACTGAATATAGGCGGGAATCTCGCAGTTGGGAAAATCGCCTTAAGCCAAATACGAAACGAAGCCAGGGATTCAAAAGGCCCATAGCCCAGCCGGTTTTAAACACTTTTTCGGTGTTAACTTAAATTTGGACTCCCATAAAATCTGTTCCATGATCTTTCATTGGTTGAAACCACACGCGGCATGCGCAAAATACAACCAATGAGTGTATATTCCATCACTCCATGATTCTATGATCACCATTATCTCAATGTAAGGTCACGTGCGTGAGGAACATACCATTAAATAGCTGAAGGGGTGTTCCCCAAAACGCGAGGTAAAATTGTTGAACAAAATCGTTGGAAAATGTTGACTTGTTTTGATTTTTTTACCGAAAAGCATTAAGTTTGTTTAAAATCGGCTCATTGGCCTTAACATTGTTAATGCCCCCCGCCGAGGCCCATAGGCCACATTTGTTAATTCCATTATAATAATTATACCAACCCAAGTCTGTTTCCACATAAACCATTTTGTCTGAACATTAATTGGTGGAATTTGACTGAACTAGTCAGTAATTTTCAGTGACTTGATTGAAGAGTGTACATGTACTGGAAGATTGTACATGTACTATACAATCCTGTACGAGCCTTGGCAATTAAAGTGCCGTGGCAAAAATAAAACGACATTCGTTCATCATCACGCAGTGTTTATCTGAATCGTCGTTGTGTTCGCCAAATCAACTTCCGAGGAAAAGAAGGGAAAAAATAAATGAAGAAAAAAATTGACGAGTGTTTGTTATGTACGACATTCACCTCTTTGCTTATTATATTAATATTGCCTGATCTGCATGCCCCGTGTGGACGGTGACTAAATATTTATACTTGAAAGAAAGAAGAAAAACACCCGACGATAACCTAGCGGAGACCTGGCCCTCTGAGCTGACCGATTGAGTCGTGGTTCCGGAGGAAACGAGGCTTTGCCTCTTCCCCGCTTCACGATTCCTTCACTCGTGGGTCGCGGAGTGGACGCAAAAGGAGGGGAGGAGGGGGAATGCTGTGTTGACAAGAAAAACACGGGACTCTCTCTTTTCCTGATGGCCGTTTTTTGTTGTTGTGATTTTTTTCAAGCGGGCGGAAGGGGGAAGCAGACCCGTGTATCCCTTAAGCAGCATTACGACGCTTCGATCGCCTGGGCGCAGTGGGATGATTATTATTGTCGGGACTATTTCCCTAACTCCTTTTCTATCTTTTTTTTTCTCTCCTTCTCCTTGCCTCACTTTTTTTCTCCTCCTATCTCTCGACAATTGTTAGCGGTCAATGTAAAATCACACAGAACTGGGCAAAGGTTATTGTTTGCCAAAGACGACTGAATTCGATATTAATTTTGATTGTGCCCGTATATTGTATCTTTTTCACGCCGTGCGCGCACCTGCCCCTAACGACACGATTATAAATTAGCAGTCGATTTCTCAAAACCTTACGCAATGGCACAAGCCCCCTCTTGCGCCACAATATATTGCGTAAGCTGCGCAACTTTCCACCAAATTTTGACAGTGCGTAGGCCCACGGCTTACGCAACAAATTTAGCCTCTCCGAGTTTTTCTTTCAAAACACTTGTATTCCATTACTTTCTTACTAATATTACTTTAAAAACGTGGTTAGAAGACATAACAAAGATTACAAATGTCAATAAATCTAAACATGTAATGACAAAAAAAATCCCCTATTCACTATTTTGCACTGGTCATCACAGTTCAGTCTCATTTTTGCCAGAACACCCCACGGATATAATTATTTATGAAATTCCAGTCGTGTTGATCTTGCGTTGAACATAATTTTTTATCTTCTAGGGAAACACAAATAAATGTGGAGAAGCTAGCCCCTCGTACGTTGTTTTGCCTATGGGCTTTGTGCCGCGGGTTGGACAATTTCGGAAGCTTGGCTTGATGTGCCGTTTTTTACCTCTTATTGAAAATCGATTGGGAATCAAAACACGAGAGTGTTTTCATTTCGTGGGCACTGCAGACGTACGAACGTACGTACGTACATGTACGACCGAAAACAGAGCTTGTATTGGCGTACTGTGTTCCTTTCGTGGTTGTTATCGTATCGGTAGGTGTACAGTTGGCGCTGATGAAGTTGATTCCTACAGCATACTCATCTGGGGCCAATTTCATAGAGCTGCTAAGCACACAAATTTGCTTAGCACAACAAAAGTCTTGCTCATCAAAAACCAGCTGATTATCAATCGAAAACAATAAAGATCACGTTAAAATTTGGTCTGTAACCTTGTTTTTGCCAAATTTTCATGCTAAGCAAATTGTTGTGCTTAACAGCTCTATGAAATTGGCCCCTGCAGTTGTTGTAATTGCCAACATCGTTCAGCGTGACTGTATTGCGCCGTCGCTTTGGTCAGGAATGCTTTATACGCGCTCTCAACTATGCATCCCGCGCGCGAATCGAACATTGTCACCATGACAATTGATATTATTGTAGCAATCGCGATGGAAAATAAGTTTTAAAATCGTTGTTATTCCTGCTCTTTCCACTATTTCAGGGAACTTTCAATGTTAAATTTTCATTTATAGTCTTTATTTCTTTTACATTTTTCATTATTATTGTCAAAAAGCCAGCGCTACAGAGCTGGATTTAAGCATTTCGTGAAGGGGTGGTTTAGAAAAGAGTAAAGACATTTTCCACCAATTTTGTATTGAAATCGAAGTTTATTTTAAATGTATTTAGGTAAAACAATATTACAATATTAAAACCAAGCAGAATCTTTAGGTGGGGTGTTATAAGACAAATATTGAATATTGTTTTATCTCGTGATGTAGTAAAACTCTTCCCCGAGGTGGTCCATGGAGCATTCTATTTTCCCTCGGCTTCGCCTCTGTAAAACAGAAAGCTTCATGGATCACCTCGGGAGGCTAGTTTTACTACACCACTCAAAGCATTCAATATTTGTATAATATTACATGTGTTGTCAAACCATAGTCAAATCACCATAATCACATCACCATAATCACGATCATCTCAATCATCACCGCCGTCAATACTATAAGCTACAACTCCAAACCATTGTTTTTGGTTTTAGTTTTTGTAACCAAAACTAAATCACCATTGCTATCACCGTGAATCACCAGCACGATTACCGTTTCCATACCCTTATTCGCAAACTCAACAGAATTCTCACCTCAAGCGAATCTGTTTATTACGGGTCTCCCATTATCAGGGGCCAATTCCATGGAGCTTCTAAGCACAAACATTATTTTGCTTAGCACAACAAAAAACGTCTTGCGCAGTAAAAGCAGATTACCAGCCATAGATCTATGTGCTTTTCATGTTAGGCAAAAACCAGCTGAATACAAGCCACGAACAATTCACCTAAAATCACCGGAACATTTGGTTTGTAGCCCTGTTTTTTCTCTCCAAGAATGAAGAATGTTCATGTTAACCATTTTTGTGCGGAACAGCTTATTTTATCTATCTGTGTCTTTTTTTCCTTCTTCTTTTCACTCTGCAGCAACGAATATTGGAACAGCTCAGCCTATCACCGAGAAAAAATACGCGTGCAATGCTACAAATTACTACGCGGATCAGATGCAAAAAGGTAAGACGAACTGTTTTCATCTGGGGCCAATTTCATAGGGCTGCGAAGCACACAAATTTGCTTAGCATGAACATTTGTCCTTGGCAAAAACAAGGTTACAGACCAAATTTTCACGTGATCTTTATTGTTTTCGATTGATAATCAGCTGGTTTTTCGGCTTAGCATGAAAAACCCGTGGAGTTTTGGCTGGTAACCTGTTTTTTAATGAGCAAGACTTTTTTGTGCTAAGCAGATTTTTGTGCTTAGCAGCTCTATGAAATTGGCCCCTGATATTTGCATACAAAATTAAAGATGGTGTGTTCGTGTTTTTAAGGGGTTGCACCCTGAAAAATGTTTTTTTTTCAGATTGAATTGATACTTTTCTAGCATTGTATTTCTATGAGCTTTAGAATAAGACATCTCACGAAAAAATGATCAACCAAAGGCGAGTAATTAATTAATTAAATTAAATTTTTAAATTGGGAGCGTCCCGCTTCCTAATTCGTGGGGGGATCCAGTATGCACAACTTAAATGAAGCGCGCAATGATAAAAAACACTTTCAACAGTGTGAGAAACACAGGGCAAATTAACAATGAACATCCATTGTTACTTGAACACATTGTTTACTTGTTCACGTTGTGTGTACCAATAGACCGACTGCGCCCTCTAAGTCACGCGACCTATATGGGTATCAAACAGCAACAAACATGGCGTCCTCCATAGCAAAGTGCCGCTGTAGCAAAGTACGTGATGATTGTTGCATTTGTTTCTTTGATCGAGGCTTTTCTTTCTCGAAATTTCTGAAGAATATTCCGGAGTTTGTACCCGAGACCTTACCGGAATGGCTGAATAAAGCCAGTAAGGACAGTCTTGGAAATTCTACAAGGATCGTTATGTTCACGATGTGGTACTGGCACGGAACGTTAGGACCGGCACTATAGCACTAGCACCAGCGATTTCGGGAAAAAAAGCCTCGATCGAAGAAACAAATGCAACAATCACCATGTACTTTGCAGCAGCGGCACTTAGCTATGGAGGACGCCATGTTTGTTTATGTTTGATACCAACTATAGGTCACGTGACTTAGAGGGCGCAATCGGTCAATACCCGAAAAGGCGAAAGCTCTAATGTGTGTCAGATGGTAATAATGATTTTGTATTTAATATTCTAATGGCAACCGGGTATGTCCTTTTCAGAATTTAACTTCACTTACACAAACATTTTGATTATAAATTGATGTCAAATTATACGATACTTGATCGTGTTTGCGCTTGTTTCTCATACAGCAAGCGCCACCGCGTTCCCGTACACAGTCAGCTCTCACGTGGACACAAATTCCCGGATGCAACGAACAGGTAAGACAACAACGAATATTATACTCTTTTGTAAAAAGAAGGTTGTAACGAACTAATTTAGACTTACAGTGATCCGATAGGGGGTGATAATACAAAAGTGCCGACCGTCGTGTTTTTTTCGCAGAACTGTTAGAGTCAAGTGTCGATTTTGTTGATGAAAGGTGTATTTAAACTGTCGGGAAATACTTTCTTCCGGGTACAATTTTCGTCCACAAATAACCTCGTCAGTTCCTTGACCTTTTTTGTGCTATTGCCATATCGCTGCTACCCCCCCCCCCCCCCCCCCCCCTTGCGCTTTCTCAACTGTTGAATCACACCCCATCACCTCGCATTTCATGCTCCGGCGGTGATCTTCAATATCTCAACTACCGGAGCACCAACGAAACAGGTGAATTTTTTGTTCATCCTCATTTTGTTTCGTGGTTCTCTCCCCCTTTTTTTGTTATTATTTTTTTATTTGAACCGATGACACCAATAAATGAAAATCTCCCCTTCATCAAAAAGACCGGCGAGCGTGAGTAAGTCTCCCGGGCAAAGGCTCGCGGGGCACGAGTGTGGAGGGAGACGACTCCGCGGTGTAGTTAGCTCTTCCCTCGGTCGGAAATGCTCACCGGACCCGCTCAACCGTCATGTTTTTCCTCAGCTCGGAAATTGTGTACTAGAAGCCCCCGGTCCTCTTTTTTTCAGGCGCGCTCAGTCCGAAAATCGGCCAACAATAGGGGTATTTCATTCCCCATAACGTCAGTTTAGTCGTCTTGGCGAGCAATTAAAGTGACGGCGGGCAATATGTTCGGCAGACGTGGCTCGTGTTTTTATTCGGAGTTGCTGGACCTTAAATGGTGGGCAACTGCGGTGGCTTGCAATACAGAGAGAGAAAGAAAGAGAGAGAGAGAGTGGGAAGGGTGGGAGATGCACTGGAGAGTAAAAGAACTGTTTTATTGTTAAAACGTGAGTAACTTAGAGGATCGTGCAAGTACGTGCGCTATTGCAAAGAGTTTACAATTTGACTGATAGCGCTAAAGGCGCTCGAACTAGCGGCGCCTTATTGGAAAAACATCAAGTTCATTCTCAAAAATGTAAAGGAAGTATGTATTCGAAGTCCATCAGACTTTAGGGTTTGGGAACTGTGACGAAAATGGAAGACATGTAATTTGCTGGATTTTTTGTTTGGAGTTCCCAACCGGTTGTCTGCTTCTTCCCCCGGTGTTTGGAGGGTGTGTGCGTGCGCGTGCAGCGCGCCGCATCGCGCCAAAGCCCGTGATTGCCTCCCCCAAAAAAAATGGTATTGATTTTTCTCTTCCTCGCTTGCGGATTGCCGGCTCGAGACCAAGAGGAGAGGAGGAAATAGTCCCTTTGTTGTCCGGATCCCCCCGTTATGAATTTCGGCCTGTTGCAGCCTGCAGGTGCTTTTTACGGCTGCTTCATTCTCTCTCTGCCTCCTTCACTCCCTCCATCTCCCATTTTTTCTCTTTCACCTTTTTTTTCCTTCTCTGCACAGCATTTTTCAATTCCAATCCTTAGCCTCTAACGATTGGGCTAAGATTTCACATCCTGTGAGCGACTATCAATTTTCACATGAATTTTTCTGAAAGACGAAATGGGCTGCCGGCGCAGCGGGCGCAGCGGGCGCAGCGGGCTGCAGTGCAGAGGTCGATGAGCAGACATAGGATTGAGACGGAGCGCGCCCGTCGCCCGCTAGCTCCCCCCTCCGCGGTGTCTCACTTCAAAATTCCCTCTGCTTTTACCCAGAGAGGCGAAAGGTGATCCCCGTAATTAAGACCTGTGTTGATTCATGGGCTCCTGTGTGCGGTGCGGGACACTCTCATAAAAACTGCTCCTATAATCGCGAGTTCCTTGGCCCTCTGAGGAGTTGGTGGAAGGTAGTTGGAAATGGCAGCCGCCACACCCCCCCCCCCCCCTTTTTTTATCCTCCATCCCCCATCCCCCATCCCCCATCCCCCATCCCCATTACCACCACTTCAGTCCCTTGCCAGTGTTAATTGTGGTCTTCCTTCACGGGACCTATATACTCAGACCCATTTTCCAATATCCCAAGCCACGTGTCCGCTTCATTCTTTCCAAGCCGCTGTGCCGACACCAGATCCCAATATAATAAAATCCAATAGAAAGTCATCGCTGGGCTTGGAGGCACACCCCTTGACCAACGGCCATGTTGCCGCCGAGTTACCTACCTCCATTGATATCGCCCCGGGATACTTGGCAAATAACCCCCAACAAAATAGAGATCAAAATGTATCACAAAGATGTCGGGGGAAAAACTTTAGGAAGGAAAACAGAGCTTTCGATGTGGCAATGTTTAACCCCTACTTTTATTAAGGCGCGTGGCTGAAAGAGCTTCTTACACGTGTATTTTTAGGGGAGGGGGGGGGGGGCAAGATGGCAAGAAGGCAAGAACAGGGCAAGGGAGGGACAAACGTTGTAACAAATAAATCGAACCACCATTACCGGCAAACTGACATTGATGAAACCGCGGTTGTCCTTTTGGCGTATAGATCCGTGTGTTTTATCTTGTCGGCATTAACGTGCTAGTGGGAATATCATTCCACTGCTGTACCGACGTGTACAGCATTGTGGGTGTCTCTGTATTAATTAAACTCTGTACCGAAAATAAATGAAATACACATTCATGTCGGACAACTTTATACGCCCCACCCAATCTTGTTTTAACATTCCCAAGATACGTCTGTGTATACAAACTTTTGTTTACTAATTATCTATAGAGGCCTATGGTTCCTTATTATTGACAACTTACAATATCACTGTCTCTCATCACAAATATAAAATTGTATGCAAAAATCGACAATGTCCAGAAACCCTTATACGTGTTAAAATGCAGCAACCCTGAAATTTGTCACCACGGAAGATAATAATATCTCGAACCAACATTACGAGCCACTCTCGAGCCAATCCGCTTCGTAATACAAATCCGAATTCAATTATGCCACCTTTACTTATTCTGGATGCGCTTAAAACATGTCCGAAAATGTTTCACATTTCGACACAGAATGGCCAGTTCTGGTTGCAAATTATTGTATTGAGGTCGACTTCGTCAGCATGTTTCCATAACAGTCCTATAGTCAGATGTATTTTGATGCCTTTGATCATTTTTGTGGTTTGGGCAAAAACGTCTCAGTTTAGATTTTCTTCTTCTTTTTACCCTCCACAACGCTTAGCCTTGAAAGTCTATCTTCCACCCACCCCCCTACCCCTTCCTTGACCCTCTTTAATTCTTGTCCTGCATCATGCAACCCCTTTAGCCCTCTCGTTCGCGTCTTTTGTCAATCTGGAACAACCTCTAGCGCCGCAGAACCATCTTGGCAGGCGAGTCTAGGCCCCAAAGAGTGGCTGGGAGATGTAGGGAGCGACCGTCTTCCATTGTGTCCCCGTCATTTTTGTTCATCTCTCTCTCTCTGTGTCTCTCTCTCTCCTCAATATAATGTAGTATCGTGTGGATTTGCTTGAGAAACCCAGTCACACTGGTTACTCGAGGCCAAATCTTGATTGGCTAATGGACACCATTAGTCCGAGCCTTTGTGCTCCGCGCATTTGGAAACAAGTGGTTGAGTCAAGGGGTAGGAGAATTGGAGACGCACATCAGAGACACACAGAGAAAGAATATTATTAAAGATACGGCTTCGAACGATTGTTAAATGTTTCATTTTCCTGGCTTTCGTCTTATTTTCCTCTGTCTCTGTTTCTCGTTTTTATTTTGGCGAGAATTGTTTTGGCGCGAATTCAGTTTTCATCAGGATCGGGTGAGTGATCGGCAGACTTAATTTGATTTCGGAGCATGCCGTGCGCGTAATTCGACGTTATTGGTGTCATTATCATGCCTCGTCTTATCGCCAATTCCTATACGCAGCGCTCAACTCAATTTTCTTTTCATTCGGTATTTTTTTTTTTGGTCTCTCCTCGTCTTTCGTTTATTATGGTTGAGCATCCTGTGCATGCTGTGTGAAACTTTTCAGCTTTTTGAAATGGGGATGTTCGCACGCTATATCCCTTGTTTAGCTTTCGCAGCGGTGTGCAGTTTGTGCGTAGGAGATCCAACCGCGCGCTCGCGCCCAAACAAAATGAAGCGAATGGCGCGCAAATGAAGCGTGCCGCGCCATTGACACTGCCGGCCAATATTATCCAATAGCGGTTCATAACCCGGGCTGACTTTCATTCTCTAGTATAGCTCCCGTTCCCTTGGCTCTCTTGCGGCCCGGAGTTGAATGTCTCATTATATAGCCACTAAAGCCCTCGCGAAACGAATATTGGCTCCGCGAAGGATATTTATGTTCCGATGGCCAACACATATACCGCGGGCGATTTTATTACAACCCCGAGTCTCGGGCACCGCGGTACATCTCACTCGTTTTGCCCGGCGCTGCTGAGGCGCGCACGTGGTACGGGGGGGTATTACCGGAGAATCTGAAGGGAGAGAAAAAAGAAGAAAAAAAGACAAGAAGACAGAGAGGGGGAAAAGGCCGGTGATCGGAGCTGGCAACCGCAGGAAGAGAGCTCGTCAAATCGGGAAATGTTGAAGAGAGTGGGAAAGGAAGGAAGCTCGTCTTGGAATTAATTGCGGAGAAATCTGCCTCTTCCTCGATCAGCTCGGCGCTGCGAGCCAAATCTCCTCTCGCCTGGGTGGGCGCGCGCACGCACTCCCCCTTGCAGCACGCGCACGCATGCGCGGAAAAGCATCCTCGTCCAAGTATTTACAGAATCTATGGCTAGCTAACACAGCATAAAATGAACATCGGTATAGAACAAAACTGAAGTCCTACGGAAATGAAGATCACCAAACTTTACCGGTTTGTGTGAGAGTTGCATCCTTATTAGGTTTTAGATGAGTTTGTGTTTCTCTATATATTATCCTATTCTCTGAAGTCAGCGCGCGATCATCTTTTTGCGAGCCAGCGGACAGCGTGGTACGCAGCGATTTTAATTAATGGCAGTTAGCCGAGGAGAGGTTTGAAGTAGCAATTTCTGGTCCGCATCGCGAGGACGTGATAATCTATTGTTTAGACTGTCTCTTCCTCGACGGTGCTCGGACAGGCACTAAAAAAAAAGAAGAACTAATAATCATCTTTGGGTACTCTCGATTTTCTGCGATGGGGCTGGGTGCTTTCTATCTTCTGCCCAATCCATCCCTCATTTATAACCGTCAATTTGACTGCAGCGCGTGATTAATACCGCGTCTTGGCAGACTTGATTATAATGATCATTACGCGACGTGCAGGGTCTCGGAGCTCGACTGTGTAAATGTCTAACTTAAATTCTTCAAACAGACTCTTAACCCCCCCCCCCCCCCCCCCCCCCCCCCCCCACCTTCTCCTCCCCCTTCCATCTCTCCCACTATTCTCACAGGAAACTTTAAAGGTAGTATACACCATTTGGCCAATATTTTAAAAAAACACTTACATTATGAAATACCTCACTTGACTGTAAATAAATAGCATGTCTCAAGCATCCTTTTGAAATTACAGCATCTGGTGTGCTGTGGTTCAACGATTGGCTACCGTGGAAGAAAAAACCTGACTACTTTCAAACACTGTCCCGAATTATATTTATTAAATTAAGTAAGTCCCCATTTTTTTATTTGAAATACACATCCGTGAATGGGTGTCAGTCATCAAGTCTGGTTTCCTAACCTGATAATTCCCGGGACGTCTATAATCAATTGCTCTGTTTTTGTCTGAAGGAGGTCAAGGAACCAGACTACAAAAACAGTATTAATGTTCTTGTTTTTTTCCATCGCATCTATGAACACAAAACTTTAAAAAAAAACAGATCAGCGTCACAATATTTACTATAAATATGAATTGTTGTTGTTGTTGTTGTTGTTGTAACATTTATTTCAATGTTGCCATTACAATATGTACAATCTTATATAAATTACCAAAATTTTAAAAGAAGTTGATAGAAACTATATGTACACACTAAGGTAAATAAAGAAGCGATATTCCCAAACCCATCAATTTTTGAAAAATACCGCAAAAGCAAATGGTGTATATACACAGTATACTACCTTTAAACTGTTTTGTAGTCTTCGTAAGTTCTTCCCGTGCTTGGACCCTATTGATACCCGAAGGCAATTCACGCTTGGTTGCAAAGGGGTTCGTGATAAGAAAAGAAAATGAGGTCAACAAAAAGGAGGAAAAGATTTCAGATAAGATCGTGCAGCAGGATGGTACAGTTAATTTACATAATCATTCAGCTTCGTACAGCTTTGGGGGTTCATTTTTTGTTTAACCAAATCAATCGACCAAATTCGTTTTCAAGAACATAATTTGTTTTCGCTTAATATTAATATCAAAGGGATATTATGTCACAGTTTCAAGGTGTGTTGATGTGAGTGTGTAAACACCGGCAATCGTGGACGTCGGACAAAAGAATTTGGGGGCAAACAATGGGTCCACGATTGACAGAAGGTCCACGATTCCAAATCGTGTACAAATCTTATGGAGGTCTTCCAAAAAAAGTTAGATAACACACAACAGAGGGATAACGGGAGGACAATGAGGGGTCCACAAAGGAAGGTGTTTACACACATGGGTTAGTCTTCCATACGCACTGTGGACCTCCGAACAATATAGGTCCACACGATGCGGGAAGAGGTTACGGTTTGTGGACTTGCCCAGGTCCACAATCCGTTTTTCAGTTTCCGAAAAAGAGCGCTAGAGGAAAAACGGGTTAGGGTTATATATATAAAAGATAGAAGGAACAGCTGAGAGGCCCAGAATCAAAATTTGAGGGTAAATTTGTTTTGGGGAAGCGAGAAAAATTAGTATTTAGTCAACGTTTTTTAACTACACGAAGACAAAGGAATGTCCACAGTACGTATGTAAGGTAAAGCTCGTTGTGTGCGTGTGTGACCATATTGCGTCATGTATTGTACAACATTTGGAAACATGAACAATCTACTAAATTATTATGAAATGTAGGCATCATGCGAAACAATGGCACCCGGGGTGCTGTCATTTTCTAGAAAAAGTAGATTTTTTGTATCGACTTCCAACGATGGTCGACCGAACATCGTTGGGAGAAATGCCTCGTGTTCTTCTTCAAATACTACCCCAATCTACCAAGGTTTATAGTTAGTCATTCCACATTTTATTGGTAACCGCTTTCACGTCCGTAAATGTATGCAGGTGCAGACTGTGAATGGGTTCCCAGACCTGGTATTTCCCAAGCGTCTATATATTGCTTCATTTTGTCTGAAGTATATGGTTCAGAGAACCAGACTACAGAAGCGGTATTTTCTTCTTGGCTTGAAACGGAAGGCACTATTCTACTCGACAGGGTTGGGGTTCCACTAGGAGGGTTAGGGTCAGGGTCAGGGTTAGGGTTAGGGTTTGGGTTAGGGTTAGGGTTAGGGTTAGGGTTAGGGTTAGGGTTAGGGTTAGGGTTAGGGTTAGGGTTAGGGTAAGGGTTAGGGTAAAGGTAGCCTCACTAGTGTGGCTAGGGATAAGGTTGTTGTTTTGGTTGATTTCTGTAAGTGCTTACCCTCTAAACACATCAGTGCTTGCTGTAAAATACCAACCCCTAATTTTCTATTCGACAAAATACAAAACAGCAAAAGCTAATTTTGTACATGTTACCCTTTAACCGTTTACATGATTTGTATAATTTAGCAATGTCGGCGCGTCCCATTGTTTACGGTGAAAATGTTTGTTCACAACTCATCATCGATTCAAACAGCTGAAAGCAGTGTTGGTCAAATATAGCAGCGGTGTGGCGTTGACTCTTATCTTCTTTTCTTTTATTTATAACTTAATTAAAATTCACTTAATCGTCTTGGACTCTGGCAAGACTTGTGTCGCGTGGGCTCCCGTCCTTGCTTGCTTTACTAGTACTTCTGCTGCCGTATAGTCCAGGCTGACATTAATCCCTCCAAACGATCACCTTTTAATGAAAAAATGGACCAATTTACAAAATAATGAGAGTTGCTTTATCTACTGCCGCGCGCGGCGCGCATGTATAGCCGGGCTAGCTGCGGGCCACCCTAGCTCGATCGAGATGGCTAAGATGGGTCTCCTATCACGCTTTACCCGGCTACGCTCAAGAATGCTATAGTAGCCCCTCCGCGCTATTAAACTGCTGTTGCATGTTTCTAACCAGTTTGCGCTGGGATTTTGACCATTGACAGTGCCCAGGCGCGGGATTGTTTTTCTCGAACCTGAACCTGAACCTGAACCTCGGTTTAGGCCGGCATCTGTGGGTAGCTCACCCTGGTGATATTTCCGTCCTTGGCTTTGAATTCTGGAAAAAAAACACCAAAAACTTAGCATGTATGCACACGTCATCTGACGCGAACTGGTGAAGTTATATTAGCCCCCTCCCCTCAATCCTCCGCTATATTGAATGGTTTAATAACCAATTAATTTATTAATCACACTGAGGTACCTTATCTTTGAATTATTTAATTCAATTCAATTCAATTCACATTTATTTAACGTTGGTTCTAACGTACTATGAATACAACAGGAAATTGATCTACGCAGTGTTACCAGGTAAACCCTGATAACACAGAAAATCGTCGGTTTTCAAGTTCTAACTGAACAGATTCATTTCTGATCTTAAAATAGAGTTACAGCTCTCCGTCGATCAGACAGGATTCAGGAATTAAATTCCTTGCAGAGCCCAGTGGCTCTATAAAACGGCCCATGGAACAGTCGTCGGCTCCGTAGCAGCGGAGTTCAAAACGGTTCCCGCTTAATACAAGATGGCAATCGCCGCCCGCCTTGAGGTGAATGGGATCTAATAAGGTCCCATAACGATTATGGTTGTAGCTAGAAAGCCATTTACCATGCGTTATTGGATTCGGTAGGTCGCTGCTGCCGGTGTTGCGGCCATCTTATCGGCTAATGTTGTGACAGTGTTGGGTGCTAGCTGGGCGCAGGGGAAAAATGTATGCGGTCGCGGGTGCTAATAGAGGTGCATAATTTTGTGTGACTTGACACCATGAAATTAGCTTAAAGTCAGACTTTTAAAGAATTTAGATATGTGTATATCTGGATTCGGCAGAACTAGAGCTTTCCAACGGTATACAACATAAATGGGTACTGCGTTTACTGGAAATATAGACCACCAACACACACAGCTTTACCCTACATACGTACTGTGGACATTCCTTTGTCTTCGGGTAGTTAAAAAAACGTTGACTAAATACTCATTTTTCTCGCTTCCCCAAAACAAATTTACCCTCAAATTTTGATTCTGGGTCTCTCAGCTGTTCCTTCTATCTTTTCTATATAATAATCCTAACCCGTTTTTTACTCTAGCGCTCTTTTTCGGAAACTTAAAAACGGATTATGGACCTGGGCAAGTCCACAAACCGTAACCTCTTCCCGCATCGTGTGGACCTATATTGTTC
Source organism: Crossaster papposus (assembly GCA_037893245.1). NCBI lineage: Eukaryota > Metazoa > Echinodermata > Asteroidea > Velatida > Solasteridae > Crossaster > Crossaster papposus. Next base: position 491,820 of record JBAIAA010000451.1, read on the forward strand.
GGAGGTCCACAGTGCATATATGCAAGACCAACTCACTGATTCTTGAGAAAATGACATTCATAATCCTACAGTTGTGTTATACAGTGAATGTATGACGACATAATAAAATGGGATGAAATAGGTTTCAAATATGTTTGACAGATAAGAACAAAATTGAGGAAAGGTCAAACATGACTTACAGATTAAGGAATATTCGTCATTACAGATCAAATTTGTATAATAAGCTGTTGCCAAAAGGCAGCGTTCAGAGGTCGAATTCGTCGTATATCAATCAATTCAAAATTCAAAACGTGAGTCAAGCACACAAGGTAATCTATAAGGTAATCCGTTGGTAATCTATAAGGTCATAATATTGGTGATGTATAAGGTCTTCTATTAGTAATCTATACGCAAATCAATTGGTAAGGTATAAGGTAAATTATTGGTAAACTAAGGCTATCTATTGGTAATTTATGAGGTCATAACAAAATTGTTAATTTATAAGGTAATCTATTGGTAATCTGTAAAGGTAACCTAATTTACGGCAGCGACTTGTGTGTCAGGGATGATTGAATTAAGCACACAACGAAAGAAACCAAATCTAGAATTCTCCCATCGAAATTCATTCACTGAGTGTGGTTTAATTTACAAGATCATTTTTTTTTTGCATATTCAAGTCGAGCGATTCGAGGGGCCCTAGCGCAGCTCAGCCACCCGTGTACATTGTACAGTGGGTGTCATCGTCGCACGGTCAGAGTGACTCCCGTATAAAGTTGACCACCGATGTAGTCCCCCGTTGCACGCAAACATAAAACACGGGGGCGGCAACCCGTTGGGATTTAACGGCTGACCGCTTATAAACTGCTTCCATAATCCACCCAATAGAGCAAATAGTTTGTGTATAGACCATGCAGTATTAATGTGATATTAGCTAAAAAGTACCAAGAAATACAAAGTTATTAATACATTATGAACAACTACATGTATCTATTCCCTCACATAAGCCTACATACCTAATACCTAAAAACCAAAGCAGAACAATTCGGCCATATACCATAGGAGGTTTCATCGCCATTAACTCCAAGTGCTTCAAAGTATCATGGTGTAACACAGACCAACTTAAAAACCCGTAGTTTTTAACAGATCAATTCCTGACTGAAACCACTCTGAAGAGGACCTTGTTGAAGCCGACTCGGTTCAGAGGTTCAAAACTCTCTTATCTTAAAATTCTTCAAAAATTGAAGTTTTAATCACCAAAAGGTATAGGCCTATCCAAACATTATACATTGTTCAAATTAACTCGCCGAATGCTCAAGCGTGGTTATTTCATTTAAAAAAAACTAGGCCTCACCGACACCTATTTTCTTGCAAGAATGCAAAAAAGTACACACAATCTTTTTCTTTGGAAGAAGAAACTATCAAAGTCAACGTTCAATACAATTTCATACGAAATTATTTCCCGCCAATTTGTGTTTGTTTTAATGCAGACGGCTATTAGGCGCACGCGTATAAAGCTAGCGAGTCCATGATTTCAAAGCAGACGGTCGCAGTCGCCCTGGGCGATTATAAAGGGAGGCACGACAAGGCAAAGAGAGTGTTCCGTGGAGAATTCCTTCCCTTCCTCGTCTCTTCCTTCCCTCTCTCGTATACTAATATTAATAACCCGCCTGAAATATTGCTGGCGGGTGGACATATCCCTAGCTTAGCGCCGGGGATGTCACTTAGCATATGTTCCCAATGCTGGCGAGTTGTTAATAACAACAGTGCATGCAAGGCGATCCCCCGGCCCGCGCGCGGTTTTTTTTTATTTGTAAGAGCACGATGATGTCTCAGTTTAAGTTTAAAAACTAAAAAAAAAAAAAAAAAAAAAAAAAGGGGGGAAAGCGGTAAAAAATGGGTTTGTTCTATCTTAGTCCGGGCCCACTCTAAGTGCGCTAGCTCGTCGCCGAGCAAACAAGGCGATGTCCCCCGTATACCGTTGTTTGTTGAGTGCCGTAATGAATAGCAAACCAGGGGGACATTATCGGTTTAATTTAATGTCGGGTGATGTTTCTCCTCCGTCAGTGTGGTGTCAGTGGCCAACAGTTGGTTTGGTCTAATTCGGGGGGTTTGTTTGGTATTGTGCGATTGCATACGGCTGTGCTGTGCAAACTTGACATTTAATCCAAAATTGAGAGAAATTGTTCTATTAATTATAGGAATATCACTGATTCGGAAGTACAAATAAAATAAACATTTTAATCCCTGTAATAGATTTGTACACATATCTGTGTTTCTCAAAGATATATCTATATTATAGTCGTATAGATATTGGTAACATTCCTCTTAATAATAGATATATCTCTATTGTTAATAAAGATATATATGTTGTAATATTTCTTTTTCCTCTTTTAATAGAGATGTATCCATTATACTAGGTAGAATAACTTGGAATGGCAGCCATTTTAAGATTGCTTGTTGTTCTACCTATTTGTTTTTCAAGCGACAAATCTGTGGTGGACCTATAGCCAGATATCTTTCCAGGGATGTAGTCGAGTCCATCACAAGTCCCTGCAAGTCCCTGCAAGTCCCTGCAAGTCCATCAAAAGTCCATCACAAGTCCTTCAGTTTCAATTCAAATCACAAGCTATTCAAATCAGCTTTGACAAAGGCATTCCTTTGTCATTGTTCATCCAGTTACTTGTTACTACCTTTATGAAGGGACTTGTGACTGGCTTCACGAAAGGACTTGTGAAAGGACTTGCAGGGACTCGACTACAACACTGTATCTTTCATAATGACATACTATGATTGTGTGAAAAATTTCAAACTTTTATCATTTGATTGAACATTTTGTTTACCAATGATCTACTTGCTACCTAAACCTTGTTCTGATTAAGAAACTGTCAATGAAAACGTATAGCTGGCACGCAATGCGAATATTGAAAGCCGTGTTGCGTCTATTTCCGACACTCGTTTAATAAACTCGTCTTCGTTGTTTATGGTCGAAGGAACCGGGCGCTCGCCGCGAAATGAACCGATGCTGTTGTTTTTTTGAAAGCCCTTCCCGACTTTTCAAAACAAAATCCATGCCGGTCTTAGTGGTTAAAACAACAAGCCGAGAGCCGCCGTGAGTGCCGGGGCAATTTGCGGCAGCGGACCCGGTCGATTCCGGGTGCCGTGCAATATCGACGTCTTTCCCCCCTACCTCTCTAGCTCTGCCCCCCTCGCGCCATCGCCGAGGCAATGAAAACACGGATTTGAGGTGGCATTTGGAGATATTAGTGGCGTATAATGTTTGCTGTTGGCGGTAATGTCAAGCAGAAATAAGTGTTCCCGTGCGATCGGCGCCTGGATTTTTTTCCTGCTTTGTTTTTTTTTTTTTGGTTATCAATGCGCGGGCTTGGAAGGGCTAGCGAGAACCGTGAATTATTCAGATGTAGAGAGTTAAAGAGAGCGGCGTGCGTGGACAGACCATTGTGGGGTCACGCAGGAAAGAATTGATTTTTTGGCTAAGTGATGGATTCGGTGACTTTCGTGCTCAGAAAGTCATCCGAGGCGGGAAGACAGACATCGTTTGGTTCAATTCCTGTTGGAAAACCCCCATTAAATCGCCATGTATACTTCTGGTGTAAAAGTGTGTTGCGAGTGTGAGCGCTGTTAGAAATGTCTACTTTGATTATAATTGGTGTTTTGCCTTTCTTTTGGAAGAAACAATAAGTGTCACGTGAGAGAATGTTATCCACACCCTGTTTACCCATTTTATATCTAAATTCCCTCAGCTTACACGTAAATAAAACAAAACGAATGGAGGCTTGTAAAATATTTTATTGAACGTTTGTGCTAAACAAATTCGCTTCACTCTGAAATGATACACGGAGTATGGGTGTAGGCGTTGTTGAATGCGAACTATATGGAAATATTGATTCTTTGTATTTTAGTGCGCATGTCTTGATACGCGAAAGCTTAAACTGAGATGCGTGGTTGCACTTTTTGTCTCCTATGTATGTCTGGGCCCATCTTATCCCCAGGGTTTACTTTTGCTTAACCTCGTTTCCAATAGTAAGCCCTGAATGGCGGCAAACTCGCTGCCGGTATCCTGATTCGAAACAGCAACGGCGCGTGGTTGCTTTAGATTCGCACGTTCACGCATTTGAATGTTCGATGTAAATTCTCACAATCCCCAATGTTTCACTTTCCTTATAGAATACTATATGATGTGATACTGAATACTGGCTCATTGATTATTGATGAGATTCTAACAGTTTAGATTTTTTTAAAGCCAGGCACCCGACTATTTCTAATTTGCATGGATATCCATTACAACAAATATATTGTAATGACCCAATACCAGGGGACGACGTTGGTCTAGCCCTGCTATACTGCTATCATTAGTACCGTACTTCCGGGGCCTCGTTTCATGGCAAAAGCTTTGTAAAAGTTACACGTATGTACATGTACATGTACTGTTAGGATAATCCTTGAAGGACCAGCTGCTTTTTACAATATGGTGCTATGGAAGGGCGCTCCCTTACGTACAGGGACATCATGCTAGGAACAGTATGTACCTAAGCTTGGCTGTGGGTCATTCCACCGTAGTTGGAACAAGGTGTCCCATGGTTACATCCAGAACCTATCGTGAGGCTATTTCAGTACTTCTACCATCACCACACAGTTTTCCTATGCATGTTTAAGTACCACAAGAATGGATCCCATAGAAGCTTTAAAGGTAGGATACACCATTTGCAGATATCGAAAATATTTACTACCGAATTATTAAGAAATATCTTACTCATCTGAAAGTAAATGTTGATTCTGGGCATCCAGCAAAATGATTGCGCTAGATATCCTGTAATTCTTCCGAAAAATATAATTTTATAATGAACAATTCGCGATCGCCGGACGGCGAGCGCGAAAAAACAAAGATAACATAAGAATAACTGCTCGATGCCGGTTGAAAAAAACCGCTTTTTTTTATGCTTTTCTCGGCATCCATGATTCCAAAACTTCGGACAGCTCAGTTAAACGATATTTACTATAAATACAACCCCCCAAATCTACTCATTCATGATAATTCAAGCAATGACCAATGGTGTATACTACCTTTAAGTTTATAATAATTTATCTACAATAACCTTATAAAAATATGTACGGTTCCATTTCAGTTAATAGTAAACAGAGGTTTGTACAATACATCTTGCAACATGACAACAAGATTTAAAAAGAGACGCCGTGTCCTTGTTACATTCGAGACTTACATTTTTCATTAATATGCAATTTCTCAGGAAACCAATGTTTGAATGGTACAAAACTTGCCCAAATCTGTCCACGATCCAAGACAAACATCAGGAATAAATATTCAAATAATTTAGTTGATAGATGTAGGCCCTAACTATGAAATATACCAACATGTCACACGTTGTGTCTCAACTTCATGGAATGATATAACGCAGCTTGTCTTTAGTGCATTTGGCGCGTTTCTTCATAATAAGAGCGCACAGTGACAAGCCGCCATACAAGCTATACGTGCGCGTAGAAGCCAGGGGCCAATTTCATAGAGCTGCTAAGCACAAAAATTTGCTGAGCACGAAATTTTCACCTGACCTTTATTGTTCTGGATTGATAATCAGCTGTTTTTTTGCTTAGCATGAAAAACACGTAGAATTTTTGCTGGTAACCTGTTTTTAATGAGCAAGACTTTTTTGTGCTAAGCAATTTTTGTTTTGCTTAGCAGCTCTATGAAATTGGCCCCTGATCCCGATCTGAACTCCTTTACGACTGTAGCAGCACTCGATAAACCTCCACGCGTGCAATGATTCGATTATTCCTTAACCTCCTCCCTTAGCTTGCTAGGAAAAGCACCCATCAATTTCTAACCCTTCTATCTACCTGTCCTTTCTCCTTTGCCATCAATACATCTTGCCCCTTCCACTTTACCCATTTCTTCTCGATTTTTTTTGTTTTATATACATGTATCCCTATTTTATTCCTATCCACCCCTCCCCCCTTCTCTTTCCTCTGCATCTTCTTTTGGCCCGTCTCCAACACTTCATCCATCCATCAAAGGTTTCAACCCCCGTGCACCACAGACGCGCGTTTCCGGTCCCTCTTCGAAATCGCCAGTCCCCCTGGTCGTGTGCCATTGTCCGTGGATATTACGGACGACTCTGCGAAGCTTTTTTTTTTTTTTTTTTTAATGTGAAGCGTGGAGCATCATCGGTGGCCGGCCCGCGAGCACGGCCGACCGGTGCAGCTAGCTCACCGGGTTTGCTAACTAACTCGCCGGTCCTATAGTCAGTCATCGGTTGTTCACCAACGCAGGGTTTAATTATAGGCCCCGGCCGTGTGTGCGTGTTGTGTGTATGCTGGGCATGGGGCCGACATCGCATATTCATGGCGGCTTGACGGCAGTTATTGTTTCTCCCATCAATCCTTACCGGTTCTATTAGCTGACATTCACCGGCGGAGCTGGAGGAGAGTGAAGCACGGACGGTATATCGAGATGGAGGGGAATAGTGGGAGAAAACGATGTAGGAAAGAAGTAAAAAAAAAAAAAGAAAAAAAAAAAAAAAAAGAGGAAAGACGAGCAGCTTCAAATCCGCAGAGAGAGGTTTTCTTTTGTTTGCCGTGCTTTATTGGCTTGAATAGAACGCCAGGTGAAAAGAGCCATTGTTTGGCCTTGCCTTTCAGATTATGCATAATTAAAGTGGCCCCATTGAGACTCGGCGATTATTGCATTGTGCAAGGGACAAAGCGAACGGACATATCTGCGCTGGTGATGAACTGCACTGATTGATTAATGGCGTGTCTTTGCTGGCCCAACCGGGAGATTAAATAACGTACGTTTATTATTGCGTGCTAGGTTTTTTTTCTTCAAAAGAAAACATAAAATTACATAATACAAAAAAAATAAAAAATTGACCCACTCTATTTTGTCAAATTGATGAGTAGATTTTGCAAAATATTGTTAAACTTGGTTTCATTTCACACACAAAATTGCAAATGAAGGAAAAACAATAAAACGGTGCCTACATGATAACTAACTTTGTTTTAAAAAAAAAATGAAATTATATATGTAAAAAAAGTTGCAAATGAAAAAAAGTAGCTTTTTTGAAAAAATGAAAAAAAAGGTATCAATGATCTAACTAACTAAATTAATTAGGACAATTCTGATAATCCTGAGGGAGAAAAATAATAATTTGAAATTAAAACAAATTCTGATAATAACAAACGATAATAACAAAATATCGATCCACGTACAAAAGAATTCAATGATTTAGGTACCTGTATTAATAGCTGGTTTCAACTAACGGAAGCACAGATCGACAACGCAACACTTGTTACTTTCAATTAAATAAAAACCCTTTGCTGTCGATGTATTTAAAGTCAAAAGAACAGAAAATTGAGCTAATCCAGTTCAGACAATACCAACCCATTTCCCCCCACTTTGTCATTCACTCTGTTAATTTCGTCGCCCGTATTTATACATTTAAATTTATTCATTTTCTTCGGCCGTTGTTCAAACAAAACCAAAACGCGCGGCGCGGCGTGTTTACCCGACGATGTCGGACGTGGTTTTGGTCGTATTTTTTATTTTTTTATATTTTTTTTATATTTAACTCTGGGTGTTCGGTGTTTGCACAAATCATCGCGCAGGTTCTTTGAATGTGTGAGTTTGCCCAGCGCGCGCTGTCGGAGCGAATGACGACGAAAAACAAATCTTGGCCTCCTTTTGATTTTTTTTAATGGCACTTGAAAAAAATGTTTAATTAAATCGGACAGTAGAGTGTGCTTTGTGCGCGTAGGGCTTTAAAACGCATGTTGAAACATAATCACCGCGATTATAAAAATAGAAAAAATGCGTCTGGCACTCTTGCACCCAAGCGAGAAGAAAAATAACTAGTGAACTCTATTAAAATAAAAGCGGTCAGGTAGGTGGACGAATAATGCCCCCGATCCTAGCTTCAGACCACCTGACCCGGCCAGGTTCGAATTATGTCATTTATTATTATCGGTCCAACGATAACAAAATATGACCTGTTCCTACGAAATCGGGGTAAAGTTGACATTTTGATATTTTGAGATATTGGTATTTCCGGATTTCTTGAATTCTTAGCTTTAAAATGATATATAATTTATTGGGTAGGGTATTTAACAAAATATAATATTGAGCAAAACAAGAGGTCATTACACACATCAAATTAAGAATAGTTACTGAGAAAAAATTTGCGATAAATAATTGTCACAAACGCCGGCACCAACGAGGTAAACAAAGCATGCGAGTAACGTCCGTCGGGTGTTTCCCATTAGCTGGACCCCCAAAAACGATTCCCTACTGTCAAATCGGCTATTTTCAATCATAACTCACTCTATCATAGCGCGACTTTACGCCGTTTTCGTGGGAGCAGTTAACAAATAGCTAGTCTGGAGTTGCACAGTTAACAGTCGTTGGCTTGTTTCGACGTCCTCGTGTCAAAGGTTACTATGGATTGAGTCGTCACGTTATCCTCCTCAACCTTGTTCCCGTTGTGTCGAGCACTACGCTCCCACCGCTATACCTGCTCTCTCACCCTGGATTTAGAGCATTATAATGCATGTTACAACAAACAGTGCATATCGGGAATAGTCTGGTTCCTGGCTGCGGTTCAATTTAGTGTTTGGTTTTGTATGCGGGGTCTAGGGTAAACACAGACCCAATTCGTCGCGGCGTGAGATCCAAAACGCCATTATGTTTTTAATTTTAAATGTGGGAATCTTGTCAAGCCAACATTTTAGTATCACATATTAAAAGCAAAACGAAAAAGTGAGAATTGTAAGCGTCTAAATTGTAATATGCTAGACCTACACGGCTGTTTTGTGAAATTCGGTGTGTATATAATAAAGAGGAAATAACTTCTTTGGCATGTTGCGGATGTCTTAATAAGGGTATTACTGACAAGCAGACGTCAAGGATGACACCTCGTTAAAAGGAATATTGATCATGACACACTTTATTCCAAACGGTGTCTTCTGAGATCGATTACAGACAAAATGCAAAAAAAAGGGTGAGATGGATACAAACTTAGCACGGAGGTCAATCCCAGCACGGCACTATTGGCAACACAGGCTTATAAAGTTTGCGCAACCCCTGGGCGTCAGTTTTAGACTCTGGCTATACATAGCGCTCGGTTATTGTAACATATACACTTCCCATCACAAACTCCCAATTATTAGTCAGCCGATCGAAGACATGGGCCGGTTATTATATCTTATTCATATCCGAGTATCAGTGTCTTGGCCCGGAATATGGCGGACACGCACCCGCACAATGGACCCGCTGCACCCATTTATACCGCGGTATATAGGCGCTTCCCCCTGTGGGCACCAAATTGCGCCGATCCCAGCACCCTGCAATTAAAAGCAGCGCCTACCACCAACAATACGGCCCGCATCACTCCAGATCCAACCGGGGCTAGAAACTTTTTGACGGGGGCACACGGCCCCCCATTCAGTTGGCCCCCCGCTCAGAGCACACTTCTCCTCCCATTAATAGCACGGCTGCAACTCTTTCTACCCGGTGGTGTTTTTATTTTATTTGACACCCTCTGGTCCTCTCTATACCTTTAATCACCCTACAAGCTTGTACGTCAATAATATATAAATAAAAACGGCGGAGTGCCCGATAGTAATTTCATAAAATTACTATCTGTTGCACGCGCGCGCCTGCTCTGAAGTGTACATGTACATGCTGGGCGCGCGCACCCGGGGCGTGAGTAGTAGGGAAAAGTTTTATTAACCCGCGGGGACCGACCCCGCACGCGAGCAGTTAACCCCCCCCCCCCCCCCCCCCTCCCCCCCCCCCCCCCCCCCCCCCCTCCTCCCAATTTTAGCGGCACACGTGGCCCAAGCCAGGCATAGGTTGTGTGGCTGTCTTCCACTCCTTGGACCATGAGACTTCATCCCCGTGAGAGATGATAAACAACCTTTGTTATTTTACGGGGCAAGAGTCAGTCAGACTGAGCATGCGTATCTCCAAATAGTCGGTGTCTGGGTTCCTGTTTCGATGTTGCGCGAGAGAATGAGGCACAGGGCCAGCTATGGTGGTGCAGTCTTGCGGATGATCACAGAGAGCGAGCGCATGGCAAAGTTTTCTGAAAGTATTTTGATGTGAAAACTCCAATTCTTGTAATTATAAAGAAGCAATTTTGTTCTCGCTTTAAAGTCATCATTCATCAACCTTGTATGTTTGCGTCACCTCCAACAAGTTGTAATGTTTATATGAAATAAACAGTGGCGTAACGATGGCCACTGGGAATTGCACACAAACAATATATCAGTTGCTATTTAGTGCCCCTTTTGAGAAAAAAATGGTGCAATCCTGGTGCATAAAATGCATCAAGTTTGAACGATTGAGGTTCTCAATAAACTACCAGATACATTTTTTGCTAAATTTCGAGTCGAAGAGAGAGACAGTGGGTCCCGCAACAAGATTCTCTTGTTTATACATCATAAATCGTTTTAAGGAAACATTTATCAACACTTATTGAACACGTGGCAAATTTGCATAGCCCAACAAAGTCTTGCTCAGTAAAAACAGGTTACCAGCCAAAACCTTGCATGCTCGGCAAACCAAAACAGCTGAATACCAGTCACCCCAAAATACATCACCTGAACATTTGTAACCATGTTTTTGCCAAGGAAAATTGTCATGCTTATTTTTTTTATTTTTTTTGTAATCTATGCTACTCTCGCATTATTCACATCACGAAGGTATATGGGGGAATGAAGCCAAAAAATGAAACACATGTAAATGGGGGGATGGGGGGGGGGGGGAATCAAAACAAAAACATGACTTTGTCGGGAGTTTCCGTATAGCCCCAAACCAAAGGCACGTTAATGCGCGCCAAGGACTGTTGGTGTTGGGGGGTGAGGGGGGGGGGGGGGGGTTCCCCACTGCATGTCCTGGAAGCAGTAGTCAGTAGTATATGGAATGAAAGCCCCAAGCATCAGTGCTCCATCAATCACAGTTAGAACACCGCCATTACCTACGGGCCCCCATTACGATCAACGGCGCGCCATTAGAGGCTCGAATTCAAAACGATCGCAATGGAAAATTAAACCCATCCATTAAAAAAAAGAGGGGGAAAGGGGAGACAAAAAATGAGAGGTAGAAAAAAGAAGACATCATATGAGTATTTGTGCCAACGACGTTGATATTTTCATTTTTTGTTTATATGTTGCATGCATCCCGCGATTTCTGTTTATAGGGGATGGGAAACTGATGTTAAGATATCCTAGATTTTTAGTCGCTACTCGTACATTATCATGCATGAATTCCACAATCAATTCTTCGGCTTTTAGAGTGAATCTCTAATTTTATGCGGTAATTATGACTTATAGAATATGTATTAATCGAGGACAAGATTGTTCTGTAACTTTTCTCCATATTGGAGCGGAAGCGAGGTTGCCCGTTATTAGATGACCAAAATTACCAGCGAAACCTCTGTTTCAACCCAATTTTTGAACGGACCTGGCGCCAATTTTATGGAGCTGCTGAGCACAAACATTTTGCTTAGCACCAAAAAGTCTTGCTAAGTAAAACATGTCACCAGCCAAAACAAAAAACAACAACAGCCGAATACTATTCACAAACATACATCACCTGAAAATGTGGTTTGTAACCCTGTTTTGCCAAAGAAACAATTTTCATGCTAAGCATTTTTTCTTTGCTTAGCGGCTCCATGTCGTTTAGACTTGTTATAGTTAAAGTCTACGAGCTTTGTTGCAGACTTGTCGTGGTCAATTGAGAATCTTTGGCGGGGCAAACTCCTATCGGAAGGACGCTGACAATGCCAATTTCCTACTGTTGATAATGTCGCCACTCGCTTTGCGAAACCCCTTAACCGCTTACTGAGTCTGTGCACTCGTGAATAGTTTGGTCTAAAGTTTGCTGTGTGAACGCACCATGTCCAGTTAGATCAGCAACAACACTTCGAGGAAGGGGAGGGGAGGGGGATCGGAAGTATGAAACCGACAGTACGGATTTCCTCCGCCATTTTGGTTTCCAGTCTTACAACCTGTTAGATGGAGTCTCACTGCGTGTGCGCCGAGGCACCATAGGCCCCTCCTCTAAACGTCGTACTTCAAAATCTACACATATAGGCTCATCGGCGCGACTTAGAACATACGTAAGGGCGGGAACTGACTAAAGAAATGAAGAAGGACGAAAAATGAACTGCCCCACTCGATCACCCAGCGACTGAAAAGCCTCGGAAGGAAGCTAGTTGACAAGATCGATTTCCCCGCCAATTTTTTTTTGCCCGCGTGCGCTTCCTGCCGCTCCACTTTGCCCGCTCTTTCCGTTCCAATTCGAGGGCCTGGAATCGCAGCGACGGGCGAGGATGTGCTCAAGCCGCGCCGCGCAGTTATCGTGGCTCGGCGCGCGAGCGGCCCGGGCCGAGTCCGAGCCCCATCGAGTGGCGTGCGACGGAGCGCGGCAAAGTTAAACATAGCCGTGTCCCTGAGTGCATGCACGATGGCTATTATCTCTTCCACCCGACGAGGCAGCATCCCCCATACCTCTCTTCAACCTCTTGCCTTCCTATCTCTCTCTCTTCCTCTGCCTGTCTCTCTATAAAGCTTATTTTCAATCCTCTGAGCGCATCATCTTTTAATTTTCCTATTATTTGTACACCCTTTTATCAGAATCGTACATTGGAATTTGCTCAGCGCGCATATTCTTAAGTACAGCATAACGTTGATGCTACAAGCATGGGAATTGGCACACTGTCAAGAAAACGATATTCGGATATATTAAGACCTTCGCAGATCTGTGCTTTGAAAACAAAATTGGCATAGAATAACAAGAAATGTCAAGTCGATTTGAAATAAAAATTTCAAAATGGCTGCCAAAAGTGACAATGCTTATTATTCTAACTATATTTTTTTCAAAGGTCAAATCTGCGATGGCCCTATATCCAAATATGTTTATCGTGACATACTCGGACTGTGTACTAAATATCGTGCCTTTAAGGGCCATACTGGATAGATTTCATGCTTGTATCATCAAAGGGATAATTCCTCCAAATATTTCCCCTGTCTGCCCCACTTCTAGAGAAAATAATGTAATATGGTTCGTTAATGTTAATCATATCCTGTGTAAAAGTGGTATTTAATTGTAATTCCTGAGAGATTACATGAACATAATTACTGACTTTTATTGAAAGCGATCATAAAATATGCCACTTCAGATCTTGTATTTTATGTATTGATCTTAAAACGCAAGCAAATAAAACAAAAGACTACAAATGTATCTGAATTCTTAGCATAGCGTCTCCCGTTATTAATCAAAGCAGCAGTGCTCCGTGTTCTGTTCGATCGAGCAATAAACCACGGAGCTAGCGCGCACTAATGCAACCCTCTCGTGCGCTAGCTCGGAGCTTTTTTTTTTTTTTTAATAAACCCCGTCGCGTGATGTCTCTTTAATTTCGACCGCAGATCAATTAGCTTCGATCGTCCCGGGTTCTCAGGTATTAAGAGAGAGGCCTTAATTAACATCAAGGAGTCACCGTTGTGTGTTGTGTTGGCTTGGCTGTGAACGCGGGAACACCAGAGTGACTTTCCAATATAATAAAGCGCCTGGCATGCATGCACATGCAAGCGACGGACGTGCGTGGCGCGTGTGACGACATAAAATGGCAAAGAGAGCGCGCGCGCGCCAGGAAATCAGAGACGTTCATATCTTTGATCACACTGATGTAGAAGAAGGAGACACACCGTTTAACACTTGTTGAACCGCACAGGTCAGAGACGACGACGGCCCCCGAAAAAATCCATCTAAATCAGTCCATTGTCGTGCATAGAAATGAGCAAATTACCATGGGAGAGAGTATAGGACTAGTGAATCCTGCCTGCCCAGCTTTGTCGGCCTTGACGTCTGGGTTGCACTTTCGGTTACCTTTGATTTTATTTTTTTGCCCAAGGAAATCCCGGCAATTACGGGAAAATAAATTGCGTGTCACTGGTAAGGAATTACCATCGGACCGAAATGCTTTGATTTCTAACACTTTGTGTGAGGTTCAGTATTTCAGATTGGATGTCGTTATGCCTGTGGTTGGCTTATCGTGCCAAAATAATTAGGCATTTTACGAATGAGATTCGAGGCCCTATGAAGACTTTTTTTATTATAATAATAAGGCAAGTGTGCTTTAGCCAATTACACGTGCACCTGTGTTGTACATCCCCATTGCTTAAACGTAGGATACACAATTGGGGATTGCTTGAATTAATAGGAATAGGTGAATTTTTGGAGGTTGTATTGTATAGTAAATATCGTTAAATTAACTGATCTGTCCGAAGTTTTTCAATCGTGGATCTCGAAAACAAAAACAAGAAAAACGTCGTTCTTTTTCAACCGGCGTCGGGCAGTTTTTCTTGTTGTTTTTCGCGATCGTTGTCAGCAATCGTTACTTCTTTTAATACAATTTTAAAAAAATCGGAACTATTACATAATATTTAGAGCAATAATTTGGGTGGGTGCCTAGAATCATTATTTACTTTCAAATAAGTAAGATATTTCTTATTAATTTGGTAATAAAATGTTTCGATGTACCCACCTAAAGACAGCGTATTGTCCGTAGCTTCACTTTACAAAGTAATTAAGTGTTATTGCTGAACAGCCATCAACCATTGGCCATTAATTTAATTAACCATTAATGCAAAACCATTAATTAGACTGAGTAAAATCAGGTTGTACGCATATACTTGGTTGACTGTGAAGACACATGCAGTCCTAAGCAGGATGTGATTTATAAAAAAAAAATCCATTCAAATGCTCCAAATTCACAACCTGTATTAATTCGTTATAATCCAATTTCACCCAATAGATCGTGAGTTTGAATTTTAACAACTCAATCTAGGATGTTGATTTGGAAGAGGGTTTGAATTTGAGGCATTTGGATGTGTTTTTAGAGCATTTGAGTGTTATTTTGGAAGTCTTTTGTTGAAATTGCAATTGCTTTAAATGTAGAATCACTTCATGCCCCTTTTAATTGTGTTATAATTAGTAATAATACCAAGTCGATAGGTAGGCCCACCACGTGTCTTATTACACTCTGAGAACCCCCCCCCCCCCCCCCCCCACTCCCCCACTCCCCCACTCCCTTTACCCCTACACCCACCACACCTTCCAGTCGCTGATCTTTGAGAATTCCGAGCAGTAGTAACTTCTGGCATTGCATTCAAAAATTCTCACGTGACCGCCTAGCTCAAATTTGACTGGTTAGTATTTACACGGCATCGACAATATTCAACCCTTTACCTCGATTTTATTTTAATTATTATTATTTTTAGGTTTTTTTATTTGTATTTTGTCCGCGTGAGTCATTCGTCCTTTGTCTCCCTACGACGGACGACTTTTCACTTAAGCTTCGGTTTTGAATTACAGTTCCGATACCACGGCTATTAGCGTTTGCACACGGAATCGACGATTTGGGCCATTTAGTGAGAAAAATGAGCCAGAGGTGTTGATACGAATTACAATGTGGGGTAGGGGGGAGGGGGATAGGGGGTTGTAGGTAGTAAGACATTCGTCCGTTTTAGAAGACTAAAAACACTCTGTTGTGAAATGTGAACTGCTATTCGTCAGACTTTTGTACTCTTCTGGGAGGAGACGTGATTCGGTTGGATTATCAACCTTTTTCACTATCAATCATGAACATTTTTTTACAACTTTCGGCACCAAAAGCGTTTATATATTGGACATTGTTTGTGAAATGGTTACAGTTAGAGTTTGTACCAGTCGTCAGTTGTGCGTTTTTAACACTTGAAGCAAAATATCATTTAGTTGAGGAAGTTAAACAAAGATCTAATGTTTGGGAAGGTATATCCAGAAAGTAATTATACAAAGAGTAACCAACCAAATTATTGTTAAAAGGCTTACTTATATATAAATATATTAATCACTCTAACTCATATCTGATCTGATCTGACCTGCGACGTCACTCTTTAAGCAAATCTTATGGAAAACACGATGGGTGTGCATCTCTGCCGGGCACATTTGAATACAGATGTAAACACGTGACGTCAGAGGGCACATCGTCTATAGAAAGCAATGATGTCATTTTTCGTTGTCTAGAAATTGAGTAAATGATATCAATTTTAGACAATACATGTATAAATGTGATGAACAAAACTTGTATCAAGTTGAATATAATACCTGCGAAATAACTCGATTCATGTATCTTTATATAAAAGCAGCCTGTTGCATGTATGTCTTTTTTTTTTAATTAAACATTATTGCCAGTCTTGTCACGTCCCCGCTGTTGTGCGCATGTCAATCATGAGTCACCATAATGTATACGTATGTATACGGGGTTTCTTAATTAAACCCTACCTCGCATCAGTCTTTGTGTTTGCTCGATATGAGGAAAGCACACCCGATCCTTCGAAGAAAATGCGGGGAAAAAGACGTAAACGACACGTAAAGAGAAACATCTAGCAGCGACGAGTTGAATTGTTCGGGATTTCTTTAATGAATCGTATATACGAGATCAAGGGAGCAATATTATACGGGGATCTTTATTGCCCGCGATGCAAAAAGTACATAGTCGCCGTTTATTAGATTTGGGAAATGTAAACAAGTTTTCTGATTTGATTTTATCGTCCATAAAATTGGTCATTAAATGTGTACACACCGAAGGAAGTAACAATGATATAAAGTTGAAAATTGTTGCCTTTTTGACATTGTGTTATAATAATGTTGATTTGGTGTAGAAGGTTATCTTTTGGTAATGTATAATTATGAGCAATGTATAATTATGTTGCCATGGTGTGCTTAGTTTTTATAGGGATTTGTGAGTCATTTGCAACATTTCCTTTTTGCTAATTTGTGGTTTTGAGATTTTTTTTCAAGGCAAATAAAGTCCAAGAACCCGACTTGCAACTAACATGTGCTTAAGTATACGACCCCAGCTCGTTTATTGGTACGTAAAAAAAATATCGCCACCCGCCATCTTCACCAACTGGTACCCGGCTTCACTGGCACCGCGACTTCAAACATTCTGCATTTTTTTTTTGCTGCCTGCGAAACGCGATCCGTAATGAAAATAATGTACACGAGTATAAGTGGTAATTTCCCCGTGCATTTCTACACGCTTGCCGTTGGCATTTAAAAAAGAGAGAGAGAGAGAGCGAGAGTTGAGGTATCGCTTTACTTTGTTGAATCACGATGTCCGCCATTTTTGTTTAGGTGATGCCCCGAGGCAGTGTATAGCGTCCACACGTGCAGCCGATAAACGACTGTAAGGGACGGCGGGCCAATCGGGGAAGGACGGAAAACAAACCGCTAAAAGGAACTCCGAGATAAAAGCATTTTATCAAGCCATTTGTAGTGAATAATATTTACATAATTACAGTCAAACTTGAGTGGGCATTCTTTGTCGTCGTAGTACAACTGAAAATCAGTCAAAGGAACTATGTATCTTATACAGGGTGGTCTCTTTTTCAAAAAACAAAATTCCCCTGATTTTCGCTCATCCCGTAAATTAGAATTGCCCGTATAGACAGGACAAATGTTATGAAGCTGCACAGCAATTTGCTTAGCCTGAACATTCTTCCTGGGCATAAACAACGTTTTTTTGCTTAGCATGAAAAGCTTTGGCTAGTAAGTAACCTGTTGTAAATAAGCAATACTTTTTTAGTGATAAGCAATTTGAAGGTGTTTACATGTTTTATGAAATCGGCCTCATGGATCACGCTCTAAGTCACAGTGCTGTAGCAACATTGGAAATAGCAAACGGATCACTCACAAAGGATACAGCTTTTTAAACATATTCTTGTTATTACAAATAACGAAACAAACCATCAGGTGATTTAAATCGTATCGGCCTATAGTGTTCAACAATCGGCGAATACTGGTTAATGTTTTGAATATTTTACCAAAATGTTCAACTGGAGTAATTTATAACGGTTTCCTTTTTTTAGGGAGAACCATATCACCACACGAAAGGTCAAATGATTTTCATCTCCGTTTACAACTATATCAAAAACTCTCTCTCTCTCCGTCTATGCCGAGATGTTGTGTCTTGCAAAAGCTCTGAGGGCAATTTGCGAGGTTTACTCCAAGCGAAAAATCACAACGATGAGCGCGTTATTATTAAGTCTTCACCATGCACGCGCGGCGCTAGATCACCCCGCCCGCGGGTATTGCGAGTCGCCGGCCCTGTCGCCGTACATATATACACACGGGCCAGTCGAGTCATCAAGAATTCTACCTCTCTCTCGCGCGCTTTTCGTTGAATATTTAGCGTGCAACTTACGTTTCCAACTAAACAGAGAAGCGGAGAGCCGAAGTGGGAGGAAAGGAGGATGAGGTATATAGGGAAAAGGGAGAAGAAAAAAAGTCTTCTTGTTATAGATAAGACTCGGGGTTGTGTGGATCGGTTGACTTTTGTGTGTGATGGATGACGGAGCATTATTAACCCTGCGCCGCGGAGCGTTTAGCGCCATAAAAAGCCAGGATTTATGCGCTGCTCCGCAAAAATAAATGCACAAGGAGGGGGGGGGGGGGGAGACGGGAGACGGACGGGAAACAATTACAGTAGGATTTGGTTGTGTGTCTTTGCCGCCGGGTTGAAGGTTTTTTATAATGCTGTGAAAATATGGGGGGAAACATATGGCGGTGTTTTTGTTATTGGGAAGTAATAGACGGCACAGGTGATTCAATGAGTTACAATTTTGTGGTTGTGTGTACGTGTGTAGAGGCATGGTGCCCGGTCGTTGCCTAGGAAAACCCCGTACGCGTATACAGCTGGGAACCTATGCTCGTTTGACGCAGCATCCGTGGTCGCTCTTCAGATTTGGTGTTTTGACGTGACCTCTGAACTTGTCATTCAATCTTGGTTCGTTGAAATCAGTTCGCGCCGGAATTATTTCGATATTGACCGGACCCAGGCACGGAATATTTTTTTTTTTACGAACCTCGATCCTAGACGGGTTCAGGCCGGCATCTGCAGGTAGAACACTCTAAATATTTCCGGCCTAGCTCGTTGCGTGTTTATTCGTCATCCGTTCCGTATACCGCAAAATCTTTGCGTGTATACACGTCATTCGAAGTGGTTAAAATGCTCTCCTGTAGTGGAATTAACAAAGACCACTACATCAAGCATCGTTTAATCCCACCGAAAGTGTTTGTATATAAACTGTAATTGTAATGGTCTTACTTCAGTTACTGCTCCTTCATCTCTCCAAGTTATTTTCAAAATCTTCTGCCAGACCACGGTGGAGTGCTGTGGTCTCGTGGTCTGGAGCATTGAATTTGTAATCTGTAGGTAAAGCTACAGGTTGGGGGTTCGAGTCCGGCCTGGGACTATGGTACGTGTGCCCTTGGGCAAGGCACTTTGTCACTCATTGCTTCTCTCCACCCAGGAGTAAATGGGTACCTGTGAGGGCAGAGATGGTTATTGTGGTTGAATTTCGCTGCTTTGCGCCGAAATGGCAGCACCGAGCTGTATACTCCCCAGGGAGCTGAGATGGTATTTGGAATGTTTCATGGGCCCAATGATCGGGGTAATAATGTAAAAACGCTTTGATACACCCACATTGTGAGAGTCTAAAGCGCTAAGAACTAACATTATTATTATTATTATTAAAGCTAACAAATGTATTCATTAGAGCAGGGGTAAAATGGGTAAAATTGTATCTGGGTAAAATTTTATATACTTTTACAGCTTTTACCTTTTTCGTTTAAGTTGAGACAATTACTGCAGTCATTATTTTCCGTTCAGGATATCGTCTTCCGATTATTAAAGGAAATGCCCTCTGTCCTCTATTTATTAGCTGGCTACAATTGATTATAAAATAGAACGGCACAAGAACGAGCGCGTCCGTTCCTATCACTACTCTCCGACCGTGTTATCTGTTGTGACGTGGAAACTGGCTTGGCAATCTCCCTAAATATAGAACAGACGGATGCGCCGATCCTAATCGAACCGTTAAGGCCGATTGTTTCCCAGCACCAACATTGAAATCTGAGAACCCAAAACGGCACGTGGGGGGGGGGGGGGGGGTTCTGAGAGTTCTGAGAGTTGACCGACGGGAAAGAGAGAGAGTAAGGCCGTGTCCAAAACGGGCTTCTAGAGCTACGGCTACGTCTATTGTCAGCCTGCTCGCGTGTATTTGTAATGGGCGAACACCTAGACAATAGCCACAGACAAGAGATTCGGACGCGGCTTTAGTTGTCTTTTAGCGCTCGTGCGTTTTACGTCATCGGCTCAATAAAGCACAGATCGAGTGCAACATCAGTGCACGACTGCGGTATACATGCCCGGACTGCACTCTCAAAGGTCCCGGGTCTGACTCTACCCTGATGCCTGGTCAGATTTGATCTGCAGGGTCAAAACGACAATTTGTCGTGTAAATGTGACAAATTTTTCTGGCAAAATTGGCAAATTGCCCGGGTAGAAAGACGGGAAAGGTGACTCGGGATAGCGTTGTTTTGATCGGGAAAAGTGTTGGGTCAAATGTGACCCGGACGCGGGTCCAATCTGAGTCTAGACCTTTAAGAGGAGCTGCCAAACGTGCAGAGAATATTGCACAGCGGGATCGTCTGCTAATACATAATACCAGTAGGCAACCTGTCTTTTCTAAGCATATATTTTTTTATGCTAAGAACATTTGTGTGCTCGGCAAATTTAAACAAAATTAGTCAACTGTTTGAGGTTTTTTGTTTTTCTTCCCGCCAAAGCTTGTGTCAGTAATGCTGGTTTTCGCGCGCCAAATCGCAGACAGCCAGTCGGCGTAGGGGATTCAGAACACCTTCGTTGGTTACCAACGATCGTGACCAGCCGCGTGACTGCTCGGTTTGTTTGAAGAGTATTCTAGTTCTACGCAACTGAATGAGATTAAATTTTCTGAGACATTGTTAATACATACATAAAACTTTCCTATATTTCTGCACAATTTCGCCCCTTCATAGATTAATTTTTCAGTAGTTCGTCTAAAACGTATAATAATGTTTTCAGATTCTTCAGCAACGACGTATATGATCTGAAAGTTCTCACTACAAAGTCGACATAAACAATGTAACAATTCCGCACATGTATATACGTTTGTAATTCCTCTAGGTAGTTAATGTCTTTGTTTAGTCTTGCAGTCTCAATTTATTTTCTCTTAGTAGTCGGTATTTAAAAAAAAACTGGTTTGATTGAATGCATAAAATGACACTCTTATCGGCGGGAACAACGTCCGAAATAACTGACACAATTAGTCAAGGATTCTTCCAATCGTACGCCTGCTGGCAATGTGCCACTATTCATCTGTCACCGAATGTCACCATTCTTTCTGTTCACTGTCACCCTCGGGGCGATCCGTACTTGCTACTACCTTTTTTTGTATCCCGCCCAGACGTCGCACCTGGGCACGCCTTCCGCGGAGGAAGCCTTTTGTGTGTCCAGATTCGTGTCATCACCTGGAGTTGCCGCATTGTTCTGGTTCCTGCCACCAGGTGGATCGTATACCTGTGGGCGCGCTGCGCGCGTGTTCGTGTCGCGTCTTCCCTTTCTATTTTTATTTTCAGTTTCTTGAAGTCTTTCAATGGTTTACATATTCAGCTGTCGATTGGTTTATCTGACAGTTCCATTGTGCCCGTGCCTCATAGGTATCTATATCAACGTCAACTCCTTTGAATACTACCCGACAATCACTAAATGCAAGCTTTTTTCTAGTCCCGGTGTCATAATTATGAAAATTTGACCCCTGTGAAAATCAGGCTCCTTTTTCTCTTATTGGTTAAACCTTCTCACGTGAACGATAACTCTCCACATTTTCTTCACTTAGGCATGCGCAAAACTACAAATGAGTCCGAATTGCATAGTCTTAAAATAACGCTACATTGGCATTTTTTTACCAATGTCCACGTCTTACTGCTTTATGAGGACTTTGATTTCAAAGAAAATCACAATAAAAACAGGACAATTAATTATATTATTTAGAATAATGTGGGGATCGGAACAAAACTTGGTAATTGTACTTTTAATCATTTTGTTTCGTTTCGAGATTTTGCATTTAAAACATTGAAACACCTGCTGCGGTTTCTGTAATTTTTCCGTGATCCCCGATTCAATTACTGTTATTTGCATCGCTATACATCTACTTGTATTACAGGATACCATCGCTCCGTAGGTATACAATAACGTATGTGTATTGTATTGTTATCTCTGCAAAATAGCAATTCTCAACCCGCAGTCTGTTTTTATAAACAATAGTCGTCGTCGTGCTTATCATATTTTGCTCATGGACTATAATGAAACAGTGGTTGTGTCGAGCGTTTACTTGTAGTATTTATGTAAGCGCCCTCAAGAGTTGAAACCAGCCCCAGTAGTTCAGCCGATTCGCTCGTGCCAACCGCGCCCATACTGGGCGCTGTAAAAGTCGAATGTGGTCTTTACATAATTGTGTAAAGGGAACGCACATCATTCTGGGAAGCGTACCGCGGCCTTTCGAATTGCATACAGCGCAGCCGAGCTGCGGATCTGGTGACCTCCACTTCACAGGTCGCACACAAACAAAACTATCAAATCAGAGCTGAAAGCGCGTCAGACCTTCCCAGCGCCCAGTACGCATGGGCGATGGGCACCAGCGAACTGTATGTGCACCAATTTTAGTAATTACAGGAGAGACCAGCATTGTCGCAAAATGTCGCTATTGTTATTTTTGCATTTTATTGATCGATCGTTTGGCGTTTTGTCTTTCTTGCTTTCATTCAGCCACTCTCTTTTTCTTGTTACTTTGGCGCGGCCTTGCCGATTGCCCGTCGCACGTGCCCCGGCCACGGGGCGAGCTCTCCGCTCGGGGATTCCCTCACGCTCTTACGAACGCCAATAGATCATTGAATTGGACTCAACGAACCAGAGGGAATAAACTTTCCCCCCAAACGAATACAGAACCGTTGCGGCCAGGATCGCACTGGCACCGTATATTGGTCGAAGTCACCACAACGGGGTGGTCTTCGGCCAACGAACATTTTGAAATCTGATAATAATAATAATAATAATAATAACCCAATGGGTAAATATGGAGACTTTCCCATAGACACATGCACACATTTTTGTAATATTTACCATACCTCCAAATAGGCACTTGGGGAGACAATCCTATAGAGATGTACACAAACTTAAAACAGTCCTAACTTGTTTACCCTAACCCTTTTCTGTATGATCTTCGAGATTTATGCTATTTAGACCAAAATCTGTCGTTCTAGGACAAAAATAACCCCCAAATATCGTGTTTTAGGGTAGCTAGACACTTAGGGGGACACTGAAATGTCTCCCTAAGTACCACTGTCTCCTTATTACCTAAAAACTTACGCTAACTTGTCTCCCCAAGTGCCTACCGGAAATGGGTAAATATGGAGACTTTCCCATAGACACATGCACACATTTTTGTAATCTGTACTGTAACCTAATATAATAATAATAATAATAATAATAATTAATAATAATAATATCTTTATTCGCACCAAATAAAAACAATTAAAAAATATATATATATATATATATAAAAGACAATATAAAAATACATCTATAGAAATCTGAAGTAAAAACTAAAAAGTTGAAGGGCCCCGACCCGACCACCTCAAACACCAAGGGGAAGAAAGAAAAATGAGCACACACGAGAAAAGTTGATTTACATGACAAGAGGCCACGGGTGAAAGGGGCTCCCCTTGCACGCGGCTAGACAAGATCGCTGTCTTGGTTTGGGGTGTGAGTCCGGTGTTTGCTAATGCATGCCCGGAGCAGCAGGGAGGAATGGAGTAGAGGGAGGGAGGAAGGTGGTGGTGGGGGGGGGGGGGGGGTAAACCGCGTATAGACCGCTATCCTTGCCGTCCTCTCTGTGGTCATATCTCTCTCCTAGCTAGCCCCCCACCACCTCTTCGTTTCTCTTCCACCCGCTGTTTTCCATTGCAGGCGATATCGCCCCTTTTTGATTGGCCGAGGCCGGCTCATCTCTATTCATGCGCTTCGTGTACGCGCGGAGCGCGGGACTCGATCGCAGCCATTAAAAACGCCAGCAAACCAATAAGCGGCTTGGGTCCCTAGTCGCTAAGCCATTGGGCCGGCAGGGAATTCGTCACATCACCGGCTCCGTTGGCTCCTCTGCTTGAACCTCGCAGCTTTCGCTGGGAGCCCCCTTGTGACTATATAGAAGGCAGCCGTACCGAATTATAGACAACACAAAATGTATATTGGTTAGCCCCAGCGCAAGAACAAATCACTAACAATGAACACGGGCTTCAATATTTGATAAATCACAGTGCAGCAGTGATCTAGGTGGTTGCCGTGCATGGTATACGTGTTTAACCCTCTCTCCCTCACTCTAGCAAAGCTTTAATGTCGCCTGATCCTTATTATGCCAACGAGCTGACGGCGTGTTTGTGTATATATGCTCGCGCGTATACTTTGGAGAATTCACTTCCAACTTGAGGCGCCAGGGTTGTTTTTTATTTACTCCATCTCCCCACTTCCTCTTCAAGTCTCAAGCCTGGTGCATGTTGCTGAGGATAAGCCGGAGTTTTAGGTTTTTGTTGGCAAAAAGAGAGTACATGCGTTCCGGCCCTAAGTCCGGACCTTTGGAAATTATCTCGAGGATTGAGTCCGCCATTGTGGAGCTCCAGCGGCAGAAATTTGCGGCGGTGGCGGACAAAATCGGCGGGAAACGCTGGTCGCCGGTGCACCACTCGTACTCCCACCACTACGACACGCCCGCCCATCAAATGTTTCTCACGGGTAAAACAAAATAGACACTTTGCTCATACTCAAAACATCTTTTCCTAAAAAAAAATCTATTTTAATTTAATCAAAGCCTGAATCGGAGAAACAAAACTGCCAAGACGTTTTGACGCCGGGCGTTTATTTTTAGCCGGAGAAAACCGCGCGTCACTTATGACTGTGCAAGATAGTGGGGTACCTCAGGAAGGAAGGAAGGAAGGAAGGATGTCTGCATCTCCACGCATGTGAAGGGTTCCCCTCTTACCCGCTCATTTATTTACCGGCGCTGCGGCGCGGTGGTCGGCGAGCGGCGAGCGGCGCACGGCGCACGGCGAACGAGACGGGGTGATCGCCAGTTCTTCACCGTCTGGACTTAACCTGCAACGGCGGGGATTTTTCTTAGTCCGTGTTCGAAAGATCATTCCTCCGTGCGACCGACGCGTCTCCGGTATACCCGTTCTGCACGCACGCCGTGTTATCGACGCTTCTCTCGGTATACCTAGACCACGATAATTGGATGCGGACTAAACAAAATATCTCTTTTTGTCTTCTTCTTTTCTTGGTGTTTGCTACAGAGCCTTCGTGTGCTGAGTCGCTGGTGCGCGGCAGGCAAAATAGCTGGGCCTCGTCTGTGCCTGTATCATCCTCAAAGGGTAAGTTTCTTGGTCTTTTTACTTCAAATTTTATTCCGAAATAAAACGAAAATTACCCCGGCAACTCTGCCAATAAAAATTCCCGAAACGAGAGGCAATCAAAAGCCGTGTTGAAATTAGCCTTATGAGACATTGTTGTTTGCATGTGGAGTTCTTCGTATTGGTGCACACGTGAGTATGAACATCAGTTGCGAATATCATAGAGAAAGGAACATATCAACGTTTGGATTGTATTTGTCATGTTGTCTTGGTAACGGTCTCTATTGGTTTCCAATGCCTTTCTGCCACCTCTCGAAAATTCCAGCAACTATGCATTTTTGGTCTCTCACGAGACTTGCTTTGGAATTGTGCAACATTCGTTTTAAAATAAATTACTTCTAAATGTATTTATCTTGATTTAAACGGGAACATTTATTTTATCCCAAGATCCACTCTGATACCAATTGGCAATTTTCAGTATTCGATTTGTTTTTTCTGATTGAAAATCCAAATCTGTTACCAGTTGCAGGACAAAAATCTCCATGTTTCTGTAAAGGTGCAATATTCAAAGAACTTGAGGTTTATCGTAGGCTACCGTTAATATTCCACGGTCAATATTTGCATTTATAAATACATCATAATTTCGTGTAAATTGTGGTATGGTCACCGTAATTTGGAATTTTTGGAATAATTTGGAATCACAAATGCAAGAAATCTAAGACCTTCTGGCTTCTGACAAACCAACAGTTTCCACCAAAACGAAGGCTAGGGACAAATATGGCTTTTCTTGCATATCATGATTTTTTAATTTATTTTTACTGCGTCAATTTCAAAGCGCAAACAATATTTACGTCGCAGTTTGTATACTGATTATAAGATTTGTTCGTTCCGCCATTTCATTCCGTCACCTGCCCGCCCCAGATAAAGTTGACCTTCCAAGTACTGTAGTATATCGATCACGATTTTCAAAGCTGTCATCATTATTGCTATTGTTCATATCTTCTCATATTAAATCTGAAATGGCCTGTGACCACATTCCCTTGATAATGAATAGGGTTCTTAGAAACATTAGTATAAATTATGGAATGTCGGCATTGTGGAATTACAGTTCAAATTGTATATCTTAGGTTTGCAAGTTAGAGTGTACCATATCCTTAAAGGTAATATACAACATTTTTCAAACACCTACAATTACCTATACTAAATTATTATGAAATACCTATTACTTTACTGTAATAGTCTCAAGCATCCTGTAAAACCATGATGTGCTATCATTTTCAAGACAAAGTGACATTTTGGTATCAATTTCTAATGACGGTCGGCCGATCCGACCATCCGTTGCGAAAAACCTGACTATTTTCAAACACTGCCCCCACTTTACCAAATTAAGTTAGTCCATATTTTCTTTGAAACCGGTTACGCATCCGCGAATGCGTGCGAACCATCTAGTCTGGTTCCCTGACCTGATAATTAATCAATGTATATACAATACTAATCCCCTAATTTATCATTTTTGGGGGGAATTACAGCAAAATGTAATGATGTAGGCCTAAACATTATAGAATAATAATAATTCTCAACGCGTTTGAAAACTCAAACTTTGTGATTTTGTTAAAAGATACCAATTTGTTTGAACACCAATATTAAGCTTATGGTTAGTGACACTGTATAGTGTTAATTACGAGGACATAAAAGGACCTCCATTCCCTGTCACGTGATTGTGCCAGCCGCCATTTTGTATTAATGAAAACAAACCTTATACCTAACTATTGAATCTGAAAAGCGATCGTGATGGCTGATATAAAGGGGGCACGCAATTGACACGCCGCGCTGCACCGCGCCGCGCGCCGGGCTCCCTGTCAATATTTTGCTACGGCTTCGGTTTCTCGCGGGACTCGGCGAGATCTCGGGGCTATTTGCACATACCTCCATACGAAACCCGAGCTCGTGCAGTCGTGGTGAATACCAACAAAACGCAATACCGTGTCGATATTGTTTTTCCATGTTCTGGCATCCAATTGCTTGAAATACTGGGAAACGGTCGTGTTGCCGAAACATTCTTGTTATTGGCAGAATTACAACAAACAAATCGAACGGTTGACCTTTTAATAGCAAAGTGTCAAATGGTCTACCAGCGAAACCAATTAAGAAGTGAATCACGTGATCCGACTTTTAGTAGCGTGAATTTTATTCTAATTTCACCTTTTACCATAAATATTGGAGCTTTTTAAAGCGAAGATTCTACTGACAAATTGTTAACATAGATCCTTATTTTCATCGTCATTATAAACAAAATATGCCGAATAATGTCTTTGTTGCATTGGTGGTTTCTTTTATTACTTGTGCACATTCAACGTAACCAGGGATAAAAAGTCGTCTGGAAAAAAGAGAGAGTGTAGGAAAGGTGTTCGATTTACCACGTAACAAACACAGAGAGTTGAATTGACGTCATGTATGTGATTGGGAATGAAATTAAAGCCAATTTAATTATGAGGCATTGTCGGTTCGCTGGGATGGCTCGGCAACACAAATCTAAAAATGGGAATCCCCGGGAGACTGCTTCGTTTACCGCGCCGGCCAAATTGTAATCGGCCAATTATAGGTGTCATATTAACCTCGACGGGTGTCGGAGATCTGTCTATATAGTGGTTGCATTTGGTGTGTTTTTTAGATGACCATAATACAGTTGATTGGAAGTTTATCAAAGGCACAGTGAGATTCATACTGGGCAACATTTGTAAGAAGATATCTTTCTTTCAAACATAAAAACGTGTTATCTTAATAATAGTAATAATCGTGCTTATAATAGCGATTTCAATCCTATCAACGATCTCGATTATTATCAAGCACAACAGGCCCTGGACCACGCGGCAGCCGTTTATAGGCGCTCAATCGGCCTCGGCCCTCACGGGTACCCATTTATACTCCTGGGTTGGAGAGAGGCAATCGTTGTTAAGTGTCTTGCCCAAGGGCACAAACACCATGTCCCTGATGGCAGGGTTCGAACCCACGCACCATCTTACATGTCAGTCGAACACCGTAACCACTTGGTCATGGCATTCTACATCTTGAGATAGTCAGACAGGCTCGGTGCACAAAACGTACGTTCACTTGATGATTGAATGAAATTTGACAGCTAGAATAATGTCATGAGAAAGACAATTTGGCTAGTAGTATAGGCTAAGGCCATCGCTGATTTGACCTTATTAAAAAAAATACGTAGAATAACATGCAATGGCAGCTATTTTTTTTTTAAATGCTTGTTATTTTACCTTTTTACCTTTTTTTTCAAAAGACAAATTTGCGATGGTCCTGTAGCTAAATATCTTTCTCGTGACATATTAATATGATTGTGTGTCAAATTCCAAGCTTTTATCATTTTGATTCATCGATTTTGATTCACCTTTTGTTCACCGATCTCCCTGGCAATTGGCAAGGATTTGCAAAGTCAAAGCACTTTCGTGTCGATAATCTAATTCTGACGAGCAATTTCGCGCCTAATGGGTTTTAAAAGCATTTTTTGTCGCCTAGTATAGAAAGACTAATATTTAACTATTATGCGCAACAAAGTGGCCCGGGCTCTTGACATGAGAATTGTCGATTTTTATTAATGACCGCCCGGCGAATTTTGGGAATAGTTCGGTTGCGCCGGTTCGGCCGGCTTTGCGTGCTGTTTGACGGGGCTCGTCCGTTCCTTTTTTGTTGTGGGTAACAAGCATTTAGTTTTTTTGTAAACAGTTGTCGATTGTCGTCATTTGTTCGCAGAAGATTATAGAGGGCAGTAATGAACAATAATAGAGAAATACATGTAGTCGGGCAGATTGGTGAAGTGAAGAATGTTCATTTGAAATGATAAAAGCATGGAATTTAGCACACAATCATAATAACGGTATGTCATAAAAAAGATATTTTGTTTTATTTCTCCTCGCAGATTTGTATTAAAAACAAAAATAGGTTGAACATTTTCAAAATATTCGAAATGGCTGTCACTGCTTGTTATTCCACCTGTATATTTGCAAAGGTCAAATCTGCATTGGCCCTATATCCAAATATCATTCTTATGGCATATCTTTCTTATGACTGTGTGCTAAATTTAAAAGGGCACACTTTCTCTAAATATATTCCCTATCTGCCCCAATAGAAATTGCATGATTACAAGATGTGAATTTAAAATGAGGATTTTGAATGCAAAATCACAACATACTCTTTCCTACAGTGATAATATACCGCGCGTTAATTTCATTCGTGTCTTCATTGGATCGAATTATATCGAATTATGCATTCGTTTTTGTCTCTCATGAGGGTCAAGTACGAAGGAGCCGAGTAGCTTTACGCCATCTTGGGCTACTTCCGATATTTTTTTCAGAGTAGCTGGCAGCCACTTGCCGACTGCCGGGGGTGCTCAAGTGTCCCCGACCCCGGTCGTTGGGGGCAAACTCTCCCCGGTATGCCGTCAAGAGGGGCCGTATATCCCGCCGTCTTGTCGTTCGTGTGCCGGTGCGCGCCGGATGCCGGTGAAGTTGATACTTCCAGCATTTTACGGACTGACAGTTTTTTTAGCTATTGTTTCGAGACGGATATAATGAGGCCGGCAATTATTACAAAATAAAGAATGTAAATGATTGTTGATTATCGGACAATCATATCTCAACGGTCAGGCATATACTTTCACTATCTGAGTCCCAAACTACCTATACCAATGGATGGATAATTTGTTCTCGATGAAAAATTATATCAACATTTTTGGACTTTGGCCAGTAGTTTTAGCTGCAGACCCTATTTTGTGAAGTGAAGTAAGTGATTTTGTTTAAACCGCCAAAAAAGTAAAACCGCGATTTAGTTATTTCTCGCTGTGAAGCTAAAACTACTAAGCCCAAATCAAGATCTGGAAAGATTCTTTATCCATTGGTATAGGTAATTTAGGCCGTTCGTATGGGCCACCATGTACAGTTCGGTTATATAAATACATGACCTGGGCCAATTTCATAGAGCTGCTAAGCACAAAAATTTGCTTAGCATGAAAATGTGTCCTTGGCAAAAACAAGGTTACAGACCAAATTTTCACGTGGTCTATGGTTTTTGATTGACAATCAGCTGTTTCTTTGCTTAGCATGAAAAACACGTAGAATTTTGGCTGGTAACTTGTTTTTAATGAGCAAGACTTTTGTTTGCTAAGAAAATTTGTTTGTGCTTAGCAGCTCTATGAAATTGGCCCCTGGTTATAGGCCAATGGCTGTGGTTTTATATGTAGGCATCGTCTTATATTGAGCATGTTGCATGGCTCGTTCTCTAAGTCTAAGGGTTCAAACTCCACACTTTGGAGACATGATATTCCAATCAAATTTCATTATTTGCGATCATTTTAGTATCATGAGCGCAGACTGTCCTCCGGTTCCGGTCGGCCCCTCTCGACCCGAAGCATTTTTGTATCTTTCTCGGTGATGTCTCTCCAACGGCCGGCGGGCGATCTGAGCTAAACTCATCGCAAACCTCTGGCCGTGTCTTCGCTAAAAGACACACAAAAGAAAGGAAAAAAGAAAAAACAAAGGACAAGACAGCCTCGTGGATATATCGTCGCCAATAATTATGGAAATTCGCGGGAGTTGTGTAAACATCAGAGGGTCCCGAATTCGTCCGGTTTCGAGTGGGGTTTTTACGGCTCTTTTTTTTTCTTCACCATATGCCTCGTCAATTTTTTATTTTTTTTATTTTGTTGTTTGGTGACTTGGCGAGTGCAGGATATATATACGGCGCGCAGTGTCGTGTAAAATGCCGTGTCACGCGGTACATCGTCACAAACGCGGCGCCAGAGTCTCCCTCGAGCGTGAAAATATTGGCGGGAAACGGTTTAATGTTAGTTGTGTATTTTTGTTTAGTTTTTTTTTCCTTTTTCCCGCGCCCTTTGAGTAAATGTGACAAGCCTCATCTAAGTCAGGAATAAGATGGAGAATTGTTTGCGTGCGTTGTATAATAAGCACGGCGTTAAACACGGGAATTACGCTTTGTTTCAAAAGTCCATGGAATATAATAAGGTAATTTTTCCAAAAATCTTGTCCAAAATCTTATTCAGCACAAAAAATGCTTTAGCATACAAATTGCTTAAGCACAAACTTTGCTTGAGCACACGAATTGTTTAAGCACACAAATTGCCTAAGCACACAAAAATGCGTAAGCACAAACTAAAACTTGCTTAATAAAGCCAGTCTACCAGCCACATCTTACTGCTAAGCTATTGTTAGCTTAGCATAATACTTACATGGATTGTTGGCTCCTATTTAAGCAGCTTTATAAAATTGGCTTCTGAGGTACAACTGCATGATATGTAAGTCCCGAGCATTAATGTTTGGTATCAAAACAACGTAATTTTTTTCAAACTTACAAGATTATGATTTCCTAACCTTTTCCAAATTCAAAGGCCAATTGCTTTTTTTTCCACGTCGATATATGGCACGTTCGTAGTACGGACCTTATTAATGTGGAGGCCATTTTGTTCGTGTTCCCTGAATGGATTTTATTGTTAACTGCTGAATGGTGCCAGACTATTTTTGTGCATTCTAGCCTCACTTTCAACAATTGTTATTATTATTATTATTAATTTGTTTGAACACCTAACAGGGTGTAATATGTGCGCACTACAAGTATTTTTATTATTATTATTATTACGATGTTTATTCACAAATTTGAAATTAATCATCAGAGAAGACCGGTAATGATTTTTAAATACCTTTGGATCATTGCTTTAATTTCGATCCGCAAGTAGATTTGACAATTTCACCTCACTTTCAATTCAATATGGCCGACTCGTGAATAAAGCCCATAGGTAGATAAAATTGGGTTCCTGGTATATACCTGGTTACCATTTTTTGGGTAATATAAGGAACTTCCGTTTTTTTGCGTCGACGCGAATAAACAAGCACTGTGCGATTACCGTGCGAAAGTCAAGGTTACACCACCACCGATGGTTGCACAATTTTCATTTATTCGGGGATAATTATAGGGACTTGTACCTCATGTGTCTATATATCCCCCCCCCCCCCCCCCCCCCCCCCCCCTCCTCCGTAAACAAACTCGCCTTCCCAACTTATGCATCCGTAAGGAGGGAGGATCGATGCGATATTAATCGGGGCAGCTGTTCGCAGGCATATCGACACCAATCAAGAGGGGTACTCCGTGTATAAACACGAGGCGACAGCGAGCAGATGGTCGCACGCGGACCGACCGTACACCCGGGCCGCCGCCCCTGCGCCCCCCTGCCCCCGCCGCATTCTTCGGTAGGACTTTGCAGCATGCTAGGGTCGAAGCAGCGGTCGGAATTCACTGCGGAGCTATAGCTGCTACTTGAGATCTCCCTACGAAACCATCACCCGTTTCCCCCGTTCCCTCAACTGTAATTATACCGTCTTCCGCTCATAGTCGGAGATCGAGAGAGAGAAAGAAATGAAGTGTGGGTCTTGTTTGATGAGATTATTGACTTTTAATGCTGATTTACACTCCAAAATACGCGATCAGGAACGGAAAAGGGGAAACACGTTTTATATCTTTCCTTCACAATGTACGATACAAAAATAACCATATAAATAACTACATACCAATGATTTGTATTAAGAAACCATGTTTTTATTTGAAAATAGTCTTTGAATATTAGGTGGTGTGAAGGCACAGTACATTTGCAATTGATTTGGAGTGATTTTACGGTTATTACGATGGAATTATTCCTGGGACATTTTGCAACATGACACAGTTTAACGATATTAATTTGTATAGTCACCCAATACTACAAAATACAACTTGAGTAAATTGCAGTATGCAGTACTCTTACTACACTGGCCTATGAAAAGTGTGTAGTGTTTTGTAGTACAATGTACTGTAACCCAAATGAATGCTTAGTACGTTAGGATATAATGAGTAAAACTGATTTTCAAAAAATTTATCAATGTAATTTCTCTTATTTTTTAAGGAGTGAAATTTCACTCCATTCGAGTGAAAATTCACTCCCACAGTCTGAAACTATAATGACCTGACGTTTTAGAGTGGTTAATTCAGTCGAAATAGATCGAAATTCAATCGAATTCCACTGAAATTATGTATTTTTTTTCCCAGTGATGTGTTTCTCTCCAAATCAGAGTACTTTTTACTCTAAATCGTATAGTCCCTATATTTTCACTCTTTGGAATTTTAAGGAGTGTGTGTTTTAACCGATCTAGGTAAAAATCGCCAAAAATCACCAAACATCATCTATGTCACACTTAAAAAATCAGCTATTCAAATACGTGTACGGGGGTCCATATGCGCCATAATGAAAATTATACTAAGCTCAAGTGGTAGAGTGATGTAGTACCCTTGTTGTACATGACTCAAGCGACTCCAAATCACGTCTAATGCATTCATGGCGCATTGGTACAGCTGTCGCCTATTATACTACCGCAGAGGGGAGAAAAGACAGGCGCTCGCTAATATGGTATCCATATTTGACTAATAAATATCGCGATGTTTGCAGAGTAGGTGCGATAAGGCGAGCGGCTTGTAGACATTTGTGTAATGGGCAAAGTTAAAATATAAAAACGCATACGCGCGCTGAGTCAATGTAGAGCTTTAATAATGGGAGAAGCCAAAATGGTATAGACGGGGTTTTGTATACCTCTGTCTTGGATATACTGTATGTCTATTGGTCTAGAACGACCACGTGTCCGGTGTACAACAACGCATATCTCACTCCTTGTGTGTTGTGGTCTTCCATTCAGATTGAGGACTTGGAACAATGGGGGATTAGCGATAACAATGACCCCGAGGACCTGAGCCGAGTCCTCGAAAGAATCTCGTGTACAAATATAATGGGAGCTGTTGGGAAAAGTACAAACAAAGGGAATAAAAGAAGAAAACAATAGCGAGACTTCGGGAATTTAGCTACGTCGAGGTGTGTGTCAGTTTGTATCTGCATTCAAATAGTGGACGTGGAACAACAGAGGACAATAGGGGGTCCACGATTGACAGAAAGTCCACGGTTGAAATTCGTGTGCAGAACATAATGGGAGGCTTTTCGAACAAAAGAGGGACAATAGGAGGTGTGTGTGTTTGTGATATCACACGGCTGTTATCTTGGTCATCGCGACTGGCTGTAAGCTTTACGACTATGGTCGTTTTCCAAACCCCAGCTTTGTCTCTGTTTTGGCTTCGTTCATACAGTTTGGCAATAGTGATGGAGCCTAACCGGTTGTCTACATTTCTGATAATGATAATGTCTCTATTTATTGTTGAACGGCCATTGTCATGGGGAGTCTACACGGTTTTTGTCCTGTGTTTGTCCTGTGTTCTTTCACAAGTCCAGTCACAGGTCCTTTATTAAAACCAGTGGCAATTACATGTTTTAGATAAACAGTTGATTTGACTTGAGACTTGCAGAGAATTGCAAGAACTTGCAGGGACTCGAAAACAAATTTGGCTTGTTTACATTAATGTTGTTCAGTACTTTTCCACCAAAAATTTTCAAAGATATTTATCCTTAACTTCGCTATAACTAAACAGTATAACTAATCGAATACAATAAATTGTAGGCGCAATCGTGTTTTTGTGATGCGAATGTGCACGATATCAACCTAGTTTTCTCATAATATTAGTCACGGAGCAAACTCTGGTCATATGTTGTTGTATATCTCACCTCAAGGGTATAAATTATTGTCAAGACGCTAATAATTTAGCCAAATGAATATCGCCAATTACCTGCGCAGCGCAGAGGACAGTCAAGTTCATACTAGTAAGGAAATCACTCCACATCGTCTTTAGCTTTTCCTCATTTCCATAAAATCGATCGGGCGCCGACTGCGTTGTTATCTCTTCCCGCTCAATTCTTCTTCTTCCTCGTCCTGATTTTTTTTTCCCTCCGTCTTTCTCGTTTAAGCATGCGTGCGCACGATTTTATTGGCCACCCAGAACCGCGCGAGCCTTCAGTGTTTTTCAGCTCGCGTGCACTGTAAATAGCCGTGTACAAGACGATCGATAAAGTCGAGCGCTGATTGGAAGGCAGGGGGGGGGTAGGTTTGGGTGCGCGCGCGCGTCTACTATTGGGCGACGCCGTATACGAGCGCACGGTATTGTTCGCGGAGATTTTCTATTGTTCTGGCTTGGAGAAAAAAATGACGACCTCGACAATATACGGGGAATAAAGAAAGAATAAAGTCAATTAATTGCGCTGGAAATGAATTTCCCTCGGAAGTAAACCTTCATATTGCTTTTTGCTATGCTTGTTTCCTTTTGTTTTCTGTTGTCGCTAAGATAATAAAAGACTCCTCGTTTTGTATTTGACAATTTTGGTTTGGTGGTTGCTTCGTATCGAATTCCAAGCTACAAATCAAGAGACAGAGCGGTTGAATTACGTGTGAATAGAGGGGGGGGGGGGGTTGAGTGAAGACGGTAAACTCGTGTTGTGAACAAAACATTTTTCGCCTTTTGAAATATTTACACAAGGTGAGTTTCTGCATTTCCCCGCGTTTTTTATTCTCGAAAGGTGGAAGAATGATTTTTGAAGACAGAAGTCTTTTATGTATTTTTTTTATGCTGGGCAATTTGTTTTTGTCAAGCATGTGGCCGCTTGCTTGTGACATTATTTGCCGTTTCTCAAACAATGTTTCCTATAAACAGCTGCAAATTACACTATAGGAATGGGCACGATGTAATTTTGCATTCTAAGCAGACACGGTCGTTATTAGCATGATGTGATGTGATGTGATTTCAACAAAGGTTTTCTAAAATCACACCCAAATGCTTCAAATTCACATCCTCTTCCAAATTTACATCCTAGAAAAGGTCATTAAAATTCACACCATGAATTTGGACTTTATCGACTTAACCCCAGGATGTGAATTTATTTGGAAGAGGATGTGAATTTTGAAGATGTTGTGAATTTGGAGCATTTGGATGTGATTTTTGGGAATCTTTTGTTGAAATCACATCCTGCTACTGGCCGTGTCCGCGCTTTGAATGCCAAATCACATCGTGCCCGTTCATACAGTGTTATAAGCTTTGTGATCTGAAGCCACCGATTTGTACAGCATTCTGTGGACTCAATGATTAATGGTTCCGTATATTCCGCAAAACGTGAACGGGAAATCGTGTCAGTCCAACTTAACATTTTTTAGAATCTTTGACTCTGGTTCCAACACATGAAGACTTGAAATGAGTCTAAGGCTGTTCTTTAACTCTGGTTACAACACTTAAAGACTTGAAATGAGTCTAAGGCTGAAATGAAGCAACACGTTAAAAGCTGGGGCCAATTTCACGGAGCTGCTAAGCACAAAAAATTGCTTAGCACCAAAAAGTCTTGCTCATTAAAAACAGGTTACCAGCCAAAATTCTACGGGTTTTTCATGCTAAGCCAAAAACCAGCTGATTATCAATCGAAAACAATAAAGGTCACGTGGAAATTTGGTCTGTAACCTTGTTTTTGCCAAGGACAAATGTTCATGCTAAGCAAATTGTTGTGCTTAACAGCTCTATGAAATTGGCCCCTGGTGGCATGTTCGCTTCTGTTGTCATGGTGTGTTTTGCATAAATCCAATATAGGCCACGCACGCCATACAGCAATTGCTGACACGTGACGCGTACCTGGCTAATCACCTAATTACAAACCAGTATGGGTAATTACATACGGGTATAGCGGTAACGACTTTGGCTGAGGAAATTGTCCAACATTTCCTTTTCCCTTTATGAACGGTACTGGCAGTCAGATTTAAAATTAACATAAAAACATTACTTCACCATTACTAATTAAAAACAGGCTGGACATGGAATAATTGGGAGGTACAGTACAGGTGTTAAAGGTAGTATACACCATTGGTCATTGCTTGAATTATCATGAATGAGTAGATTTGGGGGGTTGTATTTTATAGTAAATATCGTTTAACTGACCTGTCCGAAGTTATACAATCATGGATGCCGAGAAAAACACGAAAAACAGCGGGTTTTTTTAACCGGCGTCGAGCAGTTATTCTTATGTTATTCTTGTTTTTTTCGCGATCGCCGTCCGGCGATCGCAAATTTTTCATTATAAAATTTTATTTTTTTGAAAAATTACAGGATATCTAGCGCAATCATTTTGCTGGATGCCTAGAATCAACATTTACTTTCAAATGAGTAAGATATTTCTTAATAATTCGGTAGTAAATAATTTTGATATCTGCAAATGGTGTATCCTACCTTTAACAAAAGTTAAATCGACAAAACACGATGAGGTAGTAAACTATGCCCAAGTTAGATATTTCAGTCCGAACTAAATCATAGCGACAATTTTGTCACTGTGATTGGTCATTTTTTTTTCTTGTGACCTGTGACCTGTTGCAACAAAATTAACAATGCACCGAAACTTGCTCATGACGTCAGTTCACAAGATTCGTCTATGGCGAGCCCATTTAACATTGTTTTACTTACGCGACGATATTTTAGAGTTGTTTAGAGATATATGTAAATGAATTAGAGATAATATCAAAGTAGGCCTAATGAAAAATATTATTTCTAAATAATTAGACGTTTCTATAATTAATTTAGGATATTTTTAATTCTTTTAGAAATATCTCTAAATAACTCTAAAATATCGTCTCGTAATAGGCTCACCACAAACGAATCTCGTGAGCCTATTATACGTCATTCGGAAGTTTCGGCGCATTACTATAGTTCCGTTGCAACATGAGCTATTGGATCGGTCTATTGTACTTCGCATTACGGCAGCGGTCTCTAAAGTCATTTTGCCGCGTTACTTAACGCAGCGGATCAGCAAGGTCGGGAATGGAATGCTTTAGCTTTCCGTCGTTAGCTATACCATTCACCGCAAGCCAAGCTTGCTTCTCAAAACACGCACCATCTGTACATACCCGGCCCGCAGAGTTTTAAAAAAAAAAAAAAAAAAAGGATAGGAAATAAATCTGGCTGAGCTTTTTGCTTGCTCGGGCGGCCATTCCCTGGTGTATTTAACATCTCATCCATCGGCTAATTTCTCCCAATAAAAATCACCTAGGGACCCTTAAAACTCGCCGGCTTAAGCAGCCAGACGTGCACAGCACGCGTGGAGCGCGCGGTGCATCGCCGGGCACAGACGCGCGCTCGGCAAGTGAGATGGCGAAAACGGCTGAGACTTTGGATAGATGGATGGATGAACGGCGATCGAGAGCTAAACAAAAACTCTGCCGTTTTGTTTTATCTGTGTTTTTTGCGCGAGCCGCCGACAGGACCGTCTATAATATACGGGCTCGTTGGACCATCTGAGGTCCGCTATGGGATTTTTTTCTGCTCCGGTAGCCACGGTTGAATTAGCCCTCCATCACTCGCTTCCATGCACGTTGCGCAATGCCTTAAAACAAAATTGAATGTCGGTATAATTCATGACCTTATGTTCGGGCCGCACCGCCGAAGATACCCTTTGCCTGAGGGGTACAAGACTGGTTGTGCTTTGGTATTTGAAGATAGCTGCCTTAAGGGGTTGTGGATGTTCTTTCCGATCGAGACGACAGTGTGTGGTCCATTCGTTCGTATCTTCTTACTTATAGGCCATAGTTCGGTTCTGCAGAGCTAGCGCTTATTTATATGCGAGTAGCTCTTATGTATAGCCAAATTAAGACCAACTATAAATCCAGTTGTTTTTTAGTTAAGGTTATCTGATGTGTCATTCCCTTGGTCGTGTAGATATCCACCTGTGTAACTCTGCCAATGCTTAGCGAATAATCCCCATCACACTCGTATTTCTATATCGTGGTCTTCATCGTTACCTTAGGCAAATTTCGTGGAGCTATACTAAGCACACAACATAATTTGCTTAGCATGGACATTCTTTCTTGGTAAAAATTTCTCGTTATTCTACATATTTATTTTCATCGTGTGCGAAATTTCATGCTTTTATCAATTGACTCGGTTTATACCAATCTTCAGAAATTGAAATACAAAATTGTGCAAATAAGGATATTGTGATGTGCATTATGCATGGTATTGTTTCTGACCATTCTTTTTATACGTGTTATGTTCTCACTGATCGTTAGTTAATTAAAAAAACTAAGTAGCAATCCCAAATCCTTAAATGTTGATACAGTTTTGCACCTAGCCTATAGAAGTTAGGTATAAAAAAAACTTCAGAGGAACGTGTTATACGTCACAGTCACAATACGTCACAATAATTGTCACAGTCAGCAGTACATTTAGTGTTTAATTTGACCAAACAAAAGTACTGTTTTTTTCTTCTTCCTATTTATACTTCAATCTAATTGACCAATACACCACTGCGGTTTTTGTATAGGACTTCCCGCACTACAACAGATTTCGTCCCACGAGATTTTAACAAACCGGCCCATTTTGCCGCGCTGAATTTTTCATGAGCCTCTATAGGTAGAGCTGCC
Organism: Crossaster papposus; assembly: GCA_037893245.1. Classification (NCBI taxonomy): domain Eukaryota; kingdom Metazoa; phylum Echinodermata; class Asteroidea; order Velatida; family Solasteridae; genus Crossaster; species Crossaster papposus. The sequence goes on from JBAIAA010000451.1 coordinate 531,525, forward strand.
GTTGGATCGGTTGACTCCGATCATGCAGTGTCGAAGGGGGGGGGGGGGGAGGGGGAATCAACCAAGTGAGGCCCGCACTTGCTTGGCATGAATACTTTAGTACTCAGTACAACAGCCGGCCTGGGAATAGCAGAGCACAGCAGTTGAAAAATTGTCCCTTTTTTTCCCCTCCGTTTTCCTCTCTGGCTCTCTCTCTCGCTTTTTTACTCTTCGTTCTGAAAGAGGGAAGCATTCATGGGCGATCGCGCATCAAATCCAGGCACTCCGCTGAACGGCTCTCGGTGCGCAGTAGGCGAGTAACACTTCCTGCCGTACGGGTATTATCCCTTCATTTCTCCCCCGGTGCGTAAGAGCTGGCCACTTAAGCCATCCCGTGATACATTCTTGTTGTCTTCTGTTGGTCAACACTCCCTGCCCCTCTCCAAAAGATGGTTTCGATATTTTTTTGTTTTATTCATCTTTATTCCTTCCTATAGCTTTTTACAAATCCGGGATCCTTCAGCAGCGCTATACTACACGACATTACTAACGCTCGCAAAAATTCACCCCGAAATAGAGCTTTTCAAAATCAAAGTTGTTGGATAAAGCTTCCCTATTGGTTCTTATTTTCAAGATATATTGGTTTAAAATTTGTGTTGCTCACGTTTTTTTGGGAAGGAACAAGAGCTATAGTTCGTGAATTGCCATTACGACCGAGGATCCCCTATTGTGTTTTCCTTTATTCCTTTACTGAAACCTAACCCCATTGCCTAGCGCTTACCGGAGCGACCGAGGACAAAGAAACCGTCCTTCGAGGATCTTTTGTTCCCTTTGTTTTATGTTGTGTTTCAATCCTCGATCGCAAAAGGAAACAAGTGCTAACATGACTCAGGACCTCATATTTGGAAACAAATCGATAAACACAATTTAAAACTGTTTATCCATGTAACAGTCTCGCTTCTCCATATATAAACTTCTTCGGTGGGAAAATTTCGCTTCAACACGCATGCAACGGATAAATAAGTTCGTGCTTGTATAACATTTGCTCAATTCTTCCAAATAGGCACTTGGGGAGACAAATTGGCGTAAGTATTTAGGTAATAAGGAGACAGTGGCACTTAGGGAGACATTTCATTGTCTTCCTAAGTGTCTAGCTACCCTAAAAAAAAAAGATATTTGGGAGTTAGTTTTGTCCTAGAACGACAGATTTTGGACTAAATAGCATAAATCTCGAAGATCTTAGAGAAAAGGGTTAGGGTAAACAAGTTAGGACTGTTTTAAGTTTGTGTACATCTCTATAGGATTGTCTCCCCAAGTGCCTATTTAGAGGTACATGTATAGTAATTTCCCGCTGAGTTTGTCTAGAGAATTAGTTAGCACACAGGATAAGTAAGACCGTTACAACAAAAAGTGAATTCAAAATAGTTCACTACCTGTATCTATTTGGGAACTCCTAATTATTTATTTTTTGTTCAAGCGGGTAGACAGCTAAAGTACATGTATAATTGAATATCGGTCAGTCGCAACTAAATCACAAGTCTAGTTGTAATTAACGGGGTGTGGGGAAACCACTTTGTCGCAATTCATCTCATTTGACTTGATACTTGGTGCATGGCCTGCGATTGAATTGTTAAGTATTGGCAACACCAATGATCCACTCAAAGAGCGCCCCAACGAAGGGTGCTGTAGAGATAAGACAAGAATAAGTTACCGTTTTAGAGGTGGGACGACAAACCCAGAAGAATATTCTGGGAGAAAAACCAACGGAATCGGGCAAAGACTAAAAACCCAATCCACATATTCGCCAGGTTCATAATGTACATATTGAACGTTTCGTTCATTTCTTTTGTAGATTTGCTAAACTGTACATTTTTGGAAACGTTAGGATATACTTAACATGAAAACCAATGTTTTCATTTGTTTTCAGGTTCTTTTGAGAACAAAAAAGGATCTTTAATGTGACGTGACACATGACATTATGATGACGTCATCGTGTTATTTGTTATGATTTTGTTTCATTTTTAGACCTTTAAGCCATATCTCATCAACAGAACATAATACATTTAAAATTTTGTTTGTAATTTATTGGGTCATAGACATATGCACACAATTGTGAAAAATGTGTGGCGTCATCGAGACGTCATCAAAATGCCATTCAATAAATCCAAGATGGCCGCCATAAAGAACCTGAAAACAAATGTAAGCCTTGGTTTTCATGTTGAGTATATCCTAACATTTCCAAAAATGTATAGTTTAGCAAATCTACCAAAAAAGTGAACGAAAATACATAATAAACCTGACTATATTGGGCCAGGCGGGATTCACAACCCAGGTAACAGCAGTGGAAGGCGAGGGAAGAACCGCTACGCCTGACACCCCAACACTATACCATTATACAGCTAGCAAACCACACGAATAACCCATGGAATGACAGAATGCTCTAAATATTTCATTTTTTTTCACTGTTTCCCGGTAGGTTTTACACAGACGACGACGTCAATCCCCAAGGCTGGCATTGAATCTTCAACCCAGATCAGACCAGGTAAGAACGAAACAAAAACCACATGAATTAATTTAATTAACCTTAACGTCACTCAATACTACAAAATACTACAAGAGTAAACTGCAGCATGCGGTATACTGCACTACATGGCCTATGAGAATTGAGTAGTATTTTGTAGTACAGTGCACTGTACCCGAATAAATGCCTGGGACGTTATGGTTTAGACTTCAATTAAAACCAACAATTGGGAAGGTTATTCCCAGGGCCAAATTGTATAGACCTGCTAAGAACCCAAAGAAATGCTTAGGGCCAAATTGTATAGACCTGCTAAGAACCCAAAGAAATGCTTAGCATGAACATTCATCCTTGTTGGAAAAACAGGTTACAAACCTAATATTTATGTGATGTATATTGATGTACAATTCGAGCGATTCACATTACCTAGAAGCTGCCGTTGGAGGCGCAAATCCTGCTATACCCGCAGTGCATCATGGGGAAAAGTCGGCATCAGTTTGAAAAACGGTATTCATTTTGCATGAACTCATCAGTTTTTACGTCTTTTTGGACGCGCACGATTAAAGTTCCAATTTTTTCTGCAAATAACAATGTTTTAATCAACGACGCTTCCGGATACATTTAACTTTGTGTTGTACCTCGCGTGAACAATGAAGAATAGATATTTCACTACAGTATGATATACGGAAGAAGTCGACCGTAAAGTTTAAAAGTTGCTCTTTTGAGTCAAACGCTTGGTGGGGCACTGCATTGTGAATCGCCCGAATTAGTAGTCTTGCTCACTCAGTGAAAACAGGTTACCAGCCAAAACTCCATGTGCTTGCCATGCTAAGCAAAAACTAGCTGAAAAATATTCATAAACAATATACATCACCTGCAAATTTGGTTTGTAATCCTGTTTTTCCCTAAGGAATATTTTCCATGGTAAGCATTTTTGTTATGTTAATAGCAGCTCCATAAAATTTAATCCTGGTTATTCCGGCCAAAACCCCACGTTTTTGTCATGCTAAGCAAAAATTAGCTGAAACCAGTCACAGACAATAAACTTCACCTGCAAATTTGGTTTGTAACCCGGAAGAATTGCCATACTAAGCAACTGTTTGTGCTTAGCAGCTCCAATGAATCGGCCCAGCTGATCTAAGTTCTAAGGAGTCTGAATCAGCCAACTTGTCCGGGCCGTCTATCCCTTCCCGTTCTGACCGTCTTTATCCCCCCTTTCCCCCTCCCCAACTCCCCAACTCTCCAATCGTGTCCCCCATTGATTATCCGTCTTTCTAGTTTCCTCCTTTCCGTCCGTCCGTCCTTCCTTCCTTCCTCCCGTTAATTTCCTCCGCAAGTCGACCGTTTTCCCCCAGCCACCTATCATACACATACGTCGCGAGTCGTGTAACATTAGTATGTTGAAATGTAACCGGTATATGCAATGGTGATACCTGTCGGGACGCGTGTGCGTCCATGTCATTGACCGACATTATGTCCTAATATTGTTTTGGTTCCGAAAAAAAAAGTACAATATTTTAGGATGTTGAGAGACGTACATACAAATAATAAGAACGGAATAACTTTGATTTTTATGAAATATTGGTGTTTCCGCATTCGTTGCTGTTTTATCTTTGTCATCGTGACGGTCGCTGTCATTGTCACTATTGTGGCTTCTGTAATTGTCACCCTTGGGGCTTGCTGTCGTTGTCACTCTTGTGGTATGCTGTTTTTGTCACTCGTGTGGCATGATGTCATTGTCACTATTATGGCATGCTGTCATTGTCACTCATGTGGCTTTCTATCATTGTCACTGTTTCGGCTTTCTGTCATTGTCACTGTTGTGGCTTGCTGTCGTTTTCACTCGTGGTGCTTGATGTCGTTGTTACTCTGGTGTTTGCCGCCGTTGTTACTCTTGTGGCTTGCTGTCGTTGCCACTCATGTGGCTTGCTGTCATTGTCACTCGGCTTACTGTCATTGTCACTTGTGTGGCTTTCCGTCATCTCGCCTTGTTTGTTTATTGCTGCTACTGCTGCTATATTCTTGTTATTGCTATTGTTAAAGTAGTTGCTGTCGGGTGTTGTCGTCGTCGCCGTCGTCGTCGCTTTGGTTGTGGTTGTCGGTTTTTGGTTGCCAATGTCGTTGATATTGTGGGTTGTAATAAACCTGAGACCTTTTGGCCTACGATGGTTTTGTTAACATTAAGCGCTTTTCTATGAAAGCAAAGTTGGGACGCCAGACGAAGTAGGTACAGACTATCACATAGGAAAGCGAACATTTAAACAAAGCTTGACGTCGTTAGGTCTTAGGTCTATTGCCAATGCCAATAATTTGCTCGTTTTTTAACACTGTTATGTAATGTTGGTTTGTCTTCGTCGTTCTCGCCGTATGTCCAAGTCAGTCTTGAACTTCCTAGTCCATATAACATGTTTGTCTGTCAGTTCCTCTGTTTCCCTGTCAATGGCCCTCCCCAAGTTTTCTTTCTGTTCTTCTTCTTCTTCTTCTTCTTCTTCTTCTGTTTCTTCTTCCTATTCTTTACTCTCTCGTTATCCTTTCTTCGTCTCGACAATTCCTCGCTCCCTCGCTTCTCTCGCTCCCTCTTACTCAAGGCTGGATCTGCTCCTGACAAATTGATTTTAAAGGTTACTAATGGCATTCACCAACGCCAACCGCAAGTGCAATTCATTGTGCGCGAGTTTCGTCTGCTGTAGTGGTTAAGTGCTCGGGCTTGGGGGATGGAGCGAGCTTAATGTTCCCGCGGCCGGGAGCTGCGCCGCGCTGCGCTGCGCGTGGTCGTCACCCGGTAATACCTTCTGGTGAAGCGCACGGTACACATACACGAGCAATCGCAAGTCCCAACAGACGATGTTTTGTTATATTATTTTAGGGGAGCTTTTTAGTCGCGGGGATTAACGGATACGTTATTGTCTACAACTGGTTAAGTTCTGCGATGCCGATTCAACACACATCAAAAACTAGACAAAAACTCCTTAAACAAAAAATTTGATAAAAAGATTGGCTCCAAACCAAATTGGCGAATAATGTTTTGCGAGGATGTATGACTGATCGCCTAAATTGTTTTGTGGTGCAATGCACTATGTCCTGAAATCTTTCATGAAAATGTCATGGTTTTGGATTGTTTACTTATTATATTTTAAACATATGTTTAAAAAGGAAACCAACCTAATGTCTTGTCGTTTCCGAGTAAAGACGAAAAAACAAAACACGCTGTTTACTTTTGAAGCATTTCCAGCCGCCATGAAATTCTGGGTTGTATCTCGTATAATCGGCGCGGTGACAGCATTAGACTGGTGCTGCAAACAGTGCATTGAGTACACGACCGATATCACACTGGGAATTTGAGGTTCCATGCCACTGTAGTACGTGTCTACGAAGTAGCAGCATCGCTGCAGATACATACGTTGTCATGGAATCGCGACTACACCCAAACAGCTAGAGTTTTGGGGGTCAAAAAAGGGACCTCAGAAACTCGTTTTAAACAGGAATAGCCCCAAAACTCCCAGTTTTAAAAGGAATTCTGCCAAGGAATTCTCCCATCCTCCTCACACCGCACCAGACCCTGTGATAATCTACCATATTTCTGGGGTTTATCTCCACGTACGCGTGCACCTTGACTTTAGGCGCGTGTCGATTCTCTGTTGTCCTCCTTTACGACCAGAGTGTTCTGATAATAAGCCTTTTCCCTAATAGTCAGGGGTTATATTTTGGTCAAGATGGTACCATACCATACTTGTTTTGATGTGTTGACGGGCGTCAAGACGGGTACCCCCTGGGGCCGCTATAATTTGCATAATTATTTAATCTGCGTAGTATATTTCCTATATTAAATGTTGGGTGTATTTCATATTTTGTTGAATTTTTTTAAAAAGTTTATTTTACCTCCAAATAGGCACTTGGGGAGACAATCCCATAGAGATGTACACAAACTTAAAACAGTCCTAACTTGTTTACCCTAACCCTTTTCTCCAAGATCTTAGAGATTTATGCTATTTAGACCAAAATCTGTCGTTCTGGGACAAAAATAACTCCCAAATATCGTGTTTTAGGGTAGCTAGACACTTAGGGAGACACTGAAATGTCTCCCTAAGTGCCACTGTTTCCTTATTACCTAAAAACTTTTAGAATTATACTTACACTTCCCTAAATAACATTTACGAGTATTGTTTTAATCATAAAATGTTATACGTAAAAGATATAAGTGCATATAAGTCTCTAACATCTCTGACTATATTAAAATCTTCGAACCAAACTCATCAACGAGCTTGCTATCGGATGTGGTCTGGAGTACTTAACACTAAACGTTAACTACAGACCCTTGCACCCCTGGTGATAAGCGCAATCCAACAGGCACCGCAGACTCAATATGTTGGTGTTTGTACGTTCAGTTGTTTTGTACAATGTACCTACAAGGAGAGAAGTTATGTTGTATCTCTTGATGGGTCTAGTATGAGCCGACACCAGAATGTCTTTGTTTTAAGGGGTTGTTGTCACAATGGGTTTCAGCTCTAACTCCTCGCTTTCTGGCACTGTTTTTTTACAGATCCGTATCAAGTCTTCGGTCCCACCAGCAGAACGCTTGCGAATCCAGGTGAGTTTTGTCCTCGTATTTTGCATCTTTATCACCCCCCCCCCCCCCCCCTCCCCGCTCCAATTTTTCTGTGACTTTTGTTTCGTGTATTTGTTTTTGTTTTTCCTAATCATATCACTTATCAACTGTCAATGTCAAATCAAAAATGACCCACTCTTTTGCAAATAGAAGTTTTAAAAAAATTGTAAATCGAAGAAGTGTAGTGAAAGAAGTGAGAAAAAATGCATCTGTTTTTAACACTCGGTGTTATGTTGATGTTTCGTTATGGCTGTTTTTCTTTTGTATCTATATTATTTGATCCCAACATAGTGGATTTAACATTTCGGAATTTGTGTTATCATTTACGTACGCTTGTCTCTCTGCTTTGCTATTATAAACTCATAATCGTCGACTTCCATGTGTGAGAGAGTCAGTTTGTTTTTTGGTTTTGTTTAATGCCCGTATTAAGCAGAGAACGGGGGGGGGGGCGGGTTATGTGTGGGCAAATGTATATGCGCGCGTATATAAGCAACTGTTTTCTAGAAATGAAAAGTCCACTTCATTGTATACAAAGCGACCCTTCCCTTGCAGGCTGAGGTAGGCACTTGTTCAAAAACGACAGGGTTAGGATGAGGGTAGCTCCACTAGTGTGGCTAGGGTTAGGGCTAGGTTTCGGCTGTTCCTTTCTCTATGGTTTAGGCTAGGATGTCTATACGGCTCTGTAAAAAGCTGCAGCGGGAATTAAGACGATGTTTTTTTGTCAGTTCACCCGCAAACGAATCGTGCAGAATTATTCCTTAATTATTCCTTATCGACTTATTCCTCCCCGGCCCTACGTTCTCTGAATCACATTTGACCCCAAGGCCCGATCGCCCGATCAAGTTTTTTTATCAGACGAAAGAGAGAGGGAGAGAGAGAGGTTGAAGTCAACACTGTTTACTTATCGAGCTCAGTCGCATTGGAGACAATTTTCCTGAAAATACAACAATTTTAAAGCCACGCACACTTGGCAGGGATAAATCAGTGATATCAGACCAACTTTTACGAATGTCGCATGTTCGCCCTGGGCTCAGTTTGACAGTTTGTGAAGTCGATATCGACGCCATATTTGTATACCTGACTTTTGTGTCTAGTTCCCGCCATGATATTCTTGAATAAAAACGCAAGAAAAAGAGTCATCGAACAGACAAATAAAGCAATCTTACTGGTATACGAGTATAAAAAAGAACGAGGAGAGCGGAGAGAAGTACGGTTGCTATGTGAACAGCGCCGTCATCATACGACCGCGCCCGGAGCCCATAGCTGTATACGTCAGAACGTTTACCGAACACAATACAGTATATTCATAACCGTTAAACCACACATTTAATAAAATAGCAATGTATGTTTGAAAAGGCGGGGGGGGGGGTGTGGGGAATCTGCCTTGTGGCTCGACGGGGAGAAGAAAAATACCTGACAATTTATCGAGAAAGTTGTTTTTGGTCGGCATGTCGAGAGTATTATTAGGGAGCCGGCATTAATTTTGGCGGCAAAAGGAAGAAGAAGGAAGGAAGATCCTTGTAGCTCGGAAGCACGGAGCACTGACTGACGATGTTTGCGAAGCCACAGCACTAGCGGGGATGCGGACATCAAAGCGCGGCACGATCCCGGGCCCAGACTTTGTTCATTTCGGTCGTGATGGTATATGGGCAAATTTCCGGAGAGGGCGTATACTAAAAAAAAATCAGTACCGTTTAATTGTAGAATGTCAATTTTCTCTTTGGATCCAGTCAATATGAATGTCGCCCATCTCTCCTGCTTTTTTTCTGAAGCTTGGCTTCCCAAGTCGATCCCAGGCTTATATCGCAACCAATTTCCTGCGAAATCGAAGCGCGCGCGGGGACTGTTTAAGACAAAGGCAAAATATATGGATTGATAGCGATGTAGTTTGTTTAATAATATGAGGTCAGTCGCTCGAATCTTAAAAGAAATTATACACAAAAGAGCCGTCGGCCCATCAGTATCCGGATGGAAGAATTGTGTTTGATGATCGGGGCTATTGCAATTTAAAAGTGGAGATGTAATTTTCTGGTCTAATTTGGCCCCACGGTCCTCCGTCATATGTGTGTCTATGTTTGACAACTTGGGGTATAATAACGTGGAACATTTCTCAGTTTTGAACTTTATGTGGCCGCACCTCGTGCACCCGACATTTTTTTGAAATTATTAAATAACACGAGATTTGCCTGCGCCAATTATTGAATAATTTCGCGCGCGCTTGTATTAATTTTTGTGACTTACCATCCTAGAGCTTAATCTCAAATCAGAAAAACATTTGGTCTTTTCCTTTGTAAAGTGCCTTCCGGTCAAAGGTCAACGGTCGGTATGTGACAACTGTCTAATTGTGTCCATTAGACTCGGTGGCAGTCGCAGCAATTTCGTTTTCAGTTGTGTTAAACTAGCATAATTATGTTCTCATTTGAGCGATTTAAAAAAAAAAGCCTCGATCATGTTAAATGTTCCCCTATTGATGCTACAACACAGTCAAAACACAGTGATAATAAGAGCAGCATTTATACAACATCCTGCCTGTAAGAAGGTACATGTTATAACAAAGTTATAAGTCCCAAGAACCTTGTTATATAAAGTTGTTTGAATGTAGTTTAATCCATAAAAGGCCGGGGAAACAAAATAGCAAGATAGATTGGCAAACTTGTTTTCTTAAAGTTTGGTTTTGAGAAATTGAAAACACGAATTCCGTCCTGCGTTCGGAAACAAATTACGATTGATTTCTTGTTCTCTCGTTTCTATAAGGAGTTATCCATTTTAAGGCCGGGTGTCTAATTAAATGGGACTACTATGAAATCTGATCTCTTTTACGTGATTCTGCATGCGCATTGTAAGCATGTGCAATACATAAGCAACATAAGTTCAAGTTTAACACCGTAAGCTATATCACGGCACAATATAGCAAAGAGGGGAAGAACGTGCATTGCGAAGGGCTCGCAAATGCCCGTGCGAGATAAAATAGATTCAGTCTTGCATCACAAAACACTGCGTATCATTGATGTCTGTCTTCGTTGACTACCAATGCATTTAAACACCCGCCAAGATTGATGTTCATAAAGTGCTGCATGTGTAATAACTAATGCGACGAATCCAGGTACATTTTCTGATATAGCCACGCGAGTCTGCAGAACGAGAACAGAACATGGGCATTATGGAAACAAAATCAAAATAAGCACGGGGGACTGTGGATGCAAATGTGTACCGTGAGTCACCGACAACTTCCAAAGTAAAAAAAGAAAATGCTTATCCGCGGCCTACCTAGCGGACCGACGGCAATATTGGCGTCAAGTAGCGTACGCTTGGCGAGGTACCGGGCCTGTAGTGGCCACTCGACCGTCTTAAGTTACCGCACGATGGGCCGTCTCTAGCACCGTGCCGCTGCTCCCCTCATCGCCGGGTTAACCGGCCGATTTGCCCCCGGGCGAGGAGTGACTTTACACCCAAAGCGGCCCGTATACGCTCGCTCGCTGCGAGTGAGTCGCTCGGGCTCTGTCTCTGCTAGTACAGTGTGCACCATTGAAGTTTTTTTTTGTTTTTGTGTGTGGTCAGAACGTTAAAAAGCTCTGATTATCAAGTTCATTAGCTGAAAGAAAGACGGGTCGTATTAAACGTCGAGCTTACAAGAAGCCAAAGAACCGGTATACGAAATGGCAAGGCAATGTAATTGAGCTGCTACAGGATGGGGTGATGATATATCACATAGTTTGCATTTTCATTCGTGGCCGTTTAGGTTTCTGATGTCGAAACACGGATCCGTTCATTTCGATTATACACAGGCCGTTTTCAAAACCCCAACTATAGGCTCCATCACCGGCTCTATCACGATTGCCAAACTGCATTAACGAAGCCTAAACGGAGATGAAGCTGGGGGTTTGAAAAAACGGCCTTATAGTATAAACACTCAACCATTTGTGTTAATTTATGCACAAGTACCACCATTGCTTTGAACATGATCGATTAACATCTCCATTTTGGGGGATCATTAGTTTAATTTCATTGGTGGTCGTGTTTTCAAAATAATTGACCATCTTTACTAAAGAAAACAATGATAAGAAGCTTTCAAACAATTAAAAACGTCACCTTTTTAAAATTATTGTTATGACCATTTTGCTATAGTATTTAAAAACATTAAAAAAAATATTAACCACTTTCAACAGCGGAGGGACCGCCAATTAAAGGAATGGTATAAACATACAAAAAATCTCTCTTTGTATATACATATATATATATACACATCTATAATAAATAATATATATAAACTCGAAAAACCAGTATTACCGCGACCACTCCATAGAGACGTGTGCACAATTTTAGTTTCTTTTTTGTAACCTAACCCGTTTTTACCTAGAGCTTTTGCCACGAAATTAAACATCTATAGGATAATGTACCCAAATCTATCGACATATTCAATAAAATTTAAAAAAATGAAATTTTATCGAGTACTTGGGCGCTCGGACGACCGGCAAACGGTCGTCTTAACGACGGTGGTCACCGTAATACTGTAAAATTACTGCGAACGGTCGACCCAAGCGCGCATAGTCTATAATATAATATATGAGATATAAATATACAAACTGTAATAAATTACATTGTAAAACAACACAAAGAGTAGAATAAAACAGGGGATGAGGATGGAGGGGGTGGGGTTCTGGTTTGGAGGTTGATATAGGTTGACGGTTGAAGGTGGAGGTGGGGAGGGGTTTGGGGTCAGGGGGTAGGAGGATGTCGTGGTGGGTTGGGTAGAGGAATAGCGTGCCAAAAATACAAGGACTAGGTCCAGGATAGAGGAATTCGATAGAAAAATAATTATACTGGGCCAAATTAAATACATGTAACTTAATCAATTGATAATTATACAAACCCGTCGGGGGGGTGAACAACTTGGAATTAAATTATCAATTATTAGAAAGTTATTGGCAAGAGGTGAAATGTAACAGAAACAAGCTAAACACATACTAAACAGACATGCTTGGAAGGGCACGGGATACTTGTATACGGAATGACTTAAGGGAAGGTGCACCGAACACATCTCATTTCCCATGGAGCACATTATAGGTGGAGGAAATCCTAGAGACCAAACCGCGCTTCGTCACCTCAATGCGACTCCATGGGACATGGAGGATGTGTTCCGGTGTATGCCTTGTACGTCGTGATGGAGTGTGTAAACTGTAAGGGTTGACATCTGTAATGAAAACAATTATGGAAATGTTTATATACAAAAACAAACAATCATTGACATCTCTTCTGTGCTTTAGAGTAGGAAGTCTGTAGAGATCGCATAACTCAAGGTAATCAATATTATTTGCACCGGTACAATTGTTGAGATTCTCATACATGAAATACATTTCTATCTCGTGGACTGGTTGATTTTTTTAATAGCACTTTTATAACTTGTTTTTCTATTATATCACCTCACCAAACAGATTCTGTGTATTGATTGGCTGAGAGCTAGTCATGTGGTATTTTCAAATTTTGTTATCTTTCTGTGCACGGCCAAAAGTACTATACCATTAGCAACCCAAGTACTATACTATTAGCAAGCAAAGTACTATACCCATGGCGCGGTATTTGTGTGCAAATGTACGCTGATGTGCGCGTTGCGCATAGCGCGTATTGTTCTAAATTGTAGCACAAAGACATTTTTCACCAATTTTGTACCAATCACATTTTATTGTAATTGTATTTAGATTTAAATAATTTTTAAATAGTAAAACCAAGCAGAATATGTTGGTGAGATGTTATAAAAAAAGTATTAAATGCTTTATTTCGTGGTGTAGTAAAACTAGCCTCCCTCTGTGATCCATGGAGCATTCCATCTTTTCTCAGCTTCGCCTCGGGAAAACAGAATGCTACATGGATCACTTCGGGAGACTAGTTTTACTACACCACTCGAAGCATTCAATATTTGTATAATACCTATCGATAACATTTATAGCTACAGTATTATATGTTCCCCGTCTTTATTACCGTATTTAGGGGCGGAGCTAAACTGTAGGAGGAATGGGGGTTTTTACTTGAAGGATAGGATAGAACATTGTTCTATGAATAAAATAATGGTATAACTCTTCGAATTAATTGTAATATCGTACTTTTGTTCAATCGTACTATCTTCCGACGTACCATTATTATCAAACGCTGAAACCATTATGAAACTCTTGTGGCTCAAAGTACTAGTGGATTGGACATTAATTTGTTCGAGTTATCAGACCGGTTGATAGCGTGTTTTTCTTGCCAACCCTATTAGGAATGTTAGTAGTAGATGTCTCGTTCTTCTTCCTAGATAGATCGTTCTTCTTCTCAGATGTCTCGTTCTTCTTCCCAGGTGTCTCGTTCTTCTTCCCATGTGTCTCGTTCTTCTTCCTAGATGTCTCGTTCTTCTTCACAGATGTCTCGTTCTTCTTCCCAGATGTCTCGTTCTTTTTTCCCCAGATGTCTCGTTCTTCTTCCCAGATGTCTCGTTCTTCTTTCCAGATGTCTCGTTCTTCTTCCCAGATGTCTCGTTCTTCTTCCCAGATGTCTCGTTCTTCTTCCCAGATGTCTCGTTCTTCTTCCCAGATGTCTCATTCTTCTTCCCAGATGTCTCGTTCTTCTTCACAGATGTCTCGTTCTTCTTCCCAGATGTCTCGTTCTTTTTTCCCCAGATGTCTCGTTCTTCTTCCCAGATGTCTCGTTCTTCTTTCCAGATGTCTCGTTCTTCTTCCCAGATGTCTCGTTCTTCTTCCCAGATGTCTCGTTCTTCTTCCCAGATGTCTCGTTCTTCTTCCCAGATGTCTCGTTCTTCTTCCCAGATGTCTCGTTCTTCTTCCCAGATGTCTCGTTCTTCTTTCCAGATGTCTTATTCTTCTTCCCAGATGTCTCGTTCTTTTTCCCAGATGTCTCGTTCTTCTTCCCAGATGTCTCGTTCTTTTTCCCAGATGTCTCGTTCTTTTTTCCCAGATGTCTCGTTCTTGTTCCCAGATGTCTCGTTCTTTTTCCCAGATGTCTCGTTCTTCTTCCCAGGTGTCTCGTTCTTCTTCTCAGGTGTCTCGTTCTTCTTCTCAGGTGCTTCGTTCTTCTTCCTAGATGTCTCGTTCTTCTTCCCAGGTGTCTCGTTCTTCTTCCCAGATGTCTCGTTCTTCTCCCCAGATGTCTCGTTCTGTTTTTCCCAGATGTCTCGTTCTGTTTTTCCCAGATGTCTCGTTCTTCTTCCAAGATGTCTCGTTCTTCTTCCAAGATGTCTCGATCAGATGGTCAGAAGCTCGAAACCAGCTGCTGGCCAAGTTGTTTCTTTGGGCAAGCCACTTCACCCCCAACTTGCCTCTCTCCGCCCAGGAGTAAAAATTGGTACCAACATTTTCTTGGGAGTAACCTGCGATAGACGAACATCCCATCTATGCTACAGAAACCGGAGTTAAACACCGGCCGGATGAGCTATGTTGGCTTAGAACAGATTTTGTTTTTTGTTTGTGTACTAATGTAGCTGGGTGATGTAGCTAATACATTGGCTGCGTCTTCAGGCGATGTAGTCGCCTGAACACTAACATGGGAGATATCAAAATAAGTATCGTAATGAGGTGAACATTTAAGCTGGTGAATAGTGAACGGAAAGTGTGGATTCTCCAAAGTGCACGGTAGGGATAGTGTCAAGATGAATGCGCATTGTGCGTATATATACAGTGATTGGTATAAGAGAGTTCTTCCAATCCTGTTGCGAGAAAGGAAAAAGTACATTGATGCAGCTACATGTATATACATTCATGCAGGAAAAGTTGCTTGCCCTTTTCTACACTTTGTCTCGTGTTGGACCGCTCGTTCTTTTTTCCCCAGCGGTGTGTAGCCTACGTGAGGTCGTGAATAATGTTCGACCGAAATATCGCTACCAATTCCCTCACTCTGCCAACATTAACAATTAGTTGATTAATTTCGTATTTTTTCAGGAGTGTCGGGTTTCCCGCGTCTTTTAAGGACACGTCTGACAATTTTCTAAGGCCCCTCACAATGGCCATAAAAAATAGGGGCCAGTAGATATTGATACAAGCAAAGACGAGAAAAATAAGAAATCGAAATGATAAAGAGAGAACCAAAACATTTCAAAGCAAAACGCACGAGTTGGAAAAAAAAACAAAAAAAACAAACGAAAACAAAAAAACGATTGGGGCATTCAGGCAGATTGTAATATTCGGGAGAACGAAAACAATCGAAAAAAAGGGAGTATTTTGTCCGCTGTATGTAAACAAGAAAGAAATAAGAAGCCTTTGTTGGCGGGAAAGTACGATGATGAGGGAATTCAGATGAACAAAAGAGAGAGTTTTTTCTTCTCACAACGGTGGAGTGAGAAGAATGCGGGCTGATGGGAAGTTACCCTGAAGTTCGACATTTCCGCCTGGCTCTCCAAGCTAATATTAGTGGTCGACATCAAGAGCTAGCTTCGTTGTTCTTTCATGTCAGTTTATAACGGAGAACGTAAATACACAGTCAAGCAAGCCACAGGCCTGGACTAGAGAGACAAACTTCGACAAAATGAACTTGTTTTAAAGAAGTTTGGATTGCGAGGGGTTTTGTTACCGGTTTTAGACCGCAGAGCGGAGAGTTCGTTAACGCCGCGGTCGGCCCCCCGAGCACGCGCCTGCCGCCGATGGTTGACCGGGGGGCCTCGTCCGTCTTCATCCCGGGCGTGCGGTGAATGGAAAAATACGCTTACGTATCGTGTGTCGCGGAAGGAGTGTTCTACAGAAACAGTGATGAGGTTACACTGCACCCTGTCATTCCTGCACGAGTTCGATATAAATACTGTTGGCTCTAAAAAAATCAATACCCATCAGGAGTATATTTCATAATTATTTTAAATTCCACAACCAAACGACCACACCAACAACAGTAACCGTACCTTTGACACGGCGAAGAGCGGTCAGGGTGAAGTGAGGTTTGAAAATGGGTATCGATCTTATTGTAGTTGCTGCGCAGTAGGCCAACGGATCTTGGGGGTATATCCTCTAGTTATTTATTAATCCTTTCTGGTAGTGAAATAAGGATTCCTCCAAAGTGCCCGGCGCACTGTAGTTTGAAAGCCCGAATTCCGTAAATTAGCTAGATTGGTAACTACACTCCAAATGAATGGCGTTAGGGACTTACAATGTATAGGGTTAATGATTACATTTTGACCTTACAGGATTTACAAGATGTATTATAGCTGAAAACAATAATGGTGAATCCGGAAACTTAGTTGCATCCCCCAAAATGGAAATGTCTTTTTAATTTTATACACAAAAAATAGGAGGAATTGATCAGGCAAGGACTTAAATCCCGGATGGATAGGGTGTATACCCCATTTTGCTTTTTGGGGGAAAAAAACTGTTATAATTTGAATTGTAGCATGCAAAAAAATACAAAATCTTCGCAATGTAGTGCGTCATAATCTATTTTTGTCGCCGGCCGTTAACCTGATGTCGATCTACAATTTTGACTTCTGGGCATACAACAATTGTAAGGTCAAGAAACCAGACTACCTCCCCCCCCCCCCCCCCCCCCCCCCCCCCCCCCCCCCCCCCCCCCCCCCCCCCACCACCACCACCACCACCACCACCACCACCACCACCACCACCCCCACCACTAACACACACTCGCCGACACAGATTTACGCCACTGTTATAGGCCTAAGGCAATTGTGAAATTTAATTTGAGGAAAAAGAATGTCACGCCATGTCAAAACGCTATTCTGCCGTTTACCAGTTTTGCTGCATGCATTCCTCATAATCATTTCAGCTCTAACACTTATCCTAGACATCATAATTCGGAAGCTCTGTTGCTGGACAAACTGTAGCTAGCAGTGAATCGATTGCAAATCAAATAACTGCGGTTGTGGGATTGCATTAACCCACCAATTATCCCCGCCCCGACGAGGTTGGTAATGCAATTTGCGCCGTATCGCAGGCGGTAACTCAATTTGTGTCGTGGCCGTGCGGGGTTGTTATAGGCACGCGTCGAGTACACGGTGTGTCGAGTGGAATATAGATATCTGAATGCGCGGTTTCGGACTCATTTGTTGGATGTTTATTTTGTGTTAACGGACTTCTGAATTACTTCGTCCCAGTTTTGTGGATCTCTCGGTGATATATTGTGTGGGGTTTATTGAAGTTTTCTTGGATATTTTGGCCGTGTAGGCTACTTGTAAAATGGAATGTGAGCACGCGGCTCTGAATTATAATTTGGTGTTTTTGTGTTATAACTGTGTCCCAGTATTATCTCTTACCGGTAGTGGGTTTTGGTGTGAGGTTTATTGAGGTTAATAGTTGAGGTTTTATTAAAGACTTAGTAAGGATTGACCGTTTGCTTGTGAAATGGAATATGAGCGCGCTGTTCTGAAATATAACTTGGTGTTTGTATAGTGTTATTACAGGTTTTCTGAATAACTGTATCCCATTTTTAAATTAAATTTCTGATTGATTTTCGGTGTGAGATTTATTAAGGTTTATTGATGATTTCTCGAAGACTCTCTGAGGTTTACCAATTTGCATGTGAAATCATGAGCACGCGGCTCCAAAATGTGACTTTTTCGTGTGCAAGGCTCATTTGAGGTTTATTGAGGTTTTCTTGATGACGTCACGAAGTTTGCAATTGTTGTGCACGTGAGACTGAGATATAATATTTTGACTATCTTTGAATTCCGGCTGAGTCCATTGATCTAGTACAAGTACATTTTACAAAGGGATTGGTTGAAAATAACCATCTGATTTGGTATAGATCATGTGTGTCCAACCAATGTTGGTATGTTTTGACCAATATTTTGGTTAAAATAACCAAAATGATTGGTCAAAAATTACCAATATGATTGGTTGGACATAATATATATCTACCAATTTTCGTGATTTTAACCGATCTATAGTAATATTTTTTAGAGTGTAGCGTTTAAATTGAAAGACTGGTTAGGAACGAACTGAAATTGGCTGCACTGCAAAAACTGTGCTTAGTGATTTTGCTAAACACTTCCTTGCTATCAGTTTGTAAACATGGTTACATGCTAAACATGTTTAGCATGACGACGAATAGTGTTTAACCATTAATGCTTAGAAATTAGACATGTGCGTTTAGCCTCTAAACATGTTTACAAACTGATAGCAAGAAAAGTGTTTACTCGCTAAGCGAAGTTTCTAGAGTATGTGTAGGAATGTGATTAAAAAAAGAAGAAGATTCGTGTGTGGCAACAAACAAGAGAGAACCAAAGTAAAACGCTGACATTTGAGAAACCAACGCCAGATTTTTTTTTGATTTTTTATTTATTGATTCCTCCCCTGCGTATTATTTCGTCTATTTGGTTTTGTTTTATAGTCACCGAAGGAAGAAACATCTTCCCCCACTTAATCGCCATCTTAAAAGGCAACCTTATCCCGCGACCCGTCGTTAATGGACCTGAATCCTATACGCCTTGTGCGTGACTCAAGATAATGCGATTTTGATTTCACCCCCCCCCCCCCCCCCCCCCTTTCTCTCTTTCTCAAGCGAGTCAGGGCCCAGTTTGTAGCTCGAGGGCCGTACGTGCAGAAATCGCCAACGGATCAAAGCGCATGTTCAGTGGCGCGCGAGATATGAGCGTAAAGAAATATGCCGCACAATGAAGTAAAAAATAGAAAACTGGTTGGAAAAAAAAGGGAGAATTAAGGGGAGGAAAAATACACGCAGCAAACGAGTGTAAAATATACGAGAATCTTAATGGATTTTATCTGTTAAGGCGCTATCGGGGATTATATATGTTGTTTCACGTTTGCTTGCGCAATAACGAGAGTATAGAGACGGCAATATGCTGGTTGTGTTAATAGCAGGGGATATTTTCTGTCGCGTTTGCCTAATCTTCTGTCAAGGCGGCAACTCAAATGTAATCACTGTAAGGATTTTAAGGTTTTGTTATAATATAGGAACAGGTATCTTTCGGGTTTTTTGCGCATGGTTAATTTTTGTCAAGCTTTTTGAATCACAGGAAAGAAATTATAATCATCTTCTGATAAGAAAAACCCGCTGCTTTATTTAAAGTCTCATCGGCGAGGATATTGCATCTTACCAAACCGCCCAGAATGATTTATGTGTGTATTTCAAAACGAATTCCCCGATGTTTTATCGGTTGCGAAACGCCAAATGATCGGCCACTGTACCCTTTAGCTTTGGTTAAAATAGAACACCACTGATATTTAAAATGTCGCCGCTATTACTTCGTGACATGGCTCCCCTCATCTCTCCTATCATCGTACCATTTTGTTCAACTACTTCTCAGATTAACAAGGAGTGTTTCTTTGCTCAAATACAGTGGAAACCGAGTTCTAACTCCCTAGATCAGAGCAATTCATAACCTAAAAACAAGTCAATATTGACCTCTAATTGTATACACTTATGCCAAGCAGCATTGAACCACAGTAATTAATAGACAACCCCCCCCCCCCCCCCCTCCCCCCCCCCCCCCCCCCCCCCTCCCCTCCCCACACATCAAGCTGTACCTTACATACGTACTGTGGACATTCCTTTGTCTTCGTGTAGTTAAAAAAACGTTGACTAAATACTCATTTTTCTCGCTTCCCCAAAACAAATTTACCCTCAAATTTAGATTCTGGGCCTCTCAGCTGTTCCTTCTATCTTTTCTATATATAACCCTAACCCGTTTTTCCTCTAGCGCTCTTTTTCGGAAACTGAAAAACGGATTGTGGACCTGGGCAAGTCCTTAAACCGTAGCCTCTTCCCGCATCATGTGGACCTATATTGTTCGGAGGTCCACAGTTCGTATGCAAGACTAACTCACACACACACCCCGACATACCCATCCTTGAAAAACAAGCGTCTTATTTGACTGGAGAAAACGAAGTTGTACCTATATCTGATTAAGGCACTGACAGCAGTTTGTCTCAGAAGTTCTTGTTTGCTTCGACAATTCTGATGGAGCCTCGAATTCCCTCGATCTGTCGGATCTATAAAAAAAAAACTGGGTCTGCGATCAGGCCCCCAAAGTCCCAGTTCTGTCTTGTTTATACCTTGGCCCGATAGCCCAACGCCGCGTTGATGTGATGGATTACTTGGGGAATACGTGACTTCAATAAATGCGAGTAGACTGAAGTCTCTTTAATTAACTCTAGCTCGTACTCCCCTCCAACCCCCCCCCCCCCCCCCCCCCCCCCCCCCCCCCCCAGCCCCCCACCTTTTTGTGTTTTCTCTCTCTCTCTCATCTAGAACTTCACTTACTCTCCAAATAAAAAAAAAATGCTAAGAGTCAATTTTGACGAGCCGTGCCCAGCGCGCGCGGGGAGGGGGAAAAACCGAAATAACATCGAGCAATTTGTGTTTGTTGCGCGAGCATTTATACACATGGCTGTTTGCGTCAATCGGCGTGGGCGTCTATATAATGCGGTTTCTATTCCTTTCCTTGAAAAGGTATAAAAATTACTAGTGGTGGGAGGATACGGAAAGATGTCGTCTTGGCGTGTTAGTTTTTTTTGTTTTTAGGGGACCTGGAACGTGCCGATGAAAAGCAATTGGCTATTGTTTGGATTTACATCTTCTGCGTGAAGAGTTGAAATAACAATACAAAAGTTGCTTTTGTGCCTAACATTGGCGTTCACAATACTGTAAAAACCGCGCTGTATTGCCTCATCGAATAGTTGCCAATAGTCGCCACAAATACAATATCGTGGTATGTGTTTTATATGACAACAAATTATTCTTCTGTATTGCTTTAGTCCGCTGGTTTTACGGGAATTTAGAAGTCTTGAAAACCAATCACGAAGTGGCTAAGTTAATGTTAGACCCAGCTATAATGTTAACATTTTTGTATGCACGTATACTCTCCATGATTATTCGTAACTCCCAATAATGTTAATAGCAACGGACACAGTGTTGAACCATTATAAGCGCAACCGGTATTAAAGTGAGGTGTATACGCATATAGCAAAACGTGCCTTGCTGTACTCTTTTTCGCAATAAAAGGAACAGAACGAAATTGGTCAAAAGTAATTTTCAAAAATTGTCTTGAAAAAAAAAAAAAAACTTTCTGTGTATTGTCATTTCCCTTACTCTGAAAAGCATTATTTCATATGCGACTACTTCTCAGATGTGTAAAAAAAAAATCTGCAACAGAAAATCCGATGCAATTTAAAAACGCGTGACCGTCCGAGACTTACATCAAACATCTTCCGATTTATTAAACCACTGCTGTATCTTAGTTATATAAAAAAACGTACGAGCAACCGTACGAGTGAAACTTTACACCCGCGCAAGACAAACCAACCACAAGGGACGATAAAAACCTATAGCGACCATCTCTCCCTGTACATCACGAACTACGAAGCGAAGCAGTTCAAAACTACTGTCTGTAATATCATCTGCGTCTTTCGTTTTTTCAATTACCCGGTTTGTTTTGACAGTCGAGCTCATATTCGGTCTTCCAGGTTACAGAACACCGCTAGTTTTTAACCTGTATTTCTTTTCCTCATCAAAACGTGACTCTTCGCGTTCGACTTTTTTTGTCTGTGTGTTCTTTCCTCGTCCTGCCTTGCCTTCGCGATCGCGCGCGATCGATTCATTACAAGCGACAGTAATTCTAGTGTTACCGGCCGGCTAAGTCCGCGGAGGAATCAATAAGTAACCCCCAACTTGAGTGACGGCGAATCTTGTCCATCCGATTCAATTTTATCCACCTATTTCCCCTTGGAGTCCCGTCACTTCGCACCGAAATACAAAAAAAGTACGATTTGCTGCCGTGGGATGGTTTTATTGATAACTTGTCAATGGTGTTTTTTGTTGTGTGTGCGTTTGCATGAACATCAATACCTTTTTCTATTTACATGTAACTTTCGTCTGTTCCATGTCATTCCCACTAGGAATGGGCATGATGTGATTTTGCATTTAAAGCGTACACGGCCAGTAGTAGGATGTGATTTCCACACATCCTCTTTCAATTTCACATTCTCTTCCAATTTCACATCCTTGTTAAAGTCAAAATTTACATCCACTGGATGTGAATTTGCATTTCAACGACGAAGATGTGAATTTGGGAGAGAATGTGAATTTGGATCGTTGGAATGTGATTTTGGAAATCTTTTGTGGAAGTCACATCTTATATACTGCTTGTCGTGTACGCTTTAAATGCAAAATCACATTGTTCCCTTTCCTAGTGTCACAGTGTTTGCAATTTAGTGATGTTTGTGCTACGGTACACCCGTATGCCCTGGCGATGACGTCATTTGACGCAATGGATTATGGGAAATATTAATCCGCAACATTGCGGTCACTAATCAAACCCAGTACTAATACACCCATACCTATTCATCTCCATGCCAACTCGAAAACAACTAACACTTTATTTTAAACATTTACTTGTTTCGGGTCTTTTTTTTTTTTTTTTTTTTTTTTGAGAAGATATTTTTTATTCCATAACTGAAAAGAGAATTCGGTATTTTTTTCGCCTCATGCAGAAAACCCAGCAAGCAGCTTAGGAGGACATGTCTGGAACCGTAAGCACTTTTCTAAATTATTGCCATTTTGTAAAAATAAATAAAAGATTTAACCTGAGGGAAAAAAAGTGTACCAAATTCCCTTAAACCAAATTTCCCATAAGGCATTGCCGAGAAACACTTCGACGTTAAATGTGTTTATTTGTGTGTGGAAATTGTTTACGGAAAATTTGTTGACGACTTTCCTTCTTTTTTTGTCTTTGCTCCAAAGAATTGTTAGTTTAGTTTTGTTTGTAATCGAGCCCCTGCAAGTCCCTTTTACAAACAAGTCCAGCCACAAGTCTGTTTATAAAGCCACTCATAGTTAACTGGTTGAACAATGACAAAAGAGCGCTTTTGTCAAAGCTCATTTGAATAACTAGTGACTTGACTTGAGACTGAAGGACTGGTATATGTACTTGCAGGGACTCGAATACAACTCGGTCAAAAATTTGATGTACAGCTTAATTTGTACAATAATTAGATCCATTATTGCTGCAGTTTAACTTAAACTTTAAAGTGTGCACACACATCCAGTCGCAGCAAAAGAAATGCACTTTCTGTTCCCCAAAACAATAATGTTGTCATTACTTGTAATAGTCAAATTATAAACTGCGCAATTGTAAATTATGCATGTACCTGAGGTTGAAAGCAAAAGGAAATGATTGTTGGCTGTATTTTTCGTCGTGACTATACTATTAATAGAGCCGTTTTTCAAACCCCAGATTCGTCTTCGTCTGAGGCTTCTTTTATGCAGTTTAGCAATAGGTGTTTTTTTTTAATACGGTAACATTTACGGGAAATTACCTATAGCAGTCATGGGCTTCAACGAATTCCTATAAACTTTACGCTCACCATAAATTGCCGGTAATGAAAAATTCCCCTTGCCGGCAATTTACGGTTACCGTAAATTGGCGGCAAGAGCATTTGTTTTATTACCACAAATGTACGGTGACCGTGATTTCTACGGGAATTCATTGGCAACCATGGCTGCCATGTAATTAATTGTACCGTAATAGTTTACAGTGTAGATTTACAGTTGGCTCCCATTCGTTCGGAAAGCCATCAGTTGTTTTCGTATAAGTGTCGTTACCACACTTCAATTTAACTGTATCGAAATTTGGTTTCGCTTTGTAAGCTTTTCGAATGCAATTGGGTTATTAAATTGTTTTAATGTTATTATTGCATTTTGGTTTTTTTAGGGAGTGGTCAGATTCAACTGTGGCAGTTCTTGCTAGAACTCCTGTCCGATAGCGCCAACGCCAACTGCATCACGTGGGAGGGCACCAACGGCGAGTTCAAGATGACCGATCCGGACGAGGTGGCCCGCCGCTGGGGCGAGCGCAAGAGCAAGCCCAACATGAACTACGACAAGCTGAGCCGGGCCCTGCGCTACTACTACGACAAGAACATTATGACTAAAGTGCACGGCAAGCGCTACGCCTACAAGTTCGACTTCGCCGGGCTTGCCCAGGCCATGCAGCCCGTCCAGGCCGACCCCAGCGTCTACCGCTACCAGTCGGACCTGAGCTACCTGGCGCAAGGGTACCCCCACCACCCCAGCAAGATTAACTTCGTGGGCACGCCCATCCCCTCCACCAACGCCGGCCTATTCAGCTCGCACGGATCATATTGGTCGTCACCTAGCGCCGCCAATATATACCCTAGTAGTCACGTGGCCCATCCGCACAGTCACGTGTCACCGCACATAGGCACGTATTACGGGTAGACTGTGATGTGATGTGTGTTGTGATGTCGGTTGTTGTTTTGACTGATAAAGTGCCATGGTTTATGAAGAAAACCTATCGAATACCGATGGTTAAAAACGTAAACGAAATTCACTCCAGCCTGTTTTAAAAAGGCACTTTCTACAACCAGGAATTACGGTAGCCGCTGTGGTACCTCGTGGTTATTTTAAAATTGATTATCATGTCGACAATGCAGCTGGGAAAACAATATTTTGACCGGATTCTATCGGCCACCGTTTAATCACATACCATTTTGTAAAATTAAGATCGGGAAAGTTTTACCAGCAAACCCCATCTCGTGTTGACTTCTGACAACGGATTTAGAAAGCTCGGTACACCAACATTTTAGTTATGTAAAAATAACAAAAATGTGGGTATGGTTTCTAAGGCAACGAAGTTGATTTTTTTAAGAGTAACTTTCAATTACAAAAATCCCTGTAATATTTTTGTAATGGCTTCCTGAAAACGACATTATATTATAATAAAACGAAAACCGCAATGTGTTTCGTTCTTTATAATATAATACTTATACCGGGCCAGTAGGGCTAAAGTAGATGGTATGGTAAATTGGCCACGATAGCATTTTATGGCGTCTATAATTAAGGTATGTTTTAATATTCCTTTTGCAACCTTATAATTGTGCTATATCCTTGCCATTTTGTTATCAAGGTGTGCCATGTGTATAGTCGTCTAAAAAAAACACTATAGTGGATGGATAGCTAGGTTTATTAGGGCTGTCGTTACGCGGGCGAGAGGAGAATGCGACCAGCGAGCGCAATCCAGACGAACCTTAATCAGGTTGGCGCCAACGGTATACGCAGCGCAAAGTAACACAGACACAGCGCGCGTACGGCAACAATCCTAAACCTTTGGTGGTCATTTCTGCATTATTCCATTCCATTTCGGGCCATTAATTTTAATTCCAATGTTATTTCTGCGCCCCCTTGTTTTTTTCTTGAGGATTGCGGCTGGCGGCGGCGGTACCGCGTCTGGCCCGACCAATAAGAGAGATGTCCCTTCGTTGTGATAAAGAATCTTTGTGAAATTGAAATGTTTTTAGAACTCATTTTCGCGCTCTTTAATGTGCTGGGGATCATATTATTAAGAGGAAAAGGTGCAATATCAAGTCTCGAAACAAACAAACTAAGCATGCAGTTGACACGTAGTAACACACATACGAGAGAAATTACGGAAATAAAATGTAAAGAGTCGAGAGTTCTTGGGCCATATTCGTGAAACCTTACTAAGCCTCGTTGGTTACTACAACAAAATATGTAGTTGCTTACTAAGCCTAGTTGGTAACTAATTGGTATTCATGAAATATTACTAGCGTTAGTTACATTCTAAGATTCTTACTAAAGTTAGAGTTGATCCAGGGTAACTCTGTGTCACTATAGTTGGTAACTATATAATTGTATAACTGACCACCGACGTGACAACCTGGGCCGATATTCATAAAAGCCTGCTAAGCCTATAGTTGGCTGCTAAAATGGCCTCTAGTTGACAGCTAAGCCTAGTTGGAAGCTAAGTGATATTCATAAAACTTTGCTATAAGCTTAGTTGGTTGCTAAGTTAACTGCTAACATTGGAGTTGATCTGGGGTGTCTCTAAGTCACTAGTTGGCAACTTGCCTGATGTCCCAACTGCGTGCTTAAAATATTTTGCTGTCAACTAGCTGATAACATTCTTAGCAAGGTTTTATGAATACAGAATTTGTTGTTAACCACGAAGCAGCAAACTACGGATTTAGCAGGCTGCTAATGCCTAGTTGGCTGCTAAGTTAGCAGGTTTTTATGAATATCGGCCCCTGGGGTTCGAAGAATCATTGAATTAGTAGAACTTTGTCGTGATATGCTAATCCACGCAATTGCTGGACATAGATTATTTACACCTGTCGCACTATTGTAACCGTTGTCATCACATTTCACACATGTCCACTCCACCCAAAAGTATGCAACTAAATTCTCCTATATGGGGCCCTAGTATGTAACTAGTTAGCAAGTTACTTAGTAAAGTTTCATGAATTTCAATTAAGTTGTCAACTCTATAGTAGACTACTTAGGCATGTAAGTACTAGGCCTAGTTGGCTGCTAAGTTAGTAATGTTTCATGAATATGACTTCTGGTGTTCAATCATAAAAACAAACGTTTCAACAACACACCAAACCCCACATGTAACTTCACATAAAACGACTGGTAAAATTGAAATCTTTCGGGGCTGACATGTCGATGTTTGTAAGGTGTTTTAGACAACCTGACCTATTCGAAGCCGTGAAAATGCGAACGGCGTTTGATTGAACAAAAAAACGTTTAAGAAACGTTTTCACGAACGCTGCAAAAACGTTGACCGGCTCTTTCTTTGACTGGTACCGTGCATGTATTACCCGGTGGGGAAATCATGCGGAACCAGCCGAAATTGTGTCCCCAAGAAGCAGTGTCAATGCACTGGACATTACGTTATTTTAAATGTATATGCGACAAGAGAGTTCGTAAACAGTTCGTAACATTCCACACAGACCGTTTGTATGTTTTGTGTTCATTTTGGTGAAATCTTCAATTATATGTTAGCCACCAACACTTTTACAAATTAGTCTAACTATATAGTTGGGCGCGATTGGACCAAAATGTGCATAAAATACAAATTGCCTACAACGAACCATTCCATTTGAACTACAAATTGAATCATATTTTTAAGTGGGATTTTTGTTTAGCTTTTGCGCTGCTTGACCCTATTACAAATGTGTGGTATTTTTTTGTTTCGGATTTTCAGCGTCAGTGTGTATATTTTGTTCTTATGCCAGGGATGCTTCGAGCTACGCGACCTCATTAAAATTCCAGTTTTTACTTTTACTTTAATAATATACTCTTAGATTTATAAAAATCTCAATTTACGAGTTTCTTTCTCTGAATGACAAAAAAAAGACCTTTAATATGGTCAGTAAAATCAAGCGGTGCCTAAACACTGTGCAATGCCAGGTATTACCGATAAATTAAAAAAACACAGAATTGTAAATAGATATTTTAGAACCTAGAATAACATGTATCAGTAATCGTGTATTTCGTAGATATATCGCTTTTTATTGGCATCAAATAATTAACCTTTATTTTGGGCGGCATTCTCCTTTGATATTTATTCTTTAAAATTAGAAAATGCAATTTCGAGAAAAGTTTTAAGTTATAATAATTATTTTCTGACGGATGTTGGCTGTGCCATTGATCGGGACTCTTGTGCAAGATATATTTTTTTGTTATAATACATTTAGTTTGTTTTTTAAATATAATACTTGAATTTTCAAGTGTCGTATTATCCGACATGGTTTTATTTTGGCTTTTTTTTACTTTCTTGTCCTATTTGAATTTTTGTGTTTTTTGTTAAAGTTTCTGACAAAAAAAATCTTGTTTGTGTAAGTACGGGTATATTTCTAAACAAGAAGAAGCATACAATGTCGATTAAACGCCGCCCGATCCGACATTTTAAGTTCGTTGCTTGCGGCAGGAGTTTCTTAAAACGTGTATAATTATTGTAGATACAAACAAAGACATCATGTGTGTTTACATTCCAATTTTATTATTATTATATCATTATGTTCCTTTTGTAAAGTAAAAAGAAATGTAAGAGTCTAAGGAATTATCTCATGCTTTTTGGTTTGCTTATATACCTTTAAGGCAAAAGCAAGCAAGCAGAAAAAAAAGACCTCTTTGTTAAATTTCGTCGTCGACTAAAGTGACCAAACAAAAAAATCTTGGTTTTCTAATCTTGATGAGAATGTCGAATTTAATATCGTTTCCGTTTAATGAGAAACCCTTTGAGTAACCATATAGAATGTTTTTAAGTATATAGGCATAATGTTTATATAGTTTATATATAAACATTGATTGGATGGGCCATTTAATGTCAGAGTTTAAACAAAGCCGACTACTTAATTATATAAACGAATTGAAATAGTAAACGTATTAGCCTATAGCAAAACCTTTTAATACTCTGCAATACCGAGATTACGAGAAATGGCATTCTTAGAAAAGCCGTCGACTTTTGTATCTTTGTAAATATTGTTTATTGAAAATATCCTTTTTTACTAGTATTTTGAAAAGATGGCCTGACTTCACTTTGTTTTTGGTGCAGTCGTAGGCTTTTTCTCAAGACGCTAGACTTTACCGAAAGAAAACTTAAAAGAGCACTTGGTTGTTTCAAGTCGAGTCGGGTGTGAATTGGAGTTGTCAGCGAAAGGAGTAGATAGGAACAGAATTGGAGAAAAACAACAAATATTCTCGCATAAATTGTACCA
Source organism: Crossaster papposus (assembly GCA_037893245.1). NCBI lineage: Eukaryota > Metazoa > Echinodermata > Asteroidea > Velatida > Solasteridae > Crossaster > Crossaster papposus. The sequence continues at coordinate 560,113 of JBAIAA010000451.1, forward strand.
CAATTGTATATCACTTGATAGTACATGTATAAGGTTCCTCGCATTATCATGCGATACGATTCACCTGTTTACCACGTGGTTGTCACGTGCACCTCCAATATTTCTTGTCACGTGCTCCTCCAACAGTTCTCGCCACTGTGTCACATGGGTGTCACATGAGTGTCACAATACCCCCACCACATCACATGACCACTCCCCCGTCGCTGGCAAAGAGTACTTCGAATCATATACCTCCATTGTCGCTGAAATCAAGTGTCTATTTAAGTAGAGGGAGAGAATTTTGAAGTAAAAAAAAAACATATATATTAATATAATAACGATTACGTTCTGATTATGTTGATTTGTTCTTACATTCCAGAGTGTGTATAAAAAAAAAAATTCCTATGGATTGTTATCTTATACCTTAATTGCGTTTTTTGCTGTAAATGTTTTGTGTTTGCGATAGGACCAAACTATCATGGATTGATGTGTGTTAGGTTGAGTATCTTTGGGGCTTGTACAAAGCTGGGGACACTTGATATTTACGAAAAAAATAATAATAAATACAGAGATTTTCTGGAACGTTATTGTACAAAAATAGTGAGCTCTCTGTCTTTTACTTTGAATTTCCTGTTATTCGTTTATGCGTGGTTTCACTCCATCAATTCGCGTTTTTGTATCACTGTGGAGACATGGCTTTGTTCTCGTGTACAAAATGGTTAGAAAGTCGAGCACGTTTTTCAAAATGCTCCCATTTTAACCACAATTATTTTTCTGGGTTGAGATTTCGACCCAATATACCCTATATTATACCCTAACCCAAACACTAACCCTAACCAACATTCTAACCCTAGTTTTTGAGTAATTTGAGTACAATCCAAAAATCTAATTCGTGGAATTCCTAATGGAGACCTATTCATCTATAGAAATTACCCTTTGGAGACCTTTTCACTCCCATTGTCCCCATTGTGTTCAAGTCTCCAGGGGGTACCGTATTTCACTCCATTGCATAAACATGTGTACAATATTCAACCATTTTGTTGACTTCTGCGATATCGTATCCCACATCAAAGCAGTGAACGATTGATTTATTGTATCGTGGCACTAAAGACAAACATACGGTACGCTGCCGTAACTTACTTTTCAATATATTAATTCGTACGAGGGGTTTACCTTAATATAAACTACTAGGCGGTCACCCGGGGTTTGTCGGTTCTCGGGTTTGTAGCTACTTCCCTGGATGGATGGGGATTGTGGATACATGTTGACTCTATCATGGAGGTGCCAAATACAACTCTCGTCTGATTGCTTCATCTGACAGACTAATAATTGATTTACAAAATATTTTGCTGACCTTGCATAAACTTAATTGGCTGCAATGATACAGATACACAGGCCTACATTTCTTATAATATTTCCCACCTTTTGAGCATTATTTTGTAACAGTTATAAGAATGTATTGAATTATTGATACACCATTTTCCCTTGATTAAAGTTATTTAAATTCAACTTAGATATAAAAACCAATGCATTACCTTATATGAGCGAAATCAGCACTGCTTGTAGACTTCTTCCCGTGACAATGTTGGGGGTAATGAACTGTGTTTGGGGGTACAAATCTTTTTCTCACGGTCTCAACAGATGGATATAAGGACCCTGGACACACATATCAAAGATTTAAACATTCTGGCTATTTTATGTATTTTTTTAAGGACATCCATTGCAAGCATGTAAACATTGAAATCAGTATTGCGCAATACAGACATGAAACAGCCATATGATACAAATAACAACGACCAACAGCTCTAACTACCCCCCAGGGGATATCTGGGTGGCGATTGATAACAGCTGTGTTTGTTATCTACCGCAAGGCCGCTCAAAGAGATGTCAGAGACTTTTTTTGACAGCGGCTAAACACAAAGGGATCAGATTTCGATTTGTTCATTTTGGCCCAAACCATTATTTTGAAGGGATGTTTCACCCCCTGAATGACCTCCTGGGTTAGAATTTTTTCCCAGTCCATTAGCCCGATAGGACAAACTTTGAAAATTCGACCCTTAGACGACCTTTGACCCCGGAAGACCCGAAAAACGCTAACCCGTTTTATTTTTGCCACGCTCACCTCGCATCGAGCATGCATTGCGATCACCGAGTTTAAGCACGATCCGACCAACTTCAAAAAGGTGACCCCTAGATGACCTTTGACCTCGTACGCTCTAGCGAATGCAAACTGGTTCTTGCGGGGACCGAGCCGGACCCACCCACCGAGTTTGAACGCCGCACGACCCCGGGAAGGGGACGAAAAAGCGCGCACAGACACACAGACAGACAGACAGACAGAGAGTAGCGTATTATTATATAGGATATAGGATAGATAGATTTTCTTGTTCTTTTTCTGTCGGACATAATGATAGAGATTTCGCGTTCTACGCCACAAGTGCGCGCGCGTATGCGTGCAGGTTCTACACGCGCGCACAACGCGCATTATATAAGAGGTTAAAAGAGGTATTACGTCCTGAAATGCCTGAACATTTTATGTTTTGGATTGTTTGTTATTTTATCTTATTTCAAACATATCTGGTTAAAAGGAAACCAACCTAATGTCTTTATACCGTCACGTCAGTTACACACAGCACCAATACAATGTTGTTTCTTACACGTCCGCAAAACGTGAATACTTTACTGCTGGAATCACGACTATGTCCAAACTTGCAAAAGTGGACCCAATCAGGGGCCAATTTCACGGAGCTGCTAAGCACAAAAATTTGCTTAGCACAAAAAAAGTCTTGCTCATTAAAAACAAGTTATCAGCCAAAATTCTTCGTGTTTTTCATGCTAAGCCAAAAAACCAGCTAATTATTAATCAAAAACAATAAAGATCACGTGAAAATTTGGTCTGTAACCTTGTTTTTACCAAAGACAAATTTTCATGCTAAGCAAATTTTGTGTGCTTAGCGGCGTTTTATTTGTAGCGATTTGACAGTCTCGCAGCAATGATATTTTACGAGCTCTGTAAGCATGGAGGAGTGCCCCGCGGAACGAGGCCACAAGCCAGTCCGTTTTAGCAGCAGTGTTCGGCCAACATGGGGTGGTAAGGAAACATTTATTATTTTCTGCGTCGAATAATACTATTTTCAATTATTATTTCGTTGTGAAGACTATTTACAAGGCTTGTGAAATGAGGTATGAAAATACTTTTTTTCTTTAGAATACCTGCACTTTTTTGTGACCTTGACTGTTTTGAGAAAAGGTTGAGAACATTTCTCATTTTCTACAGTTTTAAAGAGTTATGCTTTCGACTCGTACTATTCCCATCTCTGCCTGTCCTATGGGCGATTTTCATTTTAAAGCGGAAATTGACGATAATATTATTATGAACACACATATACATGTACATACATTCGCAATTTTGTATCACTGTGGAGACATGGCTTTGTTCTCGTGTACAACATTAATAGAAAGTCGAGCACGTTTTTCAAAATGCTCCCATTTTAACCACAATTATTTTCCTGGGTTGAAATTTCGACCCAATATACCCTATTATACCCTAACCCAAACACTAACCCTAACTCACATCCTAATCCTAGTTTTTGAGTAATTTAAGTAAAATCCAAAAATCTAATTCGTGAAATTCCTAGTGGAGACCTATTCATCTATAGAAATTTACCCTCCGGAGACGTTTTGTCTCCATTGTACACATTGTGTTCATGTCTCCAGAGGGTACCGTATTTCGGAACACAATTGGTCTCCTTTATAATGGAGATCAATTAATGTAAATTACACGCGTTGTGCACGTGATTAGTGTTTATAATCGATCGTCGGGCACATGTTATAGTCGGGCGCCTTTACTTCTCATTTTTACACTACTTATAACCATGTGTGGAGCAGGGAACCGACATGCGAAAGCGCCCTTGAGTTTAGTATAGCAACGCATGATTGGTCAAGATACCAGGTCGTTTGGAGATTTAGCCAATGGGGATAGTGCACTCGTGGCATGTATACGTGCTTTCTGGTGCGGCATTATTTTTGTTGAGCCTTGCATTCGGAATGGACGTCAATTGTTATTGACCCTGACTGCTTCGGGAAACCAAGAGAACCATAATGTTGAAGATAGGTAACTAAAAAAATATATCTTGTCACCAAACTGTCAGAATATTCTGCCGAACTTTGTTTAGGAATATGCATACGTAGCAAATAAAATAAAGCACTTTTCTGAACGGTGCACCCTGACTCGACCCCGAAACTCTGTCTATATAAGAAAGACACCAGAATAACCAGTTTTGTAAAAGTTGGTTGTGTGGATGTTTATATCCTTCGTTCAAAACGCGTTTTGTAGCCCAATAGACCGTGTAAAGGCCCAGTCACACCGGGCTTGCCACCAGGTTACGACCTAGCTGCGACTGAAAAAATTTGCAATCCTGGGCAAATCGTACAAAGAGCGTGCGACTGGTCGCAGCGGTCGTGGGTCATCGCCACAGCAAAATCAGTCGCAGCAAGGTCGATGATCATGTTCAAAACTCCTGACCTGCGTTGCAGACAGGTCTTACATGGTCGTACCAGTCGTGCATGCTCGCACCACCAGTCATGGATGATCGCGGGTCCCACAGTCGCACCATTAGTCGTGCAACTGGTTGTAGGTATACACGACTGGTCGTGCGAGTGGTCGCAGGTATACACGATTGCTCGTACGATCAATCGTGGGTACCTGGGACTAGTCGCACGATTACCTACGACTGATTTTGCGATCAATCTTCCCCAATTGCTTGTGATCGCACGACCAAGCGTGCCACCAATCGTACGTACCAGTCCTAAGAGCAATCACAGCATACGACCGCTATGCGGAGATCGTCGCAAACATTGGCGATTGGTCGTATCTCTGCCAAATCGCACCAAACGCCTGATCCAGAAATCGTACGATCCGGTGTAACTGGGCCTTAAGTCTCGCGCACAACGGTCACGATTGAACTCCGTGCACGACTGAGCCGCCGGATTTTACGTATGGGACTTTTATTATGTGGTTGATTTTGTTTTCTATAATACTTTGTTTTTACGAAGTTCTGCACCATGAAACGGCCATAAATATGGATGATAAATTCAAACTTAATTGTGCAATACATAAACACATGCACGACTGTCAACATTATTGAAGAAAAGCAAAGAAAGAAAAGAAAAAAAAGATAAAAAAAAGAAAAACGAAACTTTAACGAAAACAAAAACTGTTTCGTCTGAAATACCGAAACAGCTAAAAACGTTTGACCTGAGCGTACAAGTTGCAACGTGATTGGCTCATTACGGAAAGAGAAAGCCCAGCCCCCAAAATCCCTGTACTGCATGCTAAACGTGACGTACGTAGATATAACGACGACCGCTTTTTACTGCATGTGGTCTACGCTTTTTCTTTTTTTTAAACTAGCGCGTTAACGAGAACAATGGAATGTCGTAAGTACGGCGTATCTAACCAAATTCGTTCTCCTTTTATTCTAAATTGCTATACCGTTTACATTCTGTATTATTGAAATGAAAAATACTATTTATTTAAAGAAAAAAACAGCGTCAAAACAAAGTATTTCAAGAAAACCATTTGCTTTACACGTCCTATTCGATGTGTCCGGAAGTTATGTTTCTCGTAAAGTCTCGTACGTTCTCGATGAAGAGGCCGTGTCCGAAACGAGTGTCTAGAGCTACGGTCTACGTCTACAGCTACAGTTACGTCTACGTAGGCGCTAAGGTAGATAGAATTCGGACGCGGCTACGGTAGAGCCTACAGCTAGTTATTGCGCCCCCAAGCGTTGCTTGAATTAGTGTTTGCAAAATTACGATTTAAGAATTTACAACAATTATCGTCTGCTAGATGTTACGCAATGTTTGTTTACAGCCGGTCGAAAAACCTGATGATATTGACGTTTTTGTCGATCTGATAGTTTCAATTCAATGCACTATCATTGAAAAATAAACGAAAATTTGCTCCAAAATTAACGTTAGTGCTGCCGCCATTTTTTTTTGCCTGAGCTAGACAACTTCTTTTACGGCTAGATTTGTGTGACATTGTAGCCGTAGCTGTAGCTCTAGACGGCATTTCGGACAGCGCTACAAAATGGCCGACGCAGACAATAGCCGTGGCTGTAGCTCTAGACACCCGTTTCGGACACGGCCTAACTTACACGCTCTATTGGGCGCTTCCAAGACGTAATGTCCCTCCCTCTAACCATTGTATGCATTTATTTCTCTGGCCGTTTTTGACCAATGAAATTACAGGATTTGAAAGCCATGCAGCGAAATTGCAGCGCAACAGTGTCTCATTTATAAGTCACAATTATTTCACTGTATGGTGTCCAAACTATTTCCGTACAACCCCCAGTGAATACAGGGAACTATACAAGACAAACTATTAATTAAGGCATTTACTACAAGTGGTAAAATACACTTTATGAATTAGTAATTCGTTATTTATAGTCGAATAGCCTTTTATTGCGGGTTTTTCTTAGCTCATCATAAAATCTCTACCATTTTGCTAAATTAATCTCAAATCCTTTTTTTTTTCAAGAAGATTTATAGATCGGTAACATGCACTTTAAGCTTATTGCTTTTAATGACCTTGTTCATTGTCATCTTTTTTTATTTCTAATTGCCCACGAGCTCTCTGCTGAGATTATGCAATATCGCACTGATTTGTACGGCGCCTTCAGCGCAATCGATTAGATTACGTCCGTTCTCTCCTCGCCAAGAGGGCAAATCACAACAAACAACCCCAAAATGTGTCTGGTTACCAACAAAAACACCTGTTTTTAGAGAAGGAGGGGGGGGGGGTAAAGCGCAGACCATTAGCGTCCACAATAGGTCGCAACTCGGAAATCACTTCCAAAATGCGCGCAATTAAGGATCGCCACGCCGTCGATAACCCCCCTCCCCAGCAAAAAAAAAAATAAAAAAATGGTGAGAGTAAAAGTGGGCGGCAGAGTGCAGCGCGACCCCGCGGTGACAATAGACCGTGCACCGGTCAACAATGACGGTAGCGCGCGGTGCCGGTGCACCGCCTACCTGCCCGCTCCTGCCCCGAACATAATCCGTCATTTTGGTATCGTGATGCATATCCCGCCCCCGGCACATTTTTTTCTTCCCCGCGCCGTTTATCGCTGCCTCTCAATCCTTCTTCTCTTTTCTCACCAAGGATCCAAGTTCCTCAACTTCTCTATCTTCTCCCCTTCATTTTTTAGCAAACCAGATTTTTTTTTTATTATTGGTAGATTTTTTTTTTATATTTTGGGAATCCGATCTAGATACCTAAGAGATTCAATTATGCGGATCTGCCGGAGTCCGGGGGAACACCGGGTGTTGTCTTTCAAAGCCTCCGGGGAACGCTGGCTCGGCAGATAGCTGCTGACGACCGGCCCGAACACTTGTTCTATCGCCGATATTAAAGGCAATAACTCGATAGGCTGTGGTCTCTAAAAAGGCGAGCTGATGGCCTACAGCTATTGTAGACTTTACCCTCCTGTTCAGCATGTTCACATGAAAACAATATCTTATCTTCTTTTATGACACCCGTATTGGGAAACGGGGTGAAAAGACGAATTTTCAAACACTTTTTTAAGGAAAAGTCTTGGTGTCGTGGTCGCGCGATTTTCAGCATGTGGAAACGGCAGGTATTGACTACAGCGTACAGCCAAAGTACGCCCTCAACGGTAACAAAACGACAAAGAGCGATACAAGGACATTGTACATTATATACTATACACTATTGACGACGGGAAGGGGCTATAGCCGCGGCCCGGTAATTCATTCGATGTGCTATGGACAGCTGTGCTATGCCGTAGAACACGGCCTGTCTGGCAGCTGCACGCTCGGTCTAATGTTCAGTGCAGCTACTGGGCAAAGGCTGCTGTGTAGTTATGCGTTATAATCCGGTGCAGGTAGAAGTAGGAAGCCGGCAATAACCATGATGCGTTCGAGGTTGAAAACTAATTAAGTACCATCTAACACTTGGTGGCGCTATTCATGAAAAGATACATACCTACATGGGTGCAAACCAGAAAATAGCCTCGTGCCACAGTCCTCATTGATAACCCCCACCATTATGTTTTAATATCAGAGAATTGGAGTGCATGCAAATCGCGATTTTAAGCCTATTTACAGGTAGGTTTACCAACGCAGTACTCTGCGCCCCGCGCCGGAGTTATTCCCAAAGCTTCTTTATTTTAAGAGCTAGCCTAAAACCCCTTTTGTTATTTATTAACCCTAGCTCTATTAGCATTTTGTACTTCTACCGCGTGGTCTCGTCGACAAGAGAACGTTATAGGGTATGGTAATGTGGGGGTACGGTGGCCAATAAAAACCCCCCATGCATGCACAAAAAGTAGAGAATTTTATCTTCCCATCACCCACACGATTGATTTTTGCCCCAGGCTAAACCAACACCCAAAAAAGGCGGCCATCCGAGTACAATCTTTCCCCCCGGCTTCACGCACCGATAGCCCGTAGACACCTGCCGGTCACACTACGGCTAGCCCATCCAAATAAGAACAAACTTTACTCGGGGCGCGGCCAACTGACAGCTTTAGCCGGGGGCTCTTATTATTATACACACGCACCCATTAAAACTGTACCGTTTGGTTTTGACCAGCCGTGCGCACAGTGCGCGCGCGGCCGAAGTAAATCTATCCTTCATTTTGTCCCCCCATTTTTCCCCCTATTTTTTAGTAAATCTAATTCAGTTAAATCTTAAATGTTCGTGGAGCTCATGCATTCAACACTCTTTCAAAAATAGTCACGTTATCTAGTTCTCTTACCAAATATCGAACAATCTCATCTTTATTTGCATACTATATTGTCGCTGGAAATTCACCGATAAAGCAAAGAGCAACATGAGCCAAGGTGAACGGTTGTTTCAAGGCGTGAGATGAGATTTAACTGATTTGCATAAATTATTGTAGCCTAGCCGCGTGAGGTCGCTGTTCGTGCTTCGTGGTTATTATTTATTCCCGTTTGTGGTATGAGGAATTAGATACAAAAATATTCACACACAAAAATGACATTTTTTTACCGAAAATGCCGATGTGTTTTGTTGGGGTGTTTGTTTATTTATTTGTTTTTTGTGGTGTTTTACAAACATATTTTTGTTTCTCGCATTTTCACTGTGCACTCTTTTAGGGTACGCCCCGAATGAGTAAGAGGAATTTGGAGCCTGATGCGGGAATGTAATATTTGTTTTATACCCAGCACGATTTAACCCTAACCCTGCCCGGACCTAGCACAGTGCATCTGCGGTGACTGCTTGACCTTGCTGCACTCTGCACAAAAGTCAACGTGACAAATGATATGCAATCTGATGCGTCTGGCAGGGTTTCTAGCCAAATTACCCTGGAGGGTTGCAGAGCGGACCCCTTTTTGTCCCTATAACCTATACCAGATTAGTGTTACCTATAGCACATCCCCCAAGGTATTTGAAAAGAATTCCTGAGATTTCGGGAACACAATGAACAAACACAAAAGAGGTTCCCTCTGCCTTAAAATCGCGCTTTATACGATTATCCTTCATGGATTTTAGCGCACGTACTGTTCCCTGACTCATTTATGTACAAATTGGTACGAGTCAGTCATTTTGAGGTACCCGTTTATAGAGCAGAATGGTGTCTCGTAGGGCTTGTATTATGTTTGCAGGGTGAACGATTCGGAGTACAGTCGCGCATACCCAATGTCATGTACATGTACACAGACAGATTTGCGAACGATACTTGTACCGAAAAACAAATTGGCCTAGAAACCCATCTTTCCTTGGACGATTTAAGGTTTGAAACACCTAATATGCTTGTACATGTACTCTCTTCAAGAAACAAGGTAACGTACATGCTTTTTGTGTTTGATGGCGTGTAAGTGGCGATCGAGCATTACTCATTTTCCCAGCCCGACATTGACAATATTCTGGACCTTTCATTCTTGAAACCTGACTATTAACAAGTCTGGTTCCAAAAGCGATTGTTCATGTGAGGTCGGGTAATCGTGTAACCAGATCGCTGACTGCCGTAATAACAGCACTCCGTTTTTCAAAATAGATTGCTTATTAATTTTGGGGTTCGCATTTTTTGCAAATATTGTGACGCTGACCCGGATTTTTCTTCTTCAAGTTTTGTGGTTATAGATGCGGGAAAAGCAACAACATTATTGCTGTTTTTGTAATCTTTTTGTAGTCTTTTTATATAGTCTGTTGCTGTTTTTGGTTCCTTGACTTTCTCCAGACAAAAACCCCAGCACACTATAGTAGGTGACGGGATTTCACAGGATGCTTGATACTATTATTCACTTGCAGTCAAGTGAGGTGTTATGTAATAATTTAGTAGTTGTTTGTTTATATGTTTGCAAAAATACTACCTTTAAGCATATCTAACTCACGAGTGGCAAAGTGCTTGGCCTTTTCGAATTCATGGCTTCGTCTTTTCGAATTCCTGGCTTCGTTTCGTCTTTGGCTTAAGGCGATTTTTGACTCCCAACTGCAAGATCACCAGCCATATTCTGACGCCTGTTGTGCTTCAGAAACATTCACTCAATTGATGTGAACCCCAAAGTTAGACTATTTCAATTTTCTTCCATTTCTATTTGCTTCTCAGTAATTCGGAATTCGGAGGCGAAGCCAAAGCCAAAGACGAAGCAACGGTTTCGAAAAGGCCCTATGTAAGTCAGCCATTCAGTTATACATTGAGTGCATAATGGTATGTACGAGGCTGCCTTACTGGAGGTAGTTTTAAAAGCACACACATGATATAGGCAATAAATCTTTGAACAAACATCCAACCGACATAGATTTATACTCGTTTCTCACTGACAATCTTTTTTTATATTATTATTATTATTATTGTCAATCCGTGTACCCCCGAGCATAGATGATCTTGTCTTTCCATCGCATACACACTTAACGGAGTGCCGGATCGAAGATCTATACGATTTGAGAAGAGAAGAAAAAAAATCCCTCAAGTTTCGCCAATTTCCGTTCCGACTTCCAAAACTCCAGCGCTCGCGTCTTGAATTTACGGGGAAATCCACAAACACGCACGCGAGCTAGCACCACCCGGGGCTATCGTAGACAAAAAACTAATAACGTTAAAGAAGAAGAGAACAAAACGAGAGATACTGCTTCACTGTTCAGGTCATCTATCAAAATGCACGAGGAGAAGAAAAGAAACGAAAAAAAGCGCGGGAGATAATTAGGCGGGAAACCGAAAGGCCCGAAAGGACAAAAAGGACTCAGTGATACCTGACCTTGACCGGTGAAATTGATTCCTTTGCCGTTATTGTTGGAGCTGTTATTGAACTCATTTCAGTTATCCCTCGGACCTAAACAAACTTGAATGGGTTATTATTCGCTGGATCAGAATAATAATACAATGCCCTTGCTTCCAAGGCCGAACAGACACTACGACAGGGTGTGCGTGTACTCAAGCAATAAAGCGCGCCCCAAATTGCTTGAAATTTGAGACTCTTCCCGGCAACCACGGTTTATTAAAAAAAAAAAAAAAAAATGTTTTAAAGTTTTTTAAAACCACGAAGCCAAATATATAACCACCTTTCACGTGTTTCATATAAAGACTCAAAAAATACAATTTGGTCTCTTTATCTCGGCCAGTTATTTGCAACTGAAAAAAATAGTTCAGAGTTGGATTTTGAATATGAACAAAAAGTACCTAAATCCAAGCGGCAGGAAATATGCTGTTGGTTTCATTACAAAAAGTGTAACCGCGATCTCTATCTAATCTAAATGAGCTGTACACGCAGATTGGATTTGAAAGAACTTGTATACGGCCCAATGGGGTATAAAGTACATGTACATACATGGCGACAATAAATAGAGTTTAAGAAAACTGTTTGTGACATGTCAATTAATTGTGCGATTGTATATAGCAGCAATGGGAAATGGGTTTTTATTTTCTTCAGGAAGCGCTTGACAAAAATGACAAAAGGGAAAGGTGGCCGAAGCACCTGTTGCGAGCACCCAATCAATTATCAATTCACGTATTCAAGGTCAGCAGGTGAAACTTGTAATTGTACCGGGCTTTGAGAAGAGGCGCACACATTAATCATCAGATTAATAAGCTGACGTATTGTGCATTAAAAAAGGAAGAAGAGAAAGAAGAAAAAAAACAGAGCGCAGCAAGTCAAATAAAAACTCTAGCTGTCAACCACGGAGATAAAACGTGTTTGTCACATTCTTTGGTTAGAAGCACAAATTACCGGGACGCGGCACGGCAACGTGGGGGTTAACCGTGTGGGAAAGCCGGCCGACAACACACACCCATCGACCCATCAACCCCAGTCAACGCGTCCAACTAGCGCCGCTCATCACTAAAAGAAATCACCGATCCATCAAACCAAATACCGAAAAAGTAACAAAAATGACGGAGTTCTCCATCGGAGAACCAAAGAAAAGAATTAAAAAAACCTTCGATAATTACAACAACAAAAATCGCAACAGATTATAACAATTCTCGCACGAGTTTTATTTCTTTTCTTTAATATTTCTCTCTTTTATTTGTTTTGTAAGGACGTCATCTTTTGAAATCAGTGAGGCGAGCACGACGAATTGGGGGGAAACGGAGCGCGCACGAGAGACCCACGCGTGGCCGGATTTCGACGCGCGTGTCGGTAGACAATAACCTCGCTGGAGACGCTCAGTCAGCGCACGTCGGACCTGATGATTTTATTAGTTTTTTCTGGTGTAGTATATTTTTTTGTGGCTCTTCTCGTCAGCTTTTTTCAGCGTGGGAAAAAATAATAATAAAACAAGTTTGGAATGCAAGTGTCGCCAGAGACGATAATAATAACGTTGGGGACAATTAAGAGATGACAAATTGAGGGTCCGAAATTGACAAATTATTGTGGGAGATAATGGAACTCCTGCATAAAAGATACTAATCGACACATGCAAATTGCCAACTTTAATTTATCTGGGGGAATACAAAAAAAAAAAAAAAAATTCCGTTAAGGTATTCGGAATACAACACCAAAAGAAACAACATTTCTACAATGCTTTGTTTGAGAAAACTCAGTGATCGGCTTGGATTTTATTTGGCCCTGAATTTTGTTGGTTTTTCACTGTTTTCAATTGGGCATGAATCAGTGCATTGCAATCATCGGTAACAAATACTGACTAGTCTAGTCGCATACTATGGGCAGTTGCCCGTACGGACAGTCAGTTGCCCGTACGGACAGTCAGTTGCCCGTACGGGCAGTTTGTTGCCCGTAAGGGCAGTCGGTTGCCCGTACGGGCAGTCGGTTGCCCGTACGGGCAGTCGGTTGCCCGTACGGGCAGTCGTTTGCCCGTACGGGCAGTCGTTTGCCCGTACGGGCAGTCGGTTGCCCGTACGGGCAGTCGGTTGCCCGTACGGGCAGTCGGTTGCCCGCACGGGCAGTCAGTTGCCCGCACGGGCAGGCAGTAGCCCGCACGGGTGGGCAGTTGCCCGTACGGGCAGTCAGTCAGTTCAGTTGCCCGTACGGAGCAATGCAGAGATGCATGTTATTATTTGTTGTGGGTTGCCATGGCCTCGTGGTCTGAAGCACTGAATTTGTAATCTGTAGGTAAAGCTGCAGGTTGTGGGTTCGAATCCGACCTGGGACTACGGTGCGTGTGCCCTTGGGCAAGGCACTTTGTCACTCATTGCTTCTCTCCACCCAGGAATAAATAGGTACATGTGAGGGCAGAGATGGTTACTGTAGTTGATTTAGGCTAGCACTGAGCTGTATACAGCCGAGATGTTATTTGGAATGTTTCGTTGGCCCAATGTACGGGGTTAATGTGATAATTATCCTTTGCAATTTAACTTAAAGGGGTCGTATACGTTTGGTAATTGGAACCCACTGTTTGTTTCAATCCTATATAGTTATAGATATATACCATAAAACTAACCTGTACAAATTTCATTTCAAAAGGTGGTAGCGATTTTGAGATATTGCCGAAATTCTGGAGCGGTTATGTCCACGCTGGAAGAATAATCTGGTTTGGAATACACACTCTAAAGAAACGTCACTGCAGTAACGCTTCTTAGATTCAATTTTTTTGGGATAAAAAGTGATATCTTTTTTCATAACCGCAGTACTTCGAAGTGAACAGTTTCTAAAAATGCATTATACTATCCAAAGCTGCTGTACTTCTTACCAAGTAAGTTTTTATTGCCATTAATTTTTGGAGTAATTATCAAACGTATACGATCCCTTTAACAGCTGCCATTAAGGATTATTATAGCCCCATTATTATTACTGTCTGAACGGGAAATCCACGTCGGCTCTGTGCATACCTCGTGTATAAATATAGATATTTCTAAATGAGGTGGCCTGGTAAAACCATAGAGCAAGGATCTGTTCCTTTCTCTATGGTGAAACAAACCAATACGTAATTACCTCGAGACCCAAGTGAAAGGATGTTAATGTTAACGAGGTAATTGGCAATCGTCTCCCAACACCCCCTTTCCGATACCTACTATAGGATCTCTGCTCCTTTCTGACCGGCGTCTGTTGCTAATAAACCGCCGACCAGTACCGTCCTCGCAAGGTCGCCTCGTTCTTGTTTTTCAAACAAGAGACACTGGCAATTGTGAAACTTAGGCAGGTGTGCTTAGTTAAGGCCGTGTCCGAAACGGATATCTAGAGCTACAGCTACGGCTATTGTCTGCGTCGGCCATTTTGTAGCGCTGTCCGAAATGCTGTCTAGAGCTACAGCTACGGCTACAACGTCACAAAAATCTAGCCGTAAAAGAAGTTGTCTAGCTCAGGCAAAACAAAATGGCGGCAGCACTAACGTTAATGTTGGAGCAAATTTTCGTTTATTTTTCAATGATAGTGCATTGAATTGAAACTAACAGATCGACAAATACTTCAATATCATCAGGTATCTCGACTGGCTGTGAACAAACATTGCGTAACATCTAGCAGACGATAATTGTTGCAAATTCTTACATCGTAATTTTGCAAACACTAATTCAACCATTGCTTGGGGGTGCAATAACTAGCCGTAGGCTCTACTCTACCGTAGCCGCGTCCGAATTGTATTTGCCTTAGCGCAGACGTAGACGTAGCTGTAGCTGTAGACGTAGACCGTAGCTCTAGACACTCGTTTCGGACACGGCCTTATAAAGCTCGTGTCTAATTTTACTGACAACCACAATTAAAGCTGACTTTGTCTTACACAATGGTTACTGACAATGGGTTTTTGGAACCAGACGCACATTTTGTAATATTATTTTTAACAGCATTTTTTACAAATTCCAAAAACTCCACTAAAACAAAGTCGAGGCTAATACTTTTACGTTTATGGAACGTAAACATATTTAACCGGAAAAGACAGGACTACTAAGTTTGCGAATTTTTATTGTTTTTTTTTTAATTTTATTAAAGTCTCAGCCTCAGGATTGGTTGTACCGAGCTTACAATTTAAATAAAATGTGATCAGACTTTGATGAACAGCGATCGCGTTTTGTTAGGGAAACAAGAACTATACCGAGATTCGTCATTGAACATACGTGAGGGCGCTGTTCAACATTACTGTACGGACTGCGCGTGTTCGAGGTAGTCTTTGGGCCTTTTTGAATCTCTCACTTCATTTCGTCTTTGGCTTAGGGTGATTTTAAGCTCCCAACTTTTGTCTTTGATAACTCCAGCCACATTCTGGTGTCTGTTTGTGCTTCAAAAACATTCAATCCGTTGATATGAACCAAACGGTTAGAATATTTCTGTTTGCTTCTTTTTCGATTTGCTTCTCAGTAATTCGGAAGTTGGAGGCGAAGCTGAAGCGAAAACGAAGGTTTCGAAAACCCCCATTGCCCGCCAAAAAGACGACTGCGTCCGATTTTGGTCGCGTGGTTTTTTGTGTACGAAGTGCGTGCCCCCGCCCGCCGCTAACAACACGATTATAGACCAGGGGCCAATTTCATAAAACATGTAAGCACAAACATTTTGCTTAGCACACAAGTAGTTTTGCTTAGTAAAACAGGTTACTAGCCAAAAGTTCATGTGCTTTTCATGCTACGCCAAAAAACGCTGAATATCAGTCACAAACGATAAACATCACCTGAATATTTGATTTGTAACCTTGTTTACAAGGAAGAATTGTCATGCTAAGCAAATTTGTGTGCTTACATGTTTTATGAAATTAGCCCCTGCTCCCTACTCGACTCGCGCATTCGTCTTTGCAAACTCATCCAGCGGTTTATCTTTTTTCTTACTTTTTCGCTGACTTTCCGATGGAGCCAATCAGCGATCGCAGAACGGCGCTTGTTTACATATACGCGCAATACATACTAAGCCCACGCACGAAATGTCTTTGTGAAGCAGCGCTAATTAGATATGCAACGCAGGCCCGTGCGACTGCTGAATGGGTAGTTGGGGACTGCGTGAAGATGCTGTGCATATTCGAATGGTAACATTATTTTGGTAAAAAATGGTCATGCTCTTTTTAGGCAAGTTTGCAAAGAATTATTGTGGAGTGCCGTGGTCTCGTGGTCTGGGGCATTGAATTTGTAATCTGTAGGTAAAGCTACAGGTTGTGGGTTTGAGTCCGGCCTGGGACTATGGTGCGTGTGCCCTTGGGCAAGGCACTTTGTCACTCATGGCTTCCTTCCACCCAGGAGTAAATGGGTACCTGTGAGGGCAGAGATAGTTGATATTATTAGCTGCTTTGCGCCGAAAGTGCAGCATCGAGCTGCATCCACCCCAGGGAGTTGAGATGGCATTTAGAATGTTTCGTTGGGCCCAGTGAACAGGGGTATTATTGTAGCGCCGCGAGCGTCAGTATTGGTGGATAGAAAGAATTCGTGACGTTCACAATCAAATATCGAATAGAGTCGTCATTGGCAAGGACTGTTTTGGGGATAACTGCAAAAAAAAGCCTTATTCTTGAACGAAAGAGGGCGCTTTAACAACGTTATTTGGGGGTTATGAACAGCGTGTATCAAATTTCCATGTTGCTAAAATAAAAATAAAACATCTTTTGACGTCAGCAAACGTCAGCGCCAGAGCACGCAGTACAGTAATTGTTCTTCAATAATTGAGATTGTCGTGCACGTTTTCATTTTATTTAAGCATTCATTTCTAATTTATTATCCATATATTTTATGGCCGTTTCATGGTTCAGATTTCCGTAAAAACAATGTATTATAGAAAACAAAATCAACCGCACGTAACATTTCTATACCCGGCGGCTCGGAGGTGCCCGGAATTGTTTTAATCGTGGCCAGGGGGGGGCGGAGGGGGGGCCCTTCGAGGCTGTGATTGCGAAACGCTGTGGTACCGTCCATTCTCAAAATAGGGGGGAACAATTTTCTCACTCGAAAAATAAAGAGTTTTTGGCATCCAATCTTAACATCTTGTCTGTTGTAGTTGTACAAGGTTGTTATTTACCTTAATGTTTATCATCCAATGACAAAAATTGTATTGAAAATGAAAAAAGCAGTCGAAAAAAATAAGCGTTGACGTACCGTTGATGCGCGTGGAGATTGTGCACAAATACTCAAACGACGTTAACAAATACCTCCCCTAAAAAGGGCAATAATAATCGATAAATTGTGAAAAATCGTGCTTTGACCCCACTCATTTTTTTCCATGGATACGTTAAAAAAGGATGTAGCAGTGATATACTGAATTTTTAAAAAAATCTGCCTGTGACCCCCTTGCGTTTTATCGTGTTGTTTTCGAACGAAAATGGCAGAAAATGACATCGCCCCAAACAAAATCCGTGTAGATCGTGCCTGTGTACCTGGCTTTGCGGACGTTGTATGAATCACTAAATGCGGAGAGCGATACACGGAGCAAATCTGTACGTGTTTCAATGGTGCGCTTCGCGGTAGCGATCTATACGTATTTACTGTGTGAGATGTGTGGCTCATGAGCGTGGAAGAACGAATGAGATACATTTCAACGTTGGTGGCGCACTTTCTTGGGCCCCCCCCTTCGCCCCCCCCCTGATCGTGGCCAAGTTTATGCGCGAGACTATTGCGCTGAACAGTGAACATGCACGACGTCGACGGTGGAGACCACTATTTGTGTAGCGCGCCCTCTTTTGAAAGAAAGTTTCGCTTTATCTCCATTTTGATTGTTTTGGCCGTTGTAGC
The DNA here is from genome assembly GCA_037893245.1 of Crossaster papposus. Lineage (NCBI taxonomy): Eukaryota > Metazoa > Echinodermata > Asteroidea > Velatida > Solasteridae > Crossaster > Crossaster papposus. The sequence continues at coordinate 578,178 of JBAIAA010000451.1, forward strand.
AGGTAATTGTGTCCCCTCTAACAGATGTATCATGTTGCGACCTAGTCTTGCTTTAAGACTGACTTTTTCATTTGTTCCGGGGCACGCCGTCCCTCTATGCAGTTCATAAATCATCACTTTTTCTGTTATTTCAGGATGGTACCCCGTGGAGATGCGCTCCAAGCATCTTTGCAGGACGACTGTTCTTTTTTAATACCGCCCTCTGTTGGTGCACCGTAATTAGCATTCAGACTAGGGCCGTTTTCTAAACCCTAGCTTCGTTCATGCAGTTTGGCAATGGTGATGGAGCCCCAAGAAGCCAGAGCTAGGGTTTGGAAAATGGCCCTCGTAATAATGTACATGTACATCGTATGTTTATATAGGTTCATATTCTAGTTATCCTAACCATGTTCAACTCAACCCGAGTCAAATTAACCATCGAGTGTTAGGGAATTAATTAACATATCGGCCTACTTTTTTTTTTTGTATTTTTGGTTCGATGTATTATTCAAATATGAATAAGTTGTGTAGTGTCAGAAAAAAAATGAAATCAAAAGGGCCCATTTTCCGGATATAAGTAGTCTTGGTTCCAAAACGTCCTATAACGCGACGTGTGTGCAATGCATGCAGCGCGCAAAAGCCACCGATTCCCCTGACCGATTCGATGTATCAATGGTAGTACAGGGCGCCCGCATCGGCGGCCTATGTGCGCCGCATCAATCGCCTACCGCGCTTAGGACATCTGGGAACCGAGTAGGATAAACGTCTAAAATAGCACGGGGTATAGTAAACGCGTTGAGATAACTCGTTTCATCTACCGAATTATTAAGAAATATCTTACTTATTTGAAAGTAAATAATGATTGTAAGCATCCAGCAAATTGATTGCGATAGATATACTGCAATTGCTACGAAAAACTGAATTGTATTTCTTTTAAATCACGATCGCCGGACGGCGATCGCCAAAATAAAAAAAACTTTTAAAAAAAACATAAAAACAACTGCCCGACACCCGCCGGGTGAAAACGAACGTCGTTTTTATTGCTTTCCTCAGCATTCATGATCATTGTAAAACTTTGGACAGGTCAGTTAAACGATATTTACTATAAAATACAACCCCCCAAATCAACCCGTTTCAATTCAAGCAATTGCCAATGGTGTATTCTACCTTCACATCCATATCCACCCATTCATGATAATTCAAGCAATTATGAACTTGGCTTATCTCTCCAGAGAGATGTACACATGCGACGGACTATGCACGCGACACTCGGCGCACCAACTTTGGTTTAACGATGTTCTCTTGGTTATTATAAGATTGCATTGTCATCCAAGCGTAATTTTCGTCCATTAAGATTTGAGGGGGTGTGGGTATTCCTTTGTTTATATTTCAACGACCCGTCCGTAAATAACCTCTTTACCAACTTCTTATCACGGATGCGCACCTTGGTCCAAGCGTGTAGCTGTGGTCCAAGCGCCCTTCCCTATCGCACGTGTCCAGACCAGACCCGGTCAAAACCCAAGCGGAAATAAGTTGTTTGTTTCTCAAAGCGAGGCTGTTGTATGTGGTACAATGCCTTAACTTAATTTGTTGGTCACACGTTTTAATTCTGAAGAGAGTTCATACAATTTATGTTGGCATCAATTATACAACTAGCCTGAATAGCAACTGGGGCCAATTTCATAGAGCTGCTAAGCACAAAAATGTGCTTAGCACAAAAAGTCTTGCTCATTAAAAACAGGTTACCAGCCAAAATTCTACGTGTTTTTCATGCTAAGCAAAAAAACCAGCTAATTATCAATCGAAAACAATAAAGACCACGTGAAAATTTGGTCTGTAACCTTGTTTTTGCCAAGGACAAAACTTCATGCTAAGCAATGTTTTTGTGCTTAGCAGCTCTATGAAATTGGCCCCAGATCACGGCAGAAATAGGTGATGGAGTTTGGCACAAAGTTAGAGTATGTCATGATAAAGATATATTTTGGCTATAGCGCCATCGCAGATTTGTCTTTTAAAAAAAGATGTTGGTGGAATAACAAGCAATTTTCAAAATTTTCAAAATGGCTGCCATTGCTTGTTATTCTACCTATTTTGTAAGGTCAAACTAAGGTCAAATCAGCGATGGCCTTATACTACTAGCCAAATTATCCGTTTCTCATGACATATTCTAGCTGTCAAATTTCATTCAATCATCAAGTGAACGTACGTTTTGTGCACCAATCCTGTCTGACCATCTTAAGATGTAGAATGTCATGGCTAAGTGGTTCTACCTATAAATATATTTTTTTTCAAATGACAAATCTGTGAAGACCCTATTGCCAAATATCTTTCTAATGACATACTTTGACTGCCGGTGCTAAACTTCATACTTTTATGAAGTAAACAATTAGCTCATATTGGGCACTAAAAGCTCTTCGTCAGATTGATCTGGAAAGGCATCTAAATATGCACAGTTCTTTTCCGGGTCAAATATTTTCCCAGCAATAAGTTTATTTGACCCGGAAAAGGACTGTAAACCTTTGGATGGTTTTTCTGGGTCAGTCTGACCCAGGAGTTGTTAGAGTATACAACATTTAGTCAGGATTCTTATGTATTTTCGTTCAATTTCTGTGTAGATTTGCTAAACTATACATTTTTGGAAACGTTAGGATATACTTAACATGAAAAAACCAATGTTTACATTTGCTCTTAGGTTCTTTATGGCGGCCATCTTGTAATTGTTTAATAGCATTTTGATGACGTCATGATGATGTCACACATTTCACAATTGTGTGCATTTGTCTATGACCCAATAAACATATTTCAAAAAGAATTTTGAATGTATTATGTTATGTTGATGAGATATGACTTAAAGGTCAAAAAATGTAACAAAATCTTAAAAAATCACACGATGACGTCATCATGATGTCACTTTAGTTTATATCTATAACACATCCCGCCATACCTGCATACCAAGTTTGAACCCAATCGGACTTATACTTCTAAAGATATAGGGCATTGACAAAAATGGACCTTTAATGTGAAACCCAATGACTTTTCATGTGTCACGTCACATCACATTAAAGAACAATTTTTTTTCTCAAAAGAACCTAAAAACAAATGTAAACATTGGTTTTCCTGTCGAGTATATCCTAACGTTTCCAAAAATGTATAGTTTAGCAAATCTACAAAAAAAGTGAACGAAACTTTCAATATGTACATTATGAATCTGTGACTAATATCTGCCTGACTACCTTTCCGTCGGATATTGTGAAATGTTCACTCTAAACCGCGCCTTTCAGGATTGCTCCGAAATTAATCCACACGCCTTCGAGCTGTTTTAAGCAAAGGCTTGCGGAAAGATGAAAGACCTATTCATTGTGTTTTTGAGTGGCAAGGTAATCTGGGATTAACCTCACAAGACAAATCGTTTTCAATACGCCTGTGTCCGTGAAGGCGTGAGAAAAAAAAATCTAAATCAACTTGTACGCGTACACATTTCGACCGCCATTAATCGGAATCCTTAGATATGCGCAGCATGTATCGCGACTAAGATGTTCTAATACTAACGGTGTTTGTTTTTCTTCGATTACAAAAATCACACCGGGGTCAAACTTCGATTAATCCCTTTGTAAATATAATTGAAACGTCAAATGAGGTTCGCGTGGTTGCATTTGTGAGGGTGGGTTTTTATAATAGCGATTGGTTACAATGTTTCGAATGATTCAGAGCAGGTGAGAAAGAGCCATTGTTTGAATTTTCTCTGAAACTTAAACGACTTCAGTCAGGGATTAAGGGTTGTTGTGAACCGAGATTTAAAGGGCTGTGACCCCTAACCACAAAATGCAAAACAAAATTGTTTTGTTTTTCGAATGTTGGCTCGCAGGGCGCGATAATTTGTCTGCAGGTAGGTTGGTACATTAGCCAATCGGAACACAGATGGTGTTGACGTCATCGATGATGTTAGAGTTGTCTGGGACAACCCTAACCCCTACCCCTAACCCCTACCCCTAACCCCTACCCCTAACCCCTACCCCTAACCCCTACCCCTAACCCCTACCCCTAACCCCTACCCCTAACCCCTACCCCTAACCCCTACCCCTAACCCCTACCCCTAACCCCTACCCCTAACCCCTACCCCTAACCCCTACCCCTAACCCCTACCCCTAACCCCTACCCCTAATCCCTACCCCTAACACTATCCTATAACCCTAACCCTAACCCTAACCCTAACCCTAACCCTAACCCTAACCCTAACCCTAACCCTAACCCTAACCCTAACCCTAACCCTAACCCTAACCCTAACCCTAACCCTAACCCTAACCCTAACCCTAACCCTAACCCTAACCCTAACCCTAACCCTAACCTCTAACCCTAGTTAGATCCCAGACAACTCTAACATCATCGATGACGTCAACATCATCTGTGTTCTGATTGGCTAATAAATGTACACTATGTACCAACCTACCTGCAGAAAAGATTATCGCTCCCAGGGCGTCGTTTAGCTCTTTTTTGTTAATTTTAATGTCAAACGTGCAACACTACTGTGAGCGAATTTGCTGTATTTGGGTAACACATTTTAATTCTTAGTCCATGATCATGCATATAAGCCCACCCTTGTTGTTTGGCGCGTCAGCTCCCGAATAATGAAAATAGGTCTGAACAATTATATTTATTTATATATTCTGATAAACCAATGATTCCTCAAAAGTACGTTTCATATCGTCACCGTTTTCACGGGGGCGAATTTCATGAAAAATCGTCTATTCATCGATATTTACTTTTTGGATAACAAATATTAAATATTGCAATATCTACAACCTGGTGAAGTTATACATCCAAAAAATCATTACAATCCCAATTAACCTAATTAACAAATGGGCGAATTGATCCTCAAGTGCCTTTTTGCGTTTTCACGAAGAGGCGAACTTAGCGTGTTCATGCATGAAGAGGCAAATTTGAAAATGTATAAATTCTGACTCTTACAGCCACGGGCGAATTTGATAATTTATAGTTTTTTCGTTTTCACGAAAAGGCAATTCTATTCATTGATTAATTCTGCAAAACTAATCAACTATTTGTCTTAACGTTTGCTATATTGAAGAAGATTGGAACCTCTTCTTTCCCATGATACCTTAATCTTGTATATTCTATGGATCGTTATTTTTTCAAACTGCCAAACGAAAAAAGGACCAACTTTACAAGCGATTTTCTCGAAAGTTTGTTCAGACCGTGAAAGGCTAAATTAGCCTCTTCGTGAAAACGGTGACGATATGCACTGCAAAGCTTACAACTTAAGCCTGAATAAACCTGTAGAGAGAAGACAATAAGAAGAAATAACAGTTTTAGAGAGAAAACCCCAAAACAATATTCCCGGGAAAACCCACGAAATCAGTCAGAAACTGAAAGTAAAAATCCAATCCACATATTGGCCCAGGCGGGATTCGAACCCGGGTCACAGCGGTGAAAGGCGAGGAGAGTTTAAACCACTGCGCGCCAAACTAACAAAACCGAACCCAAAGAATACCTCAATTGATTTTCAGATACTAAAAATCATTGACTTCGGGTCATCTTTCCAGAATATGTTTAGCTCAAATTTGCAGTCTCTATTATACAGAACACTATGAACTCGTTTGTTTTAAACGTAGGATACACCATTGGTAATTGCTTGAATTATCATTAATGGGTAGATTTGGGGGGTTGTATTTTATAGTAAACATCGTTTAACTTAGCTGTCCGAAGTTTTAAAAATCATGGATGCCGAGAAAAGCACGAAAAACAGCGGTTTTTTTCAACCGGCGTCGAGCAGTTATTCTTATGTAGTTTGGGTTTTTCGCGATCGCCGTCCGGCGATCGCGAATTTTTCATTATAAAATTATATTTTTCTGAATTAGTAAAGGATATCTAGCGCAATCATTTTGCTGGATGCCTAGAATCATTATTTACTTTCAAATGAGCAAATGAGTAAGATATTTCCTAATAATTCGGTAGTAAATATTTTTGATATCTGCAAATGGTGTATCCTACCTTTAAAAACAAAGTCCCTAAATTAAACTCTATCGTATATTCCCCGTCTATCTGCACGCACCGTGGGCATAATCTGTGTTCGTGTGAACCCATAATTTTTTTATTTGGTTACAAAATAACGGTTCTTGCCAAACTGATGGGGCCACAGGGAAAATAAGCCGTAAAATGCAAGACGGGTTTCGTTCGCTTCCTAAACTCTTTTGACTGGATCTTTTATCGCCTACTTTACCTGTGCCAACCTTGGCACTGCATTATACCGAGCAGTCCAACAGGAACCTATTAATTTAGGAAAACATCGCCTATTTTTAGCCGATTCATCGTGGCCTTTCCTATATAGTCTGGTCCCCAAACCAGGACGACCCTGACGTCTCACAATAAAGGTCGTGTGTGTAAACCATGACATTCACAAAATAGAACGTGACGCACGCGCACAAAACCCTGTCCTAGAAAAAAAGTACAGTAATAGGTATAAAGGGCCTTTTTTAAATCGCAGGCTTCGACTCAGTCTGTGGTTTGAGATGGTTTTAAAGCTTCCAGCTGCAGCAACCCAGCCACATTCTGGCGCCTGTTGTGCTTCAGAAACATCCAATCGGTTGATATAAAGTTCGATTAGTTTCATGTGCGTCCATTTGTATTTGCTTATTCGTGATTCAGAAGTCGGAGGCGAAGCCGAAGGACGAAGCAACGGTTTCGAAACCCCCATAGATATCAGAAGAATAAATAATACTCGAATTTAGTGTTACTGGGCGCTACCATTAATCACATAAACAGGGTCCAAGTTTTGAAATAAATACATTTTGTAATTGAAAACAAAAGTCACGTGCAGGGCAACGACCAATAGTCGATTCCAAATAGTCGACTACTTGCCCAACGCATTTTTCTTTCAAGCTAAGTTTAGTCGATGGTTGGCTACGGTTCGCGCCCAAAACCTCGCCATGTTGGAACCAACTTACTTAAGGGTGTACTATAGCCTAATTCAAGTCCCATTGAAAACAGTGTAAAATCAACAATGTTTAGGACCAAGTTTCATGCACACCGACATCACTGGGGTTTCTCAAACAACAATCAGATTATTGTCTTGGTCTTTATCTTTCCATTTCTTTTCAATTGTTAGTAGGTTAGCCAATTACATTTTTTAATATTTACACCAAAAGAAACTCACCTTCCGAAAAGTGATACTTCCCGAGCCCGTAAGCAGCCATTTTACAAATGGCATCCCTCCACATTCTAGGGCAATTAGGACCCATTTTTCAACCGTAATTTTGTCAAGTCTGCCCTCAGATTGAAGCTTAAAAACCAGGTAGTTGATCCTATGCTATATTTACACAATCCCACCATTTCTTTCACCAAACGGCACCCTTTTTCTAAAGGAAATTTGTGGGGGGCACATTTCATGCTAATGAGCTGGCGGAGAATTTATCCCTTCAATTAGGGTAGTGCACCCTTTAGGCTTTCTTCCATAAACCTACCGACTCCTTTGTATAGTTCCTGTATCGTTGCGTATATGTTATTTGAATCCATATTTGTGCCAGTACAACCTCCCCTGTTGAACTACTCTTAATTCTCAAATGTGCATCATTGTGGAGACATCGTTTTGTTCTCGTGTACAAGGTTTCAACTTCTTCAAAAAGACAACAAATCCCCAACAATCTTAACGGATCACATACCTATATAAAGGTATACGAAATATTGAAATTATTCTGACAGATGAAAAATAATAGTCGTTTATCCCCCCCCCCCCCCCCCCCCCCCCCCGCCCTACCACCACACCGACCATTGACGTCACTGGTTCATGCACCCAGGAAAAAACAAATCGGAAACGGCTATATTTAGGACCTGTTGAAACAATAACAATAGCAATGAAGTCGCAGGGTCGCAGAGCAGGTGTCTAGCCGGGCTATATTTGGGACCACTTAACAATACAACAACAACAAAAGATAAAAACACTCCAGATTGATTTACGATTTAGACTTCGTATAATAAATATTCGGCCGTGTGTTTATAATACGTCAGTGCGGGGATTTTAATGGCAAAAACACGCGCCGTTGATAGAGAGGTTCATTGCGGGTCCCAGGGGCCGGGCGAGTACTGCTCTGCCCGCCAGCCGGCGAGGGGGGTTTTGCCGGGGAAGTTCCGGTCATAGTTTTACGTCGATACGAAAAGTCTGTTGGGGAATAGGGTTTGCTGAAGTATCATTTTGTGTTTTTCAAAGGGAAATATGCAAACATTTGTAAAACATTAACAAACTACGAAATTATTATGAAATTGATTGTTCGTAAATGGCAGTCTAAAGCATGCTGTGAAAAAAATAGCACCAGGGGCCAATTTCATAGAGCTGCTTAGCACAACAATTTGCTTAGCACAATAAGTCTTGCTCATTAAAAACAGGTTACCAGCCAAAATTCTACGTGCTTTTCATGCTAAGCAAAAAAACAAACAGCTGATTATCAATCAAAACAATAAAGATCACGTGAAAATTTGGTCTGTAACCTTGTTTTTGTCAAGGACAAATTTTCATGCTAAGCAAATTTTGGTGCTTAGCAGCTCTATGAATTTGGCCCCTGGTGTATCGTAATTATTTTAAGAAAAGTGGTATTTTTCTATCAATTTTGGTTGGCCGACCAGCGTCAGTGGAAAAAATGTTTTTTTTCTATTTCAAATACTGCCCCTAATTCGCCATTCGCTACTAAACAAACGTATTGGAATTTCAAATCACTACTACATTATTTGTTTTGCTCATGAAACAATCCCCATTTTTAAATTCTAAAATTAAAGGGATCGTATAGGTTTGGTAATTGGAACCCACTGTTTGTTTCAATCCTATATAGTTATAGATATGTACCATAAAACTAACCTGTGAAAATTTCATTTCAAAAGGTGGTAGCGATTTTGAGATATTGCCGAAAATCTGGAGCGGTTATGTCCACGCAAGAAGAATATTCTGCATTGGATGGAATACACAATCTGAGAAACATCATTGCAGTAACGCTTCTCAGATTCAAATTTTTGGGGATAAAAAGTGATATCTTTTTCCATAACCGCAGTACTTCGAAGTGAACAGTTTCAAAAAATGCATTATACTATCCAAAGCTGCTGTACTTGTTACCAAGTAAGTTTTTATTGGATGCCATTAATTTTTGGAGTAATTACCAAACGTATACGATCCCTTTAAAGGAGATAAAATCAAAGTTCCCTTGCGTGGGATTCTATCGAGTAATCGACACAACGGATGGATGACGTGCCCTCCACATCTTTTGTATTCAAGTTGAATGGTCCCATGTTTAGGGAGATAACGCATTCGCTGTTTACACAAAATGAACTCGCCAGGTCATTTCGTGTAAGTATCACGTGATCTCGAGGTGAACGCCAAGAACGAGGTATACAATTGGCCAGTTTTGTTTTGAATTTAAGGTTCAACATTTAGTGCAAAATGGCGATTACTTAAGTTATAGGCTCAAACTTAAAACTGTTAGTCCATCTTTTTAAAATCAGGATATGAGTAGGAATTGATAAAAAAAGTAGGAAAAGTAGGAGCAAGATCAGAAAACTAGGAAAAAGTAGGGAAAGTATAAATAGGCCTACTTGAACTCCCTGCTATAATGCAAAGGGGCAAAATAGGAAAACGAATGGAAAAGTAAAAAAAGTAGGAATACTTTAAACTTTAGCCTGCTATATGCAAAGGTGCGCAATAGGAAAACTAGGGAAAAGTAGTAATACTTGAAACCAGACTGCTGTAATGCAAAGGTGCAAAATAGGAAAACAAATAGGAAAAAGTAGGAAAAGTAAAACTTAATATTACATTTGCTCAGTTCTTTTTCGGGTCAAAACGACACTTTTCTGGGTCAACGTGACCCAGAAAACAAACCAATTGTTGACCCTGGGTTGAGTTCAAACCCGGGTTAAGAAGCTCAAGTGTAAAAGTTATATATATGAATGTATGTTTATATTGATCCTATATAACAATCCACCAATGCATGCACTCTAAGCAAAGAAGGGTGCACTACCCTAATTGAGGGGATAATTTCTCCGCCAGCTCATTAGCATGAAATGTGCCCCCCACAATTTCTTTTGAAAAAGAATGCCGTTTGGTGAAAGAAATGGTGGGAATGTGTAAATATAGCATAGGATCAACTCCCTGGTTTTTTAGCTTTAATCTGAGGGCAGACTTGACAAAATTACGGTTGAAAAATGGGTCCTAATTGCCCTAGAATGTGGAGGGATGCCATTTGTAAAATGGCTGCTTGTAGGCTCGGAAAGTATCACTTTTCGGAAGGTGAGTTTCTGTTGGTGTGAATATTAAAAAATGTAATTGGCTAAACTACTAAAAAATGAAAAGTTATGGAAAGATAAAGACCAAGACAATAATCTGATTGTTGTTTGAGAAACCCAAGTGATGTCGGTGTGCATGAAACTTGGTCCTAAACATTGTTGATTTTACATTGTTTTCAATGGGACTTGAATTATAGGCCAGTGCACCCAGAAGGGACACATCCGTACTTACTATAATGGCGTCGCCCTATAATCAACACCGGTCGTTGGAATCAACACCTCATTTGTAATCAACTGAATTCACATGGGACTTGCTTTACACCATTACACATAGTTTGTCAGCATATCGATCGTCTCACTGTCGGCCCATCATTTATCACCCAGCTCATAGCTGCTTGACGCGTGCTAATTGCCCGCGGCACGGTGTGTGCAAATCACACACACTTGCCACTTGTTGCTTATCAGTAACTCGCAGTAGATAGAGCGAGTGTTTGGGGCTTTTGTTTTCGTGGTGTTAAAGCGTGGCTTTTGTTTGAGTTGCCCACGCGCTGCCTTTTATTAAACTCCAATAAATAGGGCTTATGGCATCTGCCATTGTTTTTTTTATTGAATAGGCCTACTGAAAGAAAAAAAACACTGGACTTTACAACCCCAAAATGTAAACTTTCAAGACGGTTTAAACTGTTATTTTCTCGTTGTAAAGTCTCATTAAAAAAGTCTTGTTTCTCGTTTTGAAGTGTTCTTACACCATATATAGCGGTATATAGTAAGTGCTGTTATATTTTCGTCCCTCTAAAGCTCTTTTTCGGAGACTGAAAAACGGACTGTGGACCTGGCCAAGTCCACAAACCCTAACGTTTTCCCGCATCGTGTGGATATTGTTCGGAGGTCCACAGTGCGTATGCAATTGCAAGACTAACTCGCATACCCCAGTCGCTACCCCCTGGCTCTGTGTACATAATGGAGGAAGGTTCCTTCCTCCATGGTGTACACAAGGGAAAACAACACATACATCAAAAATAAAACGAACAATATAACAAGTGGAAGTTTCTAATTGGTTATCATCATAAATGAGCGGCGACTACTAGGATATTGTTCATATTTTTAATTAGTAGTCTGGCGACTACAGTTACCATTAGGCATAAGATAAATAAATGTATCATACATGGCTCAATATCATTAGTATTATAATACGAAATAGTTCTACGAGATCTGCCCAACTCTTAGTAGTAAAATCACGTTTATTAAAGTAGTTTAGTAACGCGAACATAATGATTGAAAATTGTAATTTTAGAGGTGTACGAATGTTTGTAAACTGACGTGAATTACTATCTGTTCGATTTACCATTGATTATACCCCACGCTCTTGTAGTTACAGCGCCCTCTTTGTTCAAGAACACGGCCTATTGAATTCCTCACGTAAACGAAATGAATATCATAATGTGCAAAAATATAAAAGCACTTTACAATGTCTCGCGCTGAGCTGTCAGTTTTCTCGTCAATTGAGAAACTGAAGACTATAGTATGGTAAAACTCTGCACCGAAACTCGAGACGGGGGTTTTGTGATAGGGGCTTGGAACTAAATCCTGTCCCTGCGTTGCACCCACGCCTAGCCTCCGAAATGGCTCAACTAGCGAAGCACTGTGCAAAGCACGGTGAGCTCCCACTCATGAAATCCGTCCGGATCGCGTGCGTCAAACTTGTTTGGCGGCCCCGTGATTATCTGCGAGTAAAAACCGCTACGTGACCCCGGGCCACACGCTGTACGCGTGCCACAACCGCGTTGTACATGTACATGTACACGTACATGTACATGTACAACCGCGGTAGATAAGAACTTAGAAGCCAAGTTGGCAAAAACGCATGTGGACAAGTGCGATGACGTGGGTTTTCGACACCCGATACTGGCTCCTCCCGCGAGTGGAAACAACCGGTTGACCTTTGGCCGTGACCTCTAGGGTCAATCCAAGTTCTAACCCCCGGGAGGGGGTTAATTTCAGTGGCTCTTGGCACGTGTTGGCTACATCGTAATACATGATGTACTATTTTTGGTGCACTTTTTTTCTTTTCTCAGGGGGTGTGTTTTTTCGGAAAGGGTTCGACTTGAGAAAACTTCCCCTCAATCTCCTCTGACTAAACAGCGATCGGTGGGCCCACAGGTGGTTTGTGTTGTGGACAGATTGATAGAAAAGGGGAAAACCAGTCAGGGCAATAAACAGACACACAGTAAACTCTCACAGATAAACTTAAAAAGTAAACATTTCGAAGTCAAACTGTTTATTTTGCAATAAATATGGACAGCGATGATAACAAGCCATTGAAGTCATCTTATTTGTTCCAGTGAACGATATCATTTTCTAGTTGTCCTATTAAATTGGATTCTTCTTTTTTGAAAACCCGGCAGCATGGGGTTATTCCAGGGAATGGGAGCAAGTTCTTTTGACTGGGGATGGGGTGTAATGATCACCCATTCCCCTTCCATTTTCGTCGCAAGAAATCCCAACATTTTGCAACAGTCAAAATGGACTGGTGTTCAGAACACTAGGGGAAGAATGTAGTACACAGACGCTATACTACAACGGCTGTGTGTATAAAGTCTGTGGAGACTGTGGAATTGTCTAACAACATTGGAAATGTTTCTCAGCCCCAGATTCATGTCTTTTTGAAACATTTCTACACTGGTTGACCTGCATTGAGATGATAATATGAAGAAATAAACAGTGCCAGGTTGCAATATTCTTTCCAGCAATAGAACAAACACGAGAAACGCTTTAAAGGGATCGTATACGTTTGGTAATTGGAACCCACTGTTTGTTTCAATCATATATAGTTATAGATATATACCAGAAAACTAACCTAAAAAAGTTTCATGGTAGCGATTTTGAGATATTGCCAAAAATCTGGAGCGGTTATGTTCACGCAGGAAGAATAATCTGCATTGGAATACACAGTCTGAGAAACGTCACTGCAGTAACGCTTCTCAGATTCAATTTTGTTGGGATAAGAAGTGATATCTTTGTCCATAACCGCAGTACTTCGAAGTGAAAAGTTTCTAAAAATGCATTATACTATCCAAAACTGCTGTTCTTACCAAGTAAGTTTGTATTGCCAATAATTTTTTTGAGTAATTACCAAATGTATACGATCCCTTTAAATGCACCACTTTGATGTAAGGTGTCATTCCGTGCGAAATCGACAGCCTGATCGTTTATTAAAATAGTCAAATTTTATGAAACAAAGCCCAGTGGATTCAATAAAAACAAAACTCGTCTTATCTCTTATCTTTTTGTGACATATAAATTGGCTTAGGACATCACCGGAAGGGAGGTCAAAGACCGTGTACAAACCATGAAATGACCGTGATCGCGGTGGCATCATGCGCGACACGTGCCGTGTGCGCGCCATAGTTCCGGGTGATTACAATGAAAACAATCAAGTACAAAATCAATTCGCCGGAAGTCAACCTTGTAATGCCAAGTATATACTACCTGTTTCGCATTGAGGGTGTTTGATTAATTTTCACAAGAAACAGGTTAAATATCGGGAATCTGGTCAAAATCGATTAGAACCGACCAGTGTTGTAGGCCTACTCCATTTTAGTCATGGGTACGACGGTGCGAATACAATTGGGCAATCTTTTCTACGTATGAGTATAGTTCTATAGCTTTAAGCAAGGGGGAGGGGTATTTGAGTGATGGCTTCTATAGGGGTCCGAGAATGCCCTCCCGGAAATGGTGAAACCTGCAATGCTTCGGCCTGCATTCTAAAGAAATGTGGGATATAGATCTGTCATCTATAACATGCTGTCTAGCATCCTATCTACTATTTTGGATCCATTTTAGTAGTGTCGTAGCATTTATGGTCCATATATGGCTGAACGGGGGGTTTGCAAACCGTGCCCCCATCTCTTGATCCGCCACTGCAATACGATTCCTTAAAGATGGACTACAACGGAATAATGATAAAGGCTGTGTTGCTGTTTTTTGTTCGAGAAATGTATAATGATTACTAATATATCATTAGTATTCAATAAATCTTGTTCCTTCATGGAAAAAAACAACAAAATTGATCGGCGTTCTACGACCCAGAAAAACTCAGTTTCAGCAAAAGCCCTTAACTCATGAATAATTCATACTTTGTGTGTGACGTACTACCCATGAAAACGCATACATATGGTGGCCCTGAAGGGACTCCGCAGATCGCGAATATTGAGGTCAAATTTGACGTCAATATTCGCGACTTTTGGGGAAAGTCGTGAATATCGACGTCAAATTTGACGTCAATATTCGCGACTTTTTTGGAAAGTCGTGAATATTGACGTCAAATTTGACGTCGATATTCGCGATCTGCGGAGTCCCTTCAGGGCCACCATGTATGCGTTTTCATGGGTAGTACGTCATCACTTTTTGCTGGTTTACAAGTCCGCTGGTACTATATCGTGGATTTCATTGTGGTTTTCAGTGGATCTTTGCCGGGAACCAGTACAGGGCGGAAAATTTCAAAATCGAAGAATCGAGGTCTAATTTTTTCGGTCAAATTGCAACAAAATTATTTAGAGAAAAACATGACCGTAACAATAAAGTGTTACCTGAACACAACATAAACAAGGTCCGATAATAAATTTAATGTGTGAGTTTTCGTTGTAGTCCATCTTTAATAAAGAAATGTAGTCGAATACGAGTACCATAGAACTGTAGGAGCATGTTTAGGGGGTCTTGTATACATTTAGGGGCTTTTAAGCCCCTACAAGTTAGACAACTGTTTTTTCCTGCATGTAAATAATATGTTCTTCTAATAATGCGGGAGAACATTTGCCAATGTACTAATAAGTACTTTGTCATGCGTACTACTACATGTACTAGTAGGCCTATATGAGTACGAGTAGGCCTAAGTTTTTTCCTAGCGAATACCATCATAATACCAAATTTGTACTGGACCACATCTTTATCAACAAACCGTATCTTTATCTTTATTAGGCCTATACATTATCTGCAGGTGTATTTCAAGTGGTCGATCCCCCGTCGATCGACTGAAAGGTCGACAGCTCATTTCGAAAAACTTATCATTTTTGCCATTTTTCATAGCACGATAAATCAAATAAACTGTTAAGAACTAGAATCTACATTTCGTATTGTTTATAGTTTTTTTCTGAGCAAAAGGTGTAGGGGCTACACATTATTTTATAAAAAAATGAAGAAAAAAAAATACCTGCAAGTGTTTTGATTTCCTTTGCACGGTGCATTATGTTGTTGTTTCTGTGTAAGAATACAAAAAATTGCTAGGTTCATTTACGCAGGTGAATCACTTTGTAATTGCCTGTGATTCAATAATGAAAAATAACACTATCGGAAAAGCAAGTTTCCCCCCCCCAAAAAAAAAAAAAAAACATCTTTAACGATTTTTAAAAAAAAATTGTGCTGATCTACGCAGAAAACAATCTTTAGGCCTATATGATCGGGTTTCACCACTCGCGACCGGCGCGTGCCCGCATTGACCGTCGACGGATTGACCGTCGAGCTAGCTGGGGACCGGGGCCGGGGAGCTTGAGACCAGGTTGCCCCGAAGGAACTGGTGGCCTTTATAGCCGCTGACACGTTGACGATCTGCCCTGGGTGCTGTACTTAAAGGGATCGTATACGTTTGGTAATTACTCTAAACATTTATGGCAATAACAAATTACTTGGTAAGAAGTAGAGCAGCTTTGGATAGTATAATACATTTTTAGAAACTTTTCACTTCGAAGTACTGCGGTTATGGAAAAAGATATCACTTTTTATCTCCAAAAACAATTGAATCTGAGAAGCGTTACTGCAGTAACGTTTCTCAGAGTGTGTATTCCAATGCAGATTATTCTTCATGCGTGGACAAAACCGCTCCAGAATGTCGGCATTATCTCAAAATCGCTACCACCGTCTTTTGAAATGAAATTTTTACAGGTTAGTTTTATGCTATATATCTATAACTATATAAGATTAAAACAAACAGTGGGTTCCAATTACCAAACATATACGATCCCTTTAAAGGGAATGTATATTTTTGATTTCGCTATAATTTTCCAAAAAAGAGGGTTTTGAGGGTTGTATTGTTAGGCCTATAGCAACATAATATTGTTATCCTGACTTGTTTTACATTTTAAGTTTGTAGATGCTGCAAAAATCAAGAAAATTTATTCTGTTTTTGTAGTCTGTGTCCCCATGAGATGAAACGGAGATATTTATAGACGTTGCAACGCGCGCGTTGGGGAATTGTAAGATCACAGAATCAGTCTGAATGCCTTAAGGGCCTAACTAAATATGAAAAATTAGGAGCAGTATAGGCCCCTATATGAGAAAAAAAACAAATTGTGTGTCCAACGCAGGTCGGCCAACCAGCGTTGAAAATTGATACAAAAAATACCCCTTTACTTGAAAATGTCAGCGCACCAGAAACCATGATTTTACAGGATGCTTTGGACTGTCATTTCATATACCCAGCACGATATGTGGCAGAGGGGTACCCCCCTCTTATCCCTATACTTTATACGCACTCAACACTATTGTAACCTAACCCATCCCCCCCTGAAACCTAAAAGGAATTCCTGAGATTCCGGGAACACAATGGTCAACACAAAAGAGGGGGGGGGGGGGTGGTTCTCTGCCACATATCGCGCTTCATATGATTTCATATGTAGCAGTCCTTTTGGTCATATTGTTTTGGGATGTTTGCAAATAATGTTTGTCGAATCCCTTTAATAAAATTGTACTCCAACAATCCCTCGCCTTCATCTGTTATCAATCGGGAATCTGGAGGGGCGTTAAGTTATGTTTTGATAACGCCTGACGGATTGACAAGAGAAAGGGACTGTAAGTGCGAGGTCCGATAAACGTTCCGTTTTTATAATCGCTTATTATCTTATCTTCTCTTATCGACGAGTGGCACGCGTGCGGCGCGCGCGCCAGTGAGTGGTTGTGGTTTTTCTGAATATACAGCGATAATTCTTGCCACCTTTTTACCCGGTTCCGTCTTGTTTTCAAGGTCTATTTTGTTTTATTGTAAACAGAGAAACGATAATGAATCTTTTGTTTCCAACAATAAAACGCGACAGGCGTCATTTTGATACTTTCTTTTTAGAATCACGCCCTCACACGCTTGTGCTATACTTTTGAAGATCTAAAATGCCTTTTTCTTGTTTGGTACCTCAACAGGCATTTTCGTTGTGAAACAACAGCGCCAGCTTAATTAGTGTATACGTAAACTGTTCTGCGCATCAACAGTACAATTTCGTATTGTTGCGAGAAAGTAACTTGCAAACTTACCGAAATTAATGAAGTGTGAATAAGACTTGGAACAAATTATTACACATTGTACACATGCTGCTATATGTACAGACTATATATGGTGTTGTTCTTTAGCTTGATATTCCACTTTCCCCCGTCATGCTGAAGTTACAGTTTCACATGAATGATTGTAATATTTGAAGGTAGGATACACCATTTGCAGATATCGAAACATTGTACTACCGAATTATTATGAAATATCTTACTTATTTGAAAGTAAAATAATGATTGTAGGAATCCAGCAAAATGATTGCGCTAAATATCCTGTAATTGTTCTGAACAATTTAATTCTATAACATATTATTTTTGATCGCCGGACGGCGATGGCGAAAAAAACAACAAGAACAGCATAAGAACCAATGCCCGACGCCGGTTGTAAACGAACGCTGTTTTTCTTGCTTTTCTCACCATCCATGATTGTAAAACTTAGGACAGGTCAGCTAAACGATATTTACTATAAAATACAACCCCCAAATCCACCCATTCCTGATAATTTAAGCAATTACCAATGGTGTATCCTACCTCAAAAACGAAAGGAGATGTAATACGATTCCTCACCTACATGTTTGCAAAAACAAATCAACATTTTATCATGTAATATATTGTTTAAATAATAACACATTAGGCCTATGGTAACAAAAATGCGTTTTTGTAAGAACATTTTGACTACCGTAAACCATGGAGGTGGCATTAACTAATCTTTGCTTGGTTTTTTATTTTTTATAATTGCCATGTGTAGCCTAATAAGACTTTTTCCTGTCATGTACATGTAGATGTACATGTAAAACGTCTCGTCTTGGATCCAAGCCAAAATTCCAATAATACAAGTTCTGAGAAAGCACAGAGCTCGCGTGTACAAAAAAAGAGGAATGTAATTTACATGTACTTTTTGCTGACACGTACCTGTACATAAACATGTACATGTACTTTTTGCTGACATGTACATGTACTGCACATGTACATGAACATGTAGGCCCTACATGTTCATGTAAATGTACCTTTTGCTGACATGTACATGTACTAGTAATTTTTGCTGACATGTACTTTTTGCTGACATGTACATGTACTTTTTGCTGACATTTACCTGTACATGTACAATGTACATGTAAATGTATTTTTGTACACGTGTTGAATAGGCTCTGCGCTCTCTCAGAACTTGTATTATTTGATTTTTGGCTTGGATCCAAGACGAGACTTTTTTTTATCGTACTCAGCGAGTCAAAGCTTGTCCAAATGTCCCTGTGGGTATTCAGGATTTTTTTTCTCTGTACGTTTTAGTCTGTTGTCTGTTGCAGTCCGTGGCAGGAACGGTGGTGTTGCGTGAGGCTACTAATCCCTATGGCAAGGTCACACGACAGCTTCAATTTGGATCGTAGGGCTTCAAAGCACGCAGTGATCCACCAATAGTACACACACACTCAAAACGCTTTGATAGGCAATAATTATAATTATACACCATTTTGCTTTTGTTGTAATTTTAGAGAACAAAATTCCAAGATGGGTTTAATAGGGGTTCGCATTTCTAGTAAAGATTGTGACGCTGACCTGTTTTTAAAGTTTTGTGTTCATAGATGCGATGGAAAAAAACCAAGAACATTAATACTGTTTTTGTAGTCTGGTTCCTTGACTTCCTTCAGACTACACAGAGTTTATAGACGTCAGGGAGTTATCAGGATAGGAAACCAGACTAGTTGGTTTGCACCCGGTACCTTTGGCCCATTCACGGGTGCGTAAACAGCATTGCAAATAAGGGTTAACCAAATCGGGGGCAGTTTGAAAATAGTCGGGTATCTTCAACGATTGCCTTTTTCTTGAAAACCACAGCACACCAGGTGCCGTGATTCTACAGGATGCTTGACTGTTATTCTCTTACAGTCAAATAATTCAGTAGTGAAGCAAATATATATTTTTCTGTAAAATACTCAATCCATTTTGTTTTTACATTCACAACCAAATCGAATGGCGTATATTGGCCTATATATTGGGTAGTATAACCTCTTGCAACTATCCAAAAAGTAACCAACCAATGTGTATAAGTTTATACACACAATATATATACTGTGAACAGGCTGGCGCAGCAGTTCTTTCCTCTCCTTCCAGCACTATGACCCTGGTTCGAGTCCCGCTTGGGCCAATAATTATGTGGTCTGGGTTTTTTTTGGTTTTCCTCCAGGATATTCTTTCGAGGTTTTTCTTGACACCTCTAAAACTGTAACTTCTTCACATTATCTTCTCTTATTTATCCATCCTGTGTGCGCTGTTGTGTCTTAATTACAAAAAAGTTACAAAAATTGAAATCAATAAAATATGACTCTGTGTAATAATTCCTTCCGACATGCTGCTATTTTGAAATTTTGAAAAATAACAAAAGAAGTCCAAACAAATGTGTCTCAGGAGCGCAGTTTCAAAAATGCCCTTAAAGGGATCGTATACGTTTGGTAATTACTCAAAAGAATTATGGCAATAAAACCTTAGGCCTACTTGGTAAGAAGTACAGCAGCTTTGGATAGTATAATGCATTTTTAGAAACTGTTCACTTCGAAGTACTGCGGTTATGGAAAAAGATATCACCTTTTATCCCAAAAAAATTGAATCTGAGAAGCGTTACTGCAGTGACGTTTCTCAGATTGTGTATTCCAATGCAGATTATTCTTCCTGCGTGGACATAACCGCTCGAGATTTTCGGCAATATCTCAAAATCGCTACCACCTTTTGTAATGAAATTTGTACAGGTTAGTTGTATGGTATATATCTATAACTATAGGATTGAAACAAACAGTGGGTTCCAATTATCAAACGTATACGATCCCTTTAAATTAGTAGATGGTTCGAAATTGAAATCATTTCCTCGAAATATACAGCATTCACAAAGCTAAAGCTTCTTTATGTTAATATTTTGTCGAGCACCATTCGTTTCAGTTTTGATATTCAGAACTTTTCTGCTTTAAAGAGGCCTATACACCATTTGCAGAATTCAATTTTTTTTTTTACTACCGAATCATTAAGAAATATCTTACTAAATTTGAAAGAAAGTAATGATTCTAGGCATCCAGCAAAATGATTGCTAAAGAGATCCAGTAATTGTTCCGTAAATTGAATTGAAACACAAAAGTTCACAATCGCTGGACAGCGATCGCGAAGAAAAATTATAAGAACCACTGACCGACGCCAGTTGAAAACGAACGCCGTTTGTCTTGCTTTTCTCAGCATCCATGATTGTAAAACTTCGGACACGTCAGTTACACGATATTTACTATAAAATACAACCACCCAAATCCACCTATTCCTGATAATTCAAGCAATTACCAATGGTGTATCCTACCTTTAAATGGTACAAATTGCACAACTGGTGTACTATAATTAAGTATTATGACGTGTTATTTATATAAGTGGGAATGCATTCGGTTCTATTTTAAACACACGCACGCTAAGTTCGAGTGTGATTCTATTATTTCGTCTGCAAAATGGCGCTGCTGGTACAATTTTATGAATGAGCCACTTCGAGCGGAAGTTACGGTTCACAGAAAGCTGGAGCGCCACGGGTTTTCCCCGGCATTGTTGTCTTTGTGACGTCATCAAACCGCCGCTGGCCGTTGCCATGGATTATGAACAAGAATAATATCCGAACCGGATTTTTTTTTTTACCTAGTAGGCCTATTGTGTGAGTTTGCAATTTATTTTGGCGGTTTCGTTTTGGCTCATTTTCGGAAATGGTGTCAGAAAAAAAGATGTAGGCCTATCAGTCGTATCATTATCAGCAGTGCAGTGGCCTGAACGTACTGTGGCCCCATATCGGCGGCAGATTATAACAAGTTATAGATTGGATTTTAAAGTTAATTTACAACATTTGCAAATATTATAAAACAAAAGTACCTTTATTATTATTATGCTCATTATTATTTATTTGACCTCAACAATACAGAAACAAACCACAAACAAATCGGAAACAAATCGGAATACAAAACACGACAAAACCAATAACAATAAAACGAAACATTATACCTAAAAAATAAGAAGACTTAAACATGTAAATGTAACAATATATATATTTGTTGTAAACAAAATCTAACCCCAAAATCCACCATTCAATTACAGAAAACGGTGTTATCAATAATGTAAGGAGCCTTACCGGGTTTTTTCTTTATTTATTTTTTCGTATAGCGGGAGTAAAAACTATATATAATTATTATGCGAACACTGCGCATTTTAAAAGTCGAACGAGAAGTATTTATAACCTGTTATTGGCCGCAAA